>OY540854.1:2076037-3276037 GCA_961205895.1 Mythimna pallens | reverse complement strand
AGATAAAACCATATCATGTTTTACTTTGGATGTAGGTACCTACAATGTCAAACTGTGAAGTAATACCCCCCAAAATTTGTATGGAAAAAGTGTCGACTAGTGTAACCTTAATAAACTAGTGCGATTTACCATCAACGATTGCGTCACTGCTTACCATCACGTGGGATCGCATTCAAGCACTCTGCACTGGTTTATAATTAAAAGTCCTGAAAGTTATAACCCGCCTTTATACTTTTCAATTTCTTTCTATTTGTAGCAACATTAGACTACACTACGCACACGTGTGGCACGTACGCCGATCTGTTAGCGTCGGTCTCCATACACTTTATGTTGCAACACGTGGCGTCGCGTGGCGTGGATCTAGTGCAGCTCTGCAAGTCTAGTTTTCATATAAAATGTAAGGAGACCGACGCGCCCAGATTGGCGTACTTGGCACACGTGTGCGCAGTGAAGTTCTTCCTTTATCCAGTCCTATCTGAAGAACCTCCCTTTTCGTTGGTAGCTTGCGGGAGTTTACACCTTGTTTTGCATACGAAACCAGAGTGGGTCACTAGGTTTATATACCTGATCTCATGACCCTATGTTGTTTTCCGACACCAGAAAACCACGTGTATCACGCTACACACTTATCAATTCTTTAATTAGTGATCATTAAAAACTATTTTTGGCGTTAACGAACACGATATAGGCATATGGGTAACTTATAACATGAATATGGCCGATCACGTGAATAATATGAATTTACAGATATTTTTGTTTTGTTGGTTGATTAGTGATCTGATAAACCTTTCTCGTTTAGTCAAGGTTGTCTATAACCCAATATAGAGTATAATATTATCTATGGCAGGGGTTGCCAACTTGATTTGACATACGATCTACTGTTTACTAAAAGTGCTATTCGAACCAAGGCTGCAGAATGCGGATGCTGGCAGCACATGCGACGCCCTCCCTCTCCTCTCCATCCATCTATATGTACCTATACTCAGAACTTTTTTAGTAACATGCGTTTCATCCTTCCTCTTCACATGACCATACCAAGACAAACGATTCCCTTTCAACTTTCACTGGCGCCACTTTCAAACTTCCTCTAATACTCATTTCTCGCTTTATCCATTCTCATCATCATCATCGTCATTTCAGCCGAAAGACTGCTGAACATAGGCCTCTCCCAAGTGTCGCCACAATGAACGGTCCTGTGCGCCTCGCATCCATCGGACTCCCGCAACCGTTACCAAGTCATCGGTCCACCTTGTAGGAGGCCTTCCAACGCTACGTATTCCGGTACGTGGCCGCCATTCCAGAACCTTGCGGCCCAAAGGCCATCTGTTCTGCGAGCAATGTGCCCTGCCCATTGCCACTTTAGTTTGGCGATTCTTCGTGCTATGTCGGTAACCTTCGTTCTCCTGCGGATATCATTCCTGATTCGATCACGCAAGGAAACTCCGAGCATAACCCTTTCCAATGCCCTTTGGGTGACTTTAAGTCTTCTGATGAGGCCCATTGTAAGCGACCACGTTTCGGAGCCTTATGTCATCACTGGCAACACGCACTTCTTATCCATTCTGGTCACGCCAAAAACATTGCATGTGCATGTTGAGATGGATCTTTTTACATTTATTTTCAAAAGAATTACGGTACCTTTAATATAAAGTTTATTTGAACTTATAATTCCAAAGATATAACACTTAAAAGCAACCCGTTTTAAATAAATTCTTTTTACAATAAAAAAAAATACAACCACTTTTCAGTGTTTTTTTACCTAAGTCTCTATGTAAAAAAAAACACTGAAAAGTGCAAAATAACTTTAATTTCGGAAGTCGGTGTTTCTATAATAGTTTTGTCTTTTCGTTATTTCACACCGACTTCCGAAATTAAAGAAAGTTATTTTGCACTTTTCAGTGTTTTTTTTTACATAGAAGTCTGTTTTTTTTTTTTGTAAAAAGTTTATTTTTTTTAGTTATGTCAAAAAGTACCCCTCAACCATACTTAAATACCTTATAACCAGAATGCTTCTCATCAAAATTTTAATAATCCCAAACACGGTTAGATTAAATTAATTTATTACAGAGTTCCTGTGCCTAACTTCAGGCTTCATCATCAGATCAGTTCGATATATTCCCCCTGTTCTTTCAGTCAGTCATCGACTACACGTATAAATAAAGCAATTTTACTTGTTACGACAGTTCTGCTGTGATTATATGAGGAGTTCTGTTCCATATCTTCGAAGGTCAAGACTAAATCATAACAGTATTCCTATGGGACCAACGTGGAAGCATGCATAAACTTTCAATAAAAAAAAAAAACAAATTCGGTCCACAATTGACCGAGAAATCGGTGAACATACATAAAAAAAAAAACATAGATTTAGCTGAACATACACCTTCTCCTTTTTTAAGTCGGTTAAAAACTGTTTTGTCATAAGTAAAGACCTATTAACATCATGTATGTGATTTTCCTTTGCTAACGCATATCGATATAGGGCTTCAACAAACGCATCTAATCTAATTACCTACATTTAATTCGTTTATTCGCTTGTTGGATTCTGATTCTTGGCTACAGGACTTTATAAGTGCGTTGTAAGCAGGAATCTTACACGGTGGAGCATACGGTAGAGGTGTGCCCCGCTTGGGCAGAGCACCGCCGCCGTGTCTTCGTGGGGGCGTTCGGCAGCAACTATCTCTCGTACATGCCATGGCCCGAGGCGAAGAGGAGTGGCAGGCGGCCGCCTCCTTCTGCGAAGCAGTAATGCTAGCAAAGCGCGAGTGAACGGCCCTCACGCCCCGGGCGCCGGGATCCCGATCCCGATTTCCAGCCACCGTAGGCGCGGGCTTGCGGGTGGCGAGCAATGGGTAGCTTGCCGTCCGACCGTCCGGTATTCGTCCGGATCAAGCCCAAGTCGTCGACGGCGCTTAGTGTTCCGCGCGCCTCAAGGAGATGTCAGCAAAACCGTAGGAGGCCCAGTAAGGTCGAAGCCTACTGGCCTGAAATGCAAGGCAAGGAAGGAACTAGGAGTGGGTTTTAGTCAGTAAAAGTCTGACACGCCCTCTCGCTCCGCCCATGGGCGAGAGATGTTATTTGATGATTTTCCTAAAACTGTTATTTCTCTAAAAATCACTTTTGTTGTATGGGAGCCCCCTTAAACATTTATTTTATTCTGTTTGTTTTTAATATAATATTTGTTGTCTCAGCGGCAGCAAAAATACATTATCTGTGAAAATTTCAATTGTCTGTCACGGTTCATGAGACACAGCCTGGTGACAGACGTACAGACAGACGGACGAACAGCGGAATCTTAATTATAGGGTCCTTGTTTTACCCTTCGGGTACAGAACCCTAAAAACATAATGAATGTTCGTAATTTTAAATATCATCGATTAGAAATGCTTGTGCAATAATAACATTACAAGAAAGATACCTAATAATCTGAAAAAAATTGTTTGAAACTGAAACTCCAATAATTTTAACTTTTTTGTAACATTTTTAACCGCAACTAAAAATAAACCTATATCCTACCGCCATCTATCGTCAATTTCTACGCACTACGTACGTCCATTATCAACGTGTAAACATAGATGGCGCCTCTAGTCTGCGGTCAGACGTCCCTGAGCTATTACGTTTTGTATGAAATATCATAACTTTGAAGGAAGACTATCATATTATCTGCGGTTTGTGTGTTTGTGTGTCAGATCACCTGACTACTGTTTTGTTACTAGATTAGAAGGATTCCTGGTTTTAAATAATTAGGTTAATTACTTCTAAGTAGGTAATAATCATCATTTCCTAGCCAGTGGCGGATTTACCGGCAGGCTGAGTAGGCTTGAGCTTAGGGCGGCAGATTTTTGGGGCGGCAAATTTGGGGACTGGATGTTTTTTTCTACCTACCTCATAGAAATCAAAAAGATTTATGCATGACCGTTTTCTGATGTCTCTCAGATAGAAGTCTGCAATAAATTTTGCTGATGACTTACCTCTCATTGGTCATTGCACATTCCGAGAGTAGAAAAATTCAATTGGAATTCTAAAAATAACTTAAAAAAACATTGAACAGTGATAGAGAGGTAGAAAAATATTTTTTTCCCGAATGCGGTATTACTGTAACGCTATGACGTCAAAATTGCATGCATGGATGTGTATGGATTGTAAAAATAATGCAGGAGATGACAATTGTAGAGGCAAGGGCGGCAAAAACTGTATAGCCTATGCCTTGAAAATTTGTAAATCCGCCACTGCTACTAGCCTTTTTCCAACTATCTTAGGGTCGGCTTCTAGTTTTAGCAGATGCTGCTGAATACCCTACCGTTGTTTTCCATGGATCGACTAAGTAGGTAAATTAATATTATAACAAGTTTTCAATGAAAATCATTTTTAACCTACTTCAAAACAGAAGGAGGTTCTATGTTCGGCTGAATGTATTATTTTATATATATTCACCGATTTCTCGGTCAATTGTAAACCGATTTTTAATTAAATAATTTTATTTAAAATTTATGCTTCCGATTTGGTCCCTTAGAAATATTGTTTTGATCTGATCATGAACTTCGAAGGTAATGGAACAGAACTCCTCATAGGATCTCAGCAGAACCGTCGTAACAAGTATAATTGCTTTGTTTATACATGTCGTCGACGATTGACTGAAAGAGAGAGGGGGAATATATCGAACTGATCTGATGATGAAGCCTGAAGTTAGGCACCCTCTCTGTAATAAATTAATGTTATCTAACCGTGTTTGGGATTATTAGAATTATCATGTGATGCACTCTGGCTATAAGGTAATTAAGTTTAGCTGAGGGGTACTTTTTAGTGGTGGTACCATAACTAAAAAGTGTAAAATAAAAAACTTCTTTCAAAATAATACAACCGACTTCAATGTAAAAAAAAAAAACAATGAAAAGTGCAAAATAACTTTAATTTCGGAAGTCTTAAGATTTATATTGTGCTTATTACCGAATTCCTATGGCCATCGTTTCGGCTCCATTATCAGACCGTGGTTACCATCTAACACCAAAGTACTCTCCAAGACGTATCAAACGAGTCCAAACTCGATGGGGTTGTGTCGTTTAACTACCGAGTTCCTATGGCTACCTCCGGTTCCATCATCAGATAAGCTCCATGTCATAACAATTTTGTATTGTCATCTGATTTACACATGCATGCAAAATTTCAGCTCAATCGGTAGCTGGGAAGTGGATTAAATTTAATTTGCAAGATTTGAATAATCATCATCATCATCATCATTTCAGCCGAAAGACGACCACTATTGCCTCCCCCAAATGTCGCCATAATGACCGGTCCTGTGCGTCTCGCAACCATCGGATTCTCGCGACCCTCACCAGGTCATCGGTCCACCTTGTTGGCCTTGGCCTTCCAACGCTGCGTCTTCCGGTACATGGTCGCCATTCCAGAACCTTTTGTCGACGAATCGACCATCTGTTCTGCGAGCAATGTGCCCTGCCCACTGCCACTTAAGTTTGGCGATTCTTCGGGCTGTCTGTAACCTTGGTTTTCCTGTGGATATCTTCATTTCTGACGCGATCATGCAAGGAAACTACGAGCACAGCCCTTTCCATTGCCCTTTGAGTGACTTTAAGCCTTCTGATGAGGCCCATTGTAAGCAACCACGTTTCAGAGCCATATGTCATCACTGGCAAGACGCACTGGTCATAGACTTTCGTCTTGAGTCACTGTGGTATATTGGACGAGAAGACATCGCGCAGCTAATAAGATTTGATTACAGACAAACAAACATCGGGACAGATGAAACTAAATAAAAACTTGCAAAAAGGATAAAGCTAGAACTACATTAGACCGACGCACACGTGTTATACAACAGATTTGAACGTAGAGCGACGTCGCGTGGCATGGATCAAGTGTAGCCCTACAAGTCTAGTTTCCATATAAAAAGTATGGAGACCGACGCGCCCAGATCGGCGTGTGTGGCACACGTGTGCGTAGTATAAAATAGATTAATTCTAACCATCAGTTCTTCGCGCAATGCACAGTCATCAGCTTGGCGATTTACGGGCTATGTTGGTAACCATGGTTCTCATAGATATCTTCATTTCCACGAAAGGAAAGTCTGAGCATAGCAAATAGATGGTCGAGTGGCGACCGCGTATCGGAGTACACAGCGTTGGAAGGACGACAAGGTGGACCGCTGACGACCCTCAGTCGCGGGAATGCGATGGATGCGAGACGCACAAGGTCGGTCGTTACGGCGACACTTGAAGAGGCTTTTGTCTGTAGCGGTGCCTAACCAACCAAACCTATATTTGATACAAAAAAAAAACATAAAAACACACACAAAATACATAAGTACCTCTTCAATGAATTTTGTCAAACCCTCGATGCTGAGGATATTTAGAAAGTGTTTTGTGTTTACCATGAATGTGTATGTTTGTGCTAGACAAAAGGAGCTACATCTGCCAACAAACTGCTTTGCAGTTTGGCAGAGGTAATATTTGCAGTGTTAAATATGTATGTCTGAGAATAAACTATTTTTCATTTTTTTTTTTTTAATGTGCTGTAATTGATCAGTGATTTGAGAGCAGTGATGGCCGAGTAGTAACGGGGCCGACTTATGTTATGTGTTTGTCGCGGGTTCAAACCTAGCAAGCCCCCCCCCCCTCTCTGGCCAAGTTACAACAGTTTTTTTTCGATTCTCTTTTCGTCAATCGCCTCGAATTGGTCACGCCTCCCATTCCTTTGTTCTGACCACGTGACTGAGCGTTGAAATGACGTCAGTACAAAGGAATCGGAGTCGTGGCCGATTCGAAGTGATGATGGGGCAGGTGCATTACTCTGTGTAATTTATTTAATCACCACTGCTCTTTAAAACGGTGAAGGAAAACATCGTGAGGAAACTGACATGTCCTAGAACCAAAAATTCGAAGAGACATCCACCAACCCGCACTGGGCCCGCGTGGTGGATTACGGCCCATTCTCTCTCCTACAGAGGAGGCCTGAGCCCCAGCAGTGGGAACAATAAAAGGTTGAATATGTCTTATGGCTATTATGACATTGATCTGAAGACGGTCAGACATTCATTTGAGCCAACACCCACGAAACGATAGACTTGTCCTATATTTACCCTCAAATATGACGCGTTAAATCAATAATAAACACTAACACTTGAGAATCTTTCTGTAATGACGTACGTACATCTAATGGCGCTTGGCAGCCATTTTGATGTCGTCACGTGGCATCATTTATTCTATTTTTGTATCTGTTATAAATAAAAGTTGTGAGTTTTTTAAAGAAAATTTTGAGGAAAACTTGTCATTAAACATAGTAGGTGCGATATTTATTTATATATGTTACCGGCAATCTGTATAATCCGGTATTCTATACAATACCTAGGCAATGTATAGAATATTTTATACTTTGCCTAAGTACTCTATAAAATACCAAACGTGCAGCTGTTAATGTGTAAAAGACGAGAGGGAATGAGGTGATGTAATTTTAGGGCACCCCGAAACGGACAGGTTCGGTAAGAAGAAATTACCCACAAAGGCTATATTGTTTTTTATAACCTCTCGGAAATAAAAGCCTTACTTTAAACCCCATAAAAAGAAATTGAACCTGAGTAGATGTAAAAAAATTACATCATTTTATTTAGAGCCAGAATAATTTTTAATTTCACGTTAATTTTATTATGTATAGACCCTAAAATTACGTCAATTTCTTCCCTGCTCTCGTCTTTTAAACATATTGATTTTAATTAATAGAACATATTTCAATTTTTTAGGTAGGTCAGTTAACATTGATAAATACAGACCAAAATCTATTTATTATACACATACCAGTGGACTAGCAGGTACTCTATACAATCCCTAGGAATTGTATACATTACCTAAGTATGTATTGGACAATAATATTCATAATATTTCTTACATTGCCTATACGCCCTAGGTATTCTATACATTGCCTAGGTATAGAATACCTTATTTATACAGATTGCTGTTAACATATATATCCTAAACTATAAAAATATATAAGAAAACTCTTTCAGTTGCCCTTTGCGTTCCAGGATCACGGGTAACCCTTTCAGAAGTCGATCCACAGCCGAAGTAGGCTTCAGCCCTGCTGGGCCCCTACTGCTATCTATGTCCGTGCCCTTACACGTGCGGCCGTCTTCTCCGCTAGCATTACTGCTTCACAGAAGAAGGCATCCGCTGCCTATTCCAAAATTTGAATTTTGTGGGCTACCGTGTTTTTTTTTAGGTGGGAAAATCATCTAATGACATCCCTCGCTCTTGGACGGAGCGGTAAGGCGTGTCAGACTTTTACTAACTAAAAACCCACTCCTGTTCCTTCGTTGCCTTTCATACCAGGGCTGAGTCTTCCTTTCGGAAGCAGACCCTTGGCCCCAGTGGGCTTCGACCCTACTGGGCCCCCAACGGTTTGCTGACATCTACTTGAGGCGCGCGTGGACCGGACGATCAGCTACCCATTGTAGCATCCCCTTTAATCTGGCTGATGGCCCACCCTTATACCCACTTCACTACAAACCACCCACCCACCTCTGCCACCGATCAGGTCAACCTCCATAGTCTTATCATCCCGATAAGGAATAAAAATAATATTTATTTTAACATTAGGTTATCACCAATCGGGGTTAAAGAAAGTTATCGATTGTGTCGAGTGTATTGTGTTAATTACAAGTAGTTAGTGTTATAATTAACTTACTCGTTTAAGCGAGAATGGGGCTCTGTATGAGATTCTTTATCGTAAAATCCTTGGCTTGAATCCTTGATCCTTGAGTAGGTCAGAAGTTTCCATGGGTCCTCCGAAAGGGAACCCATGGAGAACGAACATAGGAATGAGTTTTAGTAAACAAAAGTCTGAGACGCTCTCACGCTCCACCCTAGACTGGGAGAAGTCAATGGATAAGGGAGAAGTCAGTGGATAATTTTCAACTTAAAAAAAAGTAGGTCAGTTGCCATCATCATTACTATTTCAGCCGAAAGGCATCCGCTGTTGGAAATAGAGCTCCCCCAAGTGTCACCACAACGAACGTCTCGCATCCATCGGATTACGTGGTGCCCTACCCTACCGAATAAAAGAGTTCCACTCAAAGAGATATTAGCAAAACCGTAGGAGCCCAGCAGGGCCGAAGCCTACTGCCCCCCTAGCCAAGTTACAATCGTATCGTTCACGCCAAACGCTTCGAGTAGGCCACGCCTCCAATTCCTTTGTTCGGACCACGTGACTGAGCGTTGAGATGACGTCAGAACAAAGGAATCGGACGCGTGGCCTACTCGAAGCGTTCAGCGCGAACGATACGATTGTAACTTGGCTAGGAGGGCTGTTGCCATGGTTTCTGAAAGAGAAACCCAAAGGGGTCCTGGAACGCAAGGCAAAGAATGAACAAAGGAGTGGATTTGAGTCAACCAAAGTCTGATGCGCCTCCGCTCTTGAGTGGGGGAAGTCATTGTATGATTCATCAAATTACCACGACCCTTACCAGGTCATCGGTCCACCTTGTCTTGCAGACCAACGCTGCGTCTTCTGGTATGCATTTGCTACTCCAGAACCTTTCGGCCCTATCGACCATCTGGTCTGCGAGCAATGTGGCCCGCCCACTGCCACTTGAGTTTGGCGATTCTTCGGACTATGTAACTTGGGTGTTCCTGCTGATCTTCATTCCTGATCTTGTCATGCAAGAAAACTCTGAGAATAGCCCTTTCCATTGCAATTTGAGTTACTTTCAGTCTTCTGATGAGGCTCATTGTGAGCGACCACGTTTCAGTGGCATATGCCGTCACTGGCAACACGCACTGATCATAAGACTTTCCTCTTGAGACACTGTGGTAAGTTGGACAAGAAAATACCGCGCAGCTTCCCGAACGCTGCCCAGCCGAGTCGGATTCGACGATTGACCTCTTTCTTGAAGTTAGACCTTTCTAGAAGTTTTCATCCATACAACAGACAAAATACAGTTTTATATGCAGGGCATTTCTCATTCTACATTCATCCCGATCTGACAATGACCCAAATTGTCTGTGACATTATTTTATTTATTTCGATAACAGATAAAATTTCAAAAGCGACTGGTAACCCTGACATACTTTGAGAAAATTTATTTTAATTACTCATCTTTATAATGAACAAAAATGACATTATTACAAGTTTTTATTTAGTTTGACCTGTTTGGAGGTATGCGGAACAGAGAGTAAAGTCCCACATACCTCCTTTGAAAAGGGAGGATCCTCCGACCAGACGGGTGTTATGTCTGGTGGGCAACTGCCCGATAGATAATTTCGGGCTGTTCTATAGTTCCAAACGCGCGGAGAACTTTAATTGCGCGATGCAGGATTAGTTCTTATGTAACGCCATAGAAGTCGCTACACATGTCCCGATGTTTGTTTGTTTGTCTGTAATCAAATCTTGCAAATTAAATTTGATCCACTTCGCAGTTACCGATTGAGCTGAAATTTTGCACGCATGTGTAAAACAGATGACAATGCAAAATTATTATAACATGGAGCTGATCTGATGATGGAAGCGGGAGGTGGCCATAGGAACTCAGATAAACCTATCGTGTTTGAGCTTTTTGAAATGGTCTTGATGAGTATTAATTATATGTATAAATTGCGCTATAAAAGCTTGCTGTAAGCAATCTTGCTTGCTGGTCAGGAGGATCATTGGTAATGATGCACTTGTCGAGTCGAGGCTGCAAAGTCTTGAGCATCGACGCCGAGTTGCTAGCCTGTCGGTTTTCTACCGGTTGGATTTCTAATTCCGCCTAGCCCGTTCCATCACCGTACGGCGATGCGCCACCGGTACATGGTGGACATCCCACCTATACGCACAAAGCGTTTTGGGAACACATTCATTGTGAGTACAGCTAAGGAGTGGAATTCCCTGCCGGAGTCTGTGTTTCCTGATGGCTACAACCCGGGAATCATTATCATCATTACATTATAGGTATAAATCCGAAAATAAATAAGTAATTTAAAAAAATAATTAGAATCAACATTAAAATTTTAAAAAGAAAGAAATTATAAACCATTAATAAAAACTATTTAATTTGCAATATGTAGATAACAATCGAATCAACCGCCAAAACTTTCTCTGCACCTCTCCAAAAACAATCGCGCACTGGAGTGGAACATAGTCATAGTCATTTATTCAATAACGAGACGCTTGTATCTGAATTACATGATCACAACACAACAACAACATACACAACAACAACACAACATAACAACAACATACACAACAACAACACAACACAACAACAACACACCACAACTTGACTTGACTTATATAATAAATCTACATCCGGATGCTGAGCAGTCAGTGTGTTGAGCAATGACACCGCCTGATTTGTCCAAGTTTCTAACAGTTTGTTTCTTTTTTTACAGATATTATAAGAAGACCAAGAAAGGAGTTACAGATTTGCTCCTAAGACGACATAGCGAAGGTAATTACAAATATATTTTTTATAAATTGACACATTTGCTAGTTCTCTTATCGCCATAGTCGTGCATTGTGGGTGTTTACAAAAATTACTAACAAAAATTAAGAACCAAAGGCACAACCTTCAGTATTTGAAAGCCTACAACACACCTCTTTTTGAAATCAATTTTATTAACACTTCCTAACCATGACGCACCAGACACTGCACACTGAATAAGCACCTTTACACAATAGGCATCACAGACAGTCCCCTGTGCAGAGCAAGTTTGGAGGGGGAGGAGACAATTGCGCATGTGCTCCTAGACTGCACAGGTGTCACTGAAATACGCACACGAACCTTAGGATCCCCGAACTCCCTTATTGATGCCCTGAAAAACCTAAGGCCTAATCTGTTTTTGGAGAGAGGTGGGCTGGTTGGAATGAGCCCAACTAAGGTTATGGCCGTCATGGCCCACGTACAATAGTCCACATAGGACTAAGTGCGGAAACCATACCTAAATAGAATACTCCCAGAGACAGAATAAGTGATCGTGCCCATTACACAAACAATTATCCTGGGTGGGAATGGAACCCACGACCTCCGGCATAGCAGTCAGGATCCTTAACCACTAGACCAACAGGCTAGTCTTGTCGCTATCTCGTTTAACAAACAAACGTCTAAACCAGACTCGTCTAGACTCCCTTTTCTAGTAAATTCACTTCTATTTTGAGCATATCGCCTTATCAGAACTTGTTACAATGCCAGCCCATTATCACCCTTAAATTTATAGTAATAGGAACGTAATTTTGTACACAAAGTCACGTGTTTTAGCACATGACTTTCTGGATAACCTGAGTTAGTTTATGGACGCATGATAGTGAAGGATTTGAGCGTTCTTAGACATCAAGAATGTTCTAGACCTTAGGAAATCCTGCGGGGGTAAGTGAATAGTATTTATTTATTAATTCTTTATGCACACAAAAGTACAGAGGCGGACTTAATGCCTTAAGGCTCCGACCGTCCGGTAACCGTCCGGACCGAGCCCAAGTTGTCGACGGCGCGTACTGTTTCACGCGCACCTCAAGGAGATGTCAGCAACTGTAGGGGCCCATCAGGGTCTAAGCCTACTGGGGCCAAGGGTCTGATTCTGAAAGGAAGAAAACCTGAAGAAACCCTGGTACGAAAGGCAACGAAGGAACAGGAGTGGGTTTTAGTTAGTAAAAGTCTGACACTATCTCCCACTCCGCCCAGAACGGGGGATGTCATAAGATGATTTTCCCACCGAAAAAAAAAATGCCTTAAGGCATTTTCTACCAGTCAACCTTTGAGTGATGCAGAGACAACAGGTGTTAGTATTCTGCGGTACCTCCGCAGAATAGTACCTACCGCCTATATTTATGTATCTATTATAATTATAGCATATGAATGTATCTGTATATCTATTATCATAGACCAAGATCCCAGAGCTGTCTGACATAACTTATTTTCACATGGATGAAACCTTAGGTTCTCAGTAGCGTCTCATGTGCTTTGAATATCTGTGTGCTTGTGGAGCTCCTCCTTGAGGTGCCTGAGCAAGTATCAGGTGAGAAAGGGAACTAAAAAACTTAATTTTTTATGGGTGATTTTTATAAATGTTTTGTAGAATATTATTTTAAAGTGGTATCATAAGTGTCAGACACTTTCCATGGACGAAAACTTCTGTCAGACGCTTTAAAGCTCTACATGAAGTAAATAAACTTTACTTATTTTTAAATGTCTGATTTTTAAATTTGTTATTAAGGTAACTATTACAAAGTTATATTTCAGTAGTCGCATTACTTTGTGTAATTTATTTCATCACCACTGCTCTCAAAACGGTGAAGGAAAACATCGTGAGGAAACCGGCATGTCCTAGAACCAAAAATTCAAAAACATGTGACATCCACCAACCCGCACTGGGCACGCGTGGTGGATTACGGCCCATTCCCTCTCCTAGAGAGGAGGCCTGAGTCCCAACAGTGGGAACATTAAAAAAGGCCGACTATGCTATGCTATGCTATGCTATTTCAGTAGTCAGACTAATTGTAGTGACCAAACATCCCCTAAACACAAAAATTATTCAGCCGAGAGTATGAGAGCGAGAGCACACATGCGTTTCAGAGCGAGTGAGACGATTTCATGCACTGACTGGATGTTTGGTCACTACAATTAGTCTGACTAATGAAATCGGTTGTATTTTTTTTAGATCAGGTTGATCCAAGGACATCTGCTCTCGTTTAAATGAGAAAATATTTCAATTTACGTCGGTTTGGCACATGATATAACAAGAATAATAAAAACACTAAACTAATTAAAATTACATATTATATACACAATAACTCCTATCTAAAATATGGCGTCAAAAAATTCCTCCGCATCGCTGTCGACTGGAAGTGTGCCCAAAAGACTGGCGACATTGCCACGTTGTATGGCAATGCTTAGTCTCTGACCGAGGTAAAAGCCAGCCCTTTGGTCACGTGAAGTGTCAACTAGCCGTTTGGATAATACTTTAAAAAGGGCATGAGCACTCGGACCCCACGGCCCAAGAGTCTCAACCCCAAACGGCTCAAAAATATAACTACCGACGAGGTTGTTAAACTACCGACGACGGTGACAAGGGCTCGTCGAATGATGTCATTAATATTCGCGTCCCGCACTATACGTCCCGCGCTTCGACTGCATGACAGGCCGTGGTGACCGAGGCTGTTGACAACTTCGCCACGGTGGCAGCGATGAGGCGAACAGCAAGGAGCGCTTAGGCGTAGGGAAACAGTATGTATGTTTTTTTTTTTTTATTAAATTTTTTTTTTTGTATAATATTTTTTTATACTTAACAACACCCCATTACTAGACATTATGTCAACACTATATCGCGCGATGTTGAGATGTCACTAGTAGCGAGACGAATCTTGTGAAATGTTTTTCATACAAAGAGCAAGAAAAATAAAAGCCGGTCAAGTGCGAGTTGGACTCGCGCACCGAAGGTTCCGTAAAAACTTACCTATGTCATCTCTCTAGCTTTTAGCTCAGGGTCGGCTTCCAGTCTAAGCGAAATGTTCTGTAGTGGCGACCACGTACCGGAAAACCAGCATTAGAAGGCTTGCCACAAGGTGGACCGATGACCTGGTGAGGGTCGCGAGAATCCGATGGATGCGAGACGCACAGGACTGGCTCTGCTATGTTCTGTTTAAACTGAGCTGACACGAAATGTCCAAACCTATATGACATTTAACGCGTTCTTTGTTTGAATGTCAATATTCGTATTCGCATTCGCGAATGTGGGAAATCTAACATTCGTTACATCACTACTATGTATAAAAAATTAAATATTTCTGATTTTTTACTGTTCCAAAGGGTATTACGGAGTGTTTAATATTAATCTTAACTCAAGCTCACGCGTTCCTGAGGAAATGGGTCTTGAGTTTGACAGACAGACAACAAACCCAGCTTTCCGAATGCAATAAAAGTGATTATTTCGCGAATTCGACCAAAGTGTAACAAAATTGTAAATAAATGTGACGTTACGCGTTGGTTGGATTCGCGATATCATCGCTTTTGTCGCAATTCGAAACGCAGGGTAAGTGATCCTATAAGGGTTTAATGACTGAGGTACGGACCCCTTTTTTTTTTCGGTGGGAAAATCATCTTATGACATCCCCCGCCCTTGGGTGGGGCGGGAGATAGTGTCAGACTTTTACTGACTAAAAACCCGCTCCTGTTCCTTCGTTGCCTTCGTCCCAGGACCCCGGGTTTCGTTTTCACACTACCCATGGCCCCAGTAGGCTTCGACCCTGCTGGGCCCCTACGATTTGCTGACATCTCCCTGAGGCGCGCGTGGAACAATACGCGCCGTCGACGACTTGGGCCCGGTCCGGACGGTTACCGGACGGTCGGACGGCGGGCTACCCATTGCTCGCCGTCCGCAAGCCCGCGCCTACGGTGGCCGGAAATCGGGATCGGAATCCCGGCGGCGACTTGGGCGTGAGGACCGTTGCCTCACGCGATCGGCCGCCTCCTTTGCTAGCATTACTGCTTCGCAGAAGGAAGCGACCGCCTGCCACTCCTCCTCACTACGGACCATGGCCTGTACCAAGGCCCGACGCGAAAGATCGCCGCCGCCGATCGCCCCCACGAGGACACGGCGTTGCTCTGCCCAAGCGGGGCACACCTCCACCGTATGCTCCATCGTGTCCTCCGGGCGGTCCACACAGTGGCGACACCCGGGCGTCGCTTCCGCACGAATCCGGTGCAGGAACTTCCCGAACTTACCGTGTTCGGTGAGAACCTGCGTCATACGGTAGGTGAGGACGCCGTGAGGTCTTTCCAACCACGCCTCAAAGAGGGGACTTACCGCCATGATTGTGGCGTGCCCAGCACTGGGTCGCGACAGTCGCTGCCGCCATTTAGCCATGAGAACCCGCCGGAGCTCTGTCCGCCATGCTGCGATTTGTCGCGGCAGCGGAGTTTCGCCCCGGCGTTGCATCTCCATGCGCAGATCGTACATGTGAGCAAGGTCTGTTGCCTCTAGATCCCATGGTGGCTGGCAAGCAAGGAGGCTCGCAGCTTCGCGGGAAATCGTCCGGTATCCTCGCACCATCCGTATGGCCATGACCCTCTGGCATGCGTTCAGCCGGGCCGCCGGCTGAAGGTACGGACCCCTAAAAAACTATCAACATTTAAACATTTGCCAAGATTACAATGGCCAGATAACGTCTAAAAAAAGAAAGTAATATTGTCTACTGTTGAAATTGTGTAACCTCTATCCAACAGACAGATAATATATCTGAAAGTCACGCATTTTTCTTATAACATACCTACGTTTGATGATAATAAGAGGAAAACAAATATATAGTTTCCTCACGTAGGCAAGTCCAGTGTTGATTAGCCTTTCGTATGCCGTAATAAGACACAAATAAAAAGCCATTGTGTCCCGCGTAGATCTGCATTCCGACGTACAACGGGCCCGAACGCTGGCCCTAACTCCCGAGCAGTGCTATAAAACTGTGACTTTTTGAAGCCTACTCCTCGGTAACAGCTAGGTCAATAGGTTTGTAGGTCATTGTCAACATAATATAATTTTTTCATAAGACTAATTTGACCATTTGGAGACGTTCCTCAAAGTAGAGGTTTGGCCGAAAGGTGTCGTGTATCGACGATTTCGTGGAAGGATACCGACCTCGCAGCGGAACACGACGCCATCACTTCGTGTGCAATAGTATAGTTTAGTAATTGTTATAGTTTATTTTATACATATGTATTAGTTTATTATTTTGTAAGATTATTTGTGTATTTTTATCTATGGGCCTTCATCGTCATCATCATTTCAGCCGAAAGACGTCTACTGTTGGACATAGGCCTCCCCCAAGCGTCGCCACAACGACCGATCCTGTGCTTCTCGCATCCACCGCACTCCCGCGATCCTCACCATCGACCATCCGTTCTACGAGCAATGTCACTATGGGTCTCAGTTGTCTGATAGTAAATGATTATTACTATTATTAATACTTTTGCTAAAAAAAAAATTTAACAACTTTATATTTTTTGCTTGTTTTCCCTACTCCTTTCAAACGGCTTTGATCTTTAGAAATATGATTACACAAAAAAAATGCTGGTTATGTTTTCTTCAAAATATACATGGCATATGTAAATCAATCAATATTTCGCAAAGAAAATGGATTTAAAGGTTAGCTGGGCTCTATCCGGGCGGCGCTGGCCGGAATTAAATACACAGATACTTGTACTGCCGCCCAAGCGGGTACGAGTACGTGTTTATTTAATTCCGACCAGATGTTCAATGAACTATACCCCTTAAACGAACGTCTATCCGGCGCTCCCTAGGCAGTTAATCTTTACCGTCCGGTTCTGGTACAGACCATCTTAAAACTAGCTAACAAACATAATCAATGGATAGGGAAGATATGCGTCACATCCGCTGCAAAACGGCCGAACGCTCAGTAAAGCTGCGTCCTCACGCATAATGCGATGAGCTCACAGCGCTGGTGGCATGAGACGAGGACAAGCCTCACGCCCCGACCCCGGGCGTCGGGAGTTGCAGGATGATTTTCAGCCACCATAGGCGCGGGCTTGTGAATGGCGAGCAATGGGTAGCTTGTCATCCGGCCAGTATCTAGTAAGGACCAAGCACGGGTCAATGTCGCGTTGTCACACACGCGCCTTGCAGTGATGTCAGCAAAATTTTACGGGGCCAGTTAGGGCTGATACCTACCAGGGCTGCAGATTGTTCGAAGGATTTACCGTATCAACTGAAGGAGCACTAGTGGGTTTTAGTCAGTAAAAGTTTGACAACCCCTCTCGCTTCAAACAGAGCGCAAAAAGTCATTTGATGCTTTCTCATCTAAAAAAAAAACTGGGCAAATGCGAGTCGGATTCGCGCCCTGTGATTTCCGTACCAACTTATTCCCGAATTGAGTTACGAAGATTTTTCCAAATCGCAAAAAAAAGTAATTTCTTTTATGATGTAACTATAAATTTACAGTTTTCAGAATTTTTCCTATTCTTGTGCTATAAGAACTTCCTTCATGCCAAATTTCAGGATTCTAGGTCAATGGGAAGTACCCTAAGCTAGAACTACATTAGATCGACGCACACGTGTAACAAGTCCGATTTGTATGTAGAATAACATCGAGGGGTGTGGATCAAGTGTAGTTTTACAAGTCTAGTTTCCATATAAAATGTATGGAGACCGACGCGCCCAGATCGGCGTGTGTGGCACACGTGTGCGCGGTGTAGTTCTAGCTTTAGAATCTTAACTCCTTATGGAAATTCAAGTTGCTTATACACGCCCCCCTATATACGCCTACAAAACTGACCCCAACCTTGAGTACAGTTCAAACATGCGTACTCACGCAATTAAACGCCACGACTTGCCCACGAGCCGATCAGTTACACGACATCAATCTAGTCCATTGAGGAAACAAGATCAAGAGGTTATTAAGTTATGAATAACATTGTAACCAAACAAGCAGGTGATAAACGTTAAGATTGCCTCAATTACATCATGTTATTTGTCGTTTTTAATGTTTCCGTACCTCAGTCGACAAAATTGAACCCGACTTACGGCGAGTATCCACCCTTACGCTTGGGCAAGCCACAATTATGGCGGTAAGTTTGAGCGTGGTTGGAAAGACCTCACGGCGTCCTCACCTTCCGCATGACGCAGGTTCTTACCGAACACAGTAAGTTCGGGAAGTTCTTGCACCGGATTCATGTGGAAGCGATCCCGGGTGTCGCCATTTTGTGGACCGCCCGGAGGACACGGTGGAGGTGTGCCCCGCCTGGGCAGAGTAACGCCGTGTCCTCGTGGGGGCGATCGGCGGCGGCAATCTCTCGCGTCGGGCCTTGGTACAGGTCATGGTGCAATTTAGTTTCACTTGTATTTTTTTTTTGACTGACCGACATTCTGACAATTCAAAAGTGCCTGTAATTGGTCTATTTGAAATAACCGTTTCTGATTTCTGATTTCTGGTCCGGAGCGACGGGGAGTGGCAGGCGGTCGCATCCTTCTGCGAAGCAGTAATGCGGCCGTTCTCTCGCGCGTGCGGCCTCCTCCTTTGCTAGCATTACTGCTTCGCAGAAGGAGGCGACCGCCTGCCACTCCTCGCTCCAGACCATGGCCTGTACCAAGGCCCGGCGCAAGAGATCGCTGCCGCAGTATGGATATACACGTTTTCTTTCACGACCGATAGGTACATTCCTTCCTACATCTATTAGTAGCTACAAAGATCACGTTAGATAACCCTTTTGCTAGTAAATATTTTGTATTTCGATAACCATTTGGCTTTTAAACACACTGTTTTCTAATGCTTTGGTGATTAGATTAGCGTCTCTATCTAATACATTCTGTTTAGCTGTGCTTAAGAGATTAGGGGTCTTACCATGACTTGTCAGAATGTCAGTCGTGCGAGTGAGAAAGAGATATGGAGCTATATAGCTCCATCTCATAAGGGCGTATAGACTCTTGAACATTTGGTCGGAATTAGGCGGTAATACCAGTATCCGTGCGTTTAATTTCGGCCAGCTGCGCCCAGATAGAGACCCGCTGATCAACTGATTGTTAATTTTGATCACTTATTATTAAAGGAAACTAATAACCTATATGCCTACTTATTTTATTTCGTACATCAAACATTTTTTTTGTGGGAAATTTTTCGGTTTTGTGTATGGGATAATTTTTTGTTAGTGGTTTTTTGGTGGTTTTAAAAGTTGACTCTAGTGGTAAGTTAGTGTAACTGTTGGCAACACTGGACGTTTCAAAACAGTCTTGTTGCAGACAAGTCTGCGGTGTCGTAGACAAGTCTGCGACGTCGTTGACAAGTCTGTCTAAGACAGTATTGTCTTAAGTGTGCGCAGGCCCATAAATCCATTTTCTTCACGAAATAATGTACATTTTGAAGCACACTTAACCAGCATTTTTTTTGTTTAAACATATTTCTAAAGATCAAAGTCGTTTGAAAGAAGTAGGAAAAAAACCAAAAAAAAAAAATATGTTGATGTAAACAATTTTTATTGCCAAAAATTTTACGTCACAATTAGTCTTACGAAAAAATCATATTATGTTGATATTCTTGTACTGTGTATCTGTAATAAACATTTTTTTTTCAAACCTATTGACCTAGCCGTTACCGAGGAGTAGGCTTCAGAAAGTCACTGTTTTATAGCACTACTCAGGAGTTAGAGCCTTAATAGTTTAGATCATAAAATGGATTGCGTTAACAGCTCGTGGTAGGGCCTTAGATTAGTAGATTATTTACTTTACGTAACATAATGTAATGTTCAGTAAAGGTGAAATCATGCTGATATGCTCTGTCCATATGGACTTGCGTACATCGAGCAATGGGTAGCTCGCCATTCGCCCGTCCGGTGTGGATTGAGCTCAAGTCATCGACAGCGCGTAGTGCTCCACGCGCGCCTCAAAGAGATGTAAGGAAAACCGTAGATGCCCAGCAGGGACAGGGCCTACCTACTGGGAACATGGGTAGATTTCCGAAGGTTCGCGTCATGTCCGTGAACGGGTGCTGCCAGTTGAAACTGGTCATCTTTTAGCTGCCAGTTGATATTTTAATATCTATATTTAGTTTTTTTTTGTATTTACATTGTTCTCACAAGATAGCGACAAGAAACATGTAACAGAGATATTTGTGAGTTTCTTGCACATTTTTCTCTATAGAGATCTACGACTTCTTAACATTTCAAAAGTGCCTGTAAATGGTTTATTTGAAATAAAATGCTTTGAATCTTTGAAGTGAATACCCGGGGTCCTGGAACGCAGGGCAAAGAAGGAACATAGGTGGGTTTCCTACAGTAAAAGTCTGACACGCTCTCTCGCTCCACCCTCGAGAGGGAGAATTCATGTGATGATTTTCCACCTTCTGTATTTGTGAATTAGTAACGGCATCTCAATGAGGAGTCGACGCCCGGAGTGTCTCTAGCCGAGGCGGACGATACGTTTGGTGTGAACGATGCCAAAAGTTGCAATGTCTCACACCACGGGTCATCCATTGTTTATCTAAACTAGATAAATGCACGTTTTAATCTTTGACTTCCACGCTATTCTCGGTGACAAGTAAACAACAGGGCATTATCTTGATGTCATAGAGGTCTGCTGTTCATATTATGATCAGAACTAATTGGTCATTATAATTATGCATCGACTAATGGTGCGTGTTGGGCGGGAATGGAGGATATATCCGACAAGAGAGATGATACATCGACGCCGGGTTGCTAGCCTGTCGGTTTTTTACCGATTGCATTTCGGAGAGTGTGCGTCGGAATTGCATAACCTAATTCCGCCTAGCTCGTTCCATCATCGGACGACCAGGCGTACGGCAATGCGCCACCGGTACATATGCTGGACATCTCACCTATACGCACGAAACGTTTTGGGAACACATTCATTATGCGTACAGCTAAGGAGTGGAATTCCTTGCCGGAATCTGAGTTTCCTGATGGCTACAACCCGGGAATCTTTAAGTCAAGAGTGAATATTTTACTTCTAGGTAAGCGCGCTCCATCGTCGACAGCATCGTTGCTTTCCATCAGGTGAGATAGCGGTCAAGCGTGAACCTAAGAATAATAAAAACAAAAGATGTGGTGGAAGAAACATGAACCTCTTTTTTAGACCACAATCAGGCAAAAAACGGAACTCGAAAGCCACACAAAATGTGACAAATACAGCCTGTATAGCCTTTTCCCTAGTTGCGGTCGACTTCTAGTCCAACCTCAAAGAGTCTTGCCTATCTGACCTCCATAATCCACGAATTAGGTAACACGATACTTGGCAAGACTGGTGCCAGGTTACCGGTCTTCTGACTGCCTTTAACGACTGTCAATGTACAAATAACAGCCGGGAACAACGGCCTAATGAGCTTTCCATCGCACGGAGATATGTTGTCAGACATCCATCCAAAGACCGACCTCGACAAGTGCAACCTTAGAGATCACAATCACGGGTTGCTTGACTGCGATTAGGGATTGCAATCCGGATTCTTCGAAATTCGAAAATAATTGAAAAATCCGGTTTTTCATGACATTTTGAAATCCGCTTTTTTGGACTGAAATTCGGTTCTTTTTTTTATCTTTGTGGTCTGGTTTCCGCACTTAGCCCTTATCGGACCATTGTGCGTGGCTCAAATTCGGTTTTTTTTAAAAAACCGAGAAAAAAAACTCAAATTCGGTTTTTTCAGATTTTAGTCAAAACTGAGTTTAACGAATAATATTTGCAGTTATACACAAATTTCCATTAAAAGTAGCCCAAAAGATATCTGGATTGGTAGGATTAGGTGTAGTTTACCTAGTGTATTTGCGCGAATTTGGCTCGCCACAGAGATGCCACTATTCTAATGGCCGATATAGCTTTTAAATTTTTGATGAAATCATTAGACAGCCAAGACACGATATCTGCAAAGCAACTGGTAAATTCAATTGAAAAGGAGAATTAAAGAGAGACGGCTCTATACTGTTGTCGGTGCCTTACAATATTTACACAACCCTAATGATTTTTTTAATTAGTTTATGTTGTTATCTTAATTATCTAAAGTTTATGTTTATGTTAAAGTTGGATTATTTTAGTTGATTTTATTGTCGTGCTGTGAATTGAGCGAATAAATACATATTTTAAATTACTTATGCTATTTATTTCAGTTATAACAAATCAACTTAAAACACTCAAAAGTTCGAAAAATCCGGATAATCCGGATTTTTATCGGACGAGAGTCTTATCTTATCTTATCTTGATGTGGGGCTGGCCTTGAAAACCAGAGCACTTCGACCCTACTGGATCTTTTGTGCTAGTCCCCCTCCCTTCTACTCAAACCCCAGCCTTCCGTGCACCTTCGTCATGAGTCCCAGTATGGCCTTGATGGGGCTGAGCCTATAGTCCTCTGGCCTAGGGAATGGTTGGCCCAGATACTCTAGTCTTTTGGAGCCTAGTGCTGCACAGTCGCACAGTAAGTGTAGCATATTCTCCTCTGCCTCTCCACAGATCCTGCAAGTCGGGTCGCTTGCTAGTCCCATGTTGTAGAGCTGTTTGTTGGTGGCATAATGCCCCGTGAAGGCTCCTGTGATTATTCGGAGCTGTGTTCTGCTGTACCTCCATAGTTTTTGGGTCAGGCCTTATCTATGTCATTAAGAAATAGCTTTGCATGCTTCTGGCCTGTTGTGTTGCCCCAGTGTGTGCTGTGTATTTCTAAGCATTGAAATGCTTGGTTGATGACCCTTGGTGAGAGTCCTATGAAAGGTTCCGGTCCTTGTAGGGGTACCGGTGTTCATTTTAGAACCATCCGTGTACCATACCTGGTTTTTCCCTTTGTGGGGTTTCATCCCACCTTTCCATTCCTCCCTACTCGGAATGTATATCTTAAACTCCTTTTTGAGATTTTGAACGGTATGTATTTTGTCACATCCCATGTCCATCATCCAGTCAAGTTCCCTGTTTGGTCTTGTGTTTGTATGGTTTGTTTTGCATCCGGAGTTCGTCCAGTGCCCCATACTTCTAAGCCTATGAATGGCCCTCCTCGCCTCTAGTTCCACTTCAATGTGTAAAGGGGTGAGATTGAGCATCGTTTCCATCGCCGCAGTTGGCGTGGTTCTAAATGCTCCTGTAATGGCCATGCAGGCAGTCCGCTGTACTTTGCTTAGGGCCTGTCTGCAAGTTGCCAGCTTGGTTCTGGTCCACCATACGATGCTCCCGTATGTGATCAGCGGTTTCACCATCATGGTGTATATCCATTTGATAACCTGGGTTCTAAGGCCCCATGTCTTCCCATAAGCAGAGCGACACATGCCAAATACTCTTAGAGCCTTGTTTGCTGTCGCTTCGGCATGGCTTTTCCACGTGAGTTTGCTGTCTAGAATTACTCCTAGATATTTTACTTCTGTGGACGGCTCTAGTACGGTGTCGTAGAGCTTTATGGCACCCATTGTTGTTAGGTCCCTCCTTCTGGTAAACGGGATAATCACCGTTTTGCTTGGGTTGATGGATAGGTGGTAGAGTTTACACCACCTTTCAACCATGTTTAATCTCTCCTGTATGATCCCCGACACAATGTTGGGAAATTTTCCATTTACAAGTATCACGAGGTCATCTGCATATCCAACCGTGTACGTTGGTCCTTTGTTCAATTCTATTAGCAGCTCGTCTATCACCAAACACCAGAGCGTTGGCGAGAGTACGCCTCCCTGAGGGCATCCTCTTGTGACATGCGCCCTTTTGGTCTCACCTAGCAGTGTTGATTCTATAACTCTGCCCTTCAGCATATTGTCCATCCAGTCACAAATGGTAGGGTCTATGCCGTGTTTCTCTGCAGCTGTTCGTATCGTTCTAAAAGTAGTGCGATCGAACGCGCCTTCTACATCGAGAAAGGCTGCTAGGCATATCTCTTTGCATTCTAGCGCCTTTTCGGCACGGCTTACGACCTGGTGTAGCGCAGTTTCTGTTGACTTACCAGGCTGGTATGCGTTTTGCATCCTGTGAAGCGGTTGTTTTTTCAGCGCTCCCTCCCTGACATGCCTATCTACAAGCTTTTCCAGAGTTTTTAGGAAGAATGATGTCAGGCTTATAGGTCTGTATGACTTAGCGTCCTCATAGTCCGCTCTTCCTGGCTTGGGAAGAAAGATTACTTTCGCCTGTCTCCACGCCTTTGGTATGTAGCTAAAGGCGATGCATGCTCTGTATAGTCTACCCAGATGCGGTTCCAGTATGTTCCCCGCTCTTTGTAAAAGGGCTGGGTACACTCCGTCTGGTCCCGGGGCCTTGTATGGCTTGAAGCTTTCCAGGGCCCACTTTATGCCATTCTGCCCTACTACCTTTTTCGCGGCGTCCCAGTCGGCTTTCGTTGTTTTTGACTTAATGTCGTCTAAGCTTAACGAGTCCGCCGTGTCGGTAGCTGCGAATGAGCCGGGAAAGTGCGTTCTGAACATTATCTCAAGGGTGTCACCTCCCGACTCTGTCGGTTTGCTATTCCCATCCTTGATGGATGTCAGTGGATTCACCTTTGCAGTGGCCATAGCCTTCGACAGCCTCATGCTATCTGGAATGCTGCCAATGCTGTCGCAGTGGTCCCTCCATGCCTTCCTTTTGGCCCTGCGTACAGCCTTGTTATATTCCGTTAGCTTTATAGCATACATCTCAAAATTTTTGAGAGCCTTAGCACGATTGAAGGCGGCCCTAGTTTCCCGCCGTAGCCTAGCTAGGTCGGAGTTCCACCATGGTTCCTTTCTTGTTTGTACTTCCTTTTCGGGGCAATTATTTGTCCAAGCGCTCAGAACGGCTTCGGATATTCGCCCCGCCTCAAATTCTACATCAATTGCTGAATTCAGCTTTCCCTTGGGGTCCCCAAGTTCCACTTTCAAGTCTTTCGTGTAGGAGTTCCAATTGGTGTGTCTTGGGTTCCTCCTTGTTACCAGTTCCTTTTTCCATCGGGTACTGTACTTGAAGCAAATATACCTATGGTCTGAGAGTGAGATCTCGTTTGGTACGTGCCATTCGCTTATGCGGTTACTAGCCCTATTAGTAGCTACTGTTAGGTCAATCACCTCCGCTCGTCTAGCATTGACGAACGTGGGCCTATTGCCATTATTTATAATTTGTAAAGGTGAGCTTACCAGGAAGTCCAGCAGTCTTTCACCTCTCCTGTTATTGCCGGTGCTCCCCCAAGTGACGTGGTGTGCGTTGGCGTCGCAGCCTATGATCAGGTCCAGGCCCTCCCGACTGCAGTGTTCCACGAGTTCCCTCAGGTTCGCTGAGATGGGGTCCTCGGCTTCATACGGCATGTATGCGGAGGCTAGTATCAGCGCTCCGCCTCCCTCCTCCTCTCTTAGAGGGACCTTGATGGTTGTCAGGTCCCTGTAACAGAAATTGTGCAGGGGAATCGCATCTAGGCCATTCCTGACATAGATGCAAGCCCTTGCATTTAGGTCATGACGTTGGTAGTGTACAATACCTCCAGTCCTGCCCAGGCCTCTAATCTCCCCTTTGTAAATGTAAGGTTCTTGTATTAGAGCTATGTCATATTTTAACATGTTTAGCTCGCGCGCCAGAAGGGCAGTCGCAGCCTTATTGTTTTGTAGATTGATTTGTACAAACCTTATAGCAGCCATCTTATTTCCTGTTACTGCCTGTCCACCCCCGCCTCCCTGTCCTCATCTGAGTCCGGGCAGTTGGGGTCCAGTTTGAGGACTGCCAGTCCCGCTAGGTCCCCCGCGCACGTCGATGGTGACGACGCGCGGTCCAGTTCCATCGCTGGATGGTAGTCCTCGTAATTTTCTGCGCCGTCGCTGGCCCGCTCTTCAGCGAGGAAGGCATCTTCCTCCGAGCTTAGGACCACTTCCTCGACGCAGGCCTCCTTCACCTCCCCACTAGGGGCGTCCGGTGCAGCCGAGGTCGCTGGGGGTTCCTTGGCCTGTTCCTTGGCCTGGTCCTCCCTCCTTCTATCCGCGTCCTCCAGCAGTTTGAACTGGCTCGGCCCCAGTCCTGAGTGGAGTGTGTAGCCAGCCTCCCTGATGGCGTCCGCGGATACCTTGTCCATAAGGACAATCCGGCGTGTCGTGGTTGGCTCCACGTCAACCTTCAGCACTTTCCACCCATCTGTGTGCAGTGCCGGGTTGAAGCGCTGGAGCAGCCTCAAGGTATTGGCGAGGTCGGCGCCCTTGAAGGTCTTAGACTTCCACGCCATCTTGATCGGCTTCGGAAGGTCCTTTGCCTCCAGCACCCGCAGCTTGGTGCCACTGACCTCCCGGCCGTCGACGGCGCGGAGCCACTTAACCGCGTCGGGTCCCTCGCAGCTGACGTGCAGCGCCCCTCCGACCATGTTCCCGACATTCACGCGGGGCAGTGGATCCGGGGTCTCCATCAGCAGCTTCCACAGAAACTCCTGAATCGGACCCAGGGTTCCCGCCTCCAGCGCTTGGTCCGGGTGGGACGCGTGCACGATCGCCATCTTCGTCCCCATGAGAGCGTCCTTATAGGATCCCTGGGTTTTGACCTTTTTAGTGTCATTACCCGGTTCCTTGGCCTCATCACTCACCTCACGTGTCCTTTTGACAGGTGCCGTATTACCCCCTGTCGTTGCAGCCTGTCGCTGCAGGTTTTTCAACCTGCGCTTAGCGCTGCCGCTCAAGCGCCGATGGTGCGGCCCCGGTGCCTGCGTCGCGGAGTCCCCCGCTCCCGTCCCTCCACTGGTCGTTCCCTGTACAGGTTCCGTCCGTGGCGGAGGTGTCGGTATGCTGGTGCCCCCACGACCCGGCAGCGGTGCCCTAGCCCCAGAGTGCCCTTGGGCGCCACTCCCTCCTTGCGGAACCCCCATACCGGTTTTCCCCCGTCCCTTGCAGCCCTTACGGGTCACAGTGGTCCAGGAGTCGAAGCCCGATACGGGTACATCCTGCTTGGAGGCAGCGGCCCCCCTACCTGCTAATGCCTTAAGCTTAGTCCCTGTAGTCAGGTCCACGGCCATTTGTGACACGCCCTTTACGGTCTTGTCACCTTTTTTATTTTGTGTATTTGTCAAATCCATACCTTTTCTATTATATTTTCATCAGCCCGGCTCCTCACCCACCATCGAGCCCTCAACATCGGGGATGCTTTAAAGCACCAAGGTTACCGAGCTGATATAGTACCCGTGAGTGAGTTGTCCGCGAGCTTCCAGCAGTCCACATCTGCCCCCCACAATAGGTGTCAGTGCGTACCTGCCTTCCGCTGCGAACCCCATCACTCCCGAGTACTCACCTGACGGCTGTCTGACCGGACGTCGCAGCCGATTGACCGTGATTGGCTAGACCATGGCCGCCCGTTTGAGGAGAAATCCAGACCAAAGTGGCGTGTTGCCTTCAAGGGGTAAATACAACCCGACCCCTCTCAGGCTCAACCACCAGGACTCCTTCATCCCCCCGTACGGGTCACCGCGCACGGCACAAACACGCGGGAGGTCATTAGCTATCCACCATCTGCCCTGTTGATGATGGACACGCAGAGACATGACCTCTCCATCCCTGCATTAAAGCGCCCGATGGTTTCTGTTACGTCTATTTCTTAAGGAACTAGACCAATAACGGGGCGGCAACCACGAGAAGGATAACCACCAGACTGACCTTAAGGATCTGTGCGACTGTTGCGCTCTCCCTTAAAGCCCACGCCCCCTCACATCCTCTGAAGGAGTCCGTGAGGTAGGCCAACCTCTATGCTACCATGTGAGTCATGTCGTTCAGTAACCGCAAAAGCACACAGATTGGCCTGCCCCAAACTTTTTAGAAGTTCGAATTTCGGACGAGAGTACTGAAATCCGAACTTCTAAAAAGTTCGGATTATGCAATCCCTAACTGCGATCACACCTGATGTTAAACAGTGATGCAATCGTTGATGGTGAAGCGCCCTAGTTTATTAAGAACCTATTATTTACTTTAGTCTTGAAGACACCATAATTATAATCGGACGGGAAAACCGTAGCAAGTAAATCCAGTCCTTCGACGTACGCGGTATAAAAGACGAGGCGAAATGCTTAGTCCGGACCGTAGAGGTGACAACAACGTAAGGGTGGACACTCGCTGGACGTCGGGTTGTCCGATGATAGAAAGGTGATGGGAATTGTAAAATATTATAAGTATTGTATAATGTAGAAGCATTTATTTTCAAAGTTTGTAAATGTGAGTACCATGGAGCTATTTTATGGTTTTTTATGTTACTATTGGACTTGTTTGACATAAATGAGCACGGCAGTTGAGATTTTGTCATGCTCACTTAAATGTCTCACTGATGGTGGCGCATGTGTTGGATCATTCGGTTCCCTTCAAAATGGTTGAGCTGAGTGGTGCTAATATTAGCGTCATGTTCGTGAACGGGCGCTGTCAGTTGAGACTGGTCATCTCTTAGCTGCCAGTTGCTATTTTAATATCTATATTTAGTTTTTATTTTTACTGTATTTACATTGTTCTCACATGATAACGACAAGAAACATGTAATAGATATATTTGTAATTACAAAACATGATTGAAAAGAGTGTCCATGGAGTTTCTTGCACATCTTCTCCATAGAGATCTACGCTTTGGAATGTGCAATTAGCATCATTTGTTTTTTCTGACTAACTAACTTCTTGACATTTCAAAAGTGCCTGTAAATGGTTTATTTGAAATAAATGCTTTTGAATCTTTGAATCTTTGATGGCGAAATCAAGTCATGCAATTCCCGCGCACACTCTCCAAACTGCATCCTGTAAAATACCGAAAGGCTGGCTACCCTACGCCTGTGTTTCAGGCTTTGTAGATTGGTGTTAACCAAATCTGGATCACCAATTAGCCTCTTCGCACTCTTTCCATTGAGTCCTTAATAAACGTGCTTTGTCACACGTATTCCCACAAAAATAATTTTAAAAAGATACGATATCAATGACTGCGCCATTTCGCTGAATTTTCGCACTGACTTACACATGCTAGTAATCTGGAGTTATGTCATGGTTTATCGCTTCAGTAGAATCGTTTCTTACTATAATTACTAGTTATTAAGTTGTGTAATTGCGGTGTTAATTGAAGAAAGTGTTTGTAACATACCTGTGTAATAACTTAATTAGAGTTTTTTTAAAAGTTTTTCAGAACTTCTTGTGAAATATTCAACATTAGTTTTAGTAAATGCGAAACCCGAAACACTTGTTTAGTATTTTTATGTAAAGAATCTATGTACAAAATTTTAGAACGGTGTCATAAAAAATCACAACGTTAGTTATAGTCCGCACAAATACTTGGTCACCGCCATCCGGACGACTGAGAGGGTAGTTTTGCTCCCGCACCCAGCTGTGCTCTGGCACCTAATGCCCGCTATGACCTTTTTTTTTTTTTTGTTGCCGTGGTGGATAATCCTCATAGATGTCCTTCGTCTGGGGCAGACGAAGGGGTCTGTCAGACTCTTACTGACTAAAAACCACCTCGGTGTTCCCTCCCACACTTGGACCGGGGATTGTGGGAGCTGATGCGCCATCCATGATCCCCGGCTAGTGCCGGCCCGCCTACGCGGGCCACCTCAAGCCCGCGGGGAGTGTGAGGTGTCCTCCCCCCGCGACTTCCAATAGGGGCGCGCGTGGAACACTACGCGCCGCCGCCTCGGGTCTTGCTGGATGGGGGACGGCGGACGACCCCGAGTCCACCGTCCCTCCAGACCTCTTTATGGGGGCTGGAAGAGGGCGTTGTCTGCCCTCCGCCGACGCCCGGTTCGCCTGCTGCGGCACAGAAGAGTGGCCACGGCCTCCCTCTCTCTCTCCGCAGCCTCCTTCTGCGAAATTACAGCTTCACAGAAGGAGATCACCGCATCCCACGACTCGACGCCCCCGACCATCGAACGAACGACGGCCGGCAGCGACAGGTCGGGGCCCACTTCAGATACAAGGACACGGCTGCTCCTCCCATGCGGCACACTCTGCCAGTGTGTGTTGCGCCGTGTCCTCGCGACAGTCGGTGCAGTGATGGCACCGAGCGTCCGGCTCCCTGTTTATGCGACACAAGTACTTCCCGAAGCAGCCATGCCCCGAGAGCATCTGCGTCGCCTGATAACAGGGAAATAATAACGCCTAAATGACAGGAAGCCGTGCTTCCTCCCGAGCCATTCGTCGAGCACTGGTCGGATCGCATCAACGGTGGCGAAGCCGGCGGTAGGGCGCAGAAGCCTGTCTCGCCATTCCGCCACCATGACCTCTTGGAGCTGAGACCGACGCAGCTCGATCTCGCGCTGCATCGGTTCAACACCCCGCGTCCTCATCTCCTCGCGCCACCGGTACAGTGAGGCGAGGACTCTCGCCTGCAGTTCCCAGGGCGGAGATCCGGCCAGTGCACAACTCGCCTCGTAGGAGATCGTACGATACCCCCTGATAGCCCTGACGGCCATCGCCCTCTGCGGTCTTCGCAGGATTGCGCTGCTGCCGGCCGTCAGGTCAGAAGCCCATACCGGGGCCCCATACAGGGCCATGGATCGCACGATCCCCAAGTACAGCCGCCTACAGGCAGTGCTCGGGCCCCCTATATTGGGAAGCAGCGTTGCGAGCGCGCCTGCTGCGCCCATCAACTTGGGCGTCAGCCGCCGAAAGTGAGGGCCAAAGTCCCACCGGCTGTCGAGCACCAATCCTAGGTACTTCATGGTAGACTCGACAGCGATTTGGACCCCCCGACCACGATGTGTGATCCCGGCGGCGGCGCCCGTCGGGGGCCATGAAAGGCCATAGCCTCCGACTTGTTGAGAGCCACCTCCAGGCCCAGGCGCCGTATGCGGCTCACCACCCGTGAAACCGCTGCCGTCGCCAGCAACGCTGCCTCCCTGTACGAGCTCCCCCGGGCCGTGACCAGCGGTTGGAGCTCGTCCCTCAGCACCCAATCGTAACCGATGTTCCACAAGGGTGGCCCCAGGACCGAGCCCTGTGGAACACCGCACGACATATCACGACGGCTCTCGCCGTCGCGTCCCCTGTAGGTGACACACCTTTCTGACAAATAAGCCTGACCTGTGTTGTACTTAGCGTCGGTCGTTTCCAACTTGTGACCTTTTTTAAATATTTTTGGGAAAGCTAGCAACTCGGCGTCGATGCTCAACACTTTGGAGTTTTTACTCGATAAGTACATAACTGCTGATGACCTTCTTGACTCTCTTTTTAATCTACTCTAGTGCATCAAGCTGGTATTTCGTCCCATAGCTTACAACACCGCTCAAGTCGAAAATTGGCGGTTTTCACATTTGAATGCTTTTAGATGGAGCTGCTCATTGCGTGTCTAACCATTGGTCACATGATATAGATTTCAGCCAATCAGAAGCCATAATTCGAAAAGTAGTGATAGCGTGCAAGTCAGCTGGCCAACACCGCATAGTTTTTTTTCGTTTCCTGTAAAGTTGGTAAATATGACTTATGCGGTGTTGTTAGCTAAGGGATGGTTTGTCAGTTAAAGATAATAATTATTTCATAATAATTGTTATCTTTAACTTGCACAAGTTTGATCGTATCGTAATCGCAACAGTTCAATAAAAAAAATCCCCCTACTCTATTTTCCTAATCATAGATAAAATAAACAACTAATCGCTTACCATAAAGTAGAGAAATTTCTGAAATAGTTATTCATAGTTAAAAGGCCTTGACATTCGAATTTTAAATGTGTAATCCCGATAACGAGTTCGTTCACACTGCTTATCGTATCACGTTCTTATTTTGAAGTTTTAAATGTTGATAATGTCGTTCGTATGTTCCATAGATAATTATATTCGTTTTATTTGTAGATAATATATTATAGTCATAGGTTAATCATTCAGCTGTTGAATGTTTATGGCTGCAGAATAAATATTGATATTTTTTATGTTGAATTATGCATATATTACCTAAATGTACAAACCCACCTTACTCATGACAAAACGTTTTGTGGGCGCGGACGAGGAGCAATGGGTAGATCGCCGTCCGGCTGTCCGGTAACCGTCCAGACTGAGCCCGTGTCGTCGACGGCGCGTAGTGTTTGTTCCATGCGTGCCTCAAAGATGAATGGTTTTTTTTTAAGGTGGAAATAATCATCCAATGAGCACTCCCGCTCTAGAGCGGAACGGGAGGGTGTGTCCGACTGTTACTGACTAAAACCATACCTATGTTCCTTCTTTGCCTTACGTTACAGCTAGGGTTGCCAAACGTACTCTAAAATAGAGTATTGTACTCTATATAGTTATCTCAACTCAGGTCTTTAAGAAACAGGTTCTACCTACCTTGGGGACCACCATCTAAATATATGTATAATTACTAATAAAACAGACAATATTAATTATTATATAATAGTTTTAAGGTATCCTTTATTTACTGTAACAATGAACAATAAACATTATTCTTATATCAAACAGGTGTACTCTAAAATCTCTAACACTAATACAGGACGCTAAAATACTCTTTTTTTACACAAATCCCTGATCCCTGGGTCAACCAAGTCAACCCTCCATTGGCACAGCAACTCTGGTTGTGTTGTTGGTTTCAACATCGCATCACCTCGCTCAACTGCCATCTTCCATCTGTCCTATTCACTCCACAAAGAGTGAATACTATCTTAATAAACTAGTGCGCCTCACCATCAATGATTGCATTACTGCTAACCATCAGGTGGGATCGCACAAGCACTGGTCTATGCCAAAAAAAAAAAAAAAATACTATTATAGTGCCAGTCTCGCATATATGATGCATACCTATCACCATAACTAAAAAAGGCGACTGTACTGAGTCTTTTCGGTCATGAATGTAAATTGGAGCAAAGAGAAGAAAAGGAATTCATTAAAATTGATTAAAAATGGACTTAGAATTAGGATGTTTGGCGTCGCACAATTCTTTTAAAAATGAATGAAATATTGCTGTGAATTATAAGTCCGTACTCTTTATTTACGTCCTTTGAAATCAGATATACTGTATTTCTTTTAATAAAAGTTGGCAACCCTAGTTACAGTACCCTAAGGGTTCCCTTTCGGACTACCCATTGAAAGATGGATGGGTTGTTGAAGAGTGATATGAAAGAAAAGGGTGTAATTGATAGCGTGGCTGCTGACAGGGTATAATGGAAGAAAAAAACGTGTTGCGCCGACCCCCAAGTAATACGTGACAAGGCAAGGAAGATGATGATGATGATGATTTATAATGAAGCAACAGTAGATTATAATCAAGAAGACTTAGCTTTTAGCTCTATCTGACAAAAGTCAATATTTTTTTTCTCCTCATACACATTTCCTGCCTCGGAAAACAAACGTTGTTTGCGCGGTAAAACTGTCGAATGGGGAACCGAAGCGGAACCGAATTATCCGACAGTATATTCGGTTTGGTAAGAACTTAACCGAATATTATTCGGTATTCTTTGTATTCTTTATTGTACACACAATTTTATATAAACAATAAAATATGACAGTTGATGTACATAGGCGAGCTTAACCCACAACTGGGTTTTCAAACAGCAAACCATGTTAGTATGAATACAATTTTATATATTTTGAGGAACTTTAACTGTACAACAAAAAAAAAAACATAAATTAAATCTAAACTTAAAACTAAAATACACTAAACAGACTATACATAAACATAAATATACAATAAATAAATACCTATAAACATACATATTTATTGGTCATGTTGATAAAAAATGTTCCTTAATTCTTCCCCTGAAAACCTCCAACGAAGGACTAGCTCTCAATGTATGAGGAAGAGATGAGGATGGGATGGGGATGGGATGTGGTGTGGTGTGGTGTATGTGGTATTCGGTTATTCGGTGAAACTACTATTCGGCGCATCTCTCATCATCGTCATCATCATTTCAGCCGAAAGACGTCCACTGTTGGACATAGGCCTCCCCCAAGCGTCGCCACAATGACCGATCCTGTGCTTCTCGCATCCACCGCACTCCCGCGACTCTCACCAGGTCGTCGGTCCACCTTGAGGGAGGCCTTCCAACGCTGCGTCTTCCGGTGCGCGGTCGCCACTCTAGAACCTTTCGGCCCCATCGACCATCCGTTCTACGAGCAATGTGCCCTGCCCACTGCCACTTAAGTTTGGCGATTCTTCGGGCTATGTCGGCGACCTTGGTTCTCCTGCGGATATCTTCATTCTTTATGCGATCACGCAAGGAAACTCCGAGCATAGCCCTTTCCATTGCTCTTTGGGTGACTGTAAGCCTTCTGATGAGGCCCATTGTAAGCGACCATGTTTCAGAGCCATATGTCATCACTGATCTGACTGATCATCGGCGCATCTCTACTTAAAAATATTTAGATAATGCCTTCTCTAAATATAGCACAATACTAAATCATCGTAAATAAATTACTCTGCATAATGCTATGAATAAATTTAGCTGTCGTGCAAATATCAGGGGCAAACGGAAATCCGGAAGAATTACTGTGCGTCTAACCTTAGAAAACCGGTACTTCTACTTTATTTAGATCTAACATATGATTGGTATGACATTTTTCTGATCAGGAAATGATATTGATGTAATAATAAATATAATATAATATTCCACAACTTTCACACAACGCCATCTATTCCCAAACTAAGCAGAGCTTGTGCTATGAGTACTAGACAAGTGATAAACATATTTATATATTTCTTAATACACATACATACTATAGATAAAATATATGCAGACACATCACGCAAACATTTATCCTGGGTGGGAATTGAACCCACGACAGCATAGCAGTCAGGGCCACTAAACCAGGCCAGTCGAATCGATATGACTGCCTTTTTGTAGTTGGGGAAATTATCAAATGACTTCTCTCGCTCTTGGGTGGAGCGAGAGGGCGTGTCAGACTTTTACTGCCTAAAACCCACTCGTGTTCCTTCGGTTGCCCTTTGCGTTCTAGGGCCGCGGTAACTCTTTCCAACAATCCTTCATTTATTTAACAGCCTGATGTGGTATGTAATTATTTTGTTTTACATTATTTCTTGACCACTTTCAATCGGAATAATCGAGAGATACATAGAATTTTTTTACCTTTAGAATATGGATGTACACGTTCTAATATTTTTTTGTAGTATATTCATAAAGCATTTTAATGTTCCCACTGCTGGGACTTAGGCCTACTCTCTTTAGGAGAGGGAATGGGCCGTAATACACCACGCGGGCCCAGTGCGGGTTGGTGAATGTCACATGTCTTCGAATTTTTGGTTCTAGGACATGCCGGTTTCCTCACGATGTTTTCTGTTTGTCCCATGCAAGTCTCAAATAAACGTTTGGTCGAAACCAGGGTTTTTAACATAACCTGTTAAAATATCAGTTGTGCAATAGAGAAAGAGGGAGGAACTATAAACCCTATACAGATTACTAATTCAGCTTAACTTAAATGGGGAAATGATAAGGGCAATTTTTTTTATATATTAAGTAGGTATCTAAGTAGCGGACATTTTAGAGGTCAAGCCATTATCTCCATAAGCTAGCAACTTAAAAACTTAACCTGGATATGATAAAAACAGTCGTGACGCAGGCCATCAATCACCAGCTTAGCTTTTTCCAAACTGTTTATTTATTTACATGTAGGTAAACAGTTAAACACCAATTACAATAGTTAAGGCTGAACTAGTCGCTGGCTCAAACGCGCTAATAGGTAAGGCCAAAAAGTGCGATGTCTCATCTGACACTGTGTCCGACTGCGATAATATCAATCGCACGCACACAAAGACCGTTCTGAACGAAAACGACATTAGACGGTGCGTAAAATCTGAGAGCAGTGCTTTGGAAAATCAAATTTTATGAAAAAACTACTGCATAAATCTATTCCAACTGGCCTGTTGGTCTGGCCTAGTGGCAGTAGTGATGAGCACGATAATTTGTTGTGTCTGGGTGTAATTTATCTATAATATGTATGTATTTAGAAATATATAAGTATGTTTGTCTAGTACCCATAACACAAGCTCTGCTTAGCTTGGGACTAGACGGCGTTGTGTGATAGTTGTGGAATATTACATTGTTATATTATTACATTTTTATATTCCAAATGAATTGTAGAACTCTTTGGTAATGAAGCTTTGTCGGTACCGACTTCGTTTTTGGAGATTTTATACGGTTTTTGTTACTTTTTACACTTAAAGTTGCGTTAAATCGTGGGCTCATAACTTTGTAATGGCATTTTTTTTTTGTTTGTCTGTTTCTGCACAGACAAAATCTATAATAAGGTAAAACCATATCATGATTTATTTGAAATGTACTATGTCAAACTACGGAGTAATACCCCCCCCCCCCCCCCTCCCCAATTTGTATGGAAAAGTATCGGCTAGTGTAACCGAGCGCTCAACCCGAGATACAAATTCCAATATCAAAGGACGCGGACGTGTCCGTGTCCAGGAAGTCCCTCATTTTGAGCGCTGAGTGCGCGGGCGTGTTGTCATGGTGAAGCAGTACCCCGCGGAGCCCGGTGTTCGGTCGCTTGTGCCTCATTGCAGACAAAACATCTGGCAGGCATTTTGTGGTATACCATTTGGCGTTGATGCTGCTTTGGTCTCGTAATGGAGTTGAAATCAGATACCCCGTCAAGGTGAAGAAACTAGCGATTAAAATTTTCCCTGCGCTTCGCGATCGCTTTCGATTCGTAGCATCAGTTCGGATTGGTTCGTTTTGAAACAACCAAACTGTCAACTGACGCTTTGTTTCTGGATCGTATTGATAAATCTAGGCTTCGTCGCCTGTCACAATGTCGTAAACGCGCCGAGACGAGCCTGCTTCAAATTTTTTAATCATATCACGGCATCACTCCACACGGGCGTACTTCTGAGTGGCACCCAGCGGTAAACTATCCTCCTCAATCGAAGGTGCTCGTTTCTACACGATCACCTTTGCGTCTTGTGAACACTTCTCGAACCAATCTGCAGTATATGCTGAATCTCTTCGTATGTAATTCGCCTATTTTCTTGAACTAAATTTTTTACTTCCAGCACACTTTCTTTCGTGATAGCCGTCGTAGGACGACTACTGCTTTTTTCATCCCCCAAAGTAAGGCGACCGCGCTTTACCAGCGGTAGATGGTTGTTTTTGAAGGTCCTTCATCCATAAAAGCAATACGAAGTCGATCAAATTACTCTCACTAGCTTTTGACGTTTTATAAGCGCCCATGTAGGCCTATGTGCCACATTTAAAATCGTAGTAAATCATCGCACGAAAATGTTCTCGATGCAGATCCATTTTTAAATGAGACATAATTTGATTTGGCTCTCGAAAAAATGTAAAGGAAATTCAAAATTCGAACAATGGTATTTTTACCCGACTACGGCAAAGCCAAAGGAGAGTTATGATTTTGACAGGCCATGTATGTTTACTTTTAAATAACCAAAGTTTTCAAAATAATTAGAAGTGGCCAGTGCCTTATACATAAAAACTTTTTTTCGCAAAACTTTCTAAGTGGCCTGGTATAATATTCCACAACTATCACACAGCGCCATTTAGTCCTAAACTAAGCAGAACTTGTGCTATGAGTACTAGATAACTGACAAACATACTTATATATTTCTAGGTTATTTGTAGGCAAGCGTGCTCCTTCATCGACTATGTATGCCATCGCTTACCATCAGATAGATAGTTATACTGTTTATTGTATTCTTCGTTGTGTGTCTCTTTAAATACATACATAATATAGATAAATTACACCCAGACACAGAACAAATGATTGTGCTCATCACAGAAACATTTGTCCTGGGTGGGAATCGAAACCACAACCTCCGGCTTAGCATTCAGGGCCACTAACCACTAGACCAACAGGCCAGTCAATTAACTTAAAGATCGTATTTCCAGAAATAAAAAAACTTTTACGGAATCACCTGATCCGAAACATATGATAAGGGGCTTATGCTCTGTAGCAAAATCATTCGTTCACCACGACTCGACCTGGTTTATCACCACGACAACAAAACGTGACAAGCCAGACGGTAGAATCTTATCGGGGGCGGGAAACATGCGATTCAACAGACATTTTTTGTCTCATTATCAGTAGGTTGTTTCGTTTTTTTTTCTATGGTGTTTATCGAAAGTCATTATGAAAAGGTTTCATCAGTCAGCGCTTGTGATTTGTTTTTGCTCGGCTTTTTGAGAATCGTAGCGTGATCGCTGGATACGCCACAATCGTGGAAGTAAGTCCCCTCTTTGAGGAGCTAGAATAAAAGCCTGAGCGTCCTCACTTTCTGCCTCACGCAGGTTCACACCGGACACAGCCAATACGGGAGGTTCCTGTTTCGGTGTGGGGCACATCTCCACCTTTTTCTCTGGGCGGTCTACACAATGGTGACATCCAGGCTTTTCTTACGCCTGAATCCGAATTAGGAACCTCCCGAACTGGCCATGGTGAGGAGCTGCGTCAGGTGGAAGGAACTTACCACCGATTGTGGCTTTCACAAACGTGTAAACAAATTTCTAGATGGGGCTACAATAAAAAAAAAATGTCGATAACTTTTGACTTAATGAAGATAAACTCAGGATCACAAAATATCATTCAATTCATACATGAAACGATTATTAGTTGTTTATGTTTTTTTTTTCTATTATTTTTAAGTGTTATGCTGGAATGGAACTTTAGTAGTTTATCGTTGGTCAAGTTCAAGTGTCATATTAAAAGGATTAGATAGAATAGAATAGAATAGAATAGATCTTTATTTGCACAGAAAGTAGGTACCTACAGGTTACAGGTCTTTGTCACGTTTGATGATCCATACTAACTACCTTAACTAAGGCATGCAAAATACTGTTTACATAATCTGTTACCATAATATGCTTAGGACTAAACACAAACTAAAACGAGACACAGTCAAGTTTTTAAAGTACAATTATCAAAAAAAAAAAAATGTAATAAATTAATAATGAGTCAAATAATAATAAGAAAATGTCCGATTAATTTAAATCATTATCGGTCAAAAATTCGCTAATTGAGTAATAACATTTATTCATTAGTAATTCAGTCAATTTCTTTTTAAAAAGTGGAAGAGCCTCATTTTTTTTATTCTATCGGGTATTTTGTTAAATATGGTCGGACCCATACATAAAACACTTTTCTTTAGTAAAGCGGTGCCAAAACCATTAACAAGCAGCCTATTTTTATATTGTCTCCTAATTGGCCTGTTACTATTTTCTGACATTTTACCAAATAGATGCATATTTGATTTTACAAAAACAGCAATCTCAAAAATATATAGTGATGGGAATGTTAGCAATTTTAGGGACTTAAATACAGGTACGCAGCTATCTGTTACTATTAAATTGCACATTGCCCTTATACAGCGTTTTTGAGCCTTAAACACCTGTTCTCTCAGATAACTCTAGTCATGGTAAATAACCATGTAGCACCTTCTCCGATCAAGATCGGAGATTCTGCACTCGAAGTTGTAGACGATTACGTTTACCTGGGACAGACAATCCAGTAGGGTAGGTCTAACTTTGAGAAAGAGTTCAATCGTCGAATCCGACTCGGCTGGGCAGCGTTCGGGAAGCTGCGCGGTATCTTCTCGTCCAACATACCACAGTGTCTCAAGACGTAAGTCTATGACCAATGCGTGTTGCTAGTGATGACATATGGCTCCGAAACGTGGTCGCTTATAATGGGCCTCATCGGAAGGCTTACAGTCACCCAAAGGGCAATAGGCTATGCTCGGAGTTTCCTTGCGTGATCGAATCAGGAATGAGGATACCCGCAGGAGAACCAAGGTTACCGTCATAGCACGAAGAATCGTCAAACTTAAGTGGCAACGTACCTGTACCTACTTTCTGTGCAAATAAAGATCTATTCTATTCTATTCTATTCTAACGGGCAGTGCACATTGCTCGCAGAATGGATGGCCGTTGGTGCCGAAAGGTTCTGGAATGGCGACCACGTACCGGAAGACCGTAGCGTTGGAAGGCCTCCTACAAGGAGGATGACTTGGTAACGGTTGCGGGAGTCCGATGGATGCGAGACGCATAGGAAAGTTTATTCTGGCGACACTTGGGGGAAGCCTATGTCCAGCAGTGGACGTCTTTCGGCTGAAATGATGATGATGAATTCATCATCATCATCAAATATGACTTCTTATTTAGAAGTTACCTGTGACGGCATTTTAAATCCAATATGACTCGCGGGCTCTTTAAGTTGGCGAACTATTTTTTTTTATTCAGCCCCATGCTATGGGTATCGATTAAAAGGGTTTGTTCAGAAAAATACGAAAAAAAAACCTACGTGGCAACAAATCCAAAATGGCGGCTACAACTTCTTTTTAAAAATGATTATTTTAAGGACAGTAGTTGAAAGAGATACGAATAGATTATCAGTCCGGTAACATTCTGCTAGCTTGGTAGAGCTACGGTCCGAGACCAGATATGGGATGAAAATCGAATAAAATATAACTTGAGTAGCATGTACCAGCGACGTGGTCCACGTAAAGGTAGGAAATAATTTCAAGGGAAGTTCTTGCTTCTTCTTCCTGCACTTTCTAGGGAACTTATTTCTAGAATTAAAAGTATCCTATGAGATCAGTAAGTAAGTAACTATCTATATTACCACTGCTGATTAGGCAGAGGACAGAGGCGAATAACCGGACGTAGGTTTTTTTTTTCCGGTGGGAAAATCATCTTATGACATCCCCCGCTCTTGGGCGGGGCGGGAGATAGTGTCAGACTTGTACTGACTAAAAACTCACTCCTGTTCCTTCGTTGCCTTTCGTACCAAGGCCGAGTCTTCCTTTCAGAATCAGACCCTTGGCCCCAGTAGGCTTCGACCCTGCTGGGCCCCTACAGTTGCTGACATCTCCTTGAGGCGCGCGTGGAACCGGACGTAGGTACGACCCAGTTGCGGTTCTAACTCTTACGACTCGTGTTATTCCGTTTGGACCTGGAAAAACTTCTTCCACTACACCAAGGGGCCAGTGTAGAGGAGGCGCACTCTCAGTCTTCAGTATCACCACAATACCTTTTTTTTTTTCTTTTTTGTTTTCGAGGGGAAACCTTCAAAAGGCGCCTGGACTTTAGGGATAAGTCCGGGGAGTGTGGGATTTTTACCTCACTAAAACCACCTCGGTAATCACCATCAACACGTAGAAGGGGCCCCGTTACCTCTCAAAAGACCATTCCGGAACCCGCTCTGTGCAACGCCTGATTCGGCACATCCCTGAAGAGACTGTATAACGGTCTCCCCTGAACATCACTGTGTACGGCAGCACGTGATCACTGTGCCACCGTCTTCCCTGGAATCACTCGATGGACGAGCAGAGTCCCCACTCTGAGCGCCCGAATCACCACAGTACCTACAGTGACTGGGTCTGAAGGAGTGTTCCACTTTTGACGCGACTGCAGCGTATGCAGATAGTCTGTTCTCCATCGCTTCCAAAAGGACTGAACCAAGCCATCCAGCAGAGCGTGACGCGACTGGATATGCAGTTTGTCACTCTCGACATCTAATGCGGGAAAATATTTAAGCGGAGTTGAACATACACATACTACCTTTACAAGCTAAACCCAATACAATAGTAGTTCCCAAAAACACAAACAATTGAAAAATCATCTGACGGCTTTTTTTTTTTTTTTTCGGTGGGAAAATCATCTTATGACATCCCCCGCCCTTGGGTGGGGCGGGAGATAGTGTCAGACTTTTACTGACTAAAAACCCACTCCTGTTCCTTCGTTGCCTTCGTCCCAGGACCCCGGGTTTCGCACACACTACCCATGGCCCCAGTAGGCTTCGACCCTGCTGGGCCCCTACGATTTGCTGACATCTCCCTGAGGCGCGCGTGGAACAATACGCGCCGTCGACGACTTGGGCTCGGTCCGGACGGTTACCGGACGGTCGGACGGCGGGCTAACCATTGCTCGCCGTCCGCAATCCCGCGCCTACATCATCTTACGGCTAACATTTAATTAAAAATCTAAAAGAACGCAACTCTATTACTGTATATAAGATCTAAAGTCAGACTAATTTTGATTCTCTTGAGAGTGTCTAAATACACGTTTTTATGTCACATAAAGGGCCGTATCTTTTTTTTTCGTTAACTCAGACGTTTGATTTTTTCACAGCTTGAAAGGACCACAGACCTGGGTATATGGTGTTAATTTTAACTTGATACCGGCACACGTTCCCGAGATAAAAGGTCTTGACAGACAGACGGACAACAAAGTGATCCTATAAGGTTTCTGTTTTTCCTTTTAAGGTACGGAACCCTAAAAAAACCGGCCAAGTGCGAGTCGGACTCGCGTACGAAGGGTTCCGTACCAGACGCAGCAAAAAAAAAAAAAAAACGGCATAATCTAAATCACGTTTGTTGTATGGAAGGGACTCCATCTTAAATATTTATTTTATTCTGTTTTTCGTAATTGTTGTTATAGCGGCAACAGAAATATCTGTGAAAATTTCAACTGTCTATCACGGTTCATGAGATACAGCCTGATGACAGACGGACGGACAGTGGAGTCTTAGTCATAGGGTCCCGTTTTACCCTTTAGGTATGGAACCGTAATAAAAATGATCACAATTTACGATAGAATATCACAGAATGAACATAGCATGCACATTGCATTGTATAAGAATGATAACTGAACGAAACACAAACAAAAATGTGTGTCTGAATTCCACAGACAGATTATGACATTCTAATCGTCACTATCGATAAGTATGTTGTTAACAAACATGTGCGAAAAACGTATGTACGATACCTACGTCACGTAGACGTGTTTAGTAAATAATGCGACGTAACGACGTATCGGCGTGACTGATCAATCTGACGTGTGTCTGTCTGTGTGTGACGAATGTCATTTGAAATGGTACTCGCTAAGTGCTAGAAATAGTTTTTAATCTATTGTAAATAAACTGACTTTGACTGGCCTGTTGGTCTAGTGGTTAGTGGCCCTGACTGCTATGCGTGGGTTCGATTCCCACCCAGGACAAATATTTGTGTGATGAGCACAATCATTTGTTCTGTGTCTGGGTGTAATTTATCTATAATATGTATGTATTTAGAAATATATAAGTATGTTTATCAGTTGTCTAGTACTCATAACACAAGCTCTGCTTAGCTTGGGACTAGACGGCGTTGTGTGATGGTTGTGGAATATTATTATTAACTTAAATAGCGTGCAAGTTCTATATTATGAGGGTACTTTTTCACTCGCCTATCGTCAACATCGAGCATGGTTTAAAAGCTTGTTACTTCATACGCGATGTTTGACGAAAAGGCAACGCGATTTCCGTGATGTTCAAAATAAGTTAAATTCATGCAAAATAGCAGATTTTCAGAGGTTTTTACTTTGACACTTCATAATTTACTCAAAAAGAAAGTCAAAAAAGTATAACAATAGAAGCCTTGCAAATTTAATCAAGATTCTGAATGACGATAATTTTTTTCAAATTATTTTAAGGTTTAAAAAGAACACGTATTTCCTGGAACAAGTTGTATAAATTATTCGAGTAAATAACGGAATTACCGAATGCTAACAGAGTTTTCAGGCGCAACAAGTTTTTAAACCATCCTCGATGTTGACGATAGGCGAGTGCATTTTTTTTTTTTGCTCTAGGACATGACGGTTTCCTCACAATGTTTCCATTGCCCTTTGGTGACTTTAAGCCTTCTGATGAGCATCATTTATGGCATCAAATTGATGTCACAAAAAATGATTTTTAACGCGATAACCGCTGTTATTTTATTTCTTTCCAAGTATCCGTTCTTATCATGGCGCTATCGAAAGAACCCAGACACAACTGGATAGTAATCTGAGTAATCTTTTCTTCTTAAATAAAAAGAAATTGCAGGTTTAGATAGGTCGTCAACTGGGTGGAAAGTTTTGCCTTTTACGAATAATTGAAATACTGGAGGCATCATAAAAAACAGGAAACCTACCTGTGTTCCTTCAGTTGTCCTGTGCGTTTAAGGCCCACGTGACTAAGGCACGGTAAGGCATTCAATGGAAGTTTGCCACGGTTGGGCGGAGCACCACCGTGTTCTCGTGGCGGCGACGACCTGTCGCGTCCCTCTCTGGTTCTCAGGCCATGGTCTGGAGTGAAAGTGAATTGGAAGCGGTAGCCTCCTTCTGCGAAGCAGTAATGCTAGCGAAGGAGATGGCTGCAACTGTCAGGGAACGGACTTCCTTACGCCCACAGATAAATAAAGCTTACACCCCGAAGAGACGATAAAGCTAGGGTTACATTACTGTGTTGTGTCTTTTCGTGGCGCCTTCTGACGTCGTTGATTAGTCGTAGGCTTGAACAGATTCGTTTGATTGGTGTATCCTTCGCCAAGACACACCCCAACGCAGTAATGTAACCCTAGCTTAAGAGATAATTGTATTACTATTTATTTATTTAAAAGAGTATCTTTGTAGTTTTTTGATTACATATCTCATTCTGAAACTTTAGCTGAAAAGCTTATAAATGTTTTAACTGAAATAAATGCTTTGTGTTTAAGTTACAAATGTTTCACAGATCAAATAAGAAACTGCATTTGGCACTGAAAACCACTCATTTGTTCAGGTATGCCAAAATATGCCTTTCTAGATCAACATCATCTACCTGCCCTCGTCCCATATTACTTGGGGTCGGCGCAACACGTTTTTTTAATCGACTTCAAAAAGGAGGAGGTTCTATGTTCGGCTGTATGTATTCTCTTTTAATGATTAACGATTCTCGGCCAAATGTGGATCGATCGATTTTTTTTTTCTTTTATTGTTATGATTTGATCATGAATTTCGAAGATATGGAACAGAACTCCTCATAGTATCACAGCAGAACCGTCGTAACAAGTAACATTGCTTTGTTTATACGTGTAGTCGATGACTGACTGAAAGAAGAGGGAAATATATTGAACTGATTAGATGATGAAACCTGAAGTTAGGCACCGGAATTCTGTAATAAATTAATGTAATCTAACAGTGTTTGGGATTATTAGAATTGTCATGTGATGCACTCTGGCTATAAGGTGTTTAAGTTTGGCTGAGGGGTACTTTTTAGTGGTGGTACCGTAACTAAAAAGTGTAAAATAAAAAACTTCTTTCAAAATAATACAACCGACTTCAATGTAAAAGAACACTGAAAAGTGCAAAATAACTTTAATATCGGAAGACAGTGTTAAATAACGAAGGGACAAAAATGTTATAGAAACATTTATGTATTTTTTTTTTTGTAATAAGAAGAGAGAGAGAGAATAATAACAATAATTCATTTATTATTTTTACATAAAACAGGTTCTAATAATCCCCTTGGGTTAAATAGAAATTTAGATAAAATCCCATTCCACCCATTTTTTACATTTAAAGACTTAATTGGATTTATTATCCTACTATTCTTATTAACTATCTTAACCTTAACAAACCCCTATTTATTAGGAGATCCTGACAATTTTATCCCAGCTAATCCTTTAGTAACTCCCGTACATATTCAACCAGAATGATATTTTTTTTTCGCTTATGCAATTTTACGTTCAACTCCCGTATTTCTTCTATTCTGTCCTGTCACCCGTCACGGTATCACTGTTTCCCTTTTTCTTCACATCTATCCTAAACAATCCATCTATTTTTTCTTTGGTCTCCCTCTCCCTCTCCATCCATCCACATGTATACTCATAACTCTTTTAGTAACATGCGTTTCATCCCTTTACTTCACATGACCACTGGCGTCACTTTCAAACTCACTCTAATTTACTCAATTCACACTTTATCCATTCTCGTCACGCCACACTTTTTTTGACTGGCCTGCTGGTCTTGTGGTTAGTGGCCCTGACTGCTATGCCGGAGGTCGTGGGTTCGATTCCCACCCAGGACAAATGTTTGTGTGATGAGCACGATCATGTGTTCTGTGTCTGGGTGTAATTTATCTATAATATGTATGTATTTAGAAATATTTAAGTATGTTTATCAGTCTAGACGGCGTTGTGTGATAGTTGTGTGAATATTACATTACATATTACATATTAGACATCTACAATAAGTCCTTCTAGATATGTGCCAAAAAATCTACTATTACGACGTTTTCATTTTATTTTTGTTACACCACACGAGACAATGAAAGTTGCCAAAAATATTATTCATTTTTAAAACACTGAGGAACAGTGACCTAAAAGGGTGTGTCGCATTATTCACAGTCTGAAACTGTTAGTCATGAAAAGATAAAGGCGGGGCAGATTTGGTGACTTTTTGGGCGTTCATTTCCTCGTCATCAGTGAAACGTCATTTTATAGTCATACTAGGTACTTTTTTTTACTGCTTTGTTACCCTCGGGCGTCCCGGGGGTATTATTATTACGTCATTGCGCATTTTTACGTAAATCACCAAAAAAATAAATAATAAGAAAAAAACTTTTGTGGATTTTTCCGGGAAAACCAAAAATACAGAAACCAAAATTTTCGGCTAAAAAAAAACGTACAAACGTGTGTACAAAACGACAATTAAAAGAGTTTTTCAAGGTCATTCAAGTTGTACAGACGTATGTACAATCGGCGCTCGAGGGGTTAAGAGCCCGTGCATAAAATTCACTCGCTAGAGTTTAGGCAAATTCGTTGTTTGTGTGCATCATTCATACAACTACACGCATACACGCGTAAAAATCGAGCTTCGTGACCGCTTAAACAATTTTGATCCTTTAGAAGATATTATTCTAAATTACAAAATTTTATATAAAGTAAGGTTTGTAAATAAACGTCTGAGACGTGTGTCTTTATATTTATCACACTGTACACCAAAATTATTTAATTTTGTGTTAAATGGATTTTGACAAATTTAGACATTTAACAGAACGATAATTCGTTGTTTGTGTGCATCATTCATACAACTACACGCACACACGCGTAAAAATCGAGCTTCGTGACCGCTTAAACAATTCTGATCCTTTAGAAGATATTATTCTAAATTACAAAATTTTATATTAAGTAAGGTTTGTAAATAAACGTCTGAGACGTGTGTGTTTATATTTATCACACTGTACACCAAAATTATTTAATTTTGTGTTAGATGGATGTTGACAAATTTAGACATTTAACAGAACGATAAATCCAAAACAGATGATAAAATTATATTTATTTATATAAATGGTTGTAAAAAAAAACACTTTCGATACGTCAAAAATATGTAATAGTAGATTATGTGGCGTGCAGTGTCTTTAAATCGCGGGCGGCATGTTGAATTCCGAACGAAACGAAGTTATAATACCGATCGTCAGGGATTTATATAATTAACTCCCGAACATTGCTAAGGAGTTCATATAGAAACCTGAGTGAAGTAAGGGATTCAAGGTGCCCAAGACAAACAGCTTTATCCGTGTTGGATACTCTTCTTTTTAGGGTTCCGGACCTCAAAAGGAAAAAACGAAACCCTCATAGGATCACTTTGTGGTTCGTCCGTCTGTCTGTCTGTCAAGACTGTTTATCTCGAGAATACGTGGAGGTATCGAGTTGAAATTAAACAATATACTTAAGTCTGCAGTCCAAGTTGTGAAAAAATCAAACTTCTAAGGTAACGAATAAAACAGAAACGGGCGTTTATGTCGCAAAAAAAAACGTAAATTTTGATACTCCCAAAGTAATTAAAATTCACAAAGTACTTCCCGTTGACCCTGAATCTTGAAATTTGACATAAAGCAAGGTCTCATAGCACAGGTATAGGAATAAATCTGAAAACTATAAATTTGTTGTTACCTAACGTCACTGTTCGGTGTTTCCACCGAACACCTTATAACTAAAAAAATACATTTTTGCAATTCGGAAAAATCTTCGAGACTCCGTTCGGGAATTGTAATTTGTACGGAACCCTCAGGGCACGAGTCCGACTCACACTTAGCCAGTTTCTTAGTTATCTGTGAGATAATTAAGAGACAAATTACTTAAACAAAATATTTATTAAAGATATATAAATATTATTTACAAGTTAATCTTAACTATTATTCGACAAGTTTTAAGATTTGAAACAAATAAAATTAACTACTCTCAAGATTCTATAGTTTTAATTATAGAATCTTGAGAGTAGTATTTATAAATGCGAAAATAAGTTTATTTTTGTTTGTTAGCTTTTCACGCCTAAATCAATGAACTGATTATCCTGAAATTATACATATTATATGTTGTCTGGTGAACAAAAACGGTTACAAGGTAACTTTCCTCCCGAAGAAAAATACTGTCCCGAGGAAAATAACAATAACGTACTTATGATCCCTAGATACTGCCACGTGCCTTTCAAATCTTAATGGAAATCGAAATTAACGAAGCCGCAGGCAAAAGTTGGTTATTAAATAAATTAAATAACCCTTTTCTGAAACACAAATCGTCATCTTTGTGTCTGTTTTATCAAAAATTATATTATAACTAGCAAATATTTTAATAGTGCAATGTCACTATAAATCATATAATACATTGTTACCCAAGGGGTGAGATCAACTTATTTAGTCCCGAAAATACGCTTGGACGCCAATAGTTCGAAGAGATCTTTAACCCGTTGTAAAACACTGTGCTTTTCATTACGAATATAAATAAAGTAAAAATAAAAATCTGAGTCGTCCTCAAAATTTGTCGTATGACTTTAGATATATTTCTTTTGATTTAGGCGGTAAAAGGTTTTCCACTACTGCTTTAGCCTCTTCTCTTAAGAATCAGGCGTTAAATCCATATCTGATTCTGATGAACTTATCGTGTTAATACAAATCTCATATAGCAGAGATTCAACAGAACTCTACAACTCGAAAAAATAAATACAGAGCCGATTGCCGCTTTCACGCCAATTTTTTTTTTCTGTTGCTGGCCGGCTATTTAGCCTTTATTTTTATCATTGAAAAACTGGTAAATATTTTTACTTTAAACTTCCTATATAAACAGTCGCAATCAGCTGACTAAAAAAGTTATGAATTTCTAAAAGTAGGTTTGATATTAATTTACACCCTGTGCGTAACACAAAGGTTATAATTACCATGTTTAGATCAAGTTCACACATGTTGTCAACATTTGTAGTATTCATAGTCATTTCAAAATTTTCATAATCAATTTACTAAAAAATAGCAACATTTGTCCCGCTCGTATCAGCCCCACATGTCGTTTTTCTCACCGAACACGCTAAGTTCGGAAAGTTCCTGCACCGGATTCGTGCGGAAGCGATGCCCGGGTGTCGCCACTGTGTGGACCGCCCGGAGGACACGGTGGAGCACACAGTGAAGGTGTGCCCCGCTTGGGCAAAGCAACGCCGTGTCCCCGTGGAGGCGATCGGTGGCGGCGATCTCTCGCGCCGGGCTTTGGTAGAGGCCATACTCCGGAGCAAGGTGGAGTGACAGGCAGTCACCTCCTTCTGTGAAGCAGTAATGCTAGCAAAGGAGGCGGCCGATCGCATGAGGCAACGGTCCTCCGATTTCCGGCCACCGTAGGCGCGGGCGGACGGCGAGCAATGGGTGGCTCACCGTCTGACCGTCCGGTAACCGTCCGGACCGAGGCCAAGTCGTTGACGGCGCATACTGTTCCACGCGCACCTCAGGGAGATGTCAACATATCGTAGCGGCCCAGCAGGGTCGAAGCCTACGGGGGCCACGGGTAGTGTGAAAGTGAAACCCGAGGCCCTGGGACGAAGGCAAAGAAGGAACAGGAGTGGGTTTTTAGTCAGTAAAAGTCTGACACTATCTCTAGCTCCGCCCAAGAGCGGGATTTGTCATAGGATGATTTTCCCATCCAATAAAAAAAATACATGAATACACATATGAATACACCTACATGTCGTTTCCTTTTTCTTTTAGTGACGCATTGATAATGATAATTGATAATGCGTCTCTTTATTTCGACCCATTACCTACAAAAAAAAATGATTTCGAAAACTAGACCTTGAATTTCGACCTTAAGTAATCATAAGAAATATCAACATCCTGTACATAGTGTATAACACTGGATGATAATATAGCTGCCATTAAACATTGTAGATTTCATTAGTGAAATAATTTTTGTATTTGGGTAGTAGTAAAGTAATTCCGCAGATAACCTTTACAAACAAACATACACCCGTTACCTCTAATTAATATTGAAGTCGAAAGAAATTTTAACAATTTTCATAAACAAAAAAAGTACTTAAAATAAACTATAATACTTAATGGATCAAAAAGTGGTGGTCGGCGTGCAATCTTGGGAATATTTTCATGTTATATTCGCGAGCAGCTGCGAAGCAAAGTAACGTGTGCTCACGCTGGGAGAGCCCGGTCGTTACTGACGCGATCGAGTTTGCGCGGTCGATAATATAGTTCAATTTGCTTGTAATTTACGAAATGAAGATATTGTTTATTTATAAAATAAATTTTAGATTCTATTAAAGGGATTTCTTAAGATTATTGTGAAATTTTTAAATTTTCTTAAATGTGTTGCTAAGGTATAGAAAAAAATACTTATTTGTCCAGATGTTTTCCAAGAATTGTGTTTCTTCAACATTTTTTTTCTGCTATATTTTCTATAAAGTCAATAATGTTTTCAACCCATCTGCCAGTAGACCATATAATGATATTACTGATATTTTTTTTAATGTTATAAATCAGTTGTAGTTTGGTGTAAAACGTAGCCAAACGTCACTCGCTCGTTACTTTTGCGCGAAAAGGGTTTTGAATATGGGTAATTGCTATTAATACACACATTATTTTAAAAAAGTAATCAAGCCAACTAAGAGAATAAGAACTTGACTTTCATAATCTAATAAAAGAAGGTTTAAATTCTTCTTGCTTTTCTCACAAACCATGATCAAAAAAGTTCAAAATGTGTTGATTTTGTGCACGGAGCCTTAAGACGTTCAAAACGAAACAAACGATCACTTTTAAAATGGTTACCTGTTCGTCAGCGTAGAGTACTAAGACACAAAATAGATAGGTACAGAAGTCAATCTACATACAAAGCGCGCTCGAGCAACGCACACATAGACACCGCTCACGGACACGATATCTCAGCCCGGTTGGAACCAGTGCGAGCGCGAGTGCCATCCGTTTGAGACACGCGTCTGTGAACTTTTTTGTGCAATAATGGAGCATTAAAAAAAATTGTTATAACTATTTAGTGGACGGTTGTTTAAACATTATTTTTTTGAATTTTTTTATTATTGATAGGCCCGCGTTTGACCACTATCTCACCTGATGGTGAGCGATGATGTGGCCGACGATGGAGCACGCTTGCCCAGAAGTAACCTATTGATGACTTAAATACTCCGGCAGGTTGTTAATTGGTAAATTATCGTTTTTTTAGCTACCAGTTGTTTCTGAGAGGTATGCAGGTATTTGCATGTATTTTGATGATTTGATTTAAAATAACGCAGAACAGTTAGGTAAGTAAGTACCTCAGTGGTCACCAGCCATGCGCCGAGAAAGAAAAACATGACTGGCCATGTAATATTTTTACAATTTATATGAGGCATTTATCACCGCACCCGAGCGCGCTCGGACGAAGCGGCGCTGACCCTAGCGCGATCGTCGAGTGTTGGCATGAATAGTGAAGTACATACATGAGATTGACTTCTGTACCTATCTATTTTGTGGCTGAGGCCATTGACAACCCTGAGGCTCTACCACGAGCTCCATTTTATTACCTAAACTGAAGCTATATAGGGTGTTTATACCTACATACCTCTCTCGCTCGCATACTTGACATTTTACACGCCATGGTAAGACCCCGGCTTTTTTCTGGAGAAACCTTCATTCATTCATTCTTTATTGTACACACAAAACCAACAAAATAAGACAGCTGATGTGCTGGTTCTCCTTTATATCTTATCTATATATACAATATTAGTTTTAGTATGTAAAACCCGAAACACGTGTCTAGTATTTTTATGTAAAGAATCTATGTAAAAAATGTCATAACTGTATCATGAAAAATCACAAAGTTATAAGCTTGTTATGTTACTTGGTTGTCCGCACAAATACATGGTCGCCGGGCCATCCGGGCGACTGAGGGGGTTGTTTGCGCTGGCACCGCAACGCAGTCCAACGCAATTTGTGGTTTTTTTTTTCAGTGGGAAAATCATCTTATGACATCCCCTGCTCTTGGGCGGAGCGGGCGATAGTGTCAGACTTTTACTGACTAAAAACCCACTCCTGTTCCTTCGTTGCCTTTTGTACCAGGGCCGAGTCTTCCTTTCAGAATCAGACCCTTGGCCCCAGTAGGCTTCGACCCTGCTGGGCCCCTACAGTTGCTGACATCTCCTTGAGGCGCGCGTGGAACAGTACGCGCCGTCGACGACTTGGGCTCGGTTGGGACGGTTACTGGACGGTCGGACAGCGAGCTACCCATTGCTTGCCGTCCGCAAGCCCGCGCCTACGTTGGCCGGAAATCGGAATCGGAATCCCGGCGGCGGTTGGGGCGTGAGGACCGTTGCCTCATGCGATCGGCCGCCTCTTTTGCTAGCATTACTGCTTCGCAGAAGGAGGCGACCGCCTGCCAATCCTCAGTCCGGACCATGGCCTGTACCACGTCCGGTGCGATAGACCGCCGCTACCGATCGCCCCCACGAGGACACGGCGCTGCTCTTCCCAAGCGGGGCACACCACCGTGTGCTCCACCGTGTCCTCCGGGCGGTCCAAGCAGTGGTGACACAAAGGCGTTTCTTTCGCATGAATTCGGTGCAGGAACCTCCTGAACTTACCATGTCCGGTGAAGACCTGCGTCATGCGGAAGGTAAGGACGCCGTGTTGCCTTTCCAGCCACTCCTCAAAGAGGGGACTTCGAAATAATTATGGCGTGCCCAATGCAATGTGTGGTAAAGCGGCAACTCGAAAAAACAGAGAACGCCTGAACGCTTTGCTGGCATTCGGTAATTGCGTTATTTACTCGAATATTTCACAAAACTAGTTCCAAAAAATATGTTGCTTTTTTTTAAACCTTAAAATGTTTTGGAAAGATTTCTTTTTATTCAGAATCTCAATTAAATGTGCGAGATATCTCTTGATGTATTTTCTTGACTGTTTTAATTCACGTGTACATTATGAAGGGCTAAAGTTCACGCAAAGTAGCAGATTTTCAGAGGGCATGTAGGGACATCTATGGCGTCATATAAGAACTAATCCTGCATCGCACAATCAAAGTTCTCCGCGCGTTTAGAACATATAGAACAGCCCGAAATCATCTATCGGGCAGTAGTAGCCCACCAGACATAACACCCGTCTGGTCGGAGGATCCTCCCTTTTCAACGGAGGTTTGCGGGACTTTACTCTCTGTTCCGTATACCCTCAAAGGCACAAATTTGTGTTTTAATTTTTGTAGAAACCTAGATAATATCCGCAAGATATTTGTGTTTCCTAAATATCTAGAGAAAGATGTGTAATAACGTCATAATCACGTAAAAGTGGTTGTATAGAAATGTATCTCTAAAATAAAAACGGGTTGCTTTGAAGTGTTAATCTTTGGATTGACTTGGAATTATAAGTTCAAATAAACTTTATATTAAAGGTACATAACGTACCTTTAATATAAAGTTTATTTGAACTCCGATATTAAAGAAAAAACAAAACACAAAGAATCCAATAAATACCTAATTTCAAAAAAAGAATAACATACCTTTAATATAAAGTTTATTTCAACTTATAATTCCAAGTCAATCCAAAGATATAACACTTCAAAGCATCTGTTTTAAAAAACGGCAATTTCATACTTTAACCCCTATTATTAATGTCATAATTATAAATGTATAACATTTGTAAGTCGTGGCACGTGTAAAAGTTATTTAGTAACGTGATCATCCCTTTGAAAGGTATTAAATTTAGGCTAGATTAAATAGATAAATGCGTGAATGTGATAAAAATGTCTGCCACGACTTGTGAACGTGATCTGTGCGTGATGGCTGGCTTTATTTGTTTGGGTACCGGTATGCATGTGCTGTGTATGTGATTCTGGTTTCAAGAAATCTCTCTGTGATATGTCAAATATAATATTTGCCAATCGTAGTTTTAAATTGGAGCTTTTATGGTATATGTATAAATATTCATTCTTTCATCTCTAACTTAAAGCTTTCATACTAGCTTCCGCCAGCAGCTTCACCCGCGTGAATATAGGTTTTTCCATACAAACTTTGGATCCCCTTTTCATCCCCTCAGCATAATCAGCCTTTTAATGTTTCCACTGCTGGGACTCAGGCCTCCGCTCTCTAAGACAAGGAATTGACCGTACCTAATCCACCACGCGGGCCCAGTGCGGATTGGTGAATGTCACATGTCTTCGAATTTTTGGTTCTATGACATGCCGGTTTCCTCACGATGTTTTACTTCACCGTTTTGAGAGCAGTGGTGATGAAATAAATTACAAAAAGTAATGCGCCTGATTGGGTTTGGACCCGCGACCTACAACTCGTAAGTCGGGGCCGTTACCACTCGGCCACCACTGCTTCCTCAAAATTCTCTCTTAGCGCTCGCCTACGTCACAAAAAGAAGCTTTGTGCAAAATTTCACGCTCCTAGTTCCAGTAGTTTCGGCTGTGCGTTGATATGTCAGTCAGTCAGTTTCTCCTTTTATATATATATAGATATGTATTTAATTTAAATAGAACGATCGAAGCTAATTACGCTATGGGAATCTGATAGATGCGAGACGCACAGGACCGTTCGTTGTGGAGACATTTAGGGCTATATTTCACTGGGACACAATGACGGCGCGATCAGTTTCGCCGCCATGGTGTCCGTAAGCTACCAAACTAGACACCATACAGACACCAGAGTCGCTACACCACACTGAGACAGTATCAAAATGGACCTTAAGTGCACGCGTCCGGTGTGGTGTGTCGGTGAAATATAGCCCTTAGGGAGGCCTATGTCCAACAGTGGACGTGTTTTGGCTGATGATGCCGATGAGTCGCAAATAAACGTTTTTCCTTCCTTTTTATTCATGAGCCAAAATAATATATATTATTATGCTAAGTACATAGAAGACTAAATAATAAAACAAAAAAATCAAATTCAAATCTACCCCTCGACTGTACTGTTCCGCGGCGGATGAATGGGTCAGACCCTGCTAGGACTGCGGGAATGCTACTGGAAGGGCAACTGAAGGGACATAGGTATGTTTAAGACAGTAAAAGTCTGACACCTCTCGCTCCACTCATATAATTGATGTAGGATTTCAATGATAATAAAAGGTCTAAAGAAAGTAGGCCAAACGAGGATTGACTTGACATCAAACTTTAACGTTTAAAACGATCTGGCCAGCTTTACTTGGCCATATCATGAAATGACCAATTTAAGTAAGGAAGAAGAAGAAGTAAGTTTGGACCCCCGTTTCATCCACTTAGGGGGTGAATTTGGGAAATTTCTCTCTTAGTGCTCGCCTATATCATAAAAGGCAACCTTATGCAAAATTTCACGCTCTTAGCCCCAGTATTTTAGGCAGTGTGTTGATATGTCAGTCAGTCAGTTTCTCCTTTTATTTTTAAATATACACCGTGTCATTGACATCCACGCACAAACGAATACCATTGATCCAGTAGGTACATGTTTCTCTAATCCCCAGTGGTGGAATTTTTCGTCGGCTTTTTCCTAATTTTTTTTTACAATATCTTTACGTTTTTTTATTATTTACTTTTAAAATTAAGAATGTCATCGGGATTGATTAGAATAAAGGTTTTATCAACTCCGATGACATTTTTAATTAACGTGACACCCTGTATAGGTTATTAATTTGAAGATTTTGTTTATTTATTTGTACATGCTAATCTCAGGAAAAATTCTTGAACACGGCTAATCTATATATATAAAAGAAGAAACTGACATACTGACATAATTATCAACCCACAGCCGAAACTACTGGGACTAGGATCGTGAAATTTTGCACAAAGCTTTCTTTTATGACGTAGACGAGCACTAAGAGAGAATTTTCCAAAGTTCACCCCCTAAGGGGATGAAACGGGGGTCCAAAGTTTGTATGGAGAAACTTAATTTCGCTCGGGCGAAGCCGCTAACAAAAGCTTGTCTTTTATATTTTCTCTGTAAAAAAATAAAAATCCTCAAATTTCCGTATTGATTTCCTTAGGGCCCAAACTGCGTTACGCGGTCGCCCGCTCTGTCCCGTACAAAAGGGCAGAAACACATAAACGCGTTGCATCGCCATCGACACGACTACATGCACACCGTTAAAGTTGAACTAGCGACACTGCGCAGGGAATAATCCGGTTTCCGTGACGGGCAACCGAGCACTTGACACGTGCGACGTCATGCGACGGGTACCCTTCGCGGGCGCACGCTTAACGCAGCGTTGACCCTTAATCTACGAACAGTGATATCCAACTCCGTTATTCCGGTCTCAGAATAGCACACAGCATCACCCAGTTCTAAACCCAGTTTATTTTAGCTGAACTAGTGTAAGCTACTATTAGGATTACATCAGACATATCGGAAGATCACGGCTATAGCATGTGAACACGGCGTGTTCGCAGATTCAATAGTTTACTTTGCTCGTAAAAACATCAATTTGTGATTTTTTTATTGAAGCAAAAATAGTTACTGGTTTTCCTGTTTCTTATTACTTTGTACTTTAGAAGTGACTAACTTCTGCCAGTGACTTGTGAATATGTCATGCCTAGGGAATCCAATCCCGCATCAAAATCGAGATCCCGCAAGCCCGCAGGATTGAAGTCAGTGATCCCTCGGATCCCGCGGGATTTGCAGGATTAGTATATTTTAAATATTGTATTTTATTTTAAATAATTTATTTTGAGTTATGAGTTTACATGTGGATGGATGGAGAGGTAGACCAAAGAAAAGATGGATGGATTGTGTGAAGAGTGATATGAAAGAAAAGGAAGTTAGTGATAGCATGACGAGTGACAGAGCAGAATGGAAGAAAAAAACGTGTTGCGCCGACCCCAAATAACACGGGACAAGGGCAGGAAGATGGTGATGATATATTTTATTTTAAGGAGAGTGTTCGAAAGTAGCCCGCAAAATTAAAATTTTCTTAAGTTTTTTTTGCATTGGGTCCCGGTGCCACTCTGACCTGCAAAATGCAAAAAACTTAAGACAATTTTAATTTCGCTGAGGTGTAGGGGGAAAAAATAAAATATTTAAGTTTCATCTTTCCGATTTAAATAGACAACCTTAATTGACATTGATTACATTCTTTTTCTCTTCCGATTTAGGAGACGCAAAATTAAAATTTATTTCGCTGTAAGACAAAAAAATTAAAACATAATTATTTTCCATAGGTACAAATTCTACAGAAAGTTCCATGGAAAGTTCATAAATCGCTTATTAATGAGGCCTTACTGGTTCTAATTGTAAGGTAATCAGAACGGTGCGTCGTCTAATCCCATTTTTCTTAGAAAAACATTCAATCTCGCAATGGTGCGGGATCCCGTACAGGGACTTAAAAACACCTTCATAAAGGTTACAGAATTATAAGTGTTACATGTTGAATTGGTAACAGAATCAAATGTGTAACACTTATAAATGTGTTTTCAATGTGTTAACCCAAAACACTTACAAAAGTGTAACCGTAACATATCTGTAACAGATATAAAAGTGTTAACAGTGTTAATAAGTGTAACAGGTAAACGCAGCGTTGCCAAATTTACAATGTATTTTTTTATGGTTAATAAAGCATTAGATAGCCGAAATCCTGTCGCAGTCTGTTGTATACGTGTAAAACAGTATTGAAAATATTCGTGTTTTAAAATTCAAGTTTATGTGAATAGTATTGACTGCAATGGATCAATCAATCCTTTTTATTTAAAAAAAAACCTCGTTTGGATCAAGATGACAACCATCCTAAAATTAACTTCTTACCACTTCAACAAGAAGTTGTGCGTCCTGATAGTCCCAATATCTTGATAGTGTCGGAAGTGTATTCGGAGGATTATTCGCAATCAATCCTTTCTTATAAGAAAAAAAAAAGACGGGTTGCACTCCGGGAGTGCCGGCAGAAGTGAAAACTTGATTATTAACGTTGAGCATGTTTGATATTTTGGAATGGTTAGGGAATAATTTTGCACCAATTGCTTTATCAGTATAAAAGTACTATAATTTATGTGGTAGAATACAATATTCATTTATTGCGCTATCGTACACAAACATGACAATTTATATTACATTAAAAATTTAACACTTTAAAACTATTACAATTATTTTACATTAAAAAGTTTATCTTCCGTCTTACGCTTTTTCGATCAGGTCACGTGTCCTGACGCGAGTTTAAGATTTTATACCCATTACAGAAAAAGTGCTCAACGCCGCTAAAGAAGTTTTCACTTCAAAAACCCGGTCTGGTCTACCGATTGAGAGCCACGCGAACGCCGGCGGTCGCGCGTTGACGTCATCGCGCATTCGGCCGAAAGTCAAGCGACCGCCGGCGTTCACTCTCTCCCACTTCATTGTAGGCCCTATTTTCAACACTTAGAGACTACTTTTGTATGAACAAGTTTGATTACTTACGTTCTTGGATATATTTCCTATAAATTGAACGCATTATATTTTATAGTCTCTACCCTCAAATTTTTTTTTTTCGTTTTCATTTGTAAAAAGTATATTCCCGCCACCATTTTGTTTATGGCGCCCCTGCAGTTTGACAGTTCTTGACAGTTCTTGTTCGTGAAAAGGCTAAATCTATCTAGATTTCCTAGATATTTACCACTTCAACAAGAAATTATGCGTCTTGACAGTCCTACATTATTTGAAGATGATACAGAAGAAATTGAAAAAAAAAAACTAAATTTTTGGGATTCGGAAACGAAAAGTTTGACTGCAGAGAAGTGTGGTGGGAAATGTTCGGAGTGTGTGCGTTGCATAGTGAAGGTTTAGTTGAACCAATGGATCCAAGAAACAAGCATTTTAGTAAATTAATTGTTCCGTATGGTGTCTGGACGTAAAGAATAACACCATTCCATCTCTTCCCGTGGGTGTCGTGGCGACTAAGGGACTTACCAGAGAATGGGCAGCAGCATTCTCTGTGAATTGCAACAAGCACACTCCGATCGCCAACCCGCATGCCAATCGTGGTGATTATGGCAACACCCCCCCCCCCCCCCCCTAATGACAAGCACAACCAAGAATTAGCCCCTAGTGCCCGGCAGCTCGTCTACCCTTGACTCCGGTAGTGGTCAAGGTTATGGCGAGGCAAATGGTGCGAAGAATCTCCGGATGGGATCCGGCTACCCCTTTAGAAAACGACGACTGGACCTTGCAACATATAATACGTGTACACTCTGGTCCGACGAGAAGATCGCCGAACTTGAGGAAGAACTGAGCAGGTTACGATGGAGTATTGTGGGATTATCAGAAGTACGCTACAATTATGGCGGTAAGTCCCCTCTTTGAAGAGTGGCTGGAGCGACAACACGGCGTCCTCATCTTCCGAATGACGCAGGTCCTCACCGGGCATAGCCAGTTCGGGAGGTTCCTGCATCGGATTCTGGCGGAAGCAACACCCGGGTGTCATCATTGTGCGGACCACCCAGAGGACACGGTGGAGCATAGGGTGGAGGTGTGCCCCGCTTGGGCGGTGCACCGCCGTGTCCTCGTGGAGGCAATTGGTGGCAGCGACCTTTCGCGTCGGGCCCTAGTTCAGGCTATGGTTCGGAACGAGGAGGAATGGCAAGCAGTCGCCTCCTTCTGCGAAGCAGTAATGCTAGCGAAGAAGGAGGCTGCACGCGTGAGGGAACGAAGGTCCTCACGCGCCGTAATTCCGACCCCGACTACCAGCCACGGTAGACGCGGGCTTGCGGACGTTGAGCACTGGGTAGCTCGCCGTCCGGCTGTTCGGTAACTAACCGGACCGAGCCCAGTCGTCGACAGCGCGTAGTGATCCTCGCGCTCCTCAAAGAGATGTCAGCAAACCGTAGGGGCCCAACAGGGCCGATGCTCGCTAGCTAGGACCGCGGAGAATTTCTGAAAGGGAAACCCGTAGTCCTAGAACGCAAAGGGTAATTGAAGGATACAGGTGTGGTTTTAGTCAGTAAAAGTCTGACACGCCCTCCCGCTCCACCTAGAGCGCGAGAAGTCATTTGGATGATTTCCCACCTTAAAAAAAAAAAAAGGTTTTTGCAAGAGATCTGTCTATAGGGCAGAGCCAGCTCACGAAACTGAAGACCGACGGTGGCAGAGTCATATCCGCCAAATCGGAGCTCCTGGGAGAGATCGAGGCATTCTATGGACACCTGTAAACGTCTGTCACAAAATCTACAACGAATCTAGCAAACGACCCAAGAGCTAGATTAACCCGGCACTATACCGAGGATATCCCGGAAGTCAGCCTGTACGAGATTAGGATGGCTCTGAAGCAGCTTAAAAACAACAAGGCATCGGGTGACGACGGAATTACAGCCTAACTCCTGAAGGCGGGTGGAAAACCGGTCCTAAAGGCCCTTCAAAGGTTGTTCGATTCCGTCATACTTGAGGGAAAGACGCCACAGGCATGAAGCAAAGGTATGGTGATACTTTTCTTTAAGAAAGGCGACAATGCACTGCTTAAGAATTACAGGCCCATCTCACTTCTGTGCCATGTCTACAAGCTGTTTTCCAGAGTCATCACGAATCGTCTCGCGCGCAGGTTTGACGACTTCCAGCCTCCCGAACAAGCCGGATTCCGAAAAGGTTTCAGCACCGTAGACCACATACATATGCTCCGGCAGGTTATACAGAAGACCGAGGAGTATAACCTGCCTCTATGCTTAGCGTTCGTGGACTACGAGAAAGCTTTTGATTCGATCGAGACTTGGGCTGTACTGTAATCTCTCCAACGGTGCCAGATTGACTATCGGTACATCGAAGTGCTGAAGTGTTTGTACGAGAACGCCACAATGTCAGTCCGCCTTCAGGACCGGACCTCGAAACCTATCTTTTTGCAGCGGGGTGTGAGGCAGGGAGACGTCATTTCTCCAAAACTGTTTACGGCTGCAATGGAGGATGCCTTCAAGGTCATGTACTGGAATGGACTAGGGATTAATGTTAATGGCGAGTACATCACTCACCCTCGGTTTGCCGACGATATTGTAGTCATGGCTGAGACTACGGAGGAGCTCAGTACAATGCTCGATGACCTCAGTAGAGCTTCCGAAAGACTGGGTCTTAAAATTAACATGGACAAAACCAAAGTCATGGTAAATAACCATGTATCACCCACTCCGATCAAGGTCGGAGACTCTGCACTCGAAGTTGTAGACGATTACGTTTACCTGGGACAGACAATCCAGTTGGGTAGATCTAACTTTGAGAAAGAAGTCAATCGTCGCAACCGACTCGGCTGAGCAGCGTTCAGGAAGCTGCGCGGTATCTTCTAGTCCAACATACCACAGTGTCTGAAGACGAAAGTCTATGACCAGTGCGTGTTGCCAGTGATGACATATGGCACTGAAACATGGTAGCTTACAATGGGCCTCATCCAAAGGCCTTATATATTTTTTTAAATTGGTATTTGAATGACAAAATTTGGGTTTTATTTTCATAAAGTAATAAAAAGTCGATGAAAAAGAATCCACAGGGCATGAGACGTGTTTAAGGGTCTGAAAGGATAGCAGATGACCCCTCCAATCGACCATTTCAATTTGGCACACGATGCACCAAACACCCTGTATATAACTAGAGTGCCTATTTCGCATGACAATTCCAATAAATGTAAAATATCTGTGAACAGTATTGGTTTTTTTTACGAGGCATACTTTCTGGTACTTAGTGTATTGTAAGCAAGAGATGGTGACTTAAGATAAAAAAATAATGGCGTGTGCCGATCGGAAGTCGGAATCGGAACTTAACAAAATAAATATAATTATGTTATGTTTAACGCGTTAGTGTGTGTGTACTGAAGATCGTCGTAGGCTTTAACAACGCGCGTCTAACACTCTTACGGCCGCCACGCGTTGTTGCCGTACTGTGCAATTACTTATACCTACCTAAAGCTATACTAAAACCGATTATTTCTGTTACACATATTAACACTTATTAACACATATAAAAGGTTACAGTTTGATTCGGTAACATTATTGTATCTGTTACATTTAAAAGTGTTTTTCTGTTAAAACTGTTTTAAAAAACAGTGTTAAAAACACTTATTACGGTTACAGTTTGAGTCCCTGATCCCGTATTTCTGCGGGATTGGATTCCCTAGTTTTGCCTATGTCAATCAATTATAAAGTACCATTCTACTAGTAACGCACTGGGCACGCGTGGTGGATTACGACCCATTCCCTCTCCTAGAGAGGAGGCCTGAGTCCCAACAGTGGGAGCATGATAAGGCCGACTATGCTATATGCTATTCTGCTAGTAAAAGAATTTTGAAAATCGGTCAATTAGTTTTTGAATCTATTCATTACAAAAATTTTTTTTAGGTTAGAGCGTTTGCTAGTTCAGGGAGATGTCAGCAAATCGTAGGGGCCCAGCAGGGTCGAAGCCTACTGGGGCCACGGGTAGTGTGAAAGCGAAACCCGGGGCCCCGGGATGAAGGCAAAGAAGGAACAGGCAAATTAGTCAGTAAAATTCTGACACTATCTCCTGCTCCGCCCAAGAGCGGGATTTGTCATTAGATGATTTTCTCACCTAAAAAAAAACTAGCTTTTGCCAGTGGCTTCGCCCGCATGGAAATAGCTTTCCCCATAAAAATATTAGAACCCCATTTCATCCCCATAAGGGCTGAATTTTCAAAAATCCTTCCTTAATGCTCATATCATAAAAGGAAGCCTTGTGCAAAATTTCAAGTTCTTAGTCAGTCTGATATGTCAGTCAGTCAGTTTCTCCTTGTATATATATAGATAATTCTAATGTATAAAAATCTCATGTTACAGTGTTTGCCATGAACACCTCCGAAACGGCTTGAGTGATTTCAATGATTTTTCATTCTCCTAATTCCAGCATCCATTTTTAAATGACTGTATTTCTTCGATTTTTGGCAAAAATTACATTTGCCAGGTCAGCTTGTTTTAATTCAGTAAAAGTCTGACACGCCCTCACGCTCCGCCCTAGAGCGAGAGAAGTCATTGAATGGAAAAAAAACGACGAGCAGACAAATGCAAATAAATGTTCTATTTTTATCTAAGTTACGGACAAACTTATAATAGATTCTCAACAGACGTATCATTATTTACAAAATAAACATCCAATGACGTCTGTTGATACACAAAGCAATGCGCAAGCGCATTTATTTTAAGAACATACATTATTATCATAATCTCTTATATCACGTACTTTTATTGAGGCATTAGAATGCCAGGTCCGTTCCTTATCGCAATATTCTTATGTAACATAATATTACGATTCGTTATTTCAATCATCGTAGTTTATGTCAATGCTTCTCACCATAATATTAAGAGCATTCATCCGTTAAAACCACACAGAAGCCAAAATCAACCATTTCCGACGGACGCGTTGGCAGTGACGCGATTCCACGTGTATTATATATATATATTTTTTTTTTTTATTTGCCAGTACTGTCCCACTGCTGGGCAAAGGCCTCCCCCAACTTCTTTCAGGTATTCCTTTCCTGAGCTACCTCGAACCAGTCCTCACGGTCGGCATCCAGGTCGTCTCGCCACCTCTTCCCAGGTCGACCTCGGCGGCGTCGTCCATCTTCCGGTACCCACTTTGTGGAGACTTGCCCACCGGTCAGAGTGCATGCGGCTGATGTGACCCGCCTAATTCCATTTTAGCCTGGCAGCCTTTTTTCCGACGTCCATAATTCCCGTCTTTTGACGCAGCGTGGTGTTCCTCAATCTGTCGGCCCTCTTGACACCCAGAATGCTGCGCTCCATTGCTCGTCGGCAAATTATTTTTTTATTTTTTATTAATTTTAAGAAAACTTGCAGCTATTATAACACAGTAAAAAACCTTATATACTGAAGAAGGACAATTACAAGTTTCCACTTATATATTAATGAAATTAACAGAACGGCGCTCATGCTATGTATGCGTGAGCGTTAAACATAGAAATACAAGAGAAGAGAAGAAACAAAAATACGATACATTACATTACAAACAAGATCAAGCTTCAAAGAAAAAGTTATTTAACATTTTTTAAGTTTCTGGACACTATTTGTAAATAAATCAAGATCAACCTCTCGGCACACTGTGTTGAACGTTCTGTCTGAAGACAGTTTTCACGATAGATACGTGAAGAAGCTCAGCCCCCCTAGCCAAGTTACAATCGTATCGTTCACGCCAAACGCGTCGAGTAGGCCACGCCTCCAATTCCTTTGTTCGGACCACGTGACTGAGCGTTGAGATGACGTCAGAACAAAGGAATCGGAGGCGTGGCCTACTCGAAGAGTTCAGCGCGAACGATACGATTGTAACTTGGCTAGGGGGGCAGGTCTCCGAAGAAACACAGACGGTACACGCAGTCCTATTTTGGCCACCAGCTCAGGTACAGGCGTCAAGTACAGGTCAGGTGTTATATAGTGATACAAAATAATTAATTGTAGTGTAATCAAATAAGTTATTAAAAAAATTATTGTACCATGTCTTAAATCGTAAATGTGTTTAATTAATAAGTCTAAAAAAAAAAAAAATGCCTCATATTTTATCCTAAACTAACACGTTTAATATCTCGAAAAATGGCTAAAAATGACAGTTTTGAGATTAGTTTTCTTGAATGAAAACTTAAAGCAATCGTGTATTTTTTTTTAATTCACGCACTAGTCAATGTTATCATTTTTTTTTAAGTGAAATTGTTGTAAGTTTATCATACACGGTTTAACTATTATCTCACATCTGCGTAGACCGTCGACGGCAATTTTCTAAACACTACTACATATTTAATGACAAATTAATTATACATGGTATTTATACCATACATTAATATCGAAATACAAGTAATTTGTAGGGTTCAATACTACTTGTACGCAAAATAAGCGCTTAGTCGTGGAGTTGCGGATACCAGCCCGTTAAACTATACTAGGGTTCAACACTTCAAAAGGAAAAAACGGAACCCTTAGATCACTTTTTTATTGGATCACTTTGTTGTTCGTCTGTCTGTCTGTCAAAACCATTTCTCATCACTCATCTCGGGACTACGTGGAGGTATCGAGTTGAAATTAAAATCATATACTCAAATCTGCGGTGCCTTGAAGCTATGAAATGTCACAAAAAACGTGCATTTCGTGCATTCTCGAAGGAATCAAAATTCATAGTGTACTTCTCGTTGACCCAGAATCCTGAAATTTGGCATGAAGCAAGGTCTTTTAGCACAGGTGTAGAAATAAATATGAAAACAGTAAATTTGTTGTTACATCACATAAACAAAAATTGCGATTCGGAAAAATCTCCGAGACTTCATTCGGGAATTATTATTATTGTTTATTATTAAACATACATACAGCTATCATTACAGAACAATCCAATGCGATAGTGTAGTCAAAAATACAAATTACAATAACGATTTCATACAATTCCAATTCACAACATTTTGAACTATGTATTAACAGAAGGTTGTACGGAATCCTCAGTGCGCGAATCCGACTTACACTTGCCCAGTTTTTTTACCATCTAAATTTAGGTTGTTATGCAATCAAAACTTCAAGAGATGTTCTGGCGTAACTTCAGAAGCTTGCATTTAAATCTTGACCTTTCATAAGTGCATGTAAAAGTAAGTATATTTTGTAATGAAATATTTCAAATCATGTAATGGCAAAAATATCGACACGACTATAGAGTCGTTTACAAAGATAGGAATAGTCCTACCTTTGTATCTTCTAATAATGATTGTTAAACTTAGAATCCTGATTAAATGAACAAAAAAAATGAAGCCTGTAACTCCTCGAAGCCTGCTCGGGCTTTTTTTTTTCGGTGGGAACATCATCTTATGACATCCCTCGCCCATGGGCGTAGCGGGAGATAGTGTCAGACTTTTACTGACTAAAAACTCACTGCTGTTTCTTCGTTGCCTTTCGTACCAGGGCCGAGTCTTCCTTTCAGAATCAGACCCTTGGCCCCAGTAGGCTTGGACCTTGCTGGGCCCCTACAGTTGCTGACATCTTGAGGCGCGTGTGGAACAGTACGCGCCGTCGACGACTTGGGCTCGTTCCGGATGGTCGGACGGCGAGCTACCCATTGCTCGCCGTCCGCAAGCCCGCGCCTACGGTGGCCGGAAATCAGGATCAGAATCCCGGCGGCGGTTGGAGCGTGAGGACCGTTGCCTCACGCGATCGGCCGCCTCCTTCGCTAGCATTACTGCTTCGCAGAAGGAGGTGACCGCCTGCTACTCCTCCTCGCTCGGGACCATGGCCTGTACCAAGCCTGCTCGGGCTGCTACTCCTACTGGCTGGGTAGAGCGGGAACCACAAAACATACACAAGCCACTGCAGCCTCTGTAAACTAAAATCTATACACAATCCCATCCCACTACTTTCAACGACGAGCAATAGGTAGCTCGCCGTCCGGCCGTTCGGTAACCATCGGAGCCCGAGTCGTCGATGGCGCGTAGTGTTCAACGCGGCTTAAAGATATGTCAGTAAAACCGTAAGGGCGGGCCGCAACCTACTGCGGCCATGGGGTCGACTTTTGAAAGGAGAACTCACCCCTGAAAGGTATACCTACATAGGTTTTTTTTTTTAGGTGGGAAAATCATCTTATGACAAATCCCGCACTTGGGCGGAGCGGGAGATAGTGTCAGACTTTTACTGACTAAAAACCCACTCCTGTTCCCTCGTTGCCTTCGTCCCAGTTCGCTTTCACACTACCCATGGCCTCAGTAGGCTTCGACCCTGCTGGGCCCCTACGATTTGCTGACATCTCCCTGAGGCGCGCGTGGAACATAACGCGCCGTAGACGACTCGGGCTTGGTCCGGACGGTTACCGGACGGTCGGACGGCGGGCCACCCATTGCCCGCAGTCCGCAAGCCCGCGCCTACGGTGGCCGGAAATCGGGATCGGAATCCCGGCGGCAGTTGGGGCGTGAGGACCGTTGCCGTTGCCTCACGCGATCAGCCGCTTCCTTTGCTAGCATTACTGCTTCGCAGAAGGAGGCGACCGCCTGCCACTCCTCCTCGCTCCGGACCATGGCCTGTACCAAGGCCCGGCGCGAGAGATCGCCGCCGCCGATCGCCCCCACGAGGACACGGCGTTGCTCTACCCAAGCGGGGCACACCTCCACCGTGTGCTCCACCGTGTCCTCCGGGCGGTCCACACAGTGGCGACACCCGGGCGTCGCTTCCGCACGAATTCGGTGCAGGAACTTCCCGAACTTCCCGTGTTCGGTGAAAACGTGCGTCATGCAGAAGGTGAGGACGCCGTGAGGTCTTTCCAACCACGCCTCAAAGAGGGGACTCACCCCCGTAATTGTGGCGTGCCCAGTACTGGGTCGCGACAGTCGCTGTCGCCCATTCTCCATGAGAACCCGCCGAAACTCCGTCCGCCATGCTGCGACTTGTCTCGGCTGCGGAGTTTCGCCCCGGCGTTGCATCTCCATGCGTAGATCGTGCATGAGAGCAAGGCCTGTTGCTTCTAGATCCCATGGCATGGCATGGCATGGATTCTAGGCTGGCAGGCTTCACGGGAAATCGTCCGGTATCCTCGCACCATCCGTATGGCCATGACCCTCTGGCATGCGTTCAGCCGGGCCGCCGGCAAGGTATACATAGGTGTAGTTTTAATCAGTATAAATGTGACACGCCCTCCCGTTCCGCCCTAAAGCGGAATTAGTAGATGATTACCACTGATATTATGGTGGGCTCCTCTTTGAACGTTCAGCTAGTAAGAATAAATCCATCTGCCATCAAAACATAACATTTATAATAAATCTGTAGAAGTTTTAGTAGATAACTTGTATACATTAAAATTATGTGTAACTTGATATATTACTTAGGCTTTGTTTCATCGCAATAATAATAATATAATAATAATAATATTCAATAATATTCAAACAACTATCACACAACGCCGTCTAGTCTCAAGCTAAGCAGAGCTTGTGTTATGAGTACTAGACAACTGATAAACATACTTAAATATTTCTAAATACATACATATTGTAGTGGACTGTATATATATTTCTCTCCTTCGTAGGTGTGTTCCTCTTGAACTTGAAATAAAACAAGGCTTCTTTCTTCCAGGTTTATTTCTTCTCAGGTATTCTTATTAGAATATTCGGCAAACGACTGTGTCCGGAAACAAACCGGTTCTAATTTATACATTACGCAGCTGATCGCTGATTGGTCGAACGGTCAGAAGGTGGAGCTTTTCAGCCATTAAGGAACATTCCGGAATGCTCACGAATATTTCAACCAATCAGAATCAAGCCCGGAATAATCTCGAAATTTCATGCAATAACCTTTAGTATCGCGAAACTTTACCTTAACGAGAGCCTTTACACTTTAAACAGGCTTTTTACATAGAAATATCAATATTTCACATATGAAACCTTATATCATTCTACTCGGAATTCACTTATCTATTCTACAAAAATATAAAAACATTAAAAAGTCACCATCAGAAAACCTTAGTCCTTATCACTACGTAATATGATTACACGTTATCACAACACAATTAGGGCTCATTTTATGAGTTCCTTACTAAAAACTAATTAGGTTCACTTAGAAAACACTAATTATTCACATAATCACTCACTGTCCTATCAGTCTATTGTCACTTTTGACACATATTAGGTCCGCAGGCTCGGCGTCCATTACATCTCTCCCCCCAGCGCAGCTTGCGTAGCTTCCTTTCTCAGCACGACGACGAGCTTGCTAACTGGCCGCCGGAAGACGCCAGTCCTGGTCCTCACCTCGACGATCCTGACGCCGCCGTCCGGTCCTGGATGCGTGCGCTCGACTCGTCCCATCGGCCACGTGTTTCTGGGCAGTGTGCTGTCGACCACGAGGACCACGTCACCAACTTGCAGAGGACGCACGTCATTCTGTGGCTCGCCTCGGGGTACCAACGTAGGAAGGTACTCCCGGAGCCAGCGCCTCCAGAAGTGGTCCGCGAGCGCCATGCTTGCTCGCCACACTCGTCGATCAGCCTCGTCGCAGGGCCCCGTCGATGGTAGGCCGATAGAGGACCCCAACAAGAAGTGGTTGGGTGTGAGGGCCTCAGGATCCGTTGGGTTCACGCTCACGTGGGTCAGTGGGCGTGCGTTGATGGAGAACTCCGTCTCGGTCAGGAGCGTTTGCAGGACTTCTTCAGCTGGCGCCTTTTCCCTCAGAGTTGCGCTAAGAGCTGCCTTCACGGAGCGTACCATTCTCTCCCATACGCCACCTTGATTTGGCGCACCAGGTGGTATAAACCGCCACTCCATCCGATGAAGCAGCCCTTCGTCCTTCAGTGTGGGGAGCCACTCTTTGTAGGCAGCACGAAGCTCTTGATCTGCTCCGCGGAAGTTCGTCCCATTGTCGGAATACATGACTCGTGGCCACCCTCTGCGTGCCGCCATTCTTCTTAATGCCATGATTGCCGAGTCCGTTGAGAGCGACGCGACGAGTTCGATGTGCACGGCGCGGGATGTGAGGCACGTAAACAGTGCCCCCCACCTCTTCTCACGGCGACGCCCCACCTTGACCATCATCGGTCCAAAATAATCCACCCCGCAGTTGGAGAACGGGCGGTGGAACGGGTCAAGGCGAGCGTGTGGCAGGTCTCCTGTGGCTGGCGTTTGCGGCATTGCTCGCCGCCTTCGGCAGAGGACGCAGTCCCTCTCCACAGCGCGTACTGTAGGTCGCAGATGGATGATCCAGTACCGCTGGCGCAGGTCGTTGGTCACGCGTTCTCGGTTGGCGTGACCCGCTGCACAGTGTTCCCGCAAAACCAGGAGTTTGGTGATACGGTGACGGCCGTCCAGGATGACTGGCCGCTTCGTCTCGATCGGCGCGGAGGAGGCTCCGATCCGGCCTCTTACTCGCAGGAGTCCGTCTTCCATTACCGGATCTAGCCGGTAGAGTCGGCTCGCTCTTGGGAGGGGACGAGCAGACTGCATCCGCGCGATCTCGTCGTGAAAACTGTCCTCTTGCGCTCGTCGGATCAGCTCGGTCTCAGCGCGTTCGATGTGTCGGTGTTCCAGCTGCGTCGCTCGTCGTCGGCAGATGTCGATGAAAGCCAGCACTCTTGCTGCGCTTCTCACCAGGGTCTCGTACTTGGAGAAGCGTTCCGGTTCTGGTAGCCAGCTTTCTCGCCCCGATGTCTCGCTCACGTGTAGGACTTCCTCTTCTGTCTCTTTATCTGTCGACGTCCCGGGCCACTGATCTTCTGGCAAGTACAGGAAACTCGGCCCCTGGAACCACCGATCTGTTGAGCTGATCGGCGCGTCAGTCAGACGTGTGGCATCGTCAGCCACGTTCAGGTCAGTAGGGAGCCATCGCCATTCTTCTCTTTGCGTTAACTCGGCGATCTCCCCAAGTCTATGTGCTACGAACGGTGTGTAGCGTCGCATGTCATGTCGTATCCAGTGCACGACCGTCGAGGAGTCAGTCCAGTATGTTGTCTGGCCGATTTCCACTCGATGTTCCCTTTTGATCGTGTCGGCGAGTCTTGCTCCGATGACCGCCGCTTGGAGTTCCAGCCGAGGTATGGTTTGTGTCTTCCTCGGCGCCACCTTTGCCTTTGCTGCTACCAACACGACTGTGATACTCCCGTCGCTCCTCTTGATGCGCCAGTATGCCGTGGTCGTATAGGCCTGCTCGCTGGCGTCACATAGCACGTGGAGATCAATTCGTTCGTACTTTCCCAGAACGTAGCAGCGCGGCAATCTCAGCATGGCTATTTCTGGAAGGCGCGCGAGCCAGGACGCAAAGAGTTCGTTCTCGTCTTCCGGTATCTGTTCGTCCCAGGCTATCTGTAGGCGCCACAAGTTCTGCAGGATAATTTTCGAACGGATCGTGTAGTGGCTCAGCAGTCCCAGCGGGTCGTAGATCGACATCACGGCGCTGAGTGCTTCCCGCTTGGTCGGCGCACGTGCTCTTGACCTCACTTCTTCTGGGACCCGGTTCATTGATGTGTTGAACCCGAGCTCATCCTTTTCGTGGTTCCAGAACAGCCCCAGGATCTTACTCTCTGGCTGTTCTCCCCCCAGTGACGTAGGGGTAGTGGCGTGTAGCTCCGAGGGCACGTCGTTCAGCACCGCCTTATCGCTGGCACTCCATCCTCGTAGGGTGAACCCGGCGCGTGCGTGTACGGTCCGTGTTTCTTCAACCGCCTTCCGTGCCTCCTCTACATCTTCGTAGCTCGCCACCCAATCATCCATGTAATGATTGTTCCTGATTGCCTCCAGTGCGCGCGGGAACTCCTGCCCATACACTTCCGCGTTGTGGTTGCGAATATAGTGGGCCATATACGGGGAGCTAGCGGCGCCGAAGATCATACTGGTCATCTTGTACTTCTGTGGAGGCTTCTCTCGTTCCTTTCCTCTCCACAAGAATTGCTGAGCCGGTTGATCTTGAGGTCTTATCTTCACCCGCAGGAACATCTCTTGGATATCTGCTGTGATCGCGACGGCCTTCTCTCTAAACCTGAAGATGATCCCTTGCAGCGACAACAGCAGATCTGGTCCCTCCAGCAACTCGTCGTTGAGGCACACTCCGTTGCTCCTAGCAGCCGCGTCGAACACCAAACGGCATTTCCCCGGTTTGTTGGGGTTCTGTACCGCGAAGTGTGGCAGGTACCAGCTAATGGCACTTGCGTCCTCAGAGCCGTCGCACGGAGCTGCATACCCCTTCGCCAACAAGTTCTCGATTTGGCTGGAGTAGTTCTTCTCAAAAGCGGGGTCCGAGTCCATCTTCTCCTCAATCTTCTTCAGTCGACGAAACGCTTGATTGTAGCTAGAGGGCATGGCGGTGTCGTCCCGTCGCCATGGCAATCCCACCTCGTAGCCTCCGTCAATCTTCTTTGTCGTTCTCTCGACTATAGAGATGGCTCGCTTGTCCGCTTCGCTGACTCTTGGCTTCTTCTGTATACCAAGAGACTCGATCTTGAAGTGGGCTTCAACCAAGTTGTGGAGCTCCTGATCGCCCGCACTGGTGGGTCTGGCAGGCTCGTATAAGTGTAGCACGTTTCCCTCTCGATAGATGGCGCCGCGTGGCGCGGTCCCATGCACCACCCATCCGAGTTGAGTCCTTGAAGCAGCTGGCTGGTTCGGGCTGCCGACTCGCAACTCTCTTGAAACGATACACTCCCAATGATCAGTTCCTACCAGGAGTCCAGGGCGCGCCGTTCCATAGCACACCTCGTCTCGGTCCAAGTCCCTCAGGTGCTCGTAGTCCAATAAGGTCTCCGGAATGGCCTGCTGGTACAGCTTCAGATCTTTTATCGTTCTTGCTCTGATCCGATGTCCATCCGTTTCCTTAATCCCCTTAACCTTGACGGATACGAGCTGACTTTCCATCTCCTGCTGTGACATGTTCACTCCGTTCAGATGAAGCGGTTGTGACGGTCCTTCCGCCCCGATACTAGCTGCTAGTTCTTTATCAATGAGGGTGATCGTCGCTCCCTCATCCAGCAGCGCGTAGGTCTTTGCCTCCCCACGTGGTCCCGTCACAATGATAGGGCACATCTTCAGCAGCACTGTCTTGGGTCCGGGAGCAGGTCTCGTTGCTACCGATAGTACTGCTTCTTGCTTCGGTGACTCGTCGGTCTTCGCGTCTTCGGGTTTCCTGGCTTCTGTCTTCTCGTCATTGTGCAGAGAAGAGTGATGTGGGCGGCGGCAGTCGTTTACGCCGCACGGCTTCGCCTTGCATACTATGCGTCGATGTCTTCTCTGGGCGCACTTGAAGCAGACTCCCTTGTCGCGAATCAGACGCCATCTCTGGTCAACCGAAAGCGCCTTATATTTGGGACACGCTGTTAGCAAGTGATCTTGATCACACTTTGGGCACAAGTCCTTTTTCTCTTCTGCGTCTTCTACTGTGGCGTACACCGTCGCTTTCTTCTTAAGTGTCACAGCAGGTCTCGCCTCTCTCTTTACACTAGAGGCGCACGATGCAGGGGCGTATGTGTATCGTAACGCCCTGTCCGCTTCCCGCATCAAAAACTGAGACATCACAATGATCTCTGGGTCCCCGGTGCCTTCGTGGTCGTACGCGTAGTCACACCATCTTGCCTTTAGGTGTGGGCTCATTTTCTCTAGCACCTCTCTGCTCAGCATCGGATTGTACAAGTACCCTCTCTGGTCGATAGTCTTGAGAACGCAGGTTATATTTTGTAGCCTGATAGCGAAGCTATTTAGCTCCGTCGCTGAGGCCCCCAGTCTCGGAAGTTTCTTCAGGTCTTCTATTGCCTTGTCGATAATGACTTCTGGTCTTCCGAAACACTGCTCCAATGTCTTCATTATGACGTTCGGATCCGTGGCCGTATGGAGTAGGGCGGCTACTGCGTCTCTAGCTTCTCCCTTCAGGCAGCTCCTCAATCTCTGGATGTTCTCTGCCGCCGAAATCTGGTACATCTGTGTCGAGTCCCGATACGATGCTTTGAATGGAAGCCACTCGTTGGCCGCGCCGGAGAAAGTCGGGAGGTCCGTGTGTCGCAGTCTTGGTCTTGCCATCTTCTCTAAGGTAGCTGCCAGGTGTTCTATGCTGTTCCTGGTCCTGGTGGGTGTCGGTGATCTTCCTCGCGATGTGTCGAACCGGAGCTGCTTCGCTTCCTCTCTTCTGGGTGCTTCCTCCCCCCGTGAAGTGAGCGGGTTCTTCATTAGCCAGTCGTCCACTTTACGTAGAGGTTCTTCCCGTGGGAGGGCTTCTGCTAGCTGCTCTTCATGCACGCTCTCTTCGTCATTGATAACCGACACTTCCACTGCTAACCTCTTCTTGATCAAGTCTGCTTCCAACTCTAATTCCCTTCTTCTTATGGTGGCCAACTTCTCTGCTGCCTCCAGTTCCGCCACTCGTAGTCGTGTCGTGACGCTGGTGTTTGAGCGTATCGACCTTACTGATCTTGTAGGCGACCTTGGTCTCTGTAGATCTTCGGTTCTTGTGGCGACCCCAGAAGGTCCTGCCGTGCTAGCGTCCGCTCCCCTTGAAAAAGGTGACGCCGGCGGCTCCATTGACAGTCTTCGTAGTCGCTCCTTCTCAATACGCGCTGCTTCCTGTAGCTGGGCGCGTCGCTGTTCTTCCACTTCCACTGCATCCCCCTGGCTTCGGGTGACCACCATTTTCACTTGTGGAATGTATGTGGAATCGTTCCCAAATGTTCACTATTAGCGGCTCACTTGATCCGCCCCTGACGAGTCCCGAGCCCAACGATCCTCTTCTTGATCCGCCCCTGAATAATCTGGATCCACCCTTGATCAAATGTCCCTCTTCTTCTAGGACCAGTGGTTAACGAATATCACCTCAACGGGGTCCCTCCAACACGTTAGGAACCGGTGAATTCTTCGTCTCCACTTCAACGGAGCCCTCTTCTAAGCGAGACTAGCAGATCCTGATTTTTCTTCACTCACTTGGCGTGATCTTGAAACGTTGGTTCAATCTTCGTTACGCAGACTCGTTGTTGACACGTCGTTTCCGTAGGTACGTCGTCGCAGATTCTTCCGATCTTAATTCGGTGAACGAAGGACCAGGCTGTAGGTACTTCGTCGCTGATTCTTCCGATCTAAATCCGGCGCTCGATGGACCAGGCTGTAGTGGACTGTATATATATTTCTCTCCTTCGTAGGTGTGTTCCTCTTGAACTTGAAATAAAACAAGGCTTCTTTCTTCCAGGTTTATTTCTTCTCAGGTATTCTTATTAGAATATTCGGCAAACGACTGTGTCCGGAAACAAACCGGTTCTAATTTATACATTACGCAGCTGATCGCTGATTGGTCGAACGGTCAGAAGGTGGAGCTTTTCAGCCATTAAGGAACATTCCGGAATGCTCACGAATATTTCAACCAATCAGAATCAAGCCCGGAATAATCTCGAAATTTCATGCAATAACCTTTAGTATCGCGAAACTTTACCTTAACGAGAGCCTTTACACTTTAAACAGGCTTTTTACATAGAAATATCAATATTTCACATATGAAACCTTATATCATTCTACTCGGAATTCACTTATCTATTCTACAAAAATATAAAAACATTAAAAAGTCACCATCAGAAAACCTTAGTCCTTATCACTACGTAATATGATTACACGTTATCACAACACAATTAGGGCTCATTTTATGAGTTCCTTACTAAAAACTAATTAGGTTCACTTAGAAAACACTAATTATTCACATAATCACTCACTGTCCTATCAGTCTATTGTCACTTTTGACACATATTAGGTCCGCAGGCTCGGCGTCCATTACACATATTATAGATAAATTACACCCAGGCACAGAACAAATGATTGTGCTCATCATACAAACATTTGTTCTGGGTGGGAATGGAACCCACGACCTCCGGCATAGCAGTCAGGGCCACTAACCACTAGACCAACAGGCCAGCTACTACATTCATTGACTGTTAGGCGGTACGAAGTTCCCTGGGTCAGCTATAATAAACAAATGCAAACCGCATCTGACGCATACAGCTGTTGATCTTCCCATCATTTCGTAGCCGGCAAATATCCAATTTCGTCATTGTTATTTTTTCCTCCTAGTGACAATAGTGTTTACCCTTTGTACTTACGTAATATTATTCAAGTGTCAACGCGACAGTGGAGCGTTGGTATTGGCAAGCTTTTTGTTTGGGCGGCCATCATTGTTTTGACAGGCCATAGTAATTGAGGAAAATATGGAGGAATCGCACAAATACCTATAGGGTGTAAGGGAGAGCTCTCCGCAAACTTTAACGGCTTCCTTAGTAGACGAAACTGAACAACCTTCCACAAGACTTCTTCCTTCGACATAAATAGGTTCTGCTCTTCTAGAGAAAGTTCAAAAAACATTCCTTAGATTTATGTATAAGAAATTATTTGGATACTATCCATTTTTATATCTCGGAATGCTGAAATTTAATTCTCTAGAAGTAAGGCGCAAATACTTTTTGCTTATCTTCGCTTGTCAAGTTCTTCGTGGTGAATATGATTGTCCTGAATTAGTAGCTCAGCTGGTGAGATTGTTTGTTCCTCTCGTACCTAAACAACACCTAAGGCCGCAAACACACCGATTATTAGCTGATCCTTTATCGCATACAGTGTCACGAGCTAACTCGCCGCTCGTTCGTGCGCTTTCTGTGCTTAATGCTCTCCTGACTCTAACACCGGAGTGTGACTTGTTTGCTGGGAGATGGATAGATGTGTGTCGTGAATGTCTAAGGTTTTGTGAGAAGATGGATGAAAAATAAGTAAACATTTTTTCATTTGTTTTGTGGGATATTTATTATTTTAGTGGTAATGTATATGTATTTTTTTTTATTATTATTGATAGGCTCGCGTTTGACCACTATCTCACCTGATGGTAAGCGATGATGTGGCCGAAGATGGAGCACGCTTGCCTAGAAGTAACCTATTCACTCTTGACTTAAAGACCCCTAGGTTGTAGCTATCAGGGAACACAGACTCCGGCAGGGAATTCCACTCCTTAGCTGTACGCATTATGAATGTGTTCCCAAAACGCTTTGTACGTATGGGTGGGATGTCCACCATGTACCGATGGCGCAACGCCGTACGACTAGTGGTCCGATGATGGAACGGACTTGGTGGAATTAAATTGTGCAATCTTTTTATTCTTCAATGTGTTATTATGGTTTTTATTTAATGTATTTTTTTTAGTTTGTAAGTTTCTACTGTACAACACCTTGAACTTCCTCCGTAACGTTGTACAAATGCTTGTAAATATATAAATAAATGAGCATAGCAGTTGAGAGTTTGTCATGCTCACTCAAATGTCTCATTGATAGTGGCGCGTGTTGGATCATTCGGTTCCCTTCAAAATGGCTGAGGTGAGTGGTGCTAATATTCGCGTCATGTCCGTGAACGGGCGCTGTCAGTTGAGAGTGCTCATCTCTTAGCTGCCAGTTGCTATTTTAATATCTATATTTAGTTTTTATTTTTACTTTATTTACATTGTTCTCACATGATAGCGAATGAAACATGTAACGGAGATATTTGTGATTACAGAACATGATTGAAAAGAGTGGCCATGGAGTTTCTTGCACATTCTTCTCCATAGCGATCTACGCTTTGGAATGTGCAATTAGCATCATTTTTTCTAAATGACTTCTTGACATTTCAAAAGTGCCTGTGTTCATTTGAAATAAAATGCTTTGAATCTTCAAGGTTTTTTTTTTTTCAGGAAACGAAAAATTATCGGCTTTCCTATACAAACTGTTCATTCAAGTTTATAATTTACTATGGAGGCACCGAGATTTTTTTTTAGGTGGGAAATCATCCGATGACATCTCACGCCCTTGGGCGGAGCGAGAGAGCGTGTCAGAATTTTACTAACTAAAACCCACTCCTATGTTCCTTCATTGCCTTGCATTCCAGGGCCGGGTTTTCCTTTCAGATGCCCCAGTAGGCTTCGACCCTGCTGGGCCCCTACGGTTTCGCTGACATGTCCTTGAGGCGCGTGTGGAATACTACGCGCCGTCAACGACATGGGCACGGTCCACGGACGGTTACCGGGCGGTCACGACATGACACGGTGATGCTCTGCTCAAGCGGGGCACACCTGTACTGTATGGTCCACCGTGTCCTGCGGGCATGCTTGCCAAACATACGGGTTTGTTCAAGAGTCACAGCAGGTCTGGAACACAAAGGCCAACAGAAGGAACACAGGTGTGGTTCTATTCAGTAAAAGTCTTGATACGCCCTCCTGCCCCGCCCTAGAGCGAGAGAAGTCACCTGATGATTTACCTAGAACTTTCGCGGCAGACTAACTATTGTACTCATATGTGTTTATAATCATTTTCAATGATCCTGCAAGTCTATACACATAAAAATGGCGCGGATGTGGTAGATACTAAATGTCATTGCAAGGTTACTCGCGCCCGCGCATCGGAATAGGTTAATATTCATACAATACACGAGTTGTGACGATTCGTATGTATGTTACTCATGCAGGTATTTGATTCGTAGATTATTTACTTACAAAGTATGTAGCATGCGCGAGTTTAAAGTATATACTGGTATTCCATCACTACATAGCATAACATAGCATAATCGGCCTTATAATGTTCCCATTGTTGGGACTCAGGCCTCGTCTCTAGGAGAGAGAATGAGCCGTAATCCACCACGCGGGCCCTTTGCGGGTTGGTGGATGACACATGTCTTCGAATTTTTGGTTCTAGGACATGCCGGTTTCCTCACGATGTTTTCCTTCACCGTTTTGAGAGCAGTAGTGATGAAATAAATTACACAAAGTAATGCGCTTTGTTGGTTTGAACCCGCAACCTACAACTCGTAAGTCGGAGCCGTTACCACTCGGCTACAACTGCTCCCTAATAAATATGATAAATATCAGTACCCTAACAAATATTGTAGCAAAGTGAAAATAATAATATGTACAAATGGGAAGAAAAAGAACTCATTGTAACTACATTAAAAAAAAAAGACATTCACATCGATGTCAATGAGAAAAGTGCCCAGAATGCTGGCAGCATTACCGCGTTAGATAGCAATGCTGATTCGCTGACCAAAGAAAAGCCCAACACTCTGGTTATGCGAAGAGCCAACCAGCTGTCAGCTGATTCCTTCTGCGAAGAAGTAATGCTAGCAAAGGAGGCGGCCGATCGCGTGAGGCAACGTTCTTCTAGCCCTAACCGCCGCCGAGATAGCGATCCCGATATCCGGCCACCGTAGGCGCGGGCTTGCCGAGCCCAAGTCGTCGACGGCGCGTAATGTTCCACGCGCGCCTCAGGGAGATGTCAGCACAACGTAGGGGCCCAGCAGGGTCGAAGCCTACTGGGGCCATGGGTAGAGTGAAAATGAAACCTGGGGCCCTGGGATAAAGGCAACGAAGGAACAGGAGTGGGTTTTTAGTCAGAAAAAGTCTGACGCAATCTCGCGCTCCGCCCAAGAGCAGGATTTGTCATTAGATGATTTTCCAACCTAAAAAAAAAGCTGTTAGCTGATATTCCAAAAACAACTCGATGAGCGATCAGCTCTAGTGTTTCAACCCCAAACGGCTCAAACATATAACTTCCGATAAGGTCAGCAGCCCCTCCAGCACAGCCCGCCGAGAGTACGTCGAGTGGAGGTTTGGAGTACAGAAAAAGGGATGGCGCAAGGGTGTCGACACATCTTGCATTCCTCACCAAAGGCCTACCCAACTTCCAAGGCACCCCAAGGTCAAGGTCAAAACGTTTAGCCTCTTCCAATCGTCGCGTGCCAAGCCATTGGGTTCTAAAACAGTTGGCATCCCGAAGGTGACAAGAGCTCGAAGCATGATAATAAAGATATGGTGTGCGATCCGTCCAGCGCTTCTACAGCAGGATAGGCCATGGTGTCCGAGCCGGTCAACCGTTTCACCGCATTGACTTCGATGCTCCACTAGGAGCATCCAGACGCAGGCATGTAGCGATACGAACACTAATTAGATGCTTTAGTATCGGGCTCTGCTTTCTTGATAGTCTGTCATGGTCTGGCATTTAAGCAAACAAGTTTTGACGGGTTTTAATTTCTATAATTAGAATTTGTTTTTTTACTTTATTTTCATTGTTCTCATAAAATAGTAGCGACCAGAAACATGTAACTGAGATATTTGTAATACATAACATGATTGAAAAGAGTGTCCTGAAGTTTCTTGCACATTCTTCTCCATAGAGATCTACGCTTTGGAATGTGCAATTAGCATCTTTTTTAGGGTAGCGTGCTTCAAAAGGAAAAAACGGAACCCTTATAGGATCATATAGGATAGGACTTTGTTGTTCGTCCGTCTGTCTGTCTGTCTAGGCCCTTTATCTCGGGAACGCCTGGAGGTATCGAGTTGAAATTTAAGCCATATATATACTCAAGTTTGCGGTCCTTTGAAGTTGTGAAAAAAATAAAATTTTGCAAAAAACGTATATTTCGACACTCTCAAAGGAATCAAAATTCATAGGGTACATCCCGTTGACCTAAAATCCTGCAATTTGGCATGAAGCAAGGTCACGTAGCACAAGTATAGGATAAAATCTGAAAACTGTAAATTTGTAGTTACGTCACAAAAAAAACTTTTTTTCGATTCAGAAAAATCTTCGTAACTCAATTCGGAATTTGAACTGTTTTCTTAGGTAAGTTCATGCGGAACCCTCAGTGCCCGGTTTTTTTCTGACTGACTGACTTTTTGACATTTCAAAAGTGCTTGTAAGTGGTTTATTTAGAATAAAATGCTTTGAATGTTGAATCTTTTCGGGGTGGTGTAGAGCTTGGCGGATGCTTGCCTTTATATGTTTGATTCGGAAGGCGGGGGCTAGTATTTCGTTGTATTGTGTCGTAATGAATTCTTATTTTGTATGATTTTGTGCGAAGTTCATGAGAACGTAGGAACTGCCGATAACTGCTATGCAGTTTGGCAGATGTTATATTAAGACTTACCGTGTAACAAAATGCGATTAATAAAAATAAATAAGAAAAATAATTATGGCACTTATTTTTTTTATTCATTAGTTTTACCATATTTTAAATACTTCAATTTAAAAAAAAACATTTATAAATATAAAATAATAGTGTCCCACCGGTATCAGGAACAGGGTCCAAGCTACCGGCGGTCAAGGCTCCAGATAGAAGAACCTAACAATACGAGCCGTGTCCAGGAGTACCGCTTTCTGGATCAAGCCCTTGATCCAGCCGCCTAACGCGAGCCTCCTAAGGTGTTGGTCGAGGGTCTTGGCTATTATGCCATTGGCTGACACGACTATCGGTACAATGATCGCCAAGTCTACATCCCACATGTCGACAACCTCGCGAGCCAAGTCAATATACTTGATTTGTTTGTCTTTCTCGGCTTTCACGTGGTTTTCGTCATGCGGAACGGATATGTCAACAATCATTGCACGCCTCTCTCTTCGGTCCACCACCACTATATCAGGCTTATTGGCTAAAATAGTCCTGTCAGTGACGATGGACCGATCCCAGTACAGCATGATATCGCCAATATCGAGAACTGGGTCGGGCACATATCTGTAGTATGGCACCTCCGATTCCACAAAAGATTACTTTAGAGCAAGCTGCTAATGGATAATCCTGGCTACAAGGTTGTGTCTATGCAAGTATTCCCAGTTAGCTAGACGAGAACAACCAGAGATAATGTGGCGGATTGATTAACCCGATCGGTGACATGCCCGACAGATGTCAACCGTGCCGTCCTTCACAATAAATCTCCTATAGTTATTCGTCATGATAACTTCGTCCATAATGGCACAGACAAAACCTTCGGTTTCCCCAAAAAGGTCACCGACGCGCAGTCAGGCTACGGACGCTAGTTGATCTACGTCGGGCACATAAAGGGCCCGGAAAAAGCGTCCGTGGAGTTCCTTACTCTGGCACTTATTATTATTAATAACATTCTGAAGTTATTATTGTATAGAAGTCTATTTTATCCTGGTGTGCGTGCCAATAAACCCACGCACACATCATCTGATTCCAATCTTAACCTAAACGTGAATGAAACTACGATACATATTTTTCCCACTGCGCATTTATGACGTCTTAATAATTAAATATTAGTAAAATAAAACTTAAACGAGGATTGACATATCATCAAATGTTAACGTTTAATCGATCTGGCCAGTTTTAGTTGGCCATATCATGAAGCGATCAATTTCTATGATCTGGTCATGACATTATATACAGCCGTGCTTTTTTATTAGAACAAAAAGAATGGGGCTCTATCCGTACTCCTTACTGATCACAGTTGTGCAGTCAAAAGTAAAAAAAAACGAAATCCCAAAATTGTCCACGAAAATTTGTCATAATTGGTAAATTCACAATTGAATCAATCATTCATAATCAATAGCCTGTATCTACAATATTGCCATAAATTGAGTGACATTTTGGGACATAAACAAATGCTCATAACTTTGCTGTTTATGAATATTATTTATTGAGACTTTACTTAAATAATAACAAGACCTTTTCTAATAAGCCCTTTAAGTATTTGTACTAATTAAAAAATAGTGGTGTATAAGATTAAAAGCTGTCCCGGTGTGAAGTACTGTCGGAACTTTGTTTCTCCTTTTTAGACGATTGATCTGGCTCACCACGCGTAAACTATTCCAGACGATTTTCCTTATTTCCATGTACGTAAATCTCAATTTTGGTTCTCCTAGCACTTACATTAGTTCGCACTACTGTTTCGTTTTTCCTGCTATTGTTTTTATCTGAGTAATAGACATTCTTTGATCAGACCATTATTTGGTGACGTATGGGGAATGGGTAACCGCAAAATATTGTTTGTTACCTACACAAATAGGAAAAATAAGTAAGTGCTGTCAATCATACGTCAGCGCACATTTTTCCATTTTTGATATTTTCTTTTGCTTCATAATTCTTTAGTTTCTATTCCTTCTACAATCTCACTCTTGAAATTGGGTATTTAACTTTTATTTTAATCTTTTTTATAATAAATACATACTGACTTTCAGGGGTGCCGACTCCGTGGGTGCTCGGGGGCTGGAACACCCATGAGAAATAAACAGTGGGTGCCGAGCACCCCTGAGAATAGACTTCAAGAAACAAATCACTAATCTTCTTTTAGGAATGGGCGTTTTTTCATTACTTGATGACCCGTTTAGCGCAGTGGTTCAGAGCACCGGTTGAGACGTAAGGGTCGTGTGATAAGTTCCCGCACCAACACAAATGTTAGTTGATGAAACATATTTGTGTTGGGTCTGGGTGTTTGTGGTACCTTCGTTTTTCCTGGTTTAGGACCAGGACAATGTATGTGATGTGGTCTCAATTTATTATTTACTAGCTTCTGCCCGCGGCTTCGCTCTCGTGAACGTAGGTTTCTCCATACAAACTTTGGACCCCCGCTTCATTCCCTTAGGGAGTGAATTTCGGAAAATCCTTTCTTAGTGCTCGCCTACGTTATAAAAGGAAACCTTGTGCAAAATTTTACGTTCCTAATCCCAGTAGTTTCGGCTGTGCGTTGATATGTCAGTCAGTCAGTTTCCCCTTTTATATATATAGATTAACGATGCGGGCAACGGATGCCAGTTACTGATCTGAGTATCCGTTATCAAAATATCGATCAAGGTGCATTTCTCTTCTCACACTTCGCCACTTTTTCGAGTCATCAAATGAGCATGAGCACCCATGAGGTTTTCTAAAAGCCGGCGCCCCTGCTGACTTTACTATTTTTTCAAACCATTTTACAATAATTTAATCTTCTGCTAAACTGCACGGCAGTTTGTCGTTACACGTAGCTCTAAATCTATAAAAAACATTTTCTATAATTTATTTACTTTATCTTTACTAGCGACCCGCCCCAGCTTCGAAATTCTTTAACACAAGATAATAACCAATTTATAGTTTGCATTTATAAAATACTAGCTTCTGCCAGCGGCTTCGCCCGCGCGAAAGTTCGTTTCTCCATACAAACTTCCAAACCCCGTTTTACCCCCTTAGGGGCCTATGTCTACACCCTATAGGGAACCTATCTGCCAAATTTTAAGTAGGTGTCATAGTTTCTGAGATTTCGTGATTAATCTGAATTGTATATCGCTTTTATATATATATATAGATTCAACTGAATATAATTACCGTAAATCAAAAAAAAAAATAATAAAATCTCTAAACTAATTAAAACTGACTAAAAACAAACTAAAATATGGCGTTAAAAATTTCCTCTACGTCGCCGTCGACTGGTAATGTGCCCAAAAGACTGGTGACATTGCCACGCTGTATGGTAAATATTTATAATGGCCTCCTCGTTGTATAGGTTGCGTGATCATCATAATTTTAGCCGAAAGACGTCCTGTTGGACATAGGCCTCCCCCAGCGTCGCCATAATGACTCGTCCTCCATCTCGTATCCACCGGATTCCATCGATCCTCACCAGGCCAACGGTCCACCTCGTGGGAAGCATTCCAACACTGTGTCTTCCGGTACGTGGTCACTACTCCAAAACCTTTCGCCCATCTGTTCTGCGAGCAATGTGCCCTACCCACTGCACATAGGGTGCGTAATCTACCACTTTTGCTCCATGCGGGTTGATAGATGTCATGTCGTCAACATTTCCGGAACAAACTTTTTTTCTCACTTTTTTGTCAATAGTGCAACGTCTAGCAATCGAACTAACGACCTCGCTTGCCAGACTATTGGCGCCATGCCTCGTGGTCGCTCCACCCATGACATTGTATAACATTTTAAATAGTAAAGTATACTCGACCGTTGGCATTACACTCGCATGCCTTTGCCAAGCTCGTGGTTGTAGTAAAAGCGTCATTCCTACGCCATTTTGGCGGCCATGTTTTTATGCGGAGTTTTTTTAGGGTTCCGTACCTCAAAAGGAACAAAACGGAACCCATATTATTATTGTCTATTTATTTCAAGTACCAAAGACTCATTTTAGTTTCATAAACACATGCAGACAATATACATATATCATAAAATTACATACAATGAAATGTTAAAATTAAAATAAATTAATTTAAATTGCATTGGATTATCATTAAACTTCCAACTCTCCTTTCGCAGGTGTGCTGGAAGAGATTTCTTTAGAAATAAGCATCACCTCTGTCCCTATTTTTCTGTTTCCTTCTTCAAATCTTTTATTTTGTGTGTGTACATAAATCGTTAAATAAATAAATAAATTGCATTGGATTGTCATTGGATTATCATTAAATTAAATTGAATTTTATTATAGGATCACTTTGTTGTCCATCCGTCGGCCTGTCTGTCTGTCAAGACCCTATATCTCGGAAATGCGTGGAGGTATCGAATTGAAATTAAAACCATATACTAAAGTCTACGGCCCCTTAATGCTGTGACAAAAATCAAACTTCTAAGTTAACGAAAAAAAAGATACGGCCTTTGCGATTTTATATCGCAAAAAAACGTGTATTTCGACACTCAAAGGAATCAAAATTCATAGGGTACTTCCCGTTGACCCAGAATCCTGAAATTTGGCATAAAGCAAGGTCATATAGTATAGATATAGTAATAATAAATATGAAAACAGTAAATTTTGCAAATTCGAAAAATCTTCGAATCTCCATTCGGGAATTGAACTATTCACATATGTAGGTAAGTTTGTACAGAACCCTCAGTGCGCGAGTCTGAGTCGCTCTTGCCTAATTTCTTTTTACATGTTGGCTTCGCACGTTTTGTGAATATAGCCAGTGTCAAGTTTAGAAAGTATGTTTTCAGTCACTTTAAAATATTTTGATTTCCATTAGAACGCAGATGTAATATTAATGTTATTGCAGTTTTTGCCAGCAAATGTATCGAGTTAAGCTAGAACTACATTAGACCGACGCACACGTGTAACACGCCTGATTTGTACGTAGAACAACGTCGCGTGACGTGGATCAAGTGTAGCTCTACAAGTCTAGTTTCCATATAAAATATATGGAGACCGACGCGCCCAGATCGGCGTGAGTGGCACACGTGTGAGCAGTGTAGTTCTAGCTTCAGTCTTCTCGGCAAGCTTCGCTGTGGTAGTCAGTACTGCAATAATTCTCAGCTACATTTTACATAGGCGAAATGGCGCTTGTTTCAACGAGTGAAAGATTCAAAGCATTTTATTTCAAATAAACCATTTACAGGCACTTTTGAAATGCCAAATAGACAGAAAAAAAAATTATGCAAATTGCACATGCCAAAGCGTAGATCTCTATCGAGAAGAATGTACAAGAAACTCCATGGACTGGATAGTTAAGTAAGCCCTGGCTGGAGGCTTTGATTTTCGAATTGAGGCCGCCACAGGCATGTTCGGTTAAGCAGCCGACAACCTCATAGGTTGACCTGCGAGAGGCCACACACAAAAAAAAAAAAACAAAACTAGTTCCAAAAAATATGTTGCTTTTTTTAAACCTTAAAATGTTTTGGAAAGATTTGTTTTTATTCAGAATCTCAATTAAATGTGCGAGATATATCTTGATGTATTTTCATGACTTTTTTAATTCATGTGTACATTATGAAGGCAGATTTTCAGAGGGCACAAATTTATGTTTTGATTTCTGTAGAAAGCTAGATAATATCCGCAAGATATTTGTGTTTCCAAAATATCTAGAGAAAGATGTGTAATAACGTCATAATCACGTAAAAGTGGTTGTATAGAAATGTATCTCTAAAATGGTCTTTAACTGTGAAATTGACGTTTTTTAAAACGGGTTGCTTTCAAGTGTTAATCTTTGGATTGACTTGGAATTATAAGTTCAAATAAACTTTATATTAAAGGTACGTTATACTTTTTCCGAAGTTAGGTATTTATTTGATTCTTTGTGTTTTGTATTATAAAAAAAAAACTCTCATAGAATAGCCGTCTTGGGGCCACACGGTTAGCGCAGTGGTTTTGCGATTGGCTACAAGGTGATGACAAGTTCATGATGCAATATTTACTTAATATAGTAAGTAAATAAAAAAATAGGTAAGGAGATAGTTATTTTATCAATATGCACCACACATTACATAGTGCATATTACGTCACCACATCACGTTATCACGCTGCATAAACTTTACTCTTGTTTTTAACATGATCATCAGAGTACTCACAGTATTATTTACGTTTCTGTTGACGTAGAGAATCGGCGTGATACTATGTGATAGTATTTGATAGGTCTTTAGTTATCAAATGGCTTTCACGATATTATATGTCTTGCATACGTAGTTATGATTGATAATAAGTATTGTAAATAAGCTGTTAATGTGTACCTGTTGTGTGCAGGGGCGCCGGCTTTTAGAAAAACTCCTGGGTGCTCATGCTCATTTGATGACTTGAAAAAGTGGCGAAGTGTGAGAAGAGAAATGCACAGTGATCGACCGACAAATAAATAAATGTCCTACTTACATACTGCGTACTTAATTATTAATAATAATAATAAATTGTTTATTTATAAAGTATATTAAATTTTAATAAAAAGAATACAGTTGCTTATTTGCCTGAACCTGTGCCTAATTACCTACTAATTATGTTGATAAAAATATAAAATGAAACCATTATATAAAAACGAAACTAGTTTTTATTATTAAGAAATATTATAATTTATACGTAGCCTAAAAGGCGATTACTGATTTGTTTCTTGATGTCTATTTTCAGGGGTGCTTGGCACCCACTGTTTATTTCTCATGGGTGCTCGAGCCCCCGAGCACCCACGGAGTCAGCGCCCCTGGTTGAGTGTAATGAGCTGTAATTTTAACATAAAGTCTGGCAGTTTTGAATACTTTATACGGCCTACCGAAACCGCGGCTTGCCGTCCGGTAACCGTCTAGACCGAGCCCGAGGCCGCATCTACTGCGTGTAGTGTTCCACGCGCGTTTCAAGGAGATGTCAGCAAAACCGTCGGGCCTCAGCAGGGTCGAGGCCTACAGGGGCCATGCGTTTGCTTCTGAAAGGAAAACCCAGGGCCCGGAATGCAAGGCAACAAAGGAACATAGGAGAACCGTCCTCGTTTCTCGTTCGACCTTAGGCGGGAAAAGTCATTGGATTATTTCACACCTAAATAACAAAAACGCCTCTATAACCCATGGCCAATCGCTTCGAAAAAACTCAAACAATGCGTTTCAGACGTGTTCAGTTTACAAATATAACTATTAAAAAGGTACGAATACCTCTCTCTGTTAGGTAATGTAACCGACCAGTTGGTAAGCGTGCAAGCTGTTTAATTAGCATAAAATTGAATGTTTCTTTTGAGTTACTAGACAGCTAATGTGGCAGCTGAATTACTGAAGTTGAAATTGTAAATTTAGGAACGTTTGAATAGAAAATTAGTCATGCGAACTCGGTATGTTAATCTGCTTGCGGATTAGTGAAAATAACACTGGATTAAGGTGAAAGCTTATGGGCGGAATTCACCAATAAAACTAGTCGCGTTTTAACGTTTGGCTCGCATAGTCGCGTTTAGCCGCTGTCACTAGTGTCACTTGTCTGTATTTTTCTTTTGTTGTATTTTTACAAGTGACACTGGTGACAGCGGCTAAACGCGATTATGCGAGCCAAATGTTAAAACGCGATTAGTTTTGTTGGTGAATTCCGCCCTAAGGCGCGATCGTAGCCATTTTCACACCAGATGGCGTTGTAATATAGGGGAAAACTCCAGGTAACCTGAGAAATTCAAATTTACGGTTTTTACGTTTTGTAGACAGTATATAGCGCGTACGATTGCATCGCAGGTAGGATCGCAGTCAAGCACTCGTTTATATAATTAAAAAACAAGAATCTGTTAAATGTTCTCTGGTCAAATGTTCACTGCTGGGATTTAGGCCTTCTCTCTAGGAGAGGGAGTGGGCCGTAATAGTGTATTATTATAATTGACATATATTAAAATCAAGGAATACTTTCTTTGACCACCATTGTCTCCCTAGCTTTTTCCCAACTAGCTTAGGGTGGCCCAGAAGGGTCGAAGCCTACTGGGGCCATGGGAAGTGTGAAAACGAAACCCTGAGACGAAGGCAACGAAGGAACAGGAGTGGGTTTTTAGTCAGTAAAAGTCTGACACTATCTCCCGATCCGCTCAAGAGCGGGATGGTCATTAGATGATTATCGCACCTATAAAAAAAACTAACTTGGGGTCGGCTTCTAGTCTAACTGGGTTTTTTAGGTGGGGAATCATACAATGACTTCTACCGCTCTAGGGTGGAGCGTGAGGGCGTATCAGTCTTCCAACTGCGCCGCTTCTGGACCGTGTTCGCCGTTCGAAGTTTAACAATCTAAGTGGCTCGTGACTGCGGTTAGATATTTTTTCTTGCACATTGGCGGAATTCGAGAGGATGACACTAAGTGTGTTGTCCTCTGTGTAACTTGTGCCGGTTCTCCAGTGCGCTGCTTGAGACTGACCGTTGACTATCATATATGCATGTATATTGCCCACTACTACATTAATGAGAGACTGTCAGACTGTCGACTACCTGCATGCGCAGAGTACTGGAGTTCTTTGGCCATATTGCCAGGAAAAATGGCCACAACCTAGAACAGCTCCTCGTAACTGGCATGGTTGATGGCAAACGACCAAGAGGCCGCAGCCCAAAAAGATGGGCAGATCAGGTCCGCTCCACACTGGACGCCCAATTGCACGTCGCACTTCATGACGCTAAGAACCGTCACAGATGGCGAAATACCATTAGCAAGAAGCTAATCCAGCGGGAACTTCACGACCCTCAGTAATGAGGAATACGACTCGAGAAGGGAGACTACACTAGTGAATATTTGATCAGTCTGTGGGTGGCGTCTCTGAGTGCGACTATTTTGCAACTACATTTGTTATCTTGGGTATGCCTGTTAAAACAATTGCATAGCATAGACGGCCTTATAATGTTCCCACTGTTGGGACTCAGGCCTCCTCTCTAGGAGAGGGGATGGGCCGTAATCCACCACGCGGGCCCAATGCGGGTTGGTGGATGTCACATGTCTTCGAATTTTTGGTTCTAGGACATGCCGGTTTCCTCACGATGTTTTCCTTCACCGTTTTGAGAGCAGTGGTGATGAAATAAATTACACAAAGTAATGCGGCTGGGTTTGAACCCGCGACCTACAACTCGTAAGTCGGGGCCGTTACCACTCGGCCACCACTGCTCTAAACAAAACAATTGTATGTGTTAATAAATAAATAAGTTTCATCTGATATAACGTTGCATAACCTTGCTAAGTAAGCCTGCGGGCATTGCTACAAGCTTCCACATGTCCTTAATAATCTCGAAAACAAGTCTTAACCGTGGCAATGTGTCTCAACCTTGTCCATTATTCAAATTTATTTTTATATTCTAGTACTCTTCCAGCGACTTTGTTCGGTAGAAAGTTTTCAAAAAAAGGGATTTCTACTGAAAAGTCTCGTGTGGCCAGCAATATTACAAATAAATAATAATAAACCCTTAAAAAAAAAACAAAGATAATACAATGTTTATATGTACTTTTCATTGAAAAAGATCTCTCTACGTCAACTGAGGTGAGGTTAACAAATTTTATACACTTCTTCCTCCTCATCATTAATGCAGGAAGAAAAATTTTCTGCTATATTTCTGATAGTGTCATAAAAAAAAAACCGCTCATTTTTTTTACTCTAGTACTCTTCCAGCGACTTTGTTTGGTAGAAAGTTTTTAAAAAAACGTTAATACCCATTAAACAGTATTTCTAATTTTGAAAAATTATTAATGGCAGTCTTTAATATTCATTTAGATTAGAACTAAGTCCCAAGTTTAAAGTTTATTAAACCAAGAAATATAAATCGTCCATACAATCTTCAAATCCCTTTAAATTGTTATATTAGGGGGTAGTTCATCATCGTCATCATTTCAGCCAAAAGACATCCACTTGAAAGAATTATACACTCGAATGCTGGTTCATCCCTTTTATTTCTATACCACAACGTAAAAATATGACTCGAGTCCTTCTTTGTCGTCTGTAGCTCCGCACAAAAATAGAACGAAACAAACCGCGTCGCGCCTTTTTATTCAAAAATTGATCTAGGGTTGCCACAGATAAGAAAATAAGTTTGACACTTAAAATAAATAGTGTTGCAACCAAAAATAAGATTAGTTAAATAGTCGATTATTATGTGGGTATGCTAACATTCGGCTAATCCTGACGACAAACGCGGCCTCGCGTTTAACAAATAATGAAAGAAAAATAAAAAATTAGAAAACAAACATAAGATTCTGATATAACTATTATAAATTAGTTTCTCATTCTCTCTTAAATTAAGAACATCGACTACAAGTACTCACTTGTGTCAACTCACTCTTACAACTAAACATCGAATACAAGCACTCTCGCTTGCATCGACTCACTCTTAATACTGACCATCGAATACAAGCACTCTCGCTTGCATCGACTCACTCTTAATACTGACCATCGAATACAAGCACTCTCGCTTGCATCGACTCACTCTTAGTACTAATCATCGAATACAAGCACTCTCACCTGTATCGACTCACTAATAATCGCTAGTATCATAATTTTTATCATTATCATCACTATATTTGTCATTATCGTCTTTTATTTTTATCATTGTCATCTAAATTTTATCATTTATGTCATTATTATTATCATTACCTTTATCATTATCATCACTACCTTTATCATTATCATCACTACCTTTATCATTATCATCACTATCTCTGTGTACAATCCACATTTTTTTTATTTGTGACAGTTGTATCAATACAATCTCCATCAAAAATTCATTAACAAGAAACCACTGTTCTTCTGAACTCTTAAATTCAATAATAAACACTATTCTCTCTTATTATATAATATATAACTTCTATCGTTAAATAAACTCATCAACGTTTTAAATATACTAATCAATTATTTAAAGTTCTCTAGTCTCTATTCCTACTCTTAAGAAATAGTTTTAAATATAAATTCTGTCAAAATTCATTTTTATAAAATAGTTACAATCATTACGACAACAATAATCAACGTAATAGTTCTACATTCACTACTTTAACATTATCTCTATTCTACTAATACTGTAAAATATAACAGATTTTCTTATTCTGAATCACTCGACATCGCATCATGATTAAAAACTAGCCAAGGGTGTAATTTCTCAACGGCATAAACTGACTTATATGGTTTGCAACCCTCTTTCTTAGTTATAGGAGTATCTTCTATTTCATAGCGATCGTTGCCTATAATTTTAGAAATTCTATATGGTCCTACACATTTTGGTATTAATTTACGACTGTGCCCGGGGCTTGTACGTATATCTTTTTCAACACGAACTAAATCGCCTACTTTATATTCGGTTGGTTTTTTATGTGACTTATCAAAACGCTCTTTCTGAACTTCTTGGCTTATTTGCATCCGTAAGTCTGCTTCCGATCTAATTTCATCACGATTTAAAGGGGTATGAGATTCCGAAACAAGAGAGTTCATAAAACCATCCGAAATACCAGTGGTTTGAACGCCAAACAACATTTCAGAAGGAGTACGACCAGTAGATTTGTTTACCGTATTATTCAACGACCACTGTATTTGAGGCAAACACAAATCCCACTCCTTTTCTTCTTTGTTGTGATTAGCAGTAGTTATTGCATCAACAATAGTCCGATTGTATCTTTCAACTTGACCGTTGGCCCTGGGTGATGCAACAGCATTTAAAATGTGTTTAATGCCCTTTTCATTCATAAAGTTTGTAAACTCTCTGCTCGTAAAGCTAGTGCCGCGGTCTGATATTAAACGACGTGGAACTCCAAATAGTGAGAAATATTCCGTAAAAACTTGAATACTAGTACTGCTTTTAACATTTTTAACTGGTTTGATATATATATATTTTGTAAAAGCATCAATGATCACTAAGATATGACAGTTTTTCTTTTTACTGACAGGAAATGGACCACAGTGATCGGTATGAAGTGTATCAAACGGTTTATTAATTTTTGGAATTGGATGAAGCTCCCCTTCCTTAGCTCCAGCTGGCAACTTATTATGAGCACAATTCAAACATGAGTTACAATATTTTTTTATAAAACGTCTCATTTTTTTAAACCAATAAATCTGATTAATCCTGCTGTACGTTTTATCGAAACCGAAATGTCCGACATCGTCATGATTCATTCGAACTATTTGCCATCTCACCGATTTTGGAACTACCCACTTTAAATTGACAACGTTATCTTTGTCATTAGTTACTCTGTACAAACGGCGATTCTTAACTGTATAGTTCTTATGAATCTCGACAATATCTTTTGTCTCTGGATCATTTAGGATATTAATTATCTTTTGTATTTCCGAATCCTGTTCCTGCACTGTACACAACCATGCATCGTCATTAATTGCTAACACTTCAAGAACCACTGAGTCGTGATATTTAGAGTTACCTGGGTTGCGTGACAGTGCATCAACATGACTCATCTTGCTACCAACGCGATGTTCTACTGTAAAATCATACTCTTGCATTAATATGTACCAACGCGCTACTCTTGGTATTAAATCCTTTTTAGTCATAGTGCTGCGTATGGCAGCACAATCAGTGACTACTTTAAATGATTTACCCAAAACATAAACTCTAAACCTAATCAAAGCACTTACTACCGCCAAAGTTTCTAACTCATACGAGTGTAGCTTGCTCTCGTCTAGTGTTGTTTGACGACTGTAATAAGCTATAGGATGAAAGATTTTATCAGAGTTTACGCGTTGCAGTAAGATTGCTCCTATTCCAATTTTACTAGCGTCCGTGTGAATTTCTAACTCGGCTTCAGGGTCATATAATGCCAAAACTGGTCGCGTAGTTAATTTACTTTTTAATGCATTAAATGCTTTAATTTGAATTTCGTCAAAACACCAGGGAACATTTTTTTTAGTAAGAATAGTCAAAGGTTTTGCTAACATAGAGTAATTTTGAATAAACCGTCGAAAATAGCTAGTGAGGCCAACAAACTGTCGAACCTCGTGAACATTTTTGGGTAACGGAAAATCTACTACAGCTTGAATTTTTGCTGCCCCAGGACGTATGCCTTCCGAGCTAATCTCGTAGCCCAAATAATTTATACGAGTTTGAAAGAAATCGCATTTTTTAAGATTTAGTGTGAGATGAGCGGACCTTAATAATTGAAAGACCTTTTCCAACTTATCTAGGCCCTCTTCAATTGAACGTGATGTAACTAATAAATCATCCATATAAGCCAAAGCCAAATTTTGCTTACCCTTAAGCATGCAATTAATGGTCCTTTGAAAAACACTAGGCGCATTGGCTAATCCAAAAGGCATTCTTTCAAACTCATACAAACCATCCGGCGTCACGAACGCCGTGAATCGCTTACTAGTCTCGCTAACGGGTACCTGGTAATAGCCTGAAGTAAGATCAAGACTTATGAAGAACTTGTTACCTCCTAATCTATCTAATTGATCTTCGATACGGGGCAAGGGATATTTATCTTTTAACGTTTTTCTATTTAGAGATCTATAATCAATACATAATCGTTTATCCCCGTTTTTCTTACTGACTAGGATAACCGGACTTGAATAATTTGAAGTGCTTTCCCGTATAATACCATTCTCTAATAATTCTTCTATAATTTTATTTAGCTGTCCACGCTCACTATGCGATATCCTATATGGATTGTGTACTACTGGCCTATTGTCCGTTAGCGTTATTTCCATTTTTGCTAACTCTGTTTTACCTAACTCCGCTAAATTCATTGCAAAACAATCCCTATATCTAGTTAATAAGTCAATTAATTTTTGTTTTTGTGGTTCAGTCACTTCTGTACTAATTTTAACGTCTGATAAAGGCAAATCTTCATAAACCTTTGTTTCTGTTGTTATACCTATATGTTCCCTATTAACTTCTCGATATTGCTGTCCGCGAACTAATAAAGTTCCTTTGTTAAGCTTTAAATCATTTGGTGATAAATTTGCTAGCATTAAATATCCTTTACCCGCTTTAAACTCAAAGATACCAGACAAAACCGCATATTCATTCAGGGGTAAAATCCGAAGACTGTAGTGTACCAAAAGGCCACCACTATACGTATCATTAGTATTAGCATCTATTGGCATCACGGTTTTAGATTTTATAATTTTATCACTATCTGCGTATACTTTAATAGTATTGGAAAAAATATCCTCAAACTCTGGTGTATGCATAAACACTAGTTCATCCGTTGTTTTTAAAATAATAACGTTTGGTTTCTCCGTGAATGACTGCCCTACTAATATTGACGTCTGTAAATAATGATCGTCCACAACTAGAACTTCGATTTCAGCTTTAACAGAGTCGATTTCTAAAATAGCCGTAAATTTACCTATAGGCTTTACAGCAGCATTTCCGAAACCCTGTAAAATGGGTAAATTATTGATGTCCCAATTATAGACCAATAGCTTTGCATTTGATTCTCGTATAAGAGTACACTTACTACCAAGGTCAACGTATCCTTGCAGAACGACGTTGTCTATTTTAACCTTTTTATAATATTTTGAATTTGCGGATTCGCCACTAGAAATGCACAAGATAGTTTTATTCTGATTTGATGCTTTAGTTAATTCGTCACTGTTACTCGTGTTTCTTTTACGACAGTCTTTAGTTTCATGTCCTAATTTTGAACAAAAGTTACATCGTTTAATTGGCTTGTCACATTTTAAACTTATGTGCCCTACTTCATTGCAATTAAAACATCGAATAGTATTTGGTGTATTGTTTTTTGTATGTTCGTTAGAAATCTTATTAGAATCCCTTGCTGGCGCATTGTTCCGGTTTCGTAAATTAGGATTTTCATGTTGGGTTACTGAACGTAAGTAATTCAGGATTTGTTCCGGTTCATTAAACATACAAGCCCCTGCTGCCATTCGTACAAATTTATCGTCAATACCATGTATAAGACAGCCTACTGCTTTAGTGCCAGTTATTTCGCATTTATTAATCAGTGCCATTTTACTATAATAGTAATGTTCTAAAGACTGACCAAACTTACACCTAGTCTTTAACATTGCAGATAACAGATCTCCATAATTTTCGTTAGAAGGAAAAGCCTGTTTTAATTTTTGTACCCACTCGTCCCAATTAAATAGCACTGAAGGTAAACCCTGGTACCATTTCTTGGCTAAACCACTTAATTTGGGAAGAGCATAGTGACATATTTGCCGATCATTCCACGAGTAAATCTGCGCACATTCATTGACTTTATTTATCCAATTTATTATCGTTTGACTATTATCACTTGGATCGAATTCGGGTACAACGCTAAAGGCAACAGGAAAGTTATTTTGAGCCCAAAAGTTGGAAGGCGCAAAATTACTGACACAATTATTCGTAGCCAATGGGACATTGTTTAAATCAGGACTTGTTCGATTAGTTACTGCACGTAATTGTGCCGAGGAAGTTAACGGTGGGGTTTTTGTAGATTCACGATCCGGACTGTTTCGAGAAGATCTTGATTCAGGACGCTTAGACCGCTCATGTCTCCTACTTCTCTTACTATGTTTATAGCTATTACTACGTTTTTTATTGCGTCGCTTTTTGTTACGTCCTTTTGACCTACGGTGGTGATCATCGTAATCGTAAGAACTCATAGACGAACTATCGCTAATCGAGTCGAGCCGCCTTCGCTTAGAATTTCCCATTTTAGCACGCTAAACGATTTTGAGTGGTTCAAAATAAGGGCTAAAAGATTTATATACAGCAACAATGAATCTACACAATATTCTAATCCCTAGAAAATATGCACAGGTAAATACACATACACGATAATCAAATAATCAAAATATCAATCATAAAGACAACAGTAAAATACACATACATGTACAATCAAGATACCAGTAGAAGTTATATTACTATCACCATCACGAACGAAATTGTCTTTGTTTGGAAAAAAAATAGTTTTCAGTTAGCCCGTTTTCTTTACGAGCTATCTTCAAGCTGATACAAACACGATTTGAATCACGATTTTTCCGTTGCAAATAGGCACTGTTTATAAAAGGTTGTAAAAACAACAAGTCGGTCACCAAATCACAGGAAAATAAGTAATGTAAAGATCTCTGACCTCAATATGTCCTTTGTCCAGGAAACCGCAACATCAGGCACGTGGATGCACTTAGCACACTTCTGACTTGAAAGAATTATACACTCGAATGCTGGTTCATCCCTTTTATTTCTATACCACAACGTAAAAATATGACTCGAGTCCTTCTTTGTCGTCTGTAGCTCCGCACAAAAATAGAACGAAACAAACCGCGTCGCGCCTTTTTATTCAAAAATTGATCTAGGGTTGCCACAGATAAGAAAATAAGTTTGACACTTAAAATAAATAGTGTTGCAACCAAAAATAAGATTAGTTAAATAGTCGATTATTATGTGGGTATGCTAACACACTGCTGGACATAGGCCTCCCCCAAGTCTCGCCACAATGAACGATCCTGTGTGTCTCGCATCCATCGGACTCCCGCAACCGTTTCCAAGTCATCGGTACGCCTTCCAACGCTACGTCTTCCGGTACGTGGTCGCCACTCCATAACCTTTCGGCCCAACGGCCATCCGTTCTGCATGCAGTGTGCCCTGCTCATTGACACTAACGTTTGGCGATTCTTCGAGCTATATCGGTGACCTTGGTTCTCCTGCGGATATCCTCATTGGGGGTAGTTAAAAAATCAAATAATGACTATCTTAATTATTTACTTTGTATTCGTGTTAATTTTCAAGTATATTGGTGCATGGGATTAGATATTCCATACAAACGAAATTCCTCCTTTTCACCCTCTTAAGAGGGTCCTTTTTCACTCGCCTATCGCCAACATCGAGTATGGTTTAAAAGCTTGTTACTTCATCTAACGCAATCCAACGCGATGTTTGACGAAATGGCAACGCGAGAGATATAACGCTTGAAAACTCTGTTAGCATTTAGCATTCGGTAATTCCGTAATTTACTCGAATATTTTACAAAACTTGTTCCAGGAAATACGTGTTTTTTTTTAAACCCTTAAAAGTTTTCGAAACAAATTGTCGTCATTCAGAATCTTGATTAAATTTGCAAGGCTTTTATTTTTATACTTTTTTGACTTTTTTAATTTTTGAGTAAATTATGAAGTCTCACAGTTCATGCAAAATAGCAGATTTCCGGAGGTCTTTACTGGATTTATTTTACACAAATTTGTAAATTGATTTCAATAGAAGCCTAGATAATATCCACAAGATACTGTGTTTCCAAAATATCTAATAAAAAATGTGTAATAAAGTCATAATCGCGTAAAAGCGGTTGTATGAAAAACAGTGAAAATGTATGTCGAGTTGCATCCCCTTAAAGCTTGAATTTCCAAAAACCCCTTCTTTGTCCTCGCCTACAACATAGAAGGAAGTTTTGTGCAAAATCAGCCCCCCTAGCCAAGTTACGATCGTTTCGTTTGCGTCGAACGCCTTAAGGAGGCCACGCCTCCGATTCCTTTGTTCTGAAGTCATCTCAACGCTCAGTCACGTGGTCAGAACAAAGGAATCGGAGGCGTGGCCTACTCGAGGCGTTCGACGCAAACGATACGATCGTAACTTGGCTAGAGGTGCAGGTAAGATAGTTGTCAAAAGCGAATCTATAGTAAGTAATTTAAAGAAAAAAACACTTAAATTAATTAATGTTGCTTAATCTCGTATTTTAGTAGTCATTATCGTTATCGTTAATGGGGATAGCGGCTTATTATAATATTATTCTTGTTAGTTTATTTATCAATTAATTCAAAAGCATTAATCGGTCAATGAATCTACGCTTGGGGGAGGGTTATGTCCAACCGTGGGTCGTCTTTCGCCTGGAATCTATACTAATAATCATCATCATCATTTCAGCCGAAAGACGTCCACTGTCGGACATAGGCCTCCCCCAAGCGTCGCCACAATGACCGATCCTGTGCTTCTCGCATCCACCGCACTCCCGCGACCCTCACCAGGTCATCGGTCCACCTTGTGGGTGGCCTTCCAACGCTGCGTTTTCCGGTGCGCGGTCGCCACTCTAGAACCTTTCGGCCCCATCGGCCATCCGCTCTACGAGCAATGTGCCCTGCCCACTGCCACTTTAGTTTGGCGATTCTTCAGGCTATGTCGGCGACCTTGGTTCTCCTGCGGATATCTTCATTCTTTATGCGATCACGCAAGGAAACTCCGAGCATAGCCCTTTCCATTGCTCTTTCTTTATACTAATAATAATCTATCTGAAACTGACTGACTGGCCTGATGGTCTAGTGGTAAGTGGCCCTGACTGCTATGCCGGAGGTCGTTGGTTCGTTTCCCACCCAGCACAAATGTTTGTGTGATGAGCACGATCATTTGTTCTATGTCTGGGTGTAATATCTATAATATGTATGTATTTAGAAATATATAAGTATATCTATCAGTTGTCTAGTATTCATAACACAAGCTCTGCTTAGCTTGGGACTAGACGGCGTTGTGTGATAGTTGTGGAATATTATATTATTATACTATATCATTATATTATAAAAATAAGTACAGAACCTTCTAAAGTAACTTTCCCGCTCTTTGTGGAGCAAGTGGGAATGTCAGCTTCAGTGGCGGATTAAACCAGTGCAAAGACCAAGGAGACTTGCGAAGACTCGTTTTTATTTTATTTTTTGTTAATTTTTTTTCTATTAACATAGATAAAATATATATTCGAAAATTATGGTAGCACACCGCTTAAGACATTTGACAGACGGCAAAGTGCCATGAAAACAGTTTTCTTTACATCACATTATATTTAAAAAAATAACTTTTTAATTCTATAATGGCTTCTGACTGCCTCGTTGGTCTCGTGGTCGCAAGCGTGACTGCTAAGCGTGGGTTCGATTCTCAGGTCAGACAAAAATTGCTATTGCTTACTCTGTAGCTGTAATTTTAAAAAATCATTGTATGTATGATACATACAACGATTTTTTTCAGTCCGATTGGTAGTTCCAGAGATAAGCGCGTTTAAACAAACATAAAAAAAAATCTTCCTTGTTATATAATATTTATAACACTATTATGTATTGTATTACGTTATATATTATTAGATTATTTTATCCTTATCAATTACATTAGTAATGTTAGCGAAGGAGACGGCCGTTCGCGTGAGGGAATGGACTTCCTTCCCGATTCCGATTTCCAGTCAACGTAGGCTTGGGCTTGCAGACTGCGAGCAATAGGTAGCTCGCCGTCCGGCCGTCTGGTAACCGTCCGGACCGAGCCCGAGTTGTTGACGGCGCGTAGTGTTTCACGCGCGTCTCAAAGAGATGTCTGCAGAACCGTAGCGGCTCACTAGGGCCGAACTACCTACCTACTAGGGCCTACTGGGGCCATGGTTTGTCCGAAAGGGAACCCGGAGGTCGCATCACAAGGTAAAGAAGGAACATAGGAGTGAGTTTTAGTCAGTATAAGTCTGACACGCCCTCCTGCGCCGCCCTAGAACAAGAAAAGTCATTGGATGACTTCCAACCTAAAAAAAAATTCTATTACATCAACGCAAAGTTTTCTTCAAAACATTGAATATATTAATTAGAACTGTTCTCCTAATTTACTCACTTTAACTAATTAGTAAGTGCTAATTTATTAAGTCAATATTTCTAGCGTGAATACAACTTTACAAAGCGAAAGTCAGGGATAAAAAAAAAATTCGGTGATCACCCATCTGACACCTGACCGCGGAATTGCTTAACCTCGCATGCGCCCGCGGCGTTGTCAAGTCGTATTTAATAATAATATCGATCACGCAGAAGCGCCGGCGATGTGTGTGAGCGAGACGTGTTATGTCGGGTGGCCATATTGTGTCTTGATTTGAGGACAGTCTTGAAGTAGGAGATAAATATTTTTTTCCATTTTCTATATTGATAACTTACTTTTTAGATCGTTTTTTAAATGTAATATTTTTGGGATTTCAATAGCTTGTTTTTTTAATGACTGTTTGAATGACGTTAAAAGTTGATGCAAAGGTAAATTAAAATTATTTTACAGTCTTTGTCAATTAAGAATTATTATTTTTTAATTTATTTGTTAGTTAATCAAGAAGACTGTCTACGAGAACACTGCCGACAAACTGTACTGCAATTTGGCAAAAGATATGTGTAAATATTTATGTAAATTTTCTTGAATAAACCATTAAAAAAAAGCAACCGCTTTACCTTCCTAGACTTACCTTTGTTGTTCAATTGAATTTTGCCAACAATGTTTAGTTAGTGTTAACACCTTCAGTGTCTGAGGAACGAGTCTTGCCCGGCACTGGAATTAAGCATACACAGTCCTACTGCTGGGACTTAGACCTACTCTCCAAGAGACGGAACAGGCCGTAATGGATAAAAGTGGGCCCAGTGAGTTGATTGGTGTCATCTTTCCTCACGATATTTTTCATCATCGTTTTGAGAGCAGAAGTGATGATATAATTTACACTAAGTAAAGTGCCTAACTTGGTTTTGAACTTACAACTCGGGTAAGTCGGGGCCGTTAACACTGCTCTGAGTCTATAAAATAGTAATAAGCAGCTTTTGTTATATTTATTATATGCAACACTTAACACATTCTCTCATGAGGATAAAAACATATGTAGGTACCTACACACTTGAATTATTTTTAATAATGCTCACTTAAAAAAGTAATTACGTATTTTTCCTGAATATACTCTTGTTTATCAACTGTGAAATGTTTAATCACTCTCATCATTAAAATAATAGGTACGAGTACATAAGTACTCAGCTAATTGGCACACAACATCGGTTGTGCTAAAAACAAACAAATAAACCTAATTAGATTTACGGCCGCTCATAATTTGTGTTCATAAAGATCACTTAACGTGGTAACTGTGTCATACGAGATCGTAAAGTTTCAAAATAAATGGAAAATAAAGTGACCGGGTCATGTGTATTTGTTATGCGAAAAATATTTGGTATTCAGATTTAATTTTTTTATCATTACTACAGGCTCGCGCTTGAACACTATTTCACTTGATGGGAAGCAAAGATGTGGGCGACGATGGAGTACGCTTGGCTAGAAGTAAGTCCCTTCTTGCCTTGAAAGGTTATAGCTATCAGGAAACACAGACTTTAACAGAGAATTCCACTCCTTAGCTATAGGTACGCACAATGAATGTGTTCCCAAAACGTTTTGTGTATATTAGTGGGATGTCCACCATGCACCGGTGACGCATTGCCGTACGATCTGGTGAAACGTACTTGTACCTATTTGTTTGCCAGAATTTGTTGTCATAGGCTTGGACGTGGCCAGCTTTGAGCCATGGCAAGCAGACCAGAAGAGGGCGGGAAATCCAATGGGGGTACGATTTTCTGTTGTCCTTAGGCATAGGTGTGAAATTGATTAGGTATAGGGCAGGTAAGGTTCAGGGGTGACGGTCCAGGTCATGCTCTTAGAACGAGCTATAGATTTAGATAGAACTACTATAACAGTCTATGTTATCACTATGGGACATCTTAATGACTGTCAAAATTTTACTCAGCCGAATAATATAACTCCAACTCTGCGGTTTTGAAAAACGGGTAAATGTGCTGCTATACAGGGCATTTTTAACTGTGTCACTAGAAGAAGTATGTCTAAATAAATTTGGCCTTTACATTTTGTAAATTCCCCGTAAAACGGTGTTTCCGTTTTATCTTATCAACATTTTACATTATCATTAAACCCATTTTTCCCCATTTAGTGCAGTGATATGTAGATTACTTATCTGATTATGTAATTTTATCGTTAATCGATTTTTCTTAAGTCCTTGTTATGTTTTTTTTCGTTGCTCATAGCATTTTGGTAAAAAGGCAATGTTTTATTATTTTGTAAACTTAGTTACCGCGGCCCTGGATTGCAAATGACAACTGAAGGAACACGAGCAGGTTAGTCAGCAAAACTTTTACAATCCCTTTCGCTCCACCACTGGGTGAAGTGAGAGGGAAAGTCTGACATTTCGGGAGAAGCTATTTGATGATTTCCCACCCTACTAAAAAGTGATACTGTTTTATTTTTTAATTTGTTTTGTAAACTTTTTAATTTTAAACAAAAAACAATTCCTAAATCACGGAAGAAACTTACGAGATTTAGAAATTTTTAGTTAGTTCTTAATTTACGGTCACAAATCGAATTCAATGCCATTTTAAAATAATTATACTCAATTTTACTATTACTAAAAATAATAAAACAACAAAAATATCTCATCACACACCCACAAGAACACACACCCTGACCCAGTAACAGAAATAGTCTCCCAAAATAATCTACAACAAACATTGTCACCCTAACCCATTGGTATCGTTCGCGTGGTCTGCGCATGCTCAAAACCGGCTGAGCGCGATAGATGCCTTTCAGTTTGCGACGAACACTCGCTCAATACAGACGTGTGTTGTTACAGAAATGTGCGCGGCAATCGACATGTTGGCATCGGAGTCGTTCTACGGGCACAGTCCGCCAGCCGGCTTCCTGTCAGACTACAGCATACAAGCCCCAAGAAGACCAAATAAGTTAACAACAAGAGGATTCTCAGCACCGTGCTTAACACCTTTGAAACCAGTGCAGCTAACATTGAAATCGGCCCCCAGATCGTGCATAAGAATTCCAAATGAGAAGAAAAAGAAAAGAGTTGTCTTTGCAGATGATCGAGGGTTTCAACTAGAACAGATCAAGTTTATGACAGAACCCTCGCACCTGCCTCCACATTGGACGTTGAAGTTTGAGAGCAGTCCACCACCACAGAGAAAGGAACCACCGAAACCAGTAGTAGACTTATGGGAAACAAGATTTGTGCAACCAGCGTCAAATTATCTGGAGTTCCGTCGACGAGTGACCCAAGATTGTGTATCGTTAGAAAATGTTATCGTGAAACAGAATGAGTGCGCGGTCGACGGTACTGTGAAAGTTAAAAACCTGGACTTTACTAAGGAAGTTTTTGTTCGGACGTCTTCAGATGGTTGGCTGACGAGTGAAGATACTTTCTGCGCGTTCGTCGAACCAGGACCCTTGAACCAAAACGGAGTCTCGACATATGATACGTTCGGGTTCAGACTGCAGCTACCAATCCATTCAAGGAAACTGGAGTTTTGTGTCTGCTTCAGATGCAAAGGCGACGAATTCTGGGACAACAACGGAGGTCTAAACTACTGCATAGAAAAGGCCTCCGTCAGAAGCACCCCAGCAATATCTTGTGCCAGAATAAAATACGGAAATTCGTGGACTACTAGATCGAAAGGAGACGAAAATGTGCCTTACTGGTGATATGTTAAAGGACTCTAAATGAATTAGTGTCGAAAGCCTGAGGGCTAGTGATATGTGCCATATTTGGTTTCTCTAGTGATTCGAAGGTCTGTATATTTTTTGTTACTGCTGTCTATGGAAAATGAAGCTACTAAAGCTTGATTCCGCCCTTATGGCTGTAGAAGGGTGTATAAGGAAATATTTTAGCTTTTCCTGTAAGCAAATGCCAATTTTAGAGTATTGGTGTCTGAACCATTAGCTTGTATTTCTGCCCTTAAGTCTAGAGAGTAGATATGCTGATGTGTAAAGCATTTCTGTGCCAATGTCAGTCTGTGGGTCATGTGAAATACCTCCCTTAAGTTAAGTCATGATGATATTTCAGCTACAAGCCAATTATATGCGGTTGAATGCATCATGTGAATGATTTATACTTAGATTCATAGAGATTTAAACATGATGGTCTCGATGAAAAGTAGTCTCCAAAGTGTTTATTTTTCTTTATTGAGGTAATGAAAAAGAGGAGTGATTCGAGAGTAAGACTCTTGAACAACAGTTTTTCGTCTCGATTATGATATGATGAGAACCTCCATCTATGTAAAAACCTTTTGGGTGAAACCAGATTGGAAGTTCGAGGGCTCGAAAACCCCAATTTCAACTACGAAAATGTGAAAAGCTTTTAAGAGGTTAAACCAACCATGAATATGAACAAATATTAAGTAAAGAAACAACTTTGAATTCAAAGAAAAGACTTCTATTCCATACATTTTTCTTTATTTATGAAATCAATTTTTTTGGTATAGAAAAAGTTGTATCTAGAATTTGTTGTCACCACTCAATTTATTTTTCACTTTTTTTTTTTGTAAAATTCATTTGAAGTCACTAAGAATCTATAATAATTTAGGTATACAAAAGATTCCACTGCCAAAATAATTGAAATAGCGTCAAAAGCAATCAGCATATTTAATTAGTGAAACAGCTGGCTTCGTCACTATGTAGTTTCGTGATAGCTGACTTGTTTTTCCGGCTCCAAGTTTACCTAGAATATTTGTACCGTTCTGCTAGCACCGGCTTGAATATAAATTAGTGTTGTTAGGCGGTTTTTTTTAGTAGATATCGCATGAAAGGTTTTAATTCTAGTCAAGTTTTGGGTCCAAAAATGTTCTAAGGGGCGAATATTGAGAGACATTTCAATGTTGAATTAATCCTGTTACCAACGACGACAAACACTCTCGCGTTTATTTCGCCAGCCACGACCAAATACTCCATCTCGTCAGCTCTTCTGTCACCTATGGGGATTGAAGAGCTAAACGAGACGGAGTACCCAGTCGCAAATTCACGACCCTGGCAAATACGACGCGAAAACTTTTGTTAAAAGAGCTTAGTTGTCTACAATAAGCAGTTTATTATTACAATTTTGTGAGCAATTGAGAATAGGTACTTAGTAATTCAATGCTCAATTTCTTTAACAACTTTGTCCCGATCCATTTAGGGGTCAATCACATACTTGTTCAATTTGTTTTTCAAGTCTTTATTATTACAAAAATAGACTCGACAGTATGTTACAAATCAATTTATTGACAGTGATATTTTGTTTATTATAGATTTTAGTGACTGCAAATTTATGATCCTTTAAAAAAGGTCCACGTTTTTTCGCAAAAAGTGTGGTCATCACTATAGTGTCAAAAATGTTGACAGTTACTCTGTCAAAAAATACAGTTTCGATTTTTCTTGAATTTTGATTGCAAATTTTATTGTTATTCAAATAGACTGATAGCCATCTTTGTTATTTCAAACAAAATGTAATTGGTAATATTAATTTAATAACATAAAACATTTTTAGTATATAAACACACTGTAATCTTGTTTTGTCTACATTTTCCACCATCTTGGAATATCTGTTTGATAAACACAGTCATACTTTGTTTATTATTAAAGCCCTACTATCTTATCGTTTCATTATTTTTGTAAAATATTATTATTTATTTAACGCAATCAAACTCTTTCATTTAAAACTTTCTCGAAAGGTCGTTTTGATAATCGTACGTCATAATGACATCTGTCATTGTTGACAGATAAAATGGCGGCTTTATAGATAAATAATTTTACAAATATATTGATTGGTAGGTTATGTTTATAAGCGGAACTTTCTCATAGGGTTTTTACATGAGCTGAACGAATGTAAAAAAAAGTTTGAAAAGGTACTTTTTGGTACCAAGCAAAGCTCAAAGTTACAATGGGGAAATTGACAGAAGACAGTGTTACTCAAATATGTGGTTTGACAGATATTTACAGCTAGTAGTTTTTTTTTTAATAATACTGAAAAGATAATTTGAGAAAGTAGTCTACTAACACCAAAAAAATGTACTTCAATTTGTTTTCGAAAAAATATTAATTATATCGAGCATCAAGTTTTTTTCTTGAGGCTCAATTATTTACCTCTGCTTTCTCCGTAAAGGACAGAAGCGTGATGGTTTATTTTTTTTTTGTTATTATTAAATTTATTTTTATTATAATCAACTGGTATACTGATATTTTTTAATTCCGAGATTGGCTGAATACTCAATTTCATTGCCATCTTCGAATGATAAAAAGACTAGAATCTCAGTTGGTTTTTAACCGGCGCCGAAAATCAATTGGAAATACTGTCTTGTGTGTTTTTAGGCCGGGTTAGGATTTTAAAATGACTGCATTCCATTTTGACAGTTTTTTTTTTGTTTAATAAGAGTATCGTCATTACATTTGTTTTTATTAATAATAAAATCGAAATGCCTTAGTGGGATGTAGCTTTTATTATTTTTAATGATAACTTGCCACTACACTGGGTTAATAAGCTGGTTTCTGCAGAATCAGCTGTCTCAAGGTGACACTTAAGTCATTGGGTGTAAAAAAATCTATGAGCCGTCAAAAATCTGTCATACTGCAAATGTTGAGATAGACTGTTTTTTTTTGTTATGAAACGGAAAAAAATAACTCTTTTAATTTGCGAAAAACAATGAAGTTACTGAATCTTTGATTAGATTTTTAATGAACTTGATAGCCGCGTGAAAATATGTTTTGTCTTATTGCCATTTTGATATACTATTATATTTGTAAAATTACTTATTAAGTTCAAGGTATTGACTATATTTGCTCAATTATTGCTTGAATATATTGATAGATAGTTTCTAAAGCCTGATTTTGTAGCTAGAATTAGTTCGAAAAAGTAATCGTGTATTATAGGCGGTTTTACCGCTAATATCGATTGGTTTTTAAGAAATAAATCAGGTTTTTTAAACTACTATTTCAAATATTTTTGATGAACACTGAAATAAAAACGGGCGTCTGAAATGAAAAAAGGGTAGCTAAAAAATATTTTATAATAAAAGTGCTGATGATAATTAAAGTTTATTTCGATAAAAGTACATTATAATAATAATTAACTTAGTCGATAAGTACATAACTGCAAACTGCGATTTATGAATTTATTTTGTTTTAAACAATAATCGTAAGTTTGTACTTAAAACAGTTTCGACGGCCGTGTCTGATTTGCTGGTGAAAGTTAAAAATACATTTATTTCTTGTTATTTTTTTCAATTTATAATGCTTTTTAAAAGATCCGATGTTAATTATAAATATATTTTTTAATTATAAATATTATATCTGATTATATTTTATTTTAAGAAATTATTTTAAAGAGATCTTTTCGCATTAGAAATAATTATCACCAGCAAATCTGTTTATCATCACACGGCATTTTTATTTGTAATTATTATATTATATAAATGTTATTATGTTAAGTTGGAAATGATGAATGTCAGTAATTTATTTTGAATGATGAAATAAATATATAATAAATAATATTTTTCTATTTTTTATAATCAACTAGTTACTAAATAGGATTTGTACGAATTTTTAGTGAAAGAACTGATTATGATGTAATAGAGGTTTAAAGTTAAGGGTTTATCGAATTTTATTGTTTTTGTATAAAATTGTATAAAACTCAGAATGAAGCATGGATGACAGAATATATTTTTTCATTATAATATAATAATATTGATTTATTACTTATTTGTTTTATTTTATTTTTCCTTCATTTTACAAATTAGTCAGAAAAATTAGGTCAGAAAGGCTGACCATTAATTACTCTATTCAAGGAGTCACCTCAAGACTGGAAGTCGATCCCAAGCCAGTTGGCCAAAGGCTAGGGATGATGAATACAATTTTTTAGATAGACACGCAGCTAAGAATTGCATAGGGTTACGAATATTCTTTTATGGAGCTTGGCATACCGGCAAGTCGACTTAAAAAAAAAAATGGCGCCCGATAAAACCTATCATGTAACGACATCTATGTTGAAATATAGGTACTAAAACTCAAATATTCTGCATAGCTGTATCAAAAATCTCTTGCAAATTATCTCTATCTAAGGAGTAACCTATTCCCCAGTAACTGGATTGTGAAGGTCTGATAGGCAGTCGCTCCATGTAAATCCCGTGTATTCAACGGTCAGTTGCATCCGAAAAGGCTGAAAGCCGAACCCAAGCTAGATGGGCAAAGGGTAGGGATGATGATCACAAATTAGGTAGGCACGCAGATCAGAATGGTAGCAGTACGTATATTTTTATGGACCTTGGTATACCGGCCAGCCACCATTTTGAAAAAAATAAATGGCATACGATTAAACCTATTTAAAAAGCTTGGGCATAGCGACATCTATGTTGAAATATAGGTACTAAAACTCAAATATTCTGCATCGCTGTATCAAAAATCTCTGTGCGATTAGAATATAGGTATACAATAGTCCCAAATCCACTATCGGGGAGTTTCCCGGTACCAAACGCACCAACCATCTGGTCGGAAGATCCTCTCTTTTTCAACGGAGATTTGAGGGACTTTACTTTGGTTCAGTATACCTCTAGATATGTATACAAATCGATCATTTACTAAGGTTTCTCTATCCTAAAACGTATATTACGAGTTTATAGGTCCCTAGCATGAGCAGGCAGTTCCTACAGCAACGCCCTAAGCCGAGGTCCATACCCCACAGGGGGTGCCCTTAGCGTGTAGTCGCTTAGCTTTAAGTTAGTTAAGTAAGCCCTGGCTGGAGGCTTTGATTTTTGAATTAAGGCCGCCACAGGCAAGTCCGGTTAAGCAGCCGACAATCTCCTAGGTTGACCTGCGAGAGCTCTTTTTTAAAAGAACAACACATTTTCTTGCCGGATCTTCTCCATAGGGACCAACCATGTTTATTCAAGTAGAAGAAGTAAGTATCTACGACCCAACTGCATTAAAATGCGTCTGAACGATGACGTACACCGTTACTAGGCCCTTTAGCTACCATAATGCTCTTAAAATACTTACTCTAAGCTATTATAACTGGCCTAAAGCACCTAAATTTCTATTTACCTCTCACAAAATTAGCTACACGATGTTAGTAAATAGCAGGTCAATCAGGGCCATCTATGTTAGCATAGCAGAACTATTAACGTTCAGTAATTAATTGATAGATGGCGCTTATATCAAATATTACGCTGTTCTCGAATATATATATTTAGAAAGTACCATAATATCATAGAGCTAAAAATGGTACCTAGGAGTGGGTTTTTAGTCAGTAAAAGTCTGACACTATCTTGCGCTCCGCCCAAGAGCGCGATTTGTCATAAGATGATTTTCCCACCTAAAAAAAAAAACCCTACTGTTAAGCATAAGATTGTGAGTTCGATTCCCAGGTTCAGCAATGTTAGTAGGTATCATTGATGATCATGGGTGTAAGATTTCCCTTTCTGTTTCATCTCTAGTCTCATCAGTAAGTACTACTACTATGAAGAAGGATGCTTAAAAATTGTAGGTGATTTGGTACTAACAACCAGTGCCTGGCCAGCTACGTAGAAAGAGTGGCAGCTGTATCAAGCCCTGCGCAATAGAATGGGTCTCGCTTGGACATAGAAAAGTAAGTCAAAATACCTGTGCTATATGAAATCTTACCATTACCATATGTGCATGAAGAAAATGCAGGCCTATGGACCCATAGCTATATAAGACATAACAGACTCAAGAGTGGCGTAGCTAGGCGTGGGCGAAGTGGGCCCTCGCCCCCAAAGGGGCCTCGCACAAGCGAGGGCTAAGAACGAGAGGTTTTTTATAATTGATTGGCTTGCGTTTGACCACTATTTCACCTAATGGTAAGTGACGATGTGGACGAACACTGGATTGTGATAGTCGCTGTCTCGTTTTCGAATTTATGAAAGAAAAAGGCCTCGCTGATGTGCCTTCGCCCACGTCTAAATTAGTGTATGCTACATCTCTGAGTCTCAACTGGCGGCGCCTATTCCTGAACATGTCGTGTATATCAGCATCTCTCAACGCAACCATTGTGAAGGGAACCGTATGATCCAAAACAGGTCCTTAATTTTTTATCTCTGGAATGCCGATTGTGCAAAGTCACAGGCTAGCAGTGTTGCCTTCAGCTGTCATCATTACAATCTATAGAAAGGTAACAGGTAAGTAGTTAGATCAGGTCACCACCACACGCCAAAGAAGAATCTTTGAATTCTTTGGCCACATTTCCAGAAAGAGAGGCGATGACCTGGGAAAACTATTACTGGTAGGAAAGTAGATGGGAAAAGACCCAGAGGCAGGATACGTTGGTCAGACAAAATCTGTGCTACACTGACGAGACGAGAGCCGTGTCCTCGGGGGGCGATCGGCAGGCCATGGTCCGGAGTGAGGAGGAGTGGCAGGCGGTGGCCTCCTTCTGCGAAGCAGTAATGCTAGCAAAGGAGGCGGTCCATCGCGTGAGGCAACGGCAACGGTCCTCACGCCCCAACCGCCGCCAGGATTCCGATCCCGATTTCTGGCCACCGTAGGCGCGGGCTTGCGGACGGCGAGCAATGGGTGGCTCGCCGTTCGATCGTCCGGTAACCGTCCGGACCGAGCTCAAGTTGTTGACGGCGTGTAGTGTTCCACGCGCGCCTCAAGGAGATGTCAGCGAAACCGTAGGGGCCTAGCAGGGTCGAAGCCTACTGGGGCCACGGGTAGTGTGAAAGCGAAGCCCGGGGCCCCGGGATGAATGCAAAGAGGGAACAGGAGTGGGTTTTTAGTCAGTAAAAGTCTGACATCTCTCGCTCCACCCAAGAGCGGGATTTGTCATTCGATGACTTTTCCACCTTAAAAAAAAACGTCAAAAATGTTTGTTTTAATAATTAGTATTCAAAATTAACAATTGGCAAATTGTGGTGAATTAATACCAAATTTTCCGAATTTTTTGGTAAGAGGCGTTTCCACTTGGCTTAGTAAATTAGACCAGCTTCTGAAAATAGCCTTTTGCTGTAAATGCTACTGCCAGGTGCTAGCAAATCAAACTAATCACGTCATGAAACGCGATAAAAGGCTGACTGAATATCCAGTAGCCAGATATCCGAGGCTCCGCCCTCGTAGCTTGCTGAATATCCGGTATCCGGCCAAACAATTATCCATTTCATCTCTAGTACCTACTCTTTGGAATGGATCCTATGCATTACCAGTGGCGTAGCTAGTGCTATGCCACTGGTAATTCACAGGTTCACAAGGATCAAGACGATTAAATCAAATAAAAAATATACGCATAAATAAACCTGTATTTGTTTTAGTAAAATATAAACATTGCTTAAAAACATTCTGTTCAACTAAATCTAAAATATACATCGTTTCATGATAGTATTATTATAATATTGTGAGTCTTAGAACATTAATATGAACAATATAATATGACCATTTTAATACATTTTTAAAACAACATAGAACAAATACGTAGGTTAGTAAATATATTTAGTATATTTTTATTAAACGTCAACATTATCTGTGAAACTGGTGAAAAATCTGATCATATAGTTTATACAACATGTAATTGGAATAATGGACACCTTCATACAATCCTCAATTAGAAAATTAAGTTACAATAATAAATTAAAGTAATATGCGTTCCAAATAAGAATAGGATCGATTGCCATGTTGTGACGTCACGTCATACTGTTTAATTCATTAATCCCCAAGCGAATAGTTGCCGATTCTGATCATACTACTTTCAGGGTCAGTGGCGTAACTAAAGGGTGGGAAGGCTGACCAAATGCCACGGGCCCCTAGCCTGGTGGGGCCCCCGGTCCAAGAGGCTGTGAGCTCTGAAGAAGTAAATATATAAATTCAATTAAATTATTAAGATTTATTAAACGCATTCATAAGAAAAAGATCAACTTCCCGTGGTATTTTACAAGCCTTACCACCTTATAGATACGCCACTGGGAAGCCCACCTTCAGAGACGAAATATATAAGTCCTCGTATATTAGAGAACGTGCCGATTTATTAATAATAAAGTATATTTTATGTCTGTACTTCAGTGATTTATCCAAATTAAATTATTTACAAAGTTGACAGTTTCCTGGGGCCCCATCCAATGATTTTGTCACGGGCCTCAGATGGTAGAGTTACACTACACTGTTCAGGGTGTACATTTATTACGTTACATGTTATATTTAGTATAGTCAGTAAATACGTTTAGCCCCCCTAGCCAAGTTACAACCGTTTCGTTTTGATTCCCTTTTGTCGATCGCCTCGAGTCGGCCACGCCTCCGATTCCTTGGTTCTGACGTCATCTCAACACTGAGTCACGTGATCTTTCTCTAGATTTTTATTTTGGATACACAGCTATCTCGTGGATATTATCTAGCCTTCTATAGAAATCAAAACAAGAATTTGTGTAAAACTAATTTAGTTAAGACCTCTGAAAATCAGCTATTTTACGTGAACTTTGGCCCTCCATAATATTGAAAATATAAAAAAGTTCATCAATAGCAGCCTTGCACATATAATCGAGATTTTGAATGAAGACTAATTTTCTGAAAAACTTCGACGTCATCTCAATACTCAGTCACGTGGTCAGAACAAAGGAATAGGAGGCGTGGCCGACTCGAGGCGATAGACAAAAGAGAATCGTAGGACGAAACAGTCGTAACTTAGCAAAGGCCTGCAGGACTTCTCGTCAATGCTGAATTCATACTAAAATAAGAATATGTTAAAATGTTTTTCACAAACAGGCATTGGTAGTATATTAAGTTGGCACCTTATACACATGGTTACTACTCATTTCGAAAGCGCTAATAATTCAGCCCCCCTAGCCAAGTTACGATCGTTTCGTTTTCGTCGAACGCCTCGAGTAGGCCAACGACGTCATCTCAACGCTCAGTCACGTGGTCAGAACAAAGGAATCGGAGGCGTGGCCTACTCGAGGCGTTCGACGCGAACGAAACGATCGAAACTTGGCTATGGGAGCTGTACGTACTCGTAGGTAACTATTATGGTTACTACCGTTGTTTGTTTACTAAAACGGATACTCTGTTTTTGCACAGACTATTGTTACCGAAGACCTTAAAAAAAAATTAGGTAGGCAGGTAAAACAATTAAGGGCAGAATTCACCAATAAAACTAATCTCGTTTTAACGTTTGGCTCGCATATTGTGTTTAGCCGCTGTCACTAGTGTCCCTTGTCTGTATTTTTCTTTTGTTGTTTTTTTACAAGTGACACTAGTGACAGCGGCTAAACGCGATTATGCGAGCCCAACGTTAAAACGCGAATTGGTGGATTCCGCCCTAAGTATTTAAAGGGATGCTCAAAGTCAAAGGTAGGTAGCCCATGAAATTCAAATTTTCTTAATTTTTTTCCATTTTGCAGGTGTCAAGTTGTAGGTATTGTTAACTAAAAAGTCGATGAGTGAGGGCATCCGTAAGTCACCGCGTCTCATCGCCCCGCACTAGCATCTTTGACAATCGGGACACAGAGAATTGCGCGCCGTGTTCAAAACACCCATGCGTCCGAGGACCACGGTTTTTCTCTGTCGTAATTTAGGACAATTTCCCTTTTAATAGGTTTTTGGAGGTAAGCGGAACAGAGAGTAAAGTCCCGCAAACCTCCGTTGAAAAGGAAGGATCCTCCGATCAGACGGGTGTCATGTCTGGTGGGGAACTGCCCGATAGATGATTTCAGGCTGTTCTATATGTTTCAATCGCGCGGAGAACTTTTTTTTGCGCGATGCAGGATTAGTTCTTATGTGACGCCATAGATGTCGCTACAGGTTTAAACGAACTGAAAAAGATATATATTGAAGACGTAAATAAATACGTATTACACCCACCAATCGTATTCCAATCAATCTACAACTTGACTCTAATCTGCATAATGCAAAAAAAAATTGAATTTTGCTGGCTTTTCTAGAGCATTCACTTCAAAGTGGGTTTCGTAAATTTCTTTAATTATTTGCTAGTTAAATCTATTGAAAGTATGTTTCAAACGAAACTTATTTACGTTTAAAACAACTGCCCCCCTTATCCAAGCTACGATCGTTTCGTTTGCGTCGAACGCCTCGAGTAAGCCACGCCTCCGATTCCTTTGTTTTGACCACGTGACTGAGCGTTGAGATGATGTCAGAACAAAAGAATCAGGGGCGTGGCCTACTCGAGGCAAACGAAACGATCGTAATTTGGCTGGGGGGGCTGATATTATAAAGCCACTGTCTTAAATAGATAGTGTTGTAACGACAATCATCAAAGATAGGTCTTTGTAACGGAGATGAGAATATTCAGATGGATGAGTGAACTGACGAGAATGGATGGAACTGATTATATGAGCATGAAAGTGGCGCCAGTGACTGAAAAGTTGAAAAGGAAATTTTTGTCTAAGGCCCCTCGCCCCCGGCGAATTTTTGTAGGGATGCTGTAGCGCGTTGGCATCTTTTCTATAGCGCTTGTAAATGCGACTAACGCGCGTTAGTAGCGATGCTGTCGCCGCTGTGCCGTGGGTGAGGGGCCTTAGTACGGTCATGTGAAGAGAAAGGATGATAAGCATCTTACTAAAAGAGTATACATGTGGGTGGCTGGAGAGAGAGGGAGGCGAGAGAAAAGATGGTTCGATTGTTCTGAGCAGTCATCGAAATAGGTGCAGTATATTTACTTAAAGTACTGATATAGTAAGTATAGAACTGAAAAATCCTTCTTCAAAATCCTGGAATCATAAACATACTGATTAACCTTTCGCCCAACTACGTCGGAAATATCCGACAATCACTCTCACAGACAAAATACTCCATTTCGTGAGCTCTTCTGTCACCTATGGGGATTGAAGAGCTAAACAAGATGGAGTACGCCGTCGGAAAAACACGACCCTGGCGAATAGGAAGCGAAAACAGTCGTCGGAAAAATCCGACGCAAGCGTTTAAAAGGGTAAATCTCTGGATAATACGGATTTGATCAAAATTATTAATTACTTCGTTTTTAGAACAGTTTTAGTACGGAAGTCTAAAAACATATCTATTAGGATTTCTTCAACATAATAATTTAGTTCAAATGTATTCAAAGCAGGGGCGCCGACCCCGTGGGTGCTCGGGGGCTCGAGCACCCATGAGAAATAAACAGTGGGTGCCGAGCACCCCTGAGAATAGACATCAAAAAACAGATTAGTAATCGCCTTTTAGGGCCATCCCGAAAAAACATCCATGTGTTTTTTCATTACTTGACGATCCGTTTAGCGCAGTGGTTCAGAGCGCCAGTTGAGACGCAAGACGGGTTCGATACCGCACAAATGTTTGTTGATGAAACAGATTTGTCTGAGTGTTTGTGGTGCCTTCGTTGTTTCTGGTTTCCATAGTACGAGGGAAAACCTTAGTTTGGGACCAGGAAAATGTATGTGATAATGTTGTCTCAATTTATTATTTATCAACGATGCGGGCAACGGATGCCAATTACTGATGCCGGGTATCCGTTATCAAAATGTCGATCAGTGTGCATTTCTCTTGTCACACTTCACCACTTTTTCGAGTCATCAAATGAGCATGAGCACCCATGAGGTTTTCTAAAAGCCGGCGCCCCTGATTCAAAGTGCACTCACTATGTGATTTACAATTGTAATCCTAGGATTTATGACCAAGGTTAGCGACATAACCTGAAGAATCGCCAAACTTAAGTGGCAGGGCAGGGCACATTGCTCGCAGAACAGATGGTCGATGAGGACGAAAGGTTCTGTATGGCGACCACGTAACGAAAGACGTAGCGTTGGAAGGCGTCACACAAGGTTGACCGATGACGTAGTGAGGGTCGTGGGATTCCGATGGATGTGAGACGCACAGCCCCCCTAGCCAAGTTACAATCGTTCCGTGTCGAATCCCGTTCTCCAATCGGTAACGCGCCTCGGTGTCAGCAATTGTAGAAAACCATAAGTTGGTAGCCATGTTGACGCGCCTGAGTCGGCCGCTCGTTCTACAATAACAAAGGATGTAGCGTTGAAAATTGTAGAAACGGTAACATTTCATTCTATCATTTTGACCGATGTGAACTTGGCTACGAATTTCCTATTCGTTTGTTCAGACCACGTGGCTTAACGTTGAGATGATGTCATTCCCATACATTTGATTACTTTTCGACTAGCGTTAACGATTGCAGATTATCAACTTGGCTAGGGGTGAAGGACTGATCGTTATAGCGACGCTTGTGCGAGGCCTATATACAACAGAGGACGTTTTTCGGATGAAATTGTGATGATGAATCGTCATGAATGATTCTGGGATTGTTGTACATGTATGTTATGTACTTCCATGAACCTCTGCTGGTGACCATTTTTTGTTGCAACACTGTCCAAAGACTACTTCATTAGTTTTAAATAACTTTTGCTTATTATATTCGTATTAAAAATAAGTTAGATCATACTTTTATACATCAAGGGTTTAATTCTCTCTTGTGATCATAAGTTTGACTGCATATGTACAACATTAGTTTTAGTATATGCAAAACCCAAAACACGTGTCTTCAGTATTTTTATGTAAAGAATCTATGTACAAAATTTTATAACTGTATCATGAAAAATCACAAAGTTATAAGCTTGTTATGTTACCTGGTTGTCCGCACAAATACATAGTCACTGGGCCATCCAGGCTAGCTGTGCGCTGACACTTAATGCCCGCTATGACCTACCGTGACCTGTGTTGTCGGGGGTGTCACACTTGTGACCTTTTTTAAATATTTTTGGTAAAAAAATATAGCATGGTGTAAAAAATATTGGAATCGATTCAGTTACTGATTCTGAACAAACTATATTTAGGTTTCGCATATACTAAAACTTATGTTGTATATAGGATGACTGGTAATTAGTGACCGATACTTAAACACATGATTGTACTCATGATCACAAACAACTTTCCCAAATAAACTTTAATTTTATACTCATTAGTTTTATGACAATAACAAAACAGCTATTTGAAATTCGTGTGCGCGCGCTTGCGACGTAGCTGTTAGCCGCGTAAGAATGTTGTCTCATGTACTTTTTTCAAACAGCTGGTTTGTTATTGTCATAAAATTAATGAGTATAAAATAAAAGTTTCTTTGGGAAAGTTGTTTGTAATCATGAGGACAATCCCGTGTTTAAGTATCGGTCACTAATTACCAATCACCTTATATACAATAAATCTGTGATAGACTAACATACAACCCGAAGCTGGAACCACTACTATTTAATTATTCTGTGCCTGAAGACCTAGTTTCTGCCAAGTTAAATTAAGCCTAATGTATTGATTGCTCGCAGAACAGATGGCCGTTGAGACCGAAAGGTTCTGGAGTGGCGACCACGTACTGGAAGACGCAGTGTTGGAAGGCCTCCTATAAGGTGGACTCCGATGGATGCGAGACGCACAGGACCGTTCATTGTGGCGACATTTGGGGGAGACCTATGCCCAGCAGTGGACGTCTATCGGATGATGGTGATGGTGGTATTGATTGACTGAGCTAGTCACATCTATGGCCTTAATATGACGTGTGAAACTGTCAATAGAGCGAGCGAGAAAGTAGGATGGAGCTATACACCCTTTAAAGCTCCATCCCTTTAACAGTTCAGTTTAGGTCTTAAAATGGATCGCGTTAAGAGCTCGTGGTAGGGTCTTTGTACTTTTGGCCGCCACAGTCACGTATGTATGACAAAACTAAATTAATTTGACTAGCCTGTTGGTCTAGTGGTAAGTGGCCCTGACTGCTATGTCGGAGGTCGTGGGTTCGATACCCACCAAGGAACAAATGTTTGTGTGATGAACACGATCATTTGTTCTGTGTCTGGGTGTAATTTTTCTATTATGTATGTATTTAGAAATTTATAAGTATGTTTATCAGTTGTCTAGTACTCATACTACAAGTTCCACTTAATTTGGGACTAGATCGCGTTGTGTGAAAGTTGTGAAATATAAAAAATATGTGTCCAATACGCCACGGTCACGACTGCATGACATACTTCTTAAATCTTTTAAGAAAGCAACGTTTTTCTTATTCGTGTTATTAAATAATGAAATCGCCGAGTTACCCGATGGTGTTTTTAAATTTTTTTAACGTGATGTTCAAAAGGTTAACTTACTCTTAGCTTTCTGAAAACGGGAGTGTACAGAAGCCCTACCTGAACTGTTAAAGGGCTATTAAAGGGCTACAAATCGATTAACATTCAAAACAAAAGTTCGCGAGCTAATTCGTAAGAAGCAATAGTGTCATCACAGCGTATGTTTTCAAATTGTCGATTTGAACCAATTGTTTGACTTTATTAGTGTAGATATATATGTAGATAGTTTATTAATTTGTGTATGTATTGTATAATTGTACGATATTTATGGTTTATTAGTATATCTTTTCTTGTACCTATTCGCCTTTGCTCTTTCTTTTATTACACCTACCACTATTTATCTCTGCATCACCTTAAGGTTGACTGGTAGAAAATGCCTAAGCATTAAGTCCGCCGCTGTACGTTTGTGCATAAAGTATTTAATAAATGATAAATAAATGAATAGAGATATATAGTTCCATCCTTCTCTCTCGCTCGTACTCTTGACATTTTAACAATTCATGATAAGACCTAAGATGTTGGAATGAGGTTTGAAAGCGTTTTTCCTCAGACAGCATAGATTTTTTGAGACTTAAAGTGCCATTCGAACTTCGGCTGCAGGCTGCGAATGCAGGTAGCACATGCATGACATGCCGCCGTTGCCTGCATCCGCAGGCAGTCGCAAATCTACTATTCAATTAAATATAAGCGCTTTCAGCTCCGAGTAGCTGTTCATTTTGGAATTGTCTAAACAGGTTGCGTCACACGTAGTTACCGTGCGCATCGACTTGCGGCCGCAGCACTATTGGTCTGCGATCGGGTGCGGCTGCAGGTCGCGGCGGCACTCGCAGCCGAAGCTCGGCAGCACGTGCGGCCGCAGCCGCGTTCGGAATCGTTTTCACAAAAATCCATACTACATAAAAAACCCATCGTGCAGCTGCAACCGACTTCGTGCAGCCGCCGCATGTGCTGCCTGCAACCGAGGTTCAAACGGCACCTTTACAGCCTGAATAGGTAAACGGTGAAGTTGGTAGCAAGAGATACAGAATCAAACAGTGCGTCCAGTTCAATCGATGGTGAAAATGCAGGAGAAATTCAAAGCTTAGATAATATCTCTCGTTTGAACATAGCCCAACTTATGACACAAACCAGCAAGTACAGTGGTATAAAACTCTATAATATTTATTTTTTTATAATATAAATTCAACTTTTGATATACACAGTAATTATAATGTAACACTTTATAGTAATTAGAGCTGTTTTAGAAATACTACAGGCCTTTCAACTTTATATCCAGACTGAATTTGTTAACAGATTGTTGCAAGATCAGCTAACGTGCATGATGCAGTATTTTTCAAAGAAATCTTTCTTGTGTTGATCTGACTCAAATCTAGTCTGACCAATATTAAGCTGGCTGATAAAAAAACTATAGGTATTGTGAAACGTTTACACCTTTAGAAATTGGAATTAACTCTCGTACATCGAAGTTTGTTGTTATCCTTGCGTTGCCTTTATTTTCAGATTCGATATAACATTGAGACGTCTGTAGAAACATTATTTTGGAGAGACTGGTATAAGAAAAAGAAAATGGTCTCTATGAGTTGCGGCTAGTTTTAAAAAGTAAAAAGATCAATATAGGGTGACTGGCAATTAGTGTACGATACTTAAACATGTGATTAGCACAATCATGATAACAAACAATTTTTACTAAGGGAGCAAAGCCGAAATCGCGAAAACAATATCGAATGTTCAGTACATTAGGCAAACATAAATGTACTGAACAGCTGTTTTTGTGTTATCATGAGCACAATCACGTGTTTAACTATCGTACACTAATTACCATTCACCCTATATAACCAAAATCGTTAGTTCATGAGACAGAAGTATTCGCAATAAAGTTATTTAAAGTTCAACCAATCGTGTTACTAAACTAAACTACTACTACTAATCGTTATGAAGTGACATAAAAATAGGTAAACTTAAAAGTATTGACCGCTGCAAAGCTTTCGATACTATGTTACATTGAAATACTAACCAACATTTGTGGGTCACAAACAGGATATGAATATAACTAACTTTGTTAGTTTAAGTTTAGAATTTTACATGAAAAATCACTTAGGGCGGAATTCACCAATAAAACTAATTGCGTTTTGACGTTTGACTCGCATACCTAATCGCGTTTAGCCGCTGTCACTAGTGTCACTTGTCTGTAATTTTCTTTTGTTGTATATTTACAAGTGACACTAGTGACAGCGGCTAAAAGCAATTATGCGAGCCATACGTTAAAACGTGATTAGTTTTATTGGTGAATTCCACCCTAACTCGACAATTGTGACCGGAATAAAAATATCATGTAGTATGGGGTTCCTCAAGGTAGTATCTTAAGGCTCTTTAGTCTTGAAATTCTACTCTTCTACCATTTTCTCCAAAATATTATCCTTGGCAATGTATTCTTCTGTTTATTTATATTTTAACTGGACAAAAAATTTGTATACTTTATGATACTTTTGTGGATATGTAACAAGTTGTAAACGGGAATTATCTATGAAGGGATTGTCTGTGATAAAAAGGAAAAGTGAACCGTTTATTTTCGAATTGGATAGCTCAAATTCTAGTAGTTCCAAATATTGTTTTATATAAATTGATGCTATTAAAGAAATGTGAGAATTCTAACAAAGAGAGTATAGATACCGGCACGGATCTTGAGCGCTGACTTCTACAGTGCTACTTGCGCAGAAGCACACAGAAGTGAAATATCGGGTCTCTTTAGTAGAGTGCTCGCCGATATTGTACGATGCGCAAAACGATCCCCGATCTTTCGCCGAGCGCTCAAGATTCGTGCCGCTATCTATATTTAGTGAACTCACGAAAATGTATTTTGTTTTTAACTTAATAAAAATTGTTCTAAATCATAGCATACTCAATGAGATGAAAAATACGCGATTATTACTGGCACTTGATATTTCTGTTTTTGGAGATTAAAAAGTCCAGTAAAATTATAAACAAGCAGAATATTATAATTACAACTATTATAACCTATTAATATTATAATATTTTATAATAAAATTTATTTATTTTTTTATAAAATCTCACTATTTGGTTGCGCATCACTAAAAAGTGATAGATAATCTAAAGATTAATATTGTGTTGTGCTTTAAATAACACTTTTAAGTACTAACGTGTCAGATAAAGTGACATTTTTGAAAGATATTTTTTCATTTCTGACAAATTAGAGCCCGAAATGAGGGCTTTTCTTCTGACAATATTGGTATTCGCGCAGAAAAATGGTGATCAACGCCCGTGTCTTCTCTGTTTTAGAAGAAATGTTTTCTTTGGTGTAGATAGTAAGAGGTTCTTTACATGTATTAATTCGGTTACAATATGGTGTTATATTTTTCTCGTCTTAGGTTTTCAAACTGTGGTCGTTTTGATTGAGTCATTTAATTGTGTGTCTAGCTTTCAATGAGTTGACAATGCAGTCATAATTTTTGTACTTTTGAATAGCATATATTTTTCCTTTTAAACAGAAGTATGTCTTACTTTCCCTTTAGTGGCTATCACCGCTTCTTCAGCCGTTTCATCGACTTCAGATAAAACAGTTGGCAATTGATTCCCCTGAACTTCCACGACAGAATTATCAATTTTAGTTACAATATCTTCAGATTCGGTTTGATTCTTACTCGCTTCAGCACTTACAGCTAGTCTGTATTGTTCCCTAATATCTTTCATCTCTTCAGGCGATGGGCTCCATTTCTTCATGTCCCGATCGCTATCAATAACTTGGCTATCATCATCGTCACTAATATCTTGTATTTCATCAAGGCTTTTACTCATTTTCCCGTCAACTTCTTTGACACTGTCTGATCTTTCTTCACTAGTTTTGGCTATTTTAACATCTTTACCAGTTGATTTGTCGATAGTTCCTTCACCACAGCCCACATTGGCTCGTTCGTCGTCCTGTATGTCTTCAACATCATCCAAGCTTGCCTGGCCAGCTTTATAGTCTTGTCCGTTACTATCACTGTCAGATGTCTTCGGTTTTTTATTAGCTTTAACAGCCTGCTCTTCACTTTCATCAATAATCTCTAAACGTGACCGCGAAAAGAATTTATGTAAAGACTCCAATTTGTCTAAAGCTCTTGCGCTTTTCTCTGAACTAGATGTTAATGTTGTGTCTTCTGTCATACAAGCTGAATCAATTCTTTTTGACATATCAGATATCGAATCCGATATCTCAGTTGTTGAAGTCGATTTATCAACTTTCACGACTTTAGGTTTGATAATCATGCTTGGTGGTAAATCAGGAATGTTTCTCAAATCGATTAAACTAATCGATGACCGCTTCAAACTGTTACTTATATCAAATTCGTCATCAGAGTCTACCTCAAAATGTTTTTCTACTTTATATTCTATGTAGGAAACTAAATCTTCTGCGGCGGCTCTTATTTGAGAGTTTCGATCTTCTGAATACATTCTATCAAGATCTCGAGAAGATGGTTCATCCTCTTCTAATATATCTGATAATTCAACACTGTATGGTAGATACTGTATATACGGTAACATAGGAGGTTTCGTATACGATTCGTAGTTCTCAGAATCTTCTGCTTCAGTCATCGTATCATCTTCGAGTTTCTTAATCTCTGAAGCTCTCTCCACAGCTTCATTGAATATCATTTCTAAATCATTCTTTATATTGCTAAGGTCTATGACAGTTTCGGAGACCCGTCTGTCTGTTGAACAGTCCTCACCTCTATCTATAACAGTATCTTGAGTATGTGTTAATGTCGAATCCGATTTCGTTTTGCTAATGTCACTAAATGTTTCAAGCTTACTTATAGTTATATCTGATTTAGATTTCTCTGACAACGATGGTGTCAAAGACTTAGAATGGAATTTGTCTTTTGTCGTGTAATTTTCCATGTACTTTATTAGCATTTCAACTAAGGTTTCCGCCTCTTCTTCAGGCGTATCGTCAATATAAGTAAGGTCTTTAACATTAATATTAGTCTCATTAAGACCTGTGTCTGTTTCTATAATTTCTATACTAGGTTTCGGGTCTTCCGGACCGAAAAGGAACTCCATCAGAGTAATTTTATTGTCACCGACTTCATTTTCTTTCTCCATACACCCTGTAGTAGCCAAGAAGTCCATCAAAGTCTCCATTTTGGCTTCAAGTTCAGTATTCATCCTGCTTGGAACAAACTGTTTAGTATTTTCCTCAGGAGTAACTTCACTTTTGAAACAGCTACCCGTGCTATTCTTCCTCTCACCTCTTTGACTTTTAACAATAGTAAAGAAGAAATCAATAAGATTAGCAATTCTCCTTTCAGTACCTTCTTCTCCATCAGAACTGAGACCTGATTCTTCCTTAACTAGAGGGCATCTTCTTGGAGATTCTTCGTACTTTTTGGTGAAGACGGTTTCTTGGATGACTTGGAGTAAGTCTCTTGCTAGTCGCACCGGCGATCGGGTGTCGGTATGTATGGCTTCGTAGGTGGAGGCCGAAGGCGCGGAGCGACGTCGATCTCGGTCGATTCTGATGAAGTCCCACAGGGAGCCAAGCTCGGAGGAGAGCGAGGCTCTATGGTTGGCTAAGCGGGTGCCTAGCCGCCGGAAGACCTGAAACGAAGATAGAGGCTGATGGAAATATTTTTGCACTTGAAAGGGATAACATGCAGGTTATTTAGTGCATCAGGTCTACCTTTAACCCCTATGTCCTTACACCAAACGCAAAAAAAACCAATGTATTTTGTATCTACTGCTTATGAATCTACGGTATTCGACTGACGTTTCGTTTCTGGCTCTAACTGTAGTGCCTACCCAACTAGCAAAAAAGCCATAACAATAATCCGTAATAAGAGCTTAGACCTTATAAAAGGTTTATATCTGTCTGGCAAAGATTGTGTAACTTATAAAGGCACCTTATAAGACATATTGTGCTACAAGACACATGTAAGTGTCTTTGTTCTTACAAAAGCATTATCAAGATTAATGTAAGATGAAAAACCACTTAATGAAACCATCATACAACTACTATAAGGGCAAATAATCTTACAAGGTGCGCCCAAGCCATACTTACAGACGTCTAGAAGTGTGTTATAAGAGATTATTTACTAGTTGGGTATGGTGGATGCTCCAAAAAAACTCGCGAAATTGAAATTTACTTATGTTTTTTGCATTTTGCAGGTCTATGTCAGGTTCTGTGTCCATTATAATATGATTAGCGACCGTAACAAATATGGCTTTACTGAGTTTGGGTATGGTGGATGCTCCAAAAAAACTCGCGAAATTGAAATTTACTTAAGTTTTTTGCATTTTGCATGTCTATGTCAGGTTCTGTGTTCATTATAATATGATTAGCGACCGTAACAATATGGCTTTACTGAGTTTTAAACATAAAAATCATTAATTCAGCTAACTCTACTGTATGATTTAAAACAAACCATTCAGTATTCTCCCAAACTCGGGGAGCCCCCAAATAATAATAATATTCCACAACTATCAAACAACGCCGTCTAGTCCCAAGCCAAGCAGAGCTTGTGTTTTGAGTACTAGACAACTAATAAGCATACTTATATATTACTAAATACATACATGTTATGATCTATAATATGTATATATAATTATATGTGAGAGAGAAGTATAATATAATATGTATCTATTTAGATATATTTAAGTATGTTTATCAGTTGTCTAGTACTCATAACACAAGTTCTGCTTAGCTTGGGACTAGACGGCGTTGTGTGATAGTTGTGTCAATATTATTATTATTATAAGTGCCCATGTAGGCCTATGTGAAATAAAAATATTTGAATTTTGAACTCGTTTTACTTTTCAGTTAGTCTGACCCTTGATAACCTTACGTCACTACCACGACGAACTCTTTCTAATACATTTTTTTTCTTTACAACTTCAAGGGTCGGGTGGGGTTCACAGGTTCCAGTAAATATTCACCTGCAACACTCAGGAACGCCAAGCCCTGAGCTTCCGCAACGAGAGTCTCTTGAATCTGGCCACCTGCGCTGCCAACGCCTCCGCCCCCGCGGACATGCTTGCTCCTCCTGTCTCACCTTCGGAGTGAACCTGATGGAAGAAACATGAAAAAAGTTTAACAGCGTCTTACACGAGATATCAGAAATCAGAAACTCTATTTCAAATAGACCATTAACAGACACTTTTGAATTGTCAAAATGTCGGTCAGTAAAATAGCATAGCCTAGCATAGCTTAGGCCTCCTCTTTAGGAGAGGGAATGGGCCTTAATCCACGACTCTGCTGGGCCCCTACGGTTTTGCTGACATCTCCTTGAGGCGCGCGTGGAACACTACGCGTCGTTGACAATTTGGGCTCGGTCCGGACGGTTACAGGACGGTTGGAAGGCGAGCTACCCATTGCTCGCCGTCAGCAAGCTAGCGCCTACGGTGGCTGAAAATCGGGATCAGGATCCCGGCGACTGGGGCGTGAGGGCCGTTCTTTCACACGTGCGGCCGCCTCCTTTGCTACTCCTCCGCCTCCGCACCGCCACGTCACGCCCCCACGAAGACACGGCGGTGCTCTACCCAAGCCACCTCTACCGTATGCTCCACCGTGTCCTTCGGGCGGTCCACACAATAGTGGCACCCAGGCGTTTCTTCCGCACGAATCTGGTGCAGGAACCTCCCGAACTTGCCATGTCCTGGATCTACATAGGGTGTAAAGCTCCATCCCTTTTTCTCGCCCGCATGACTGACATTTAATACGTCATGGTAAAATCCCTGATACTTTTTAAACCGTACTACTCTAAGAATGATTGAATAGCAAAATGTCTTACCTCTCTTGTGCTTGTACGTTTCTGCATGTAGCTCCTCATGTCCTTGTCTGAGTGACCTTTGGCTCGACCTATGCCCTTGCCGAGAGGTGCTCCTGACGAAACTCTCCTGAAAATACAATCAAAATATGACTAGCTTCTCCCAACGGTTTTGCCCATGTGAAAGTAGGTTTTTCCATACAAATTTTAGACTAAGACTGTCTGAATAACGCGTAGTGTGATAGGTCCTTTAATGAAAAACTCTACAGCATAGTCAGTAAGCCAACTACGTACCTGCAATGTGTAGGATCGCTGTAAGCAGCTTGCACAGGCGCCTTTCCTTCAGATATAGTGTCAGCTATACCGAAACCTCCTAGTGGGAATCCTGTGGTACCTGCAAAGGTTCAGGCTTGATTTTTAAAAGCAGTTGGTACTTGAAACGTGAAGTGTGTGTATATTATAGTGCTAGTTTCTTTCAGCGGTTCGTCCGCGTAAAAGTAGGTTTCTCCATACAAATTTCCAACCCCCGTTTTACCCCCTTAGGGATGGAGTTTCATAAAATCTGTTCCTAGCCGATGTCTAAATCCTATGAGGAACCTGCCTGCCAAATTTTAAGTTTATAGGCGTTATAGTTTCTGAGATTTCGAGATTAATCAGTGAGTGGTATTTCGCTTTTTAACCGACTTCAAAAAGAAGGAGGTTTTATGTTCGGCTGAGTGTATTTTTTTTTGTATGTTCACCGTTATCTCCGTTAATTGTGGACCGATTTTGAATTATTTTTTTTATTTAAAGATTACGCTTTCAAGTTGGTCCTTTAGAAATATTGTTATAATCTGATCATGAACTTCGAAGATATGGAACAGAACTCCTCATAGGATCACAGCAGAACTGTCGTAACAAGTAAAATTGCTTTTTTTATACGTGTAGTCGATGACTGACTGAAAGAAAAGGAGAAGGGGATATATCGATCTGATCTGATGATGAAGCCGGAAGGTAAATTAATAACCGTGTTTGGGATTATTAGAATTGTTATGAGATGCACTCTATAAGGCCATAAGGTATTTAAGTGTAAAGTTTGTAAAAAGTTTTTTTCAAAGTATAATGTAGAAACATTTTTTTCAAAGTTTGTAAATGTGAGTACCATGGAGCTATTTATGGTTTTTAGGTTATTATTGGACTTGTTTGACATAAATGAGCATGACAGTTGAGAGTTTGTCATGCTCACTCAAATATCTCACTGATGGTGGCGCGTGTGTTGGATCATTCAGTTCCCCTCAAAATGGTTGAGCTAAGAGGAGTTGATGTAAGCATCATGCTCGTGAACGGGCGCCGTGTGTTGAGACTCGTCATCTCTTAGCTGTCAGTGGCTATTTTAATATCTATATTTAGTTCTCACATAATAGTAGCGACAAGAAACATGTAACCGAGATATTTGTAACACATAACATGATTGAAAAGAGTGTCCTTGGAGTTTTTTTGCACATTTTTCTCCATAGAGATCTACGCTTTGGAATGTGCAATTAGCATCATTTTTCTGACTGACTGACTTCTTGACATTTCAAAAGTGCCTGTAAATGGTTTATCTATACATATAATAAATCTGTAGAAGTTTTTAGTTGTGCGCGCATCACGTAAAATGTACGAAATTGTGTGTAACTTGATATATTTATTATTTTAAGTTTCGCATACCAGAAATGGTGAATATGAGGATCTTTACTGTTATATTATATAATGTAACATTCATGTACCATATATATCTACCCATATTATGCGAATAAATGATTTGACTTTGACTTTGACTTATATTACTTAGGCTTTGTTTCATCGCAATCGGTTGACTATATCGAAAGATATACTACTTTCATTGACTGCTAGGCGGTACGCCGGGGTCAGCTAGTTTGAAATCTAGTCGTTTTGAATCTTTGAATCTATATGTTTGTTACTTCGACCGGTCGTTATGGCGACACTTGGGGGAGGCCTAAGTCCAACTATGGACGTTTTTCGGCTGAAATGATGATGATGATAACTTTAACCCTCAGGAGTCCCGGGGGTATTATTATTACGTCATTGCGCGTTTTTACGTAAATCACCAAAAAAAAAAAAACTGAATTTTTCTAGGAAAAACAAGAATATAGAAACCAAAATGTACGGCTAAAAAAAAAATCGTAAAAACGTGTGTACAAAACAACAATTAAGAGTTTTTCAAGGTCATTCAAGTTGTACAGACGTATGTACAATCGGCGCTCAAGAGGTTAAGTTAATCTGACTATTCAAATCTGCGGTAGATGATCGAGTGTAAACTTATTATCTTTACCTGCTATAGCTCCTCGTGTCATGCTGAGACCTCGTTGTATCCTGGCGATAGCAGCTCTGTGTCTCGGCAAGGGAGCTGCCCCCCCTTTTTCTTGCAGCACAAACCTGCCCAAAGTCTTCCAGCCAGCCTGGAAACCAGATGGTGAAAAAGAAATTACATTACACATGATAAGTTTTAAATTAGTTGATTAAAATAACAGTATTGTATTAATAATTATCGACTTTATTGTATATAGGGTGACTGGTAATTAGTGACCGATACTTAAACACGTGATTGTACTCATGATCACAAACAACTTTTCCATAGAAACTTTTTTTTATATACTTACTAGTTTTTAGGTACATTCACTGATTAGGTACGTACACCTATGGGTTAGCAAGCTGCGCGGGTGTTCTATCACTATTGTAGGTACGCGGCTAACAGCTGAGCGGGCGCCGGTCGCAGACGCGCGCGTATTTAAACAGCTGTTTTATTATTGTGTTAAAACTAATGACAATATAAAAAAAGTTTCTTTGGGAAAGTTGTTTGTAATCATGAGTACAATCACGTGTTTAAGTATCGGTCACTAATTACCAGTCACCCTATAGTTTATGTTATTAATTGAACTGTTTTATACTTATTAGTTTATCGTATTGTATTGTTTAGTATAGTCTCACCTGAGCAGCATATACCACTTCATCATCAGCCAACGCCCTCTGCTGCGGTCCGGTACCAGCTCGACCCCCCCATTCCAGTTCTTCAACCAGTACGAACCTCTTGGGGTCATCGTGACACCGCGCTTTCGTTAGTGCTTGGTAGACCACGTATGATGCTGGGGCACTTAGAGGAACCTGGAAATAATGTTGATGTTTAAGTAAGGAAATTAGGCATGGGCTTGCAGACGACCGGCCGTCCGGTCCGGGCCTTGTGGTACGCGTGCTTTAAAGAGATGTCATCAAAATCGTAGGGGCCCAGCAGGGTTGAAGCCTATTGGGGTCATGGGTTATGTGAAAGTAAACCCCGAGGCCCCTTTTAGTCAGTAAAAGTCTGACACGCCCTCGCGCACCGCCCAAGAGCGAGAGAAGTCATTGGATAATTTCCCACCTAAAAAAAGGAGTAGCTTTGAAATTTGAATAACAGATAATATAAACCTTTTTCATTTACTTAGGTTTCATTTATTTGTGCCAAGTTTCAATATATTGGCCAAAGAAATAAAATATTGCATATAAAACAATTTTCCCCTTTTCACCCCCTTAAAAGTTGAATTTTCAAAAACCCATTAGTGCTCGCCTACGTCATAAAAGGAAGCCTTGTGCAAAATTTCACGTTTCTAGTCCCAGCAGTTTCGGCTGTGCTTAGATATGTCAGTCAGTCAGTTTCTCCTTTTTAGGGTTCCGTACTACAAAAGGAAACAACGGAACCCTTATAGGATCACTTTGTTGTCCGTCCGTCTGTCTGACAAAACCCTTTATCTTGGGAACGCGTTGGGAGGTATCGAGTTGAAATTAAAACCATATACTCAAGTTTGCAGATTCTTGAAGCTGTAAAAAATTCAAAATTGTAAGCTAACGAGAAAAAAAGATACATCGGTTTATGTGACAAAAAAAGTACTTTTCGACACTCTCGAGGAAATCAAAATTCATACCTAGTTCTCGTTGACCCAGAATCCTGAAATTTGGCATAAAGTAAGGTCTTATAGCACAAGTATAGGAATAACTCTGAAAACTGTAAAGTTGTTACGGTCACAATTTTTTTTTTTTCGATTCGAAATAATCGACCCGCACTTGCCCAGTTTTTACACATACAAGTATATTTAAATGGCTTCTTACCTTCAGTATAGCATAAGGTATCTCATGAGAAACATTATGGACACACACGAGAAAACTGTCAGGAGGTTTCCGAGGCTCTTCATCCTGGGTGCTGGACTCTTCGTCGGAGGGCACGGACCGGTCTCTGTGGCGGTCCGAGGTTGATGCTGATCTGAAGGAGGAGATTTTTAGAAGATAAAAGCGGTATTCCTTGGCGATTCGATTTTTGGCATGAGAAGAATAGAGAAAGAGATTTATCTGTAATTCTCCAACAAAGTACATAAGTAAGGAAGTTAGTGATAGCTTGACGAGCGAGGAAAAAAACGTGTTGCGCCGACCATAAATAAGATGGGACAAGGGCAGGAAGATGATGATTTTCAACTAAGTACATACGATTAGGGTCGTAACAGAGGCCATCTTAGCGGAGGCGGAGGCGGATGCGGAGGTTAACGGAGGCGGAGGTGTAATAATATTAACGGACGTACGAATTGAAGCGATTCGTCAGGTTGATTCCTGTCATGTCAAATTGACAAACGCCCGGCCCACATCGACCGGATTCCTCATTTTACACACAACACGCAATTGGCTGAGTCGTCGTCGAGCGTCGACGCTCGCGCGGTATTGTTCTATGATTATGACGTAAATAGAACTCCGTTATAATTCCGCAATCAATTTGCGGAGGCGGAGGTGAAGATACGATTTCTTGCGGAACTTCCGCAGTAACGGAAGCGGAGACCAAGTTAATAACCACGATGTAACCTACGTGGTTATTTTTTATATTTATAACCACATTGAAATAAGAGCTTTACTTTAAACCCCGCGGATATAAATTCCTATTTATATCCGCGGGGTTTAAAGTAAAGCTTAGGGGTTTTAAGTACCTATACATAATATAATTAACGTGAAATTTAAAATTCTTCAGGCTATAAGTAACATAATGTTTGCTTACAAGTATTCAGATTCTATTTCTGTTTGCGCGGTTTGAAGTAAGGCTTCTATTTCTGGGTGGTTATAAAAAAATAAATGTCGGGGTGCCTTAAAATTACGTCACCTCCTTCTCTGTTCTCGTCTTTTACACACATTACCGGCTGTGCAGTCGGTATTGTATAGAATATCTAGGCAAAGTATAAAATAAATAATATTTCATACATTACCCACACGTTTTAGGTATTCTATACATTGCCTAAGTATTGTATAGAACACCGAATTATACAGATTGTCGGTAACATGACAATGACGTCATAAATTGATTGTAAAGTTTTTAAAGGAAAAGTTTTTTTTTTTAATGCTTATAACCCTTTCACCGCTTGCGTCGGACTGGTCTGACAGTGTTTTCGTGTCCTGTACGCCAGGGTCGTGTGTCTGTGACTGGGTACTCCATCTCAATTAGCTCTTCAATCCCTATAGGGTGACAGAAAAGCTGGGGCCCAAGTCTGCTATTTTTATAAATTTAACATTCCAACACGATCCCTTGCCATTTTGCTAAAAGTTCGTAATCTGCTAATTCATAATGGTCGATCATTGATCGGTCAATGGTCTCGTAATAGAGTTGTGGTAGAATGACAATATCGAGCTTTTTAAAAGCAATGACTTCAGAATGAAGGTCAAAGGAACTATCAAAATTGTAGCAGATTACCGCATACGTCAGATATTCATTTGTCAGTATGTACGAGATTACCATTCTATGCCACTTCTTTCAATGGAGTGCCAGTGGTTGACCGTTGGAAAGTCATAATGACGCCATTATATTAGTAGCTAGCTTTTGCCAGCGGCTTCGCCCGCGTAAAAGTAGGTTTCTCCATACAAACTTTGAACCCTCGTTTCGTTCCTTTAGAGGGTGAATTTTGAGAAATCCTCTCTTAGTGCTCGCCTATGTCATAAAAGGAAACCTTGTGCAAAGTTTCACGCTCCTAGTTCCAGTAGTTTCGGCTGTGCGTTGATATGCCAGTCAGTTAGTTTCTCCTTTTATATATAGACTAGCTTCTGCCCGCGGCTTCGCTCGCGTGATTGTAGGTTTCTCCATACAAAATTTAGACCTCCGCTTTATCCCTTTAGAGAGTGAATTTTAGAAAATCCTTTCTTAGTGCTCGCCTATGTCATAAAAGGAAACCTTGTGCAAAGTTTCACGCTCCTAGTTCCAGTAGTTTCGGCTGTGCGTTGATATGTCAGTCAGTCAGTTTCCCCTTTTATATATATAGATTACCAAACTTGTCAAAATAAACATTTATGAAATCGATGATAGACCATTCTGACACTATTGTAATAGCAGACTGGAGGCCCTGACGAGATGGAGTATTTGGTCGTGGATTTGCGACCCTGTGTTGAGTGTTGGTCGGATATATTCGACTTAGGCGGTCAAGAGCTTAATTAAAAGTTTTATTTTTTTAGTCTCTTTTTCTTCTTCATACAACTTACCTGATGCTAGTCAACCAAGCTCTACTGCTGGGGTCATCGCCGACCCTCTTCAGCAGCAGCCTGGCACCAGGTCTCGCGGATGCAGCGCGGAGCACCCTCTCATGAGGAGCTAGCACCCTCTGCGTGGGAGCTCGGGAAGGAACCTCCTCCACCATGACGTAGGACCCTCGGGCTGAGCGGCAGACGCCGGCTTTTGTTAGGCATTGGGCTATGGCCTGTAGGGGGAGAATAAAACAAGATTAGTTTTGAATTTAGAGGAGTTTATAAATCCAGAAAAAATATAACCTAACATACCTATTATAAATCAAACCCCCTCCGCGTCTATATGTCTGTTCGTGATAAGCTCAAAAACTACTGAATGAATCGCATAAAAGTTTTTTTTTTTTTGTGACACTACAAATCTGTTTTCAGATTTATTCCTAAACCTGTTCTATAAGACCTTACTTGAGCAGTGGTGGCCGAGTGGTAACGGCCCCGACTTACGAGTTGTAGGTCGCGGGTTCAAACCCAGCCAGGCGCATTACTTTGTGTAATTTAGTTCATCACCACTGCTCTCAAAACGGTGAAGGAAAACATCGTGAGGAAACCGGCATGTCCTAGAACCAAAAATTCGAAGACATGTGACATCCACCAACCCGCACTGGGCCCGCGTGGTGGATTACGGCCCATTCCCTCTCCTAAAGAGGAGGCCTGAGTCCCAACAGTGGGAACATTAAAAGGCCGACTATGACTATGACTATGAAGACCTTACTTCATGCCAAATTTCGGGATTCTGGGTCAACAGGAAGTACCCTCTAAAAAGTTTGACTCCCTTGAGAGTGTCGAAATATACGTCTTTTGCGCTATAAAGGGCCGTATCTTTATTTTTCGTCAACTTTTCAAAGTTTGATTTTTTTCACAGCTTCAACTAGATACCTCCACGCGTTCCGAAGATAAAGGGTCTTGACAGACAGACGGACAACAAAGTGATCCTACAAGGGTTCCGTTTTTTCCTTTTGAGGCAGGGAACCCTTAAAATAGGGCTCATTCTATTAATCACATTTCTAGTACATGCTAACAAATTCTTGAGGAGAGTACATTTATCTCCCTCTCTTTAAAAATTCTCACCTCATTTGCCGTAGTATCCTGCGTCACCTTTAGAATAGAATACGCCTCGTGCCTAGCGACAGCATACACGACTAGGAAGTGTATCTTCCTTCTCTCATGAGGAGAGGAGGGCTCCAGGTCTCCGCGGCAACTCTCCCCTGCTAACTCCTCACAGCAGCGAGAGAAGATCAGGAGGGATGCCATGTTTAGAGGCTGGTTTGTTGGTGATCTGAAAATTTGTAGCAAGATTTAGAATAATATCATAATAATAATATTCCACAACTATCACACAACGCCGTCTAGTCACAAGCTAAGCAGAGCTTGTGTTATAAGTACTAGACAACTGATAAACATACTCATATATTTCTAAATACGTACATATTATAGATAAATTACACCCAGACACAGAACAAATGATCGTGCCCATCACACAAACATTTGTCCTGGGTGGGAATCGAACCCACGACCTCGGGGAGGCCACTAACCACTAGACCATCAGGCCAGTCAAAGGAGAAGTAAATAGATTGGAGTGGCATATATCACCATCATCATCATTTCAGCCGAATGACGATCACTGCTGGACACATTCCGCAACTCTAGAAGGCATCAGCCCTAATGGCGACCCTCACCAGGTCCTTGAGGGAGGCCTACCAACGCTGCGTCTTCCGGTACGTGGTTGCGACTCCAGAACCTTTCGTCCCATCAAGCATTTGTTCTTCGAGCAATGTGCCCTACCCACTGCCAGTTAAGTTTGGCGATTCTTTTGTTTTTAATTGGAGCAGCCCCTTAGCCAAGTTACAACCGTTTCGTTTCGATTCTCTTTTCGTCGATCGCCTCGAGTAGGCTACGCCTTCGATTCTTTTATTCTGACGTCACCTCAACGCTCAGTCACGTGGTCAGAACAAAGTAATAGAAGGCGTGGCCAAATCGAGACGATCAACGAAAAGAGAATCGAAACGAAACGGTTGTAACTTGGCTAGGGGGGCAGAAGTCCTACCACGACCTTTTAACGCGATCCATTCGAAGACCTAAACTGAATTGTTTAAGGGATACAGCTCTATAGGGTGTATAGCTCGATCCCTCTTTATTTTAACACGTTTATTTATGTTAAGTAGGGGCGCCAGCTTTCAGAAAACTTCATGTGTGCTCATGTTCATTTGATAACGGTATCAATAACTGGCATCCGTTGCCCGCATCGTATAAATAATAAATTGAGACAACATCACATTCATTATCCTGGTCCTAAATTAAGGTTTTCCCTTGTACTATGGAAACCAGGAACAACGAAGGTACCACAAACACCCAGACCCAACCGAAATATCTGTTTCATTAACAAACATTTGAGTAGTTGCGGGAATCGAACCCGCGACCCTTGTGTCTCAACCGGGGCTCTAAACCACTGCGCTAATCGGGTCGTCGGGTAATGAAAAAACGTCCATCCCTAAAAGGTGATTATTGATGTGTTTCTTGACGTCTATTCTCAGGGGTGCTCGACATCCAATGTTTGTTCCTCATAGGTGCTCGAGCCCCGGAGCACCCTTGCTGAGTCGGCGCCCCTGTATTAGGGCCTCAGTAGCTCCTGATATTAGCGTGTTCAAACAATCTCTTTAGCTTTATAATGTTAGTAAAGATAAGGCTACTCACCTCAGTCTGACGTGTCTGTATCCAGGTCTCAAACACTGCAGCGGTATCACTCGTTGTGAGAGCATGTAGTTTGTGTCTGCGTCGAAAATGTCGAACCTCAAAAACGCTAGCTCGGGGAAGTTGATCTGTAAATAATGAAACAAGACATTTAAAATCCTTTCCATGGGGTTTCGCCAAACCAGGGCTCGTGCAGGATTTTTCCGTACGATGAGCAATAGGTTTTTTTTTTTTTTTTCGGTTGGGAAAATCATCTCATGACATCCCCCGCTCTTGGGCGGGGCGCGAGATAGTGTCAGACTTTTACTGGCTAAAAACCCACTCCTGTTCCTTCTTTGCCATTCGTTTTCCAGGGCCCCGGGGATCTCTTTCGCATCACCCATGGCCCCAGTAGGCTTTGACCCTGTTGGGCCCCTACGGTTGCTGACATCTCCTTGAGGCGCGCGTGGAACACTACGCGCCGTCGACGACTTGGGCTCGGTCCGGCCGGTTACCGGACGATCGGACGGCGAGCCGCCCATTGCTCGCCGTCCGCAAGCCCGCGCCTACGGTGGCCGGAAATCGGGATCGGAATCCCGGCGGCGGTTGGGGCGTGAGGACCGTTGCCGTTGCCTCACGCGATCGGCCGCCTCCTTTGCTAGCATTACTGCTTCGCAGAAGGAGGCGACCGCCTGCCACTCCTCCTCGCTCCGGACCATGACCTGTACCAAGGCTCGGCGCGAGAGATCGCTGCCGCCGATCGCCCTCACGAGGACACGGCGGTGCTCTGCCCAAGCGGGGCACACCTCTACCGTGTGCTCCACCGTGTCCTCCGGCCGGGCGTCTTTTCTGCACGAATCCGGTGCAGGAACGTCCCGAACTTACCATGTCCGGTGAGGACCTGCGTCATGCGGTAGGTGAGGACGCCATGAGGTCTTTCCAGCCACTCCTCAAAGAGGGGACTTATCGCCATAATTATGGAGTGCCCAACGATGAGAACGCGCGCCCTACAGAGATGTCAGCAAAACCGAAAGGGCCTAACAAGGCTGATACTTGTTACGGCCCGTTCACGACCTTGCCGCTGTGTGCGCTAGCTGAGCGTGGGGTGGTGAGCGGTAAGATCAAAGGAATTAAAATGTTTGAAGCACGCCACGAGATGCCACCCGCCCCGCTCGCCGCGCCGCTAGCCCTGCGTCAAAAGTATTTTTACCGTGTACATCAAAGGACTGGAACAATTTGCCTGCTGCGGTCTTCTCGTCCGATTACAATTTAGGTATCTTCAAGGCTAGAGTAAATAGGCTCTTAATAAACTAGTGCGCCTCACTATCAACGATTGCACCACTGCTTACCATCAGGTGGGATCGCAGTCAAGAACTAGTTTATATCAATTAAAAAACATTTATAAATGACTTTCGTCAATTACCAGGGCTGCGCTTATTCGAAAGGGTCACCGTGGTCTTGGAACACAATGGGCAACTGAAGAAACACGAGTGGGTTTTAGCCAGTATGTCTGACACGCCCTCTCCTTCTACTAGAGCGGGAGAAGTAATTTGTTAACTTATTTGAATACATCACACCGGTTGGACGGCGAGCTGCCTATTGCTCGTCGTCCACAAGATCTTCATCAGCGGCTGGGGCATGATGACGATATTGCAGTCATGACCTTCGTTCGTATTATAACTTGGTGGACGGAATCTCGCAGACTTTGCAGGCCGTTAGCTGACCCTGACTTAGGTGAAGACTTGATGTTGTTTCTTACCTTGAAATTGAAAGTCTCATTCCATATAGGATTCAAGGCGTTCTTTCTCGCGACCTTGGTCCTTATCTTCTTGCAGTCAGCTGGGACTCCAAGTATCTCTACTTCTACGAAGGCATTGTAGAAAGAGTAGACATTTTCAGCGACGTACTGCCCTGATATCACCGCGAGAGTCAGGTGTGCTGCGTGGATACCGTCGAATTCTTTGTCCATTGGGTTGAATCTGAAATTAAGATATGATTTTAGATATTTGGGTAGGGTAGATCTTTGTATCTTAGGCTGTACAATAAAGAGTATATGTTTGTATCAATCCAGATGGAATGATACAAAGGTGTAAAGCTTTAAAATCTTGAGCATCGACGCCGAGTCGATAGATTATCGTTTACATTTCGGAGAGTGTGCGTTGGAATTGCACAATTAATAGTTATTTGTGCAAGAAGAGAACAAAGTTGTTTTTTGCTGCGAGTGCTAATTTTGAGTCCCGAGCAAGCGAAGGATTCTTTGATTGAATCACGAGCGTTAGCGAGTGATTCTAAAGTGCGTCTAAATCCTGAGCGAGGGGAGGGATTCAAAGGCACGAGATGCAAAAAGTTTTGCTCTCGTGTTACACACATAATTTTTCACTTCAGCAGCGAGAACACACATTACTTGGGAAATAAAATAATAAACAGTAATAGATTTAATAATGATTGTAATTAAAATAAATACTATCTCTGTCGCTAGTTTTGCTCATATTTTACAATTATTTTAACATTCTTAATCTTATTGTATATTGTATTTCCGCTGTTTTTTTTAAAGCACGTTCTAAAACAGTCAATGTTGAAACTAGAAATAATTATTTAAAGGTTAAAAGCCAGTTTTATCTGCTGCTATAAGTACTCAGGTACTCTTATTTTTGTTCAAATACAATAATACATTTAAAATTCAATAATTAATTTATAAAAAAAACAATTTTATATTTTACAAATATTTTCTATTTATTAGGCATTTCCGAACGTGTTTCTCTTTGTGGTGGATTTTCAAAATCGGAATGAACTTTTAAGTGGCATGTTTCTCATTCGCTTTTTTATAAGGACGAGAAAGAGACAGAGTACAGTGCAGTTTGAATGTTTCGAATTGTATGGCTAAAAAAAAAAAATAAGTTACTTTGTCTCAGTGAGCAAAATCGAGTTTTGCTCACTGTTTTCAAGCAGCAAAACCTATTTGTTTGAGCTGCTGTGGTGAAAAAATAATTCCAACAAGCCCGTTGCATCATCGGATCACTAGACGTACGGCGTTGCACAACCGGTACATGGTGGACATCCCATCCATACGTACAAAACGTTTTGCGAACACATTTATTGTATGTTTTTTTAAAGAAATTTTTGCAATATTTTTTATATTATTAGACCCCAACTACCATAAATTCGTTAGTAATTTATTTTCTTAATTAACGTCTCACTTATTGATAGTTTTAATTATTTATTTACTTTGCTTTTTTTATATAGTCTCTTTTTTATAATGTGAGAACACTGTAGACTCCGCGAATTCATATATTACTTCCTATTACGACTCAATTTTTTTATTTAATATGATTATTTTTATTGTGCTTTTGGGTACAATATTACCTGTTCTTACATAAATCTATTAATACTGTAATATGACGACGACCACTTTTTTTAAAAGAGTAACCATGGTGTTTCTTGGCGGTTCTTCTCCATAAGAAACGACCAATTTGGAACCGCGCACTAGCTTCTGACGTTTTATAAGTGCCCATGTAGGCCTATGTGAAATAAAAATATTTTTGATTTGATTGATAGATTGATTAAGGACAGAGAAGATCATATAAGGGTTCCCTTTTGCCGACTTAGGTACGGAAACCAAAGAATTGTCTTGCACTCACCTTCTGTAAGCAATATGCCCCGGATTCCACATCACGCTAGGTTTCCTCACGTACCCAGCATTACCATTGCTCTCATACATCGCCGCATTGACGGCCATCGCCGCGTCTTCCGTCTGATAGTTCAGTGCCACAAGTTGCACGCCGCAAGACCAGAAGGTCACGGGGTCGAAGTTTGATGAGTCTATTCTTAGGCTGCAAAGAGAGGAGAAGATGAGTAGCATGTGAGTGGGAAAAGGATGGACGATTAAAAGAGCAACGCTTCGCCACGACGACCGGTCCTATGGGTCTCGCACTTATTGGGTTTCCGCAACCCTCATCAGGTCATCGGTCTGCGGGTAGTGTGAAAGTCAAACCCGGGACCCTGGGACGAAGGCAAAGAAGGAACAGGAGTGGGTTTTTAGTCAATAAAAGTCTGACTCTATCTTCTGTTCCACCCAAGAGGGGGTCGGGATTTCTCATTAGATGATATACCTACCTAAAAAAAACCAGGTCATTGGTCCACATTGTGTTAATGCCTTCCAACGCTACGTCTTCTAGTACACAGCCACCACTGTAGAACCTTTCAGCCCTATCGACCATCTGTTCTGCGAGCAATGTGCCCTGCGCACTGCCACTTAAATTTGGCAATACTTCAGGCTTTGTAAATAAGTTTTATTCTTTAAACTGTTTCCTTCACTTACCCGGCGGGATAAGTCCTAACTAGCTGCGTCTCCGTATGGGCTATCAGTGCCATTGGGTGTTTCCTACAAATCTTCTTCCCGATGGCTTCGTTGACTGATGAGCAGCGGTAGCAGGGGTGGTGAACTGCAGGCGCGTTGAGGCAGCGGGGGCGGGGCTGTTGGGCTATCTGCTGGGGTGAATGCGTTGGTTAGACAGTTGAAGTCGATAGTGGAAACATTCTACATCTGTCACACTGAATTCCAAGAATTTCTAGAAGTCAATTTCAGTTTCGGCCCCACATCGTCAAACTGTACGAGAAATCTCGTAGCTGGCGTTTTTATTAAGTTCCTTAATTAACAATGCCCATATACGAGATATATCGTATACGAGATATCTCGTTTTGATACTTTCATTAGAGACCATCTACGGCCATTAGTTGTCTTACGATATATCTCGTATGTGGCCACTGTTAATTAGGAGCAGAAAAAGGTCGGATCATGTGTGGACTGTAGCCACATTCAGCTTTGGATTCAGTGGAAAGGCGTGCGAAGTGGCTAATTGATAATCCAGATCTGGTTAAGTCCAACCTACTTTTGCTGTATTGGTTAGCAGGCAGGCCAGCCCTGAAAAATAACTCTAAAGTAACCCTGAAATGCCTGATTTTTATGTGAAGCTATCAGTATTTTGGCAGCCATTATAGAATTTCGAATCCGTAATCTAACATCATAGGGTAAGTACGACCCTACCGAATTTTCCTTTCAGAAACAAACCCTTGGCCCCAGTAAGCTTCGATCCTACTGGGTCCCTACGGTTTGCTGACATCTCTTTGAGGCGCGCGTGGAACACTACGCGTCGTCGACAATTTGGGCTCGGTCCGGACGGTTACCGGACGGTTGGACAGCGAGCTACCCGTTGCTTGCCGTCCGCAAGCCAGGGCCTACAGTGGCTGGAAATCGGGAACAGGATCCCGGCGGCTGGGGCGTGAGGGCCGTTCTTTCACACGTGCGGCCGCCTCCTTTGCTACAGTACGCGCCGTTGAAGACTTGGCCTCGGTCCGGACCGTTACCGGATGGTCGGAGGGCGACCTACGCATTGCTCGTCGTCCGCAAGCCCGCGCCTATGGTGGCCGGAAATCGAGATCAGTATCCCAGTGGCTGAGGCGTGAGGGCCGCTCCCACGCGTGTGCTCGTGCGCTTCGCAGAAGGAGTCGACCGCCTGCCACTCGTCCTCGCTTTGGACCATGGCCTGTACAAAGGTCCAGCGCGAGAGATCGTTGCCGCCGATCTCTCCCACGAGCACCGCGGTGTTCTGCCCAAGCAGGGCACACCTCTACCGTGTGGTATGTGGTGTTAGCACCAGGGCGTTACTTCCGCACGAATCCGGTGCAGGAGGTAACTTTCTGAACTGACCATGTTCGGTGAGAACCTGCGTCATGAGAACGCCGTGAGGTCTTTCCAGCCACTCCTCAAAAAGGGGGCTTACCGCCACAATTATGGCGTGCCCATCTCTTACCGTGCTAGTGCTGTCACTGCTCTCAGAAGACTCGAAGCTGCTTCCCGGCGCGGTTTCCTTGGGCACGCTGGTCGGCTGCTTCATTGAACTACGCGGAGACAGTGGGTTGAGGCCGCGGAATTTGATTGCCTGTGGAAAGAATTGAACTCTTGAGATTTAATCGTAATTAAAACAAAATCTAATGATATAACATTGTTATTTTGTATGGACGGAAATAGCAGAGGGTTATGTGGCTCTGATGATATTTAGCCGTTGATCAGGCATTTAAAACATGCCTCCGCCTGTTAAATGAGCTGTGGGCTAACCTATCGCTTAAATAAACCCTTTACAGGCACTTTTGAATGGTAAAGAAGTCAATCAGTCAGAAAAATGCTGTTAATTGTACATTCCAAAGCATAGGTCTTTATGGAGAACAATGTGTAAGAAAATCCATGGACACTAATTTTCAGAGGTCTTTACTGGGTGTTATTTTATTTTTTACATAGGTATTTACATTTAATAATACCAACAATAATATTTATAAATATATATATATATATATATTTTATATAATACATAAAAAAATACCTACACTAAATACAACTAACACATCGCTGTCGACTGGTAATGATAATGTGCCCAAAAGACTGCCGGCATTGCCACGCTGCGCTGTATGGCTTTACTGGATTAGTCTTACACAAATTTATAATTGGACTTCAATATAAACCTAGATAATATTCAAAAGGTATAGATGTGTTTCCAAAATATTTAGGCAAATATGTATAATAACGCCATAATGACATAAGAGTTTCGCCGCTCTTAACTGTTGATTTATCAGTTGTGATCAGGCATTCAAAACCAAGCCTCACTTGTTTAAAGCTCTCACAAATCAATACTCAATACTCAATACTTTATTGCAATCCATATGTATACATAGATGGTGTCGAAAAATTTTCACAGACCAATATGGACCCTGTCGGGCACAGCAAAGTTAGGAGGGAGGAAGAGAGTTAGGTAGTAATTCACGGAATTCAATAGAATTTTATTTAGAATGTGATGCGTTTAATTATGCATGTACATCATTATAATAATTATGTCTGTGTATAAGTATGAGTAAATTATGTCAGGTATGTTTGTTTATCTTGTAACGTCATTATTATTAAATTATTCAAATAAAATAATGTATGCATATTATTTTATTATTTTTGTGGATAAGAAATAGGTTTACGTCAGATATTTTTAATAATTTTTTAACGTCATTATTATTAAATTATGTTCTTATGTCAATTAAATTATGTATGTGTATTATTATTATGTCTGTGTATAATATAGGATAATAATTGGGAACTGTAGTAATGGAGGCATATTGTACTGCCCATAGCTACTCGTTGATAATAGTCAAAGTCAAAAGTTTTTTATTTCACATTGGCCTACATGGGCACTTATAAAACGTCAGAAGCTAGTGCACGGTTCCAACTTGGTCGATTCCTATGGAGATGAATCGGCAAGAAACTCCATGGTTACTCTTTTAAAAAAAGTGGTTGTTTACAATATTTTCATATTACAGTATTAATAGATATTATCGACGGTTGAAAGGCTAATTGATCTAAGCGACATTTAAAAAAAAAAAAGTGAAACCTGACTCAAACGACGGAGAAAAATTTGCTGATTCCGAATATGTATAAAACTCAATATTGGAAAAAATGTCGTTTTGATCAATTAGCCTTTCAACCGTCGTTATGTAAGAACAGTGTAGACCAGTCAATATTGTACCCAAAAGCATAATAAAAATAATCATATAAAAAAAAAAGTGAGTCGAAATAGGAAGTAACCTAAGAATGGGGTTGAAACTCTCGGTTCGTGGGGTCCGAGTGCTCACAAGTTGTATATAGATCTGTCAAAACGTCTAGTTGACACTTCGCGTGACCCAAGGGCTGGCTTTTACCTCGGACAGAGGATAAGCATTGCCATACAGCGTGGCAATGCCGCCAGACTTTTGGGCACATTACCAGTCGACAGCGATTTGGAAGAGTTTTTTGACGCCATATTTTAGTTTTAGTTAGTTGTAATTTATATTATTAATATATATTAGGTTTTTATTATTATTTATTTTATTTTATTGTAATTAAAGTTAGTATTTTTAAATGTAAATAAATACCTAAGAATTCGCGGAGTCTACAGTGTTCTCACATTCACATTATAAAAAAAGAGCATATAAGAAATAGAAGTCACCAACGTACCTGAACATAAGTTACCATGTCACTCAACTCCCTCGCGATCTGATTGCTTCTTTTCCTGGTAGGAGCGTGCTTGACGCTGCCAGAAGTAGTTTCTGCGTCTCCCTCACTCCTCCGGAAGCTCTGGTATAGTGACAGAGAGGTCCGACCGCATTTGTCTTCCATTGAGTTCAGTATCTTGTGGAGTTCTTTTTCTGGAAGGAAGAAGATGTATGTTCTTTACGGCTAAAATTGGTAAGGGTCCCATTAAAACGAGAAAATAAGAATCTAGTATTTTCGAGAATTATCTTAAGGCCAATTTTTAGAGGTGGGATATCATCTAATGACTTCTCCCACTCTAGGGCGGGGCGGGAGGGCGTGACACTATTTTACTGACTAAAACCACACCATGGGTTTCCCTTCCAGAAGTCAACCCATGGCCCCAGTAGGCTTCGGCTCTGGTGGCCTACGGTTTTGCTGACATCTCTTTGAGGCGACTGTGGAACATTACGCGCCGTCGACTACTCGGGCTCAGTTTGGACGGCCGAACGGCGAGCTACCCATTGCTCGTCGTCCGCTAGCCCACGCCCACGGTAGCTGGAAGTCGAGGTTGGGGTTCCGGCGGCTGGGGCGTGAGGACTATCTGTCCCTTACGCGTGCAGCCGCAAGAGAGAACGCCTCCTTCCCTAATCTCAAGATCATGATATGTAGAATGTTTATGCTAAAACGTCCAAGTCTATGAATGGTTTTCATGTTTAAGTATTTCCGTTTGGCATCATCTCCCCCCATCTCTTTGCCAAAAACTAGGGTCTGACTTCGAATTATTGAGTCAGCTAGGAGTATGATCGATCTTTTTGTTATCAAACTGAGTAGGGTGCGACTAATTCCACGACATATGGTTCCGAAACGTGGTCGCTTACAATGGGCCTCAACAGAAGGCTTAATGTTACTCAAAGGGCAATGGAAAGGGCTATGCTCGGAGTTTCCTTGGAGAAATGAAGATATCCGCAGGAGAACCAAGGTTACAAACATAGCCCGAAGAATCGTCAAACTTTAGTGGCAGTGGGCAGAACAGATGGTCGATGGGGACGAAAGGTTTTGGAATGGCGACCACGCACCGGAAGACGCAGCGTTGGAAGGCCTCCCACAAGGTAGACCGATGACCTGGTGAGGGTCGCGAATCCGATGGATGCGAGACGCACAGGACCGGTCATTATGGCGACATTTGAGGGAGGCCTATGTCCAATAGTGGACGTCTTTCGGCTGAAATGATGATGATGATGAACCGACCGAATGTCGATCACGGTGGGCGATCTCAACAGAGATTAGCCAAGTAAACAAGTACGTAGTAAGTATTGTGCATAAGTGTGTGCGCCACGAATATCAAGTGTGTGCAAACACAGATGTACTCTCTGTTTCTTTAATCTCATAGTCAGATGGGACGCCAATCTGACACGACCAGAGATAGATCACGCGCATGACCAACGGCTTTACGTACTTTCCGAGGCACTGGGGTGTCACGCCACCGACTTCCAAGCTCCTAGCTGCTACAGAGCAATTCTTAATGGAAAACCCCAACAGCACTTTTTTACCAGCCCAGGCAGCGAACCCAGAACCCCACGCTCAACAGCCGCGCCACAAAAACTGTATTCGCGACGCTTTTTATGGTTCCGAACCTCAAATCAAAAGGAAAAACGTAACCCTTATAGGATCACTTTGTTGTCCGTCTGTCTGTCAAGACTCTTTATCTCGGGAACGCATGGAGGTATTGAGTTGAAATTAAAACCATATACTCCAGTCTACGGTTTCTTAAAGCTGTGAAAAAATGAAACTTCTGAGTAGACGAACAAAAAAGATACGGCCATTTATGTCGCAAAAAAGGTGTATTTCGACACTCTCAAGGGAATTAAAATTCATAGGGTACTTCCCGTTGACCTAGAAACCTGAAATTTGGTATGAAGCAAAGTCTCATCCATAGTACAAGTAGGCATAGGAAAAAAATCTGTAAATTTGTAGTTAAGTCACAAAAAAAAAAATGAGATTCAGAAAAATCTTTATAACTCAGTTCGGGAATTTTTCATAGGTAAATTTGTACGGAACCCTCAAAGCGTGAGTCCTGCTCGCATTTGTCCAGTTTTTTTACACTTCTATGCCTACGGCCTGCTATATTTTCGATGAACATTCTAGCTCCTTACCATCCATCTCCATATTATGCTGCTGGTGCGGTTGCTCAGCTCCAGTCAAGTCCTGGTACCGTGTAACACATGTCATGCTGTTAGGTCTAGTTCTTACCATCCAGCTCCTCGTCATCCTCATCATAATCCTCGTCGGAGAAGTACTCGGTGAGTGAGCTGCCCGCTGATTGGTTGGACATTATGGAGCTGGTGCGGTTGCTTTGTTCTGGCAAGGAGCTACTGGTGTGACGGATGCCGTTTGATCTGTAGGATGGTAAATTATATTTGTAAATAGGTTTTTTAAAACTCTATTCTATTCTATTCCATTCCATTATATTCTATTCTATTCTATTCTATTCTATTCTATTCTATTCTATTCTATTCTATTCTATTCTATTCTATTCTATTCTATTCTATTCTATTCTATTCTATTCTATTCTATTCTATTCTATTCTATTCTATTCTATTCTATTCTATTCCATTCCATTCCATTCCATTCAACCCTTTTCTGGGTTTACCACCATACGCAACCTCGAGACTGTCTCTTATGTCGCGTGGTAAGTATTCCTAGCATTGAAGAGAAGATGATTTACCTGAAGGCCGTCGATAGAACTCCGCTGTATGCTTGTGCTGAGCTGGCCCCTGTTACTCCCATAGTAGGACTTGACTCGATTGGGAGCAGCTTTTTATTCTTGACGAGAACCTGTCAAAAAAGTTATCATGTACTTACATAATCAGAGGCGCCAGCTTATAAAAAACCCCCGAGCACCCGCGGAGTCGGCGCCCTTAATTACTAGCTTCTGCCAGTGGCTTTGCCCGCATAAAAGTAGTTTTCTCCAAACAAACTTTGGATCCTCGTTTGATCCCGTTAAGGGGTGAATTTTAGAAAATCCTCTCTTAGTGCTCGCCTTTGTCATAAAAGGAAACTTTGTGCAAAATATAACGTTCCTAGTCCCAGTAGTTTCCGCTGTGTGTTGATAATCGGTTAGTCAGTCAGTTTCTCCTGTTATTTACAAAATTATTTTCAGTATATGCAAAAAAAAAAAAAGTAGTAGTAACCTGTTCAGAATCAGTAACTGAATCGATTCCAATAATTTTTACACCATGTTATATTTTATTCCAAAAACATTAAAAAAAAGTTCACAAAAACAATAATTTTTCAATACTCTTACTCGAAAACCCACTCCTATCGCGCAATTTACTATTTTCCCCACAAGTGCGGAAAAGTGCGCGAGAACGCCTCCGCCATTTATTGTTCTTATGGTATCAGGCAGGACGCTAAGCGACCTCCTCGAGTCGCTCTTCAACCCCCGTTTAATTATTTATTCGTAAGTGTATTAAAATACGTCGTTTGATACACGTGGAAATTTGTCACAGCAGCACTCGGCTCCATAACACCCTCACCTGCGGATCGGGCGAATTCCGCCTCGGTCACAATGACAAACTTTCTCCACTTGTATCAAAATATACTATTTTAACACGTTCCTTGCTGAGAATCCAACATATAAGTCGTAAAAAATCAAAAACTTTGTGCCAGATTATACCACTTATTTTTCACTCATACTTCTGCTTCCCCAAACCTCATAAAAATAAATATTTATTATTTAGAATTACCTACCTTATATTTCAGCTGTTCCGGACTCGGCAGCCGTGGCTCGTCAGTGTAGTCCACTTCGAAAAGGAACGATGTCACCAGTTTGTCTCCGAACACTGCCTGGATGAAGACAACATCAATAGAGGACCAGCATTATCTTAGGAAGGTATCTATCATCATCATCATCACCATTTCAGCCGAAAGATGTCCACTGTTGGACATAGGCCTCCCCCAAGTGTCGCCACAATGAACAGTCCTGTGCGTCTCGCATCCATCGGACTCCCGCAACCGTTACCAAGTTATCGGTCCACCTTGTAGGAGGCCTTCCAACGCTACATCTTCCGGTACGTGGTATCTATAGTTTATTTTTATTTTTAGGGTTCCGTACCTCAAAAGGAAAAAACTTAACTAGGATCACTTTGTTGTCCGTCTGTCTGTCTATCTATCTGTCAAGGCCCTTTATCTCAGGAACGCGTGAAAGTATTGAGTTGAAATTTAAGTCATATACTCAAATCTGCGGTCCCTTAAAGCTGTGATAAAATCAAACTTCTGAGTTAACGAACAAAAAAGATACGGGCGTTTAGGTATATTGCAAAAAACGTATATTTCGACAATCTCAAGGGAATCAAAATTGATCAATTTTTTCGAAGCAAGGTCACATAGCACAAGTATAGGAAACAATCTGAAAACTGTTTTGTAGTTATGTCACAAAAAAACCTTTTTTTTGCGATACGGAAAAATTCTGGAATTAAACCGTTTTCATAGGTAAGTTTATACGGAACCCTGACTGCGCGAGTCCGACTCGCACTTGCCCCCTTTTTTTTTGGTGGGAAATCATGCAATTACTTCTCCTGCTCTATGGCGGAGCGAACAGTGTCAGACTTTAACTGACTAAAACCCACTCCTATGTCCCTTCTTTGCTTTGCGTTCCAGGACCCATTTCCCTTTTGGAAACTATCCCATGGTCTAGGTCCAGCCCTGCTGGGCCCCTAGGGTTTTGCTGATACTCTTTGAGATGCGCGTGGAACACTACAGATCCCGGCATGGATCTTGAGCGCTGACTTTTACTTCCGCAGAATTAAAATATTAGGTTTCTTTGGTGGTATGAAGTGAGACGCGGGGGCGGAGAGTGCAATTCTTGTACGCTGATTGGCTCGCCGATGTGTACGATGCGCAAAGCGATACCCAATTTTTCGAAGAGCGCTTAAGATTCGTTCCGATATCTGTACCTGTCGTCGCAAAAAAAAAACAATGTTTGTGAACAACTGACCTCAAACGTGCTGGCCATGACCTGCTGCTGCGGCAGGCTGCAGTGGTTTTCGATGCTCAGGATCAGGGGATACGGAGATGCCACAAATGCGCTCCTGTCAGGAAGAAATGTCCAATGATTAGTTTGGCATATGTTCTGGCTTCTGCAATTGTCAAACTCTTGACGGTTCTTCAAATCTAAAACTCATTTTAACGCCTTGAAGGTTCTGGGAATTCAGTCCGTTGATTAGTTGTATTTGGCACATGTTTTTGACTTCTGATATCCACAGGAGAACCAAGGTCGCCGACATAGCCCGAAGAATCGCCAAACTAAAGTGGCAGTGGGCAGGGCAAATTGCTCGTAGAACAGATGGTCGATGGGGCCGAAAGGTTCTAGAGTGGCGACCGCGCATCAGAAAACGTAGCGTTGGAAGGCCTCCCACAAGGTGCACCGACGACCTGGTGAGAGTCACGGGAGTGTGAGAGATGCGAGACGCACAGGATCGGTCGTTGTGGCGACGCTTGGGGGATGTCTATGTCCAACAGTGGACGTCTTTCGGCTGAAATGATGATGATGGGTTTAGTCAATAAAAGTCTCGTGGTGGACGACCTACGACTTTGTATTCTGGTAATACTCACGTCTATAAAACGTACTATTATCATCATCATCTTTTCTGCTGAAATAGGTCTACTGCTGGTCATAGGCCTCCCCAAGAGTCGCCACAACGAACGGCAGGACCGTCTCGAAGGTCTCGAATCCATCGGATGCCTGTGACCGTTACCAGGTCGTCCGTCCACATTGTAGGAGATCTTCCAACGCCGCGTCTTCCGGTACTCGGTCACCACACCAGAACCATTCAGCCCCATCCAGGAGCGCCGGCTGATTTGATGACTCGAAAAAGTGGCGAAGTGTGAGAAGAGAACTGCACAGTGATCGGCCGACAAATAAATGTCCTACTTACATACTGCGGAATAATACAGATACAACAAACACACAGACCCAACGCAAATATCTGTTTCATCAACAAGCATTTGTGTTGGTGCGGGAATCGAACCCGCGAACCTTGCGTCTAAACCGGTGCTATAAACCGGTGCTAAACGAGTCGTCGGGTAATGAAAAAAGGCCATCCCTAAAAGGCGATTACTGATCTGTTTCTTGTTGTCTATTCTCAGGGGTGCTCGGCACCCACTGTTTATTTCTCATGGGTGCTCGAGCCCCCGAGCACCCACGGAGTCGGCGCCCCTGCTGCCACATAACTTTGATGATTCTTCGGATTATGTCAGTGACCTTCGTTTTTCTGCGGATACATGCAATCCAGATTCGATCACCCAAAAAAACTCCGTGCATAGCCCTCTATATACATCTTTAAACATACTATGCTCAACAATAAAAACCTATGTCCTTGGACTCGTAAGTAAAAGGATACCAACCTAGCGATGGTCTCAACAACTCTCCTGAAGGGAATTTTCGTCGTGAATGTATGCCCATGGTATATGACAGGACTGCCATCGTCACCATCCCAGCAGTCCAGCTCCACGCAGCGGCAGCCTGTTAGCAGGACCTGGAGACAAAATAAACATCGTTTTGAGGTGCTCGGCTGAAAGAACTAATGCATTGCTGATTTACAAGGTGACATTAAGCTAGCTATATAGCCAGGCTCTGCGTGGCGTGATAGATACCAAGGTCTATAATAAAACTAAAAAAAACTAAATTTTTATTAACATAGCATTGCATTTTTAGTGCAATGTCTTAATATACAATATTAATTAAACATTAACATCTTTTAGGCCAGATCTTAGAAATTGATCACTTCATGATATGGCCAAGTAAAACTGGCCAGATCGTTTTATAAGTTAAAGTTTGATGATATTTCAATCCTCGTTTGGCCTACTTTCTTGACAACTTTTATTATCATAAAAATCCTACATAAATGATATGGCTAAACGAGGATTGACATGTCATCAAATGTTAACGGTTAAACGATCTGCCCCCCTAGCCAAGTTACAATCGTATCGTTAGCGCTGAACGCCTCGAGTCGGCCACGCATCCGATTCCTTTGTTCTGACGTCATCTCAACCCTCAGTCACGTGGTCAGAACTGGCTGGCTAGCCAGTTTTTTGTTGGCAATATAATGAAATAATCAATTCTATGATCTGGTCACGACATAATAGTATATATTATTTTTAAGGCTTATGCCCTTACACTTTTAATAATCCTCTTTAGAATCTCGATCATGGTGGTCAATCTCCACTAAGTTTGCGAAGTACGCAGGCAGTGGCAAATTAGTCACGTAGCAAGAATAGCATGGGCAAAATCCGCATGGGCGAAAAAAAACATGTCAAGACACCTGTGTTATATGAATTCTAACTATATCCAGATTTTAAATAAACACAATGTACTTAAGGACCCATCGTTACCTAAGGGCTCTGGGGCCTGTTTGAAAATAGTTCAGTGTCATTTATAAACATTTAAAGGGCTCCTTGGTAGAATTTGCTATAGGCCCCACGTAGGCTTAATCCGGTACTGTAAGCAGGAGATATTATAATCATAATCATAATCATTTATTATTTTGTTTAACATAGGTAGTTGATACAGATCTTAAATAAGGTTCATAGGTCACTATGTTATGCCTAGAGGCGTACAAATATGGTTGCATGCATAGAGAAAAAAATACATAAATCATGCGACAGGTAAACTTGAATTATTTGCAGGTATGTTAAAATTATTTTACGAGTAATAATGATGAAATAAATATATATAGCGCACAAGTGTTCTCTCTGTTCCCTTACTCTCATAGTCTGATGGGAAGTCGATTCGACAAAACAACCGCCAAAGGGCAACTGAAGGAACACAGGTGGGTCTTAGTCAGTAAAAGACGGATTCTCCCTCTCATTCCCCCCAGAGTTGGCGTAGCTAAATGATGCGTCTTATCATTCCGAGCCTCAGCCGTTACGGACAGTCATAAGGTACAAAATCTGACATCGTTCTTGCCGTATCTTGTTATCCATTAACAGGGTGGTGGAAGTCACTCCATGCATACTGGTTCATTCAGCCAGGGGTGGTGGCTTTTAGAAAACCTCATGGGTGCTCATGCTCATTTGAGGGACTCGAAAAAGTAGCGAAGTGTGAGAAGAGAAATGCATACTGATCGACCGACAAATAAATAAATGTCCTACTTACAAACTGCGTACTTAATGTATAAAAAATATTAAATGAAACCGTTTTATAAAATAAAACTAGTTTTTAGTATCAAGAAATTTAATAATTTATACGTAATCTAAAAGACTGATCTGTTTCTTGATGTATATTCTCAGGAGTGCTCGGCACCCATTATTTATTTCTCATGGTTGCTCGAGCCCCCGAGCGCCCACGGAGTCGGCACTCCTGCATTCAGTTGCATCTAGTTAGACTGGAAGCTGACCCCAACACAGTAGGTAAAACGAAAGGTTAATAAAAAAAAAAAACAAAAATATAAAACAAAATAGAGTATCTATTGACTATTATAACTAATACTTTTATAACATCAAAGTTACATCAAATATCTGGTGAGATCGTGGTCAAAACGCGGACCTAAAAAAAACATGTTTAGTTCCAATTAAATTAACTTAAAATGGCGGTATTAAATATTTCTAGACTTAACGCATAGTATCATCATTTTGTTTTGTTTCATTTCATTGTCTCTTGTGGCTACCCCTGCAAATGTTCCGTCATGTAAATAATGCTCAAGTCTTTGAAGTTCATTCAATTAAGGCCAAAAGATACAACGCATGCGCGCCGTTATTGATTAGTGGTCTCCTGCTCTTGAAAACCTAAGCACATTCACCCTATCAAGCTTATTGAGCTTAGTCTTTCAACGTTCTCACTAGGTTTTAGTCGATTATTTGACTTTGTACTTTTTATTCCTAAAAATCGCTTAGCTAAATCGCACTCCTTAACCATAGACAAAAGAGAACTGTCAAGTTGTTGTCAAACATAACCTAAGTGTTTGTTGTTTTGCCGGTTTTTAATCTAATAATTGTCGTAAAATCTTCCGCAATTGACGAAATGAAGGAAACTACTGGTGATGTTGATACTCGAAATGTCGTCAAGAACCGGGAATTGCTTTATCGCATGATTATAAGGTATGTTGTGTTTATTTTCAATAGAGCTTCATTGCGCTCGTAATTTGTTGATTTTCTTTGTAATTTGAGTAAATAACCTCAATTTCTGTATCAATTTCCAATAACTAACGTCTATTATTTTAGCTAAAGCCTTAAAACAAGAAATCTTCATCGGTTTAAGACGAAAAAACTCGTAAAAGGTCACATATAAATTTTTAACCAACATCGTGTTTTTTTCAGCCAATTGTATTATGATGGCTTTCAACCTATAGCTGCAACGCTAGCATCGGCTGTCCATGCTGACCCGCCATGTCCACCGAGCGACAGGTCAGTCTAAAGTTCTTTTACACTACAAAACATTGGGTCATAATGTGATTGCGCCAATTTGCTACAAATGTGTTAAATGTGAGAATAAAACAACTTAATAAAGATTTTCTATCCAATTCAGCAATGTGTTGTTTTCACAATCAGTTACAATATCTTTGAGTTTTCAGTCCTAGGGCTCGCTATTTTGCTCACAAATGATAAATGATATACTTAAATTTATTTTGCAAATAGGTTTATTCATTAAACCCCAAGCGAATACCACCGTTCGCTCTCTCATTGTCTTTCTATTGTGTCTCTAATTACGGTATTCAAAAGGTTAAAAACACTTTTAGTCTTTTAAACATCAATTTTTTTGTCACTAGATGAAGCCGGAACAATGATACATATAACTGGACCACCATTGCTTATTTTAACTGATTGAGATCAGTCAGAAAAAATGTTTTTTTTTCAAATGATTGCCAATGACGTGGTCAATGATTGAGCATACTTGCCTAGAAGTAACCAATTCACTTTTGACCTAAAGACCTCAAACATAAAGATCTTTAAACTCAAGAGCTAAAATGTGCCATTTTAATAAAAACTTGACATATTACCTACCACTCGAATCCCAAGCAAACGCCGGCTATAGGGTATTTATCCAAGAATTTAAAAAAGAAATTCTTCATAGTCTGTAAATATCGAAAATAAGCAAACCTTTCCGTTATTCCCTATAGTACAAGCTTGAACAGTTAAAACACATCAAAGGGAGACAAGAATGTGGGTAAATATCATTAACTTAAAATGGCAGGATATTTTTTTTTATTTGATATAAACCAGTGCTTGACTGCAATCCCACCTGATGGTAAGCAGTGATGCAATCGTTGATGGTGAGGCACACTAGTTAATTAAGAGCCTATTCACTCTAGCCTTGAAGGCACCTAAACTTTAGTTGGATGGGAAGACCGCTGCAGGCAAATTGTTCCAGTCCTTTGATGTATGCGGTATAAACGACGAAGCCGAACGCTGTAGTCCTTCCAGATTCAGACTATTTGATGTGCTTAGGTGTGAGAGGTTGCATAGGATTTCATATAATTTTAGATTTTTTTTAATTCAATTGATTTGACACGTTCGGTTCAGATAAGTGCGTTCACCTAAAGTCAAAATCGGTTAAATAGACAGTGAAAAAGGTTAGTTTTTATGTCTAGTTTTATTTCCAACTAGCTTTTGCCCGCGGCTTCGCCCGCATACATAAAATATAGCCTATGTCACTCAGGAATAAAGCAGCTTTCTATAGGGGAAAAATTTTTAGCAATCGGACCAGTACTTCATAAGATTACCTCCTACAAACAAAAAAACATAAAAACAAACTTTACCTCTATAAAATATTAGTGTTGATGGAGTATACGGCATATAGTGATACCGTGATGAGTGACAGGGCAGAATGGAAGAAAAAAAGGTGTTGCGCCGACCCCAAATAACACGGGACAAGGACAGGAAGATGATGTTGGAGTATACAGTGTATCAACCTACAGTGTTCAGCAGATATTTCTAGCATTTTTCTCTTATAAACCTTTTCAATAACATGCAGCATTTAAGAAATTACAAGTTCTTCATTTCTCCAGGCTACTGAACCTAATGATGGTGGGTCTCCAACATGAGCCTGACCGCAAGGACCGTCTGGCTGCATCTAGCGGTGCTGAGCATCTGCTTGGTACCACTGGGTTTGGTAAGTCAAGTTACATTCTTTATCTCTGTTCTAGAAGTAATTACTTTATAACTGCGCATTGTCAGTTCTAGTTGATCGCTAATCGATCGACTATAACAATCAAAGTATTTTGTTTATGTTTATTATTATTATTTTATCATATAATGGTTTACTATTATGTTATCTTTAGTTTGTTCATTGTTTTTAGTTCATAATATGTTGCTAGCCGTTCAACGACTCGTCGACGACGGCTGGCGCTGAAAATCAGCGCTGTGGCTTTGTCCAGCACATGAGCCCCAGCATTTTGCTGAGCGCTGGTCGTTTTGCACGAATGTGTCGCATAATTTCACTTTTTTGTATAGCATAGTTGGCCTTATAATGTTCCCACTGTTGGGACTCAGGCCTCTCTAGGAGAGGGAATAGGCCATAATCCACCACGCGGGCCCAGTGCGGGTTGGTGAATGTCACATGTCTTCGAATTTTTGTTTCTAGGACATGCCGGTTTCCTCACGATGTTTTCCTTCACCATTTTGAGAGCAGTGGTGATGAAATAATTACACAAAGTAATGCGCCTGACTGGTTCTGAACCCGCGACCTACAACTCGTAAGACGGGGCCGTTACCACTCGGCCACTACTGCTCTTTTTTGTATAATTTGTTATATATGTTATTATTTTATTTATTTATTTTTTAAGTTATTTGTCATGTTTGTGCAAATAAACTGTTTTTCTTTCTTTCTTTTTCTTTATAATTATTAAATCTTAGAGCCATATTTTAGGAACTCATTGTCCATACAAACTTTGGACCCCTGATTCACCCCTTTAGGGAGTGAATTTTGGGAGATCAAAGTCTGTGTTTCCTGTTTAGCTACATACAGCTAGCAGGAAACACACACTCCGGCAAAAAAATTCACTCCTTAGCTGTACGCACAAGGAATGTGTACCCAAAATGTTTTGTGTGATTTTAGTAACTCAGATAACCACATTTGTACACAGATTTAGAATATGAGATGGATGCCTCCTCGTTAGCGCCTGAACCAGCGACCTATGAAACAGCCTACGTCACTTCCCATAAGATGGCATGTCGAGCGGGCGCTTTCAGCGCGTGTGGTCAGCTGGTCGCTACAGGATCTGTTGACGCTTCTATCAAGGTAAGTCGGCAGCAATACTCATTGTCTAGGTCATGGTGGAGGTGTGTCCTCGTGGCTGAAGCTATACACGCTCTATAGCTCTATGTTTTACAGGGCTGTTGATTTAGTGGTTAGTGACCCTGACTGCTATGCCGGAGGTCGTTAGTACGATTCCTGCCCTAGACAAATGTTTGTGTGATGAGCACGATCATTTGTCATGTGTCTAGTTGTAATTTATCTATAATATGTATGTATTTACAAATATATAAGTATGTTTATTAGTTGTCTAGTACTCATAGCAGAAGCTCTGCTTTGTTTGGGACTAGATGGCGTTGTGTGATCGTTTTTTAGGTGGTCATTAGGCGGTCATGTAATGTATCGCCTTAAGAGCTGGTGGTAGGGCCTCAGGTTAATTATAGTGTACTTGTGTACTGATCTTATCTTGTTGTAGAGCTGGCCGTAGGCCAGAGCACTTCAACCCTTCTCGATCTTTTGTGCTATTCCCCTCCCTTCTACCCAACCCCTAGCCCTCCGTGCACCTTCTTCATGAGTCCCAGTATGGCCTTGATGGGGCTGAGCCTGTAGTCCTCTGGTCTTGGAAATGGTTGTCCCAGATACTCTAGTCTTTTGGAGCCTAGTGCTGCACAGTCGCACAGCAAGTGCAGCATATTCTCCTCTGCCTCTCCACAGATCCTGCAAGTCGGGTCGCTTGCTAGTCCCATGTTGTGGAGCTGTTTGTTGGTGGCATAGTGCCCCGTGAAGACTCCTGTGATTGTTCGGAGCTGTGATCTGCTGTACATAGTACCTCCATAGTTTTAGGGTCCCAGCCTTATCTATGTCATTGAGAAATAGCTCTGCATTTTGTGTACTCATACTTTTTTTTTGTAGTTTTCCACAAACTCAGGCAAAGTCACTGGAATTAGGTAGTTTTGTAATAATGTATTTGTTTTTAAAGATTCTAGATGTAGAGCGTATGTTGGCTAAATCAGCTCCTGAGGAAGTGGATCCAGGCAGAGAGCAGCAGGGGCATCCTGTCATCAGGACTTTGTAAGTTACTAATTGATTTAATTGAATAAGTATTTAAAACCTTAATGCAATGTGTTAGCGGTAAGTCCCCTCTTTGAGGAGTGGCTGGAAAGACCTCACGACGTCCTAACCTTCCACATGACGCAGGTTCTTACCGAATATGGTCAGTTCGGGAAGTTCCTTTACCGGATTCGAGCGCAAGTAACGCCCGGGTGCCACCACTATGTGGACCGCCCGGAGGACACGGTGGAGCATACGGTAGAGGTGTGCCCCGCTTGGGCAGAGTACCGCCGTGTCCTCGTGGGGGAGATCGCCGGCAACGATCTCTCGCGCCGGGCCTTGGTACAGGCCATGGTCCGAAGCGAGGAGGAGTGGCAGGCGGTCGCCTCATTCTGCGAAGCATTAATGTTAGCAAAGGAGGTGGCCGATTGCGTGAGGCAACTGTCCTCACGCCTCAACCGCCGCCCCGCGATCCCGATTTCCGGCCACCGTAGGCGTCGGCTTGCGGACGGTGAACAATGGGTAGTTCGCCGTCCGACCGTCCGGTAACCGTCTAGACCGTGCACAAGTCGTTGACGGCGCGTATTGTTCCACGCGCGCCTCAGGGAGCTGTCAGCAAATCGTAGGGGCCCAGCAGGGTCGAAGCCTACTGGGGCCACGGGTAGTCTGAAAGCGAAACCCGGGGCCCTGGACCGAAGACAATGAAGGAACAAGAGTGGGTTTTTAGTCAGTAAAAGTCTGACACTATCTCTCGCTCCGCCCAAGTGCGTGATTTGTCATAAGCACATAAATTCATAACCATCCCTCCTCACAGATACGACCACACGGACGAGATCACAGCGCTTGACTTCCATCCTCGCGAGCAGATTCTGGTCTCCGCATCCCGGGACTGCTGCATCAAACTCTTCGACATCACCAAGGCCTCTGCCAAGAAGGCTTACAAGTCTATCACGGTTAGTATCCATTTACTTGATGTATTTATTTTTTCCAATGATATAAACTAGTTCTTAACTCCGATCCCACCTGATGGTAAGCAGTGATGCAATCGTTGATGGTGAAGCGCACTATTTTATTAATTTGTTAAATTCAGCTACCTTGTCATCCACGTCATTGCTATCATAAACAGGAGACCAGTTAATATTGCTCGCATCCTCCACCAAACGATCCAGAACTATGTTCTTGAAACTGCTAAGGAAAAGAAATTTAGATTTACGCTTTGGAGGATGAATTTTATAAGAGACAATTATATAAGGTCATGGTACGAGAAGGATGCAGTGCGTGCGTGGCTACTTTGCTTGGATCGGAAACCAGAATAAGGTCTAGAAGTGAGGGATTACGAGTCTATTTAATCCAGCATTGAAGACACCTAAATTATAATCGGATGGGAAGACCGCAGCAGGAAAATTGTTCCAGTCTTTCCATGTACACTAGAGGTGTCGACACTACATGCTTTCTGAGACACGGAAGAGTCTCCGTTTGTTAAGACGGTCACCCATCTACAGACCGACCTCGTCAAGCGTTGCTTACCCTAGAAAATCTCCCCGTGCGGTTACTATACTAGCCATGAGCTCCTCAATACCAAAACCACATACAAAATACTAATTTTGTTCACAGGACGCCGAACAAGTTCTATGCGTAGCCTTCCACCCTCTTGGAGACCACATAATAGCATCCAGCACTCAACCAGTCATACGTCTGTATGACGTCACAACTAGCGCGTGCTTCGTGTGTCCTATACCCTCGCATCACCACACCAGACAAGTCAACTCGATACAGTAAGTGAAAAAAGGTTAATTTAGGCTTTTTAAGACAGGAAGAGTAATTAGGGACCAACAGAGCAATTAGGGATCATAATAGCAATTAGGGACCACAATAGCAAATATAGACCATCACTCACAAAATCATTAGTTCGTCACAAAACCCATGTGGGGTCACAAACCTAATTTAGGCAATTTGAAGGCCATAAAAGTAATTAGGGATCATAATAGTAATTAGGGACCATAGCAAATATAGACCATCAGACTATATATGTAGCAAAAACATTTGGTTGTCACAAAACCATGTGGGGTCACAAAACTAATTTAGGCAATTTGAAGACCATAAAAGTAATTAGGGATCATAATAGTAATTAGGGACCATAGCAAATATAGACCATTAGACTATATATGTAGCAAAAACATTTGGTTGTCACAAAACCATGTGGGGTCACAAACCTAATTTAGGCAATTTGAAGACCATAAAAGTAATTAGGGATCATAATAGTAATTAGGGACCATAGCAAATATAGACCATTAGACTATAGATGTAGCAAAATCATTTGGTTGTTACAAAGCCATTAGACTACGATGACTCTAGAGCGGGAGAGTGATTAGATGATTTCCTACCTTCTAAGAAAAGGGGTATAGTAACCCTAGGAATCATAGTATGACCTGGGTTTTAATGGTTTGAAAAATAGGGTACAAAACTGTAACATAGTCTAAAAACAGCCCCCCTAGCCAAGTTACAACCGTTTCGTTGTCGTCTTCTCAGTCACGTGATCAGAACAAAGAAATAGGAGGCGTGGCCGATTCGAGGCGATCAACGAAAACAGAATCGAAACGAAACGGTTGTAACTTGGCTAGGAGGGCAGATCTATTGAGAACTTCCTCCCTTTTAGGGTTCTGTATATAAAGGGTAAAAACGGCTTGCGAAGACTTCGCTTTCCGTCTGTCTAACACCAGGCTATATCTCATGAACTATGATAGCTATAGACAGTCGAAAATTTCACATAATATATATTATATGTATTTCTGTTGCCGCGAAATATAATAAAATATGAATTCAAGCGATTTCAAGCAATTCAATCTGTGGAGGGCAGTGGTGGCCGAGTTGTAACGGTCCCGACTTACGAGTTGTAGGTCGCGGGTTCAAACCCAGCCAGGCGCATTACTTTGTGTAATTCATTTCATCACCACTGCTCTCAAAACGGTGAAGGAAAACATCGTGAGGAAACCGGCATGTACTAGAACCAAAAAATTAGAAGACATATGACATCCACCAACCCGCACTGGGCCCGCGTGGTGGATTACGGCCCATTCCCTCTCCTAGAGAGATGAGGACTGAGTCCCAGCAGTGGGAACATTAAAAAGGCTGATTATGCTATGCTTATGCTATATTAATTCAAGTGGGGTTCCCATACAACAAACGTGATTTTTTTAGCATTTTTTTTTTGCTACGGAGGGTTTTTTTTTGTTTTTTTTTTCGGATGGGAAAATCATCTAATGACAACCCCCGCTCTTGGGCGGGGCGGGAGATAGTGTCAGACTTTTACTGACTAAAAACCCACTCCTGTTCCTTCTTTGCCATTTTTATTTTTCCAGGGCCCCGGGGGTCACTTTCGCATCACCCATGGCCCCAGTAGGCTTCGACCCTGTTGGGCCCCTACGGTTTGCTACGGACGGTACGAAATCGAATTTGAGCGGTTTTTATTTGGAAACTTTTTAAAATATTCATATTATTTTCCAGATTCTCTCCCAACGGCAAATATTTCGCTAGCGGCAGTGCAGACGGGTCGGTCAAACTGTGGGACACGGTGTCCAACAGATGCTTCAACACTTTCATAAATGCCCATGATGGATCCGAAGTGTGCTCAGTTGCTTTTACGAGGAATAGCAAGGTAGGTCGTATGGGCTTTTTTTTTAAGGTGGGAAATCATCCAATGACTTCTCATGCTCTAGGGTGGAGCGTGAGGGCGTGCCAGATGTTCCTTCTTTGCCTTACGTTCCAGGACCCTGAGTTTCCCTTTTAGAAGTCAACCCATGGCCCTGGTAGGCTTCAGACCTGTTGGGCCTAGGTTTGCTGATATCTCTTGTAATGCTCACTTAAATGTCTCACTGATGGTGGCGCATGTGTTGGATCATTCGGTTCCCTTCAAAATGGTTGAGCTGAGTGGTGCTAATATTAGCGTCATGTTCGTGAAAGGGCGCTGTCAGTTGAGACTGGTCATCTCTTAACTGCCAGTTGCTATTTTAATATCTATATTTAGTTTTTATTTTTACTGTATTTACATTGTTCTCACATGATAACGACAAGAAACATGTAACAGAGATTTTTTGTAATTACAAAATATGATTGAAAAGAGTGTCCATGGAGTTTCTTGCACATTCTTCTCCATAGAGATCTACGCTTTGGAATGTGCAATTAGCATCATTTTTTTTTCTGACTGACTGACTTCTTGACATTTCAAAAGTGCCTGTAATTGGTTTATTTGAAATAAATGCTTTTGAATCCTTTGAATCCTCTTTGAGGCGCGCGTAAAACACTACGCGCCGTCAACGACTGGAGTTCGGACCGGACGGTTACAGGACGGCCGGACGGCGAGCTACCCATTGCTTGGCGTCCGCAAGCCTAAGCCTACGGAGGCTGGAAACCGGGGTCGGTATCACGGTGGTTGGGGCGTGACGAAGTCCGTCCTCTCACGCGTACGTGGAGGTAACCGTCTGCCATTCCTCCTCACTCCGGACCATGGCATGTGCCAGGGCCCGGCGCTGGAGTGAGACCCCGCCGTGAGCCCACATGAGAACACAGCGGTGCTCCGCCCAAGCGGGGAACCTGAAGGCGGTGACAAAGCCTATGTGCGGAAAATAGTTATTAATCAAATTTACTTTTATTCCAGTACCTCTTAACATCAGGATTGGACTCGTCTATCAAGCTTTGGGAGCTAGCCAGCAGCAGATGTCTTATTCAATACACTGGAGCGGGCACCACAGGTAATCTTTGAATTGATTACGGCACATAGGAACTAACCTAAACTAAATTATTAAGCGTGTCCTAACTAAAAAAGCGTATTACAAGGTTAAAGACTATGTCTTATTTGGCAATGACTGCTTCTGCACATGTGGCCCCCTGGTAACTCATAATATTGTGTACATCTATCTATTAACTGCAATTCACATTTGTTGCAATTCACATTTTCTTTTTTCTTTTCTTCCTACACATTGCTTTTGCAATATTTTTTATATTAGTAGACACCAACCACCATAAATTCGTTAGTAATTTTCTTTTTGTTGACATGTCATTTATTGATAATTGTAATTACTTATTGTTCTTGTTTTTTTTTATATGGCTTCTTGTTTTTTTAATGTGAATGTGAGAACACCGTGGACTTCGCGAATTCTTAGGTTACTTCCTATTGCGAGTCACTTTTTTTTTTTAATATGATTATTTTTATTGTGCTTTTGGGTACAATATCGACTAGTCTGCGCTGTTCTTAAATATTGTAAACAATAATTTTTTTAAAAGAGTAACCATGGAGTTTCTTGCCGGTTCTTCTCCATAGGAAACGACCAATTTGGAACCATGCACTAGCTTCTGACGTTTTATAAGTGCCCATGTAGGCCTATGTGAAATAATTTTTTTTTGACTTTGACTTTGAACCATGCAGGATTTTTGAATTTTAGTTTAGAACATTATACAGTCCGAAATCAACTTTCTGGCAGTTGCCGGAACCAACACACCCCTATGATCGGAGGCTTCTCCTTTTTCGATGCAGATTTGTGGGAAAAAAAACTGGGCAAGTGCGAGTCGGACTCGCGCACTGAGGGTCCCGTACAAATTTACCTATGAAAACAGTTCAATTCCCGAATCGAGTTACGAAATTTTTTCCGAATTGCAAAAAAAAAGTTCTTTTTTTTTTGTGACGTAACTACAAATTTACAGTTTTCAAATTATTTCCTGTTTTATTGCTATAAGACCTTGCTTCATGCCAAATTTCAGGATTCTAGGTCAATGGGAAGTACCCTATGAATTTTGATCCCTTGAGAGTTTCGAAATACACGTTTTTTACGACATAAGCGGCCGTATCTTTTGTTTTTCCTTAACTCTGAAGTTCGATTTTATCACAGCTTCAAGGGAAAAAAGCTTATATAAATGTAATAAAATAAATATGAAAATATATAACATTATTTTTAGTATATGCGAAACCTGAATATAGTTTGTTCAGAATCAGTAACTAAGTCGATTTAAATCATTTTTACACCATGTTATATATTTTTCCAAAAATATTTAGAAAAAGGTCATAAGTTGGACACCACCGACGCCAAGTACAACACAGGTCACGGCAGGTTATAGCAGACATTAGACACTAGCGCACAGCTTGATGCGCGAGTAAAACAACTTCTCAATCGCCTGGGTGGCTCGGTGATCATGTATTTGTGCGGCTAACCCGGTAACTTAGCAAGCTTATAACTTCGTGATTTGGGTCTCGCATATACTAAAACTCATGTTGTATAAAAAGGTAATAATAATGAAAAATAAATATAAAAGTCAATAAATATAAATATTAATAACAAAAGTCCTAAATGAAAACACTGTCAAAAATTTAATTGAATTTCTATTTTTAGGCAAACAAGAACACCATGCTCAAGCGATATTCAACCACACTGAAGACTACGTTTTGTTCCCTGATGAGGCGACCACGTCTCTCTGTACCTGGCATTCAAGGAGTGCCAGTAGATGCCAACTGATGTCGCTGGGGCATAATGGAGCTGTCAGGTAAGATATTTAGGTCTTTACATAGGTTTTTTTTTATTCTATAATCACCACTTTAAGAAAAAATACTAATCACCACTGTGAGTAGCCCAAACAACACCATGGCCGAATTAATCGCGCATTATCTGGGTCAAGCTAGGTTATTTTGAAAAATATTAGAGGAAATATGATAGGTTATCACGACAATGACAACTACGCCATATTCCTTGATGAGGCGACTACGCCTCTCTATACCTGGCATTCTAGGCCAGTAGATGCCAAAGAATGTTGCTAGAGTAGGTTAGATTGTAGTGTTTCAAAATAGCCTTTGTTCTATAATCACCACTTTAGTTAAGAAGGCCGAGTAATCACCATTTTGAGAAAATACGAATCGCCACTGTGAGCTAAAGTAGCACAAACACCAAAAAATGCGAATTAGTCTCGACACCATCATTTTTTTAAAAGACTAACTATTGAGCGTCTTGCCGGTTTTTCACCATAGGAAACGATCGATTAGAACCGTGCACTAGCTTCTGACGTTTTATAAGTGCCCATGTAGGCCTATGTGAAATAATATTTTTGAATTAATTCGATCGTAACTTCGATTGCCACCCAAGCCAAGCCACCCAAGTTTGTGTGACGAGCACGATCATTTGTTCTGTGTCTGGGTGTTATTTATCTGTAATATGTATGTATTTAGAAATATATAAGTGTGTTTATATGAGTACTAACTCATAGCACAAGCCTTTCTTAGTTTTGGACTTGATAGCGTTGTGTGATAGTTGTGGAATATTATTAAATAAAAGTAAAGTTCTAAGCAATGTTCGACCATATAAGTTAGTGTTATCGTCCTTCCCTGCTTTTTCAGAACAATTTGGAGTATATTTAAATTTTGCTTTTGTTTCCAGGTTCATAGTCCACTCTGGGACCGCACCAGCATTCCTGACTTGCAGTGATGATTACAGAGCGCGCTTCTGGTATCGCCGAAACACGCATTAGTAGGAACCAGTAAAAATTCTTGCAGACTAAGATGAATAGACGATTTCTTCTATTTCTACCGTGTTTTTTTTTAATTCCCTGCCGGAGTCTGTGTTTCCTGATAGCTACAACTTGGGGGTCTTAATCTTTTAACTACATGTCGGATATATCCGACCAAATACTCCATCTCGTCAGCTCTTCTGTCTCATATGGGGATTGAAGAGCTAAACGAGGAGTACGCAGTCGCTAATACTCGACCCTGGCGTATAGGATGCGAAAACACTCGTCGGAGAAATCCGACGCAAGCGGTTAAAGGGTTAAAAACAACAATATTGGTATATTCATTATCGTTGCAAATGTATTTTACTGAAAACTTTCTTGTCGTTTCTCATGAAATGCTCGACTATTATTGATAAGGCTTTCTTTTGATTTTTTTAGTTATTAAGGTTTTTAAAAAAGTTGTTATTTTACAGCAAATAGAGTTCCAAGATATTTCTGAATTGATTAAAAATAAAAATGTTTTTGGAAATATTTGATGTCTGTATTCATGTTGCATACCTATCTCAAAAATGCTTATGCGGGTAGGTAACCTGCTAAACTTAAGTTTTCTTCAGTTTTCTCAATTTGCAGATGTTTCTGGATATATAATAATAATAATAATAATAATAAGAGGGAGGAAACAACCTGACCGCGTACCGTGTTCGGATGCTCTCTTTGTTTCAGGTGCTTGAGCCAGCCGTCAACGTTTCGGCCCAACGACTGTCGGATCAGGTGCGGGTTATCCAGCGTAATCATATGTTGGACGATACTGTACTTGATCGCCTCCGAACGGAAATGAGTAACCATGCCATTGCTCCTTCGTCGCAGTCCAGTGCGTCGCGTGTGGTACCAGTCATGGTACCACAGACTGCGGGACCACCGTCCTACCATCTTTCCGGGCATGCTGACGAAGAGATTACTGACATGGTTACACATGTAAGTACCCAGTGCAACAATGAATTGAGGAGTGCTTTGGAGTGTGCTATTCGGGAGTATCGCAACATGCCACTCGAACTTAGGCCGCGCTTACCTCGTTTGCCCATGCATAACAAGAATAAGGCGCTGGTGGCTGCTCTGGATTTGCAGTTGTCAAACTATTTTGACGACTGCGAAGATCTCACTGATACACACTCGATAATGTACTGCGCAGCTGTTGCGGCATGTCGTGTAGCTCACGTCACGTTTCCAAACTGTGACGTAGCTACACGACCGAAACCAACCGTGCCGGCTTGGCAGTGCAGAATCGAGCGTCGTATTGGTGGGGCCAGAGCACTCATCGGCAAACTAATCTGCTTCAGGGAGGGCAACACTCGCCCAAGAGTGATGCGCTTTGTGAGACGGGCGTTTTCAGGGACTGATATCAGCCCCCGAGACTATATGTCCCGTGTCACAGAGCGCATCGACTTCCTGAAGCAGAAGATGTATGCATGGGCAAACCGCATCCGTAGGTATAAGCGGCGGGTGGAGCGATACACCCAGAATCGCACATTCCGGAGTAATGAAAGGTGGGTTTATAGGTCTTGGGAGAGACCGGACCAAGGTGTGACTGATGCGCGCCTCCCGGATGATGACGCCATGAGTTCATTCTGGCGCAGCATCTGGTCGGTGCCTGTCAGTCACACCGAGGGTGACTGGACTCGAGAGGTCGAGCGTGCGTGCGATTCTATACCACAAATGGGGGCAATTGACATCAGCCCCCAAGATGTAGCTCGTGCAGTCCGTCCGTTGCCAAACTGGAAATCTCCAGGGCCGGATGGACTGCACAATTTCTGGATTAAGTGGTTTACAAGATCGCACGCTCGCTTGGCATATCAGTTCCAGTCTGCCTTAGAGTCCGGGTCGCTACCGGAATTCCTAACAACAGGAATAACCCACCTGCTCCATAAGTCAGGTAGTACTGCGGAGCCTAAAAATTATAGACCGATCACGTGTTTGCCGACGGTCTATAAAGTTCTTACATCCATACTGCGAAGCAAAATTAATAGTCATATTGACAAAAATTTTATCATGTCACCTTCTCAGAATGGATGTAGGAACGGGTCCCGCGGTACTAAGGAGCTGCTCCTCATTGATATGACCATTAGCCAACAGGTTCGACGTTCCCGAAAGGATCTGTCGACATGTTGGATAGATTATAAGAAGGCCTATGACTCTGTTCCTCATACATGGCTCATGAGGGTGCTAGAATTGTATAAAATTGATACAACACTACGCACCTTCCTGATGTCGTGTATGAGACAATGGAGGACGGTCCTTCGCTATCCAGGATGTCGACATATCCAGAGGAATAACGAACCTGTAAGGATCGAGCGAGGTATATTCCAGGGTGATAGTTTGAGTCCACTTTGGTTTTGCCTAGCCTTGAATCCTCTCAGCACACTGCTGGAGAATTCAGGTCTAGGCTATCGGTTGAAGAGAGGTGGTCAGGTAATATCTCACCTACTTTACATGGATGACCTGAAACTTTTTGCCCCCAACAATCTGCAACTGATGGAGCTACTGAAGGTAACCGAAACCTTCAGTAGTGCCATCAGGATGGAGTTTGGTGTGGACAAATGTGCGGTCATGCATGTAAAACGAGGGGAGGTTGTGGAATCTGTGGGAACTCAACTCACGGATTCCATAAACCTGAGATCCCTCTCTCCAACCGAAACCTATAAGTATTTGGGTATGTCGGAAGCTCTAGGCATCAATATCACTGACATGAAGCAATCGTTGAGGGAACGTTTCTTTGGTCGCCTGAAGAAGGTATTCAATAGCCTTCTTTCAGGCGGAAACAAGGTGCGTGCCTTCAACGGTTGGGTCATGCCGGTATTGATGTACTCTTTTGGCGTACTCAAATGGACTCAAACGGAACTTGACGCCCTGGATAGGAGGGTCCGCACACTGCTGACTGCATATCGAATGCATCACCCACGATCGTCGGTGATGAGACTGTATATCCCGCGGAAGTGTGGAGGTCGAGGTTTTTTAAATGCTAAGACCCTACACAACCGCGAGGTATGCAGTCTCAGGGAATATTTCCTAGCTGCCGACGTGGGTATGCATCGAGATGTAGTGTCAGTGGACAAAGGACTCACCCCGCTCTCAATGGCTAACGAGAACTGGCGCAAACCGGTAGTGCTTGACACTAACGACCGCAGGGAAGTATGGCAGAGCAAGCAACTTCACGGACGCTTTTTCCGGGCCCTTCATGGGCCCGATGTAGACCAATTGGCGTCCGTAGCCTGGCTGCGTTTCGGTGACCTCTTCGGGGAAACCGAAGGTTTTGTCTGTGCAATTATTGACGAAGTTATCATGACGAATAACTACCGGAGATTTATTGTGAAGGACGGCACGGTTGACATCTGTCGGGCATGTCACCGTCCGGGAGAATCAATTCGTCACATTATCTCTGGTTGTTCTCGTCTAGCTAACGGAGAGTATTTGCATAGACACAACCTTGTAGCCAGGATTATCCATCAGCAACTTGCTTTGAAATACTCTCTTGTGGAATCAGAAGTGCCGTACTACAGGTATGAGCCCGACCCAGTTCTTGATAATGGTCATATCACTTTGTACTGGGATCGGTCCATCATCACTGACAGGACTATTGTAGCCAATAAGCCTGATATAGTGGTGGTGGACCGAAGCGAGAGGCGTGCAATGATTGTTGACATATCCGTTCCGCATGACGAGAACCTCGTGAAAGCCGAGAAAGATAAACAAATCAAGTATATTGACTTGGCTCGCGAGGTTGTCGACATGTGGGATGTGGACTCGGCGATCATTGTACCGATAGTCGTGTCAGCCAATGGCTTAATAGCCAAGAGCCTCGACCAACACCTTAGGAGGCTCGCGTTAGGCGGCTGGATCAAGGGCTTGATTCAGAAAGTGGTACTCCTGGACACGGCTCGTATTGTTAGGAGGTTCCTTTCTCTGGAGCCCTGACCGCCGGTAGCTTGGACCCTGTTCCCGATACCGGTGGGACACTATTTTTTATATTTTTAAATGTTTTTTTTATTTTTTATTGAAATATTTAAAAATATAATTTATATGTACATATACAAATGAATAAGCGAAATAATAATAATAATAATAATATAATATTATATTATTCACACAACTATCACACAACGCCGTCTTGTCTCAAGCTAAGCAGAGCTTGTGTTTTGATTACTTAAATATTTCTAAATACATACATATTATAGATAAATTACACCCAGACACAGAACAAATGATTGTGCTTATCACACAAACATTTGTCCTAGGTGGGAATCGAACCCACGACCTCCGGCATAGCAGTCAGGGCCACTAACCACTAGACCAACAGGCCAGTCAAAAAAAATTAATATGCATAATGTTTGTCTAAGAAATCAATGATTAAATTAATGTTGTATTAGCAGTGTTTATACTACTAGTAATATTTAACAGTTAACGTATTAATTATGTAACTCTGAGTTATTCCATAGGTAAATAATAAATGTCTTCAATAATAAAATTATCTGTATTATTTCATCTTCCTCTAAAAAATTTTTAAAAATAACCAACCAACAACCAATGGTAAATAACTTACTATTTTGATGTGCAATTAAGTTTATTGTATTCTATTCTAAGACCAATTTTCAGATCTACCAAGTATACACAAAAAAAAAACAAAAAACTGGGAAGCGCGAGTCGGATTACCCACTAAGGGCTCCATACAAACGTACCTATGAAAACAGTTCAATTCCCGAATTGAGTTACGAAGATTTTTCCGAATTGTAAAAAAAGTTTTTTTTTGTGACGTACCTAAAAATTTACAGTTTTCAGATTTATTCCTATACCTTTTTTTTTTGCGGGAGATAGTGTCAGACTTTTACTGACTAAAAACCCACTCCTGTTCCTTCGTTGCCTTCGTCCCAGGACCCCGGGTTTCGTTTTCACACTACCCATGGCCCCAGTAGGCTTCGACCCTGCTGGGCCCCTACGATTTGCTGACATCTCCCTGAGGCGCGCGTGGAACAATACGCGCCGTCGACGACTTGGACTCGGTCCGGACGGTTACCAGACGGTCGGACGGCGGGCTACCCATTGCTCGCCGTCCGCAAGCCCGCGCCTACGGTGGCCGGAAATCGGGATCGGAATCCCGGCGGCGATTTGGGCGTGAGGACCGTTGCCTCACGCGATCGGCCGCCTCCTTTGCTAGCATTACTGCTTCGCAGAAGGAAGCGACCGCCTGCCACTCCTCCTCGCTACGGACCATGGCCTGTACCAAGGCCCGACGCGAGAGATCGCCGCCGCCGATCGCCCCCACGAGGACACGGCGTTGCTCTGCCCAAGCGGGGCACACCTCCACCGTATGCTCCACCGTGTCCTCCGGGCGGTCTACACAGTGGCGACACCCGGGCGTCGCTTCCGCACGAATCCGGTGCAGGAACTTCCCGAACTTACCGTGTTCGGTGAGAACCTGCGTCATACGGTAGGTGAGGACGCCGTGAGGTCTTTCCAACCACGCCTCAAAGAGGGGACTTACCGCCATAATTGTGGCGTGCCCAAGATTTATTCCTATACCTGTGCTATAAGACCTTGCTTCATGCCAAATTTTAGGATTCTGGGTCAACCGGAAGTACCCTATGAATTTTCAATCCCTCAAGAGTGTCGAAGTTTAATATACGTTCTTTGCGACTTAAACGGTCTTATCTGTATTTTTTTTCTTCAAGCTTCAAGGGACCGCAGACCTGAGTATATGGTTTTAATTTTAACTCGATACTTCCACGAGTTCCTGAGATAAAGGGTCTTGACAGACAGACATGTCTGTGTGTTTCAAAGTGATCCTATAAGGGGTCCGTTTTTCCTTTTGTGGTACAGAACCCTAAAAATGGTAAAAGACCGATTCTCAGACCTACCGTATACACAGAAAATTTCATATACATCGGTCAAGCCGTTTTGGAGGAGTTCGATCTGTTATCGAACTGTGACACGAGATTTTTATATATTAGAAGACTAGCTTCTGCCCGCGGCTTCGCTCGCGTGAAAGTAGTTTTCTCTATACAAACTTAGGACCCCCGCTTCACCCCCTTAGGGAGTGAATTTTGGAAAATCCTTTCTTTGTGCTCGCCTACGTCATAAAAGGAAACCTTGTGCAAAATTTTACGCTCCTAATCCCAGTAGTTTCGGCTGCGCGTTGATATGTCAGTCAGTCAGTATCCTCTTTTATATATATAGATTATTGTCTGGCGACAGAGGTTGCTGTACAACGTGACCTGCGTCCTGATACAAATGTGGAGCAAGGAAAGAAACACCTTCCACCCCCCTTTTTTAAGGTGAGAAATTATCCGATTGTTTCTCTCGCTCTTGGGTGGAGCGAGAGAAGACTTTTACTGACTAAAACCACACCTAAGTTCCTTCTTTGCCTTGCGTTCCAGGAACTCGAGTTTCCTTTTCGGAAATAGGCCCCTACTGTTATGCTGACATCTCTGAGGCTCGCTTGGACCGCTACGCGCTGTCGACGACTTGGGGTCGGTCCGGACGGTTACCGGACGACCGTACGGCAAGCTATCCATTGCTCGTCGTCCACAAGCCCACGTCTACATTGGCTAGAAATGGGGATCTTGATCCTGGCGGCTGGGGCGTGAAGATATCCGTTCTCTTATGCGTGTGGCCGCCTCCTTCCCCAGTATTACTGCTTCACAATAGAAGCGACCGCTTGCCATTCCTCCACGCTTCTGACAATGAACTGTACCAGGGCTCGGCCCGAGAGGTCGCTGCCGCCGATCACCCCCACGAGGACACGGCGGTGCTCCGTCCAAGCGGGGCCCACAATCGTATGCTCTGCCGTGTCTCCACCTTCCTTTGGTTCTTTCAAGAGCTGGAAACCCTGGTTAAAGTAGCTTATATGACCACTGACCTGACTATACAGTTCCACCGAAGACTCGCCCTTCAGCTGATGCCCAGTGAGGTAGGTGTTGTGACTGCTAGCTATGTAGTACTGGCTGAGGGGACCCGTCATGTCCTTGGAGATTGATTTGTGAACTTCCTCTTCTTCTGATGTTGTGGATTTTCTGTCGGGAGAGGACATTTGGTTAGCTTCTAAGCAGCTTTTCATCTAATAATAATAATAAAATATTCCACAACTATCACACAGCGCCATCTAGTCCCTAACTTAGCAAAGCTTGTGCTATGAGTACTAGATAACTCACAAACAATTAGCATAAGCATAATCAGCCTTTCAATGTTCCCACTGCTGGGACTCAGGCCTCCTCTCAAGGGGCCGTAATCCACCTCGCGGCTTGGTGAATGTCACACGTCTTCGAATTTTTGGATCTAGGACATGCCGGTTTCCTCACGATGTTTTCCTTCACCGTTTTGAGAGCAGTGGTGATAAAATAAATTACGCAAAGTAATGCGCCTGACTGGTTTTGAACCCGCAATAAACATAATTATTATTTCTAAATACATACATATTTTATACATTATAAAATAATAATAAAAAACTGGGCAAGTGCGAGTCGGACTCGCGCTCTGAGGGTTCCGTACAAACTTACCTATGAAAACAGTTCAATTCCCGAATTTACTTTTTTTGTGACGTAACTACAAATTTACAGTTTTCAGTTTTTTTCCTATATTTGTGCTATGAGACCTTGCTGCACGCCAAATTTCAGGATTCTAGGTCAACGGGAAGTACCCTATGAATTTTGATTCCCTTGAGAGTTTTGAAATACACGTTTTTTGCGACATAAACGGCCGTATCTTTTTTTTGTTAACTCAGAAGTTTGATTTTATTACAGCTTCAAGGAACCGCAGACCTGATTATATGGTTTTCATTTCAACTCGATACCTCCACGCGTTCCCGAGAAAAGGGGTCTTGACAGACAGACAGACAACAAAGTGATGGTATGGAACACAAAAAAAAACGACCATCCAAGATTAATGTTTGTGTGATGAGCACGATCACTTGTTCAGTGCCTCGTCGTATATTTAGAAATATACAATTAAAAATGTTTATCACTTGTTTAGTACTAGATAGCCTAGACTAGATGGCGAAGTGTAAAGTAAAAAAAACTTACGTTACAAAATTCGCCCTCATCTGTTCAGGAACGAAGGCGTAGTTGTCCTTATCCGTGAGGAACCTGACGAACCCCTCGAACGAGAGGCAGTTGTCAGCGCGAAGAGTTGGGTCTGGTTCGTGTCTCTAGGAGAATAGAAATAAAAAATTAGTTTTAATTAAATAAAACATTTTTCATAATAAGCTTTATAGGGGGGATGCAGCTCGACATCCATTTTCACTGTTTTTCATACAACCGCTTTAACACGATTATAGTACATGGTAGACATCCCACCCATACGCACAAAACGTTTTGAGAACACATTTAATATGCGTACAGCCAAGGAGTGGAATTCCCTGCCGGAGTCTGTGTTTCCTGATAGCTACTTCTAGGCAAGCGTGCTCCATCGTCGACCACATCATCGCTTACCATCAGGTGAGATAGTGGTCAAACGCGAGCCTATCATTAATAAAAAAAAAGGACGTTATTACACATTTTTCATTAGATATTTTTTAAACGCAGTAACTTGTAGATATTATCTAGGCTTTTATTGAAATCAATTTAAAAATTTAAATTTGTGTAAAACGAATCCAGTAAAGACCTCTGAAAATCTGCTATTATGCATGAACTTTGACACTTCATAATTTACTCAAAAATTAAAAAAGTCAAAAAAGTATAACAATAGAAGCCTTGCAAATTTAATCAAGATTCTAAATGACGAAAATTTTTTTCAAAAACTTTTAAGGGTGTAAAAACAAAAGACATATTTCCTGGAACAAGTTTTGTAAAATATTCGAGTAAATCACGGAAAATAATCACCAAATGTTAACAGGGTTTTCAGACGTTATCTCTCTTTTTTCACGTTGCCTTTTCGTCCAACATCGCGTTGGATTGCGTTAGATGAAGTAACAAGCTTTTAAACCATGCTCGATGTTGACGATAGTCGAGTGAAAAAGGAGCGCGTCATAATAAATTTATTATTACAAAGAAAAGATGTCTGAAGTGGGAAATTAAATTGTGTTTTTTTTTTAATAATGCTTACTATTTAAAATAAAATATTCGTGATGGCTCAGTGGTTAAGGCACCCGCCTCTCATGCATGAGGTCGCGGTTTCGAAACCGGGCAAGTATCAATGTGAATTTTTCAAGTCATGTGTATTTTTTAAGTTTATTTAGGATCTTACTAACACTCCGTGTCTCAGAAAGCATGTAAAGCCTTTTGGCCCGGTTGTCATTCGTATATCTTTGACAGTCGTGACAGGTAGCCAGAAGCCAGAAAGACTGACTATCAGTAGGGTGGTCCTTAAAAATTGATTTCTTTTATTTCACGGGGCACCACGTTATTTGATTTCTTTTTTAATTTTTAATATGACTTAGGTGTCGCTACCAAGGTTTGAATTTTAATTAAAAACTCAAATTCTGTATTTGTTAGATTCTATTATTTTTATTTAATTGTTGTTGTAGATATTTGAATCATTTATTTTTAAGATAGCATAGCATAATCAATCTTTTAGTGCCGAAACTGCGTTAAGCGGATGACAGCGACGGTCATCCGTTGCGTGACAAAGCGCGTGTGTCGTGTGTCGTGTGTGTGTGGTCCCCGTCGCAGTGTCGCTAGTTCAACTTAAACGGTGTGCATGTAGTCGTGTCGGTGGAGAACTTAATATTAATAACGTAGCAAAAAGGAGCCGCGGGTTCGGCTCCCCGCAACGGATGCCCGCGCGGGTCCCCGCATCGGAGCACTTTTGCTTGGGACCCGGACCTTAACGCATTTTCGGCCCTTAATGTTTCCACTGTTAGGACTCAGGCCTCTCTAGGAGAAGGAATGGGCCGTAATCTACCACGTGGGCCCAGTGCGGGTTGGTGGATGTGTGTGAAACCCGAACTTCTACAAAAAAATAACAGACCAACCTCGCCGGTACGCACCGCGTTCAAAATTTGAAAACACGCTTGTATTACCTCCATCAAAGTTAAAACTACACAGTTCGAGTCCTCACGTCGGGTCAATAAAAATATATAACAAAATACCGAATGACATCAAAAGCGAGGAAAGTGATAGAATATTTATTAAACGGCTAAAAAAACTGCTAGTCGACAAATGCTACTATTCAGTAAAGGAATTCTTTAATGATAACTTTAAAACTTAATAGTACCTATTATTTACAGCTTCAAAAATTTTACACCTTTTCCATATTCTGTTTTAAAATTTGTTATGTTTTCGTGGATCTTTTTGACATTATCAATGAATTCTTTTATGGACTCTAGTTACGATTATTTTATTTCTTTTTTTTTTATTGGTATTAATTTATTTTGACATTTGATATTAATTTATTTTGAAATTTGTTATGAATTTATTTTGACCTTTGTAATGAATTAATTTTGATATGTGTAACGAAATAATTTTGACATTTATAATAATTTATTTTGACATTTATAATGAATTTACTTTGACAATTACAATGAATTTATTTTGACATTTGTAATCAATTTATTTTGACATTTGTAATTAATTAATTTATTTTGACATTTGTAACGAATTAATTTTGACAATTATAATGAATTTATTCTGACTTTTATAACGAATTTAGTTCTGACAGTTGAAAAATTTACTTTGACATTTAATGAATTTATGACGTTTACTATTTTTATTTGCTATGTTAGTGGCAGCTGTATTTCATTTAATTCGAGTTGTATATCCGATTCCTTTTTTTTCTCATTATAACTTTGTTCTCTAAAATTGTACTTCTCACTGTTTTATGTATTGTTTGTAATTGCTGTGCCCGACAGGGTCCATGCACTTAACTAACTATTCTTAAGATCTTATGTAACACATGTGATATAGCAATAAATAATTGAATTGAATTGAATTGATGTCACATGTCTTCGATTTTTTTTTGTTCTAGTACCTACATGCTGGATTCCTCACGATGTTTTTCTTCACCGTTTTGAGAGCAGTGGTGATGAAATATATTACACAAAGTATTGGGCCTGGCTGGGTCGTTAACACTGGGTCACCATTGCTCTCTGCGGAGTTATCTTGTTGTAATATTCATCATCATCATCATCATTTCAGCCGAAAGACGTCCACTGTTGGACATAGGCCTCCCCCAAGCGTCGCCACAATGACCGATCCTGTGCTTCTCGCATCCACCGCACTCCCGCGACCCTCACCAGGTCGTCGGTCCACCTTGTGGGAGGCCTTCCAACGCTGCGTCTTCCGGTGCGCGGTCGCCACTCTAGAACCTTTCGGCCCCATCGGCCATCCGTTCTACGAGCAATGTGCCCTGCCCACTGCCACTTAAGTTTGGCGATTCTTCGGGCTATGTCGGCGACCTTGGTTCTCCTGCGGATATCTTCATTCTTTATGCGATCACGCAAGGAAACTCCGAGCATAGCCCTTTCCATTGCTCTTTGGGTGACTGTAAGCCTTCTGATGAGGCCCATTGTAAGCGACCATGTTTCAGAGCCATATGTCATCACTGGCAACACGCACTGGTCATAGACTTTCGTCTTGAGACACTGTGGTATGTTGGACGAGAAGATACCGCGCAGCTTCCCGAACGCTGCCCAGCCGAGTCGGATTCGACGATTGACCTCTTTCTCAAAGTTAGACCTACCCAACTGGATTGTCTGTCCCAGGTAAACGTAATCGTCTACAACTTCGAGTGCAGAGTCTCCGATCTTGATCGGAGTGGGTGCTACATGGTTATTTACCATGACTTTGGTTTTATCCATGTTCATTTTAAGACCCACTCTTTTGGAAGCTCTACTAAGGTCATCGAGCATTGTACTGAGCTCCTCCGTAGTTTCAGCCATGACTACTATATCATCGGCAAACCGAAGGTGAGTGATGTACTCGCCATTGACATTAATGCCTAGTCCACTCCAGTCCAGAACCTTGAAGACATCCTCCATTGCAGCCGTGAACAGTTTCGGAGAGATGACATCTCCCTGCCTCACGCCCCGCTGCAGAAGGATAGGTTTCGAGGTCTGGTCCTGAAGTCGGACTGACATTGTGGCGTTTTCGTACAAACACTTCAGCACTTCGATGTACCGATAGTCAATCTGGCACCGTTGGAGAGACTGCAGTACAGCCCAAGTCTCGATCGAATCAAAAGCTTTTTCGTAGTCCACGAACGCTAAGCATAGAGGCAAGTTATACTCCTCTGTCTTCTGTATAACCTGCCGGAGCGTATGTATGTGGTCTACGGTGCTGAAACCTTTTCGGAAACCGGCTTGTTCGGGAGGCTGGAAGTCGTCGAACCTGCGCGCGAGACGATTCGTGATGACTCTGGAAAACAGCTTGTAGACATGGCTCAGAAGTGAGATGGGCCTGTAATTCTTAAGCAAGGCATTGTCGCCCTTCTTAAAGAAAAGTACCACCACACCTCTGCTCCATGCCTGTGGCGTCTTTCCCTCAAGTATGACGGAATCGAACAACCTCTGAAGGGCCCTTAGGACCGGTTTTCCACCCGCCTTCAGGAGTTCGGCTGTAATTCCGTCGTCACCCGACGCCTTGTTGTTTTTAAGCTGCTTCAGAGCCACCCTAATCTCGTACAGGCTAACGTCCGGGATATCTTCGGTATAGTGCCGGGTTAATCTAGCTCTTGGGTCGTTTGCTAGATTCGTTGTGGGTTTTGTGATAGATGTGTACAGCTGTCCATAGAATGCTTCGATCTCTCCCAGAAGCTCCGATTTGGCGGATATGACTCTGCCATCGTCGGTCTTCAGTTTCGTGAGCTGGCTCTGCCCTATAGACAGATCCCTTGCAAAAACCTTGGAGCCCTTATTCCGCTCAATCGCATCTTTAATCCTTTCGGTATTAAAGAGGCGGAGATCGCGTTTTAAGGACTTTGAGATCCGTCTATTGAGCTGCCGGTAGATGCACGCATCGTCTGAAGACTGCAGAATCATCTCACGCCTCTCTTTCATGAGTTCGAGAGTTTGATCAGAGAGCCTTTTCTTCCTTGTACGACGAGTCTTAAAAAACTTAGACCCGACCGTATGGACAGTTTCCACGAACCCATCGTTGTATTCGTCCACAGAGCCACCTAGGCACTCGAAACGATTGTGAAGTTCGAGCTGAAAGCTCTCGGAGTTTTGAATCTGGATCTGTGCTGGACGGAGCGTAGACTTCATCAGTCGAGATCTTTCAAGCTTGATATTGATATTCAATGTGCCTCTTACCATGCGGTGATCACTTCCAGTTTTCACCGCGTTGATCACAGAGACATCATTGAATATTTGCTTCTTCGTCGACATGATGAAGTCAATCTCATTTCTGGTCGCACCATCAGGACTTTGCCAGGTCCACTTCCTACGCTCACGTTTTTTGAAGAAGGAGTTCATCATATAGAGGCCCTCCTTCTCCATAAAACTAGCCAATAGGTGTCCCCGGCGGTTCCGATGTCCAAATCCAAATTGCCCCACTCGCAGCTCATCACCGTCTCGTTTACCCAGTTTCGCGTTAAAGTCCCCCATGACCACGGTGAAGTGAGTCTTAGAACCATGCATGGCTCTGGATATATCCTCATACATGGACTCTACTTCGTCGTCGGGGTGTGTCGAGGTCGGGGCGTAAACCTGTATGACCTTCAGCGAATATCTTGATGATATTCTGAGTATAAGATACGCTACCCTGGTCGACACACTCTCGATCCTCACCACATTGTTCACAAGGGACTTGTGGACGATAAACCCGACACCACCCTGGGACTGCTGGTTACCCTCCCGGAAATAAAGCAGGTTACCGGACTTGAGAATTATCGTGTCCTCCCCCTGTCTTCGGACTTCAGATAATCCCACAATACTCCATCGTAACCTGCTCAATTCTTCCTCAAGTTCGGTGATCTTCTCGTCGGACCGGAGTGTACGCGTGTTATATGTTGCCAGGTCCAGTCGTCGTTGTCTAAAGGGGTAGCCGGATCCCATCCGGAGATTCTTCGCACCCCTTGCCTCGCCGTAACCTTGACCGCTACCGGAGTCAAGGGTAGACGGGCTGCCGGGCACTAGGGGCCGTTTTTTGGTTGTGCTTATCATTGGGGGGATTTGCCATAATCGCCACGCTTGGCATGCGGGTTGGCGATCGCAGTTTGGTTGTTGGAATTCACAAAGAATGCTGCTGCCCATTCTCTGGTATGTCCCTTAGTCGCCTCTTACGACACCCACGGGAAGAAATGGGATGGTGTTATTCTTTACGTCCGAACACCATACGGAACCAATTGTTATATTCACCTGTATAATATCCTTTAATTGCAGCTCAGTCTTCGGTTCATTCTGTCTCGTCTCGCAGAACTTTCCAAGCGTAGGCAAGGACAGCACCCTGCCGCTGACATCTGGACAAGCTCCTGTTGAAGGTAAAATAGTGATAAATGCTTTATTAGGCAGGTTGTCTGCGGTGGTACTGTGATCACGTGATACAGCAATTTTCAAGAAAGACTTTTTGAACAGCAATACTGAAAAAGTTTGTTCACATTGTTCACATATATACATATAAGTAGAATCAAAGCAAGTCCCCTTCATTGATATTGTTGCGAAAATCTTGATCGTTTTGAATATCGATTAATTCTAACTGCATTGACTCTGGTGCAGTTTCAGCTGAGTCAATGCAGTTAGAATTAATTGATATTCAAAACGAAAGCAGTCTCAGCTGAAATGGTGAAGGGATTGCAAAATTTGTTCAATAGTGGTTTAACTTTTTGAAACTCAGAAAATCGTTCACGAAAAGATTTTATTAAAATATCTAATTTTTCGATAAAGCTAAGATTAACCCCTGATTTATTGAATGTATCAGCCATTTTTTTATAATTTGGAAAATGATTGTAATTGCCCGAAATTATTTTTTGATCTGAAATGAGCTAGCTTGCTGGCGGGCCACTGGCATCTTGCCAGGGGTCGCAGTCTGTGAATCTCTGCTTTAAGCCTTCTGATGAGGCCAATCATATTTATTGGTCCTTTTAGCTTAGCACTGGTGGAAATTGGTTCAACAGGTTTAATATTATGGTGTATTTATATGGATCTTACCAGGTAATGCAGCAGCAGCAAGAAGGTCGAATGCCTTCTTCCTCCCGACCTTGTCGCTGGGAGGTTCCAGGTCTAGAGACCCGTTCCTTGTTAGTAGACCTGAACAGAAAGATATCATCCTTAATATTATTAGCTGTTTTTAGGGTTCCGTACCTCAAAATGAAGAACGGAACACTTATAGGATCACTTGGTTGTCCGTTCGTTTGTCTGTCTGTCTCCTGTCCATTTATCTCAGAAACGTGTGAAGGCATTCAGTTGAAATTGAAACCGTATGCTCAAGTCTGCGGTCACTTGAAGCTGTGAGAAAATCAAACTTCTAAGTTAACGGATAAAATAGATGTCGACGTTTATGTCGCAAAAAACGTACATTTCAACACACTCAAACGAATCAAAATTCATAGGGTACTTCCCGTTGACCCAGAATTCTGAAATTTGGCATGAAGCAAGGTCTTATAGTATAGATATAGAAATAAATCTGAAAACTGTAAATTTGTAGATACATCACAAAAAATCATTTTTTAAAATTCGGAAAAATCTTCGTAACTCAATTCGGGAACCGAACTGTTTTCATAGACTCGCACCCAGGGTTCCGTGCAAACTTACCTATGAAAACAGTTCGATTCCCGAATTGAGTTACGAAGATTTTTACGGTTCGCAAAAATGTTTTTTTTAGTGACGTAACTACAAATTTACAATTTCCAGAATTTTTCCTACACTTGTGCTATGAGACCTTGCTTTGTGCCAAATTTCAGGGTTCTAGGTCAACGGAAAGTACCCTATGAATTTTGATTCCTTTGAGAGTGTCTAAATATACGTTTTTTGCATCATAAACAGCCGTATCTTTTTTTTTCGTTAACTTAGAAGTTTGATTTTTTCACAGCTTCAAGGGACCGCAGACTTGAGTATATGGTTTTAATTTCAACTCGATACCTCCACGCGTTCTTAAGATTAAGGGTCTTGACAGACTGACAGACGGAAAACAAAGTGATCCTATAAGGGTTCCGTTTTTTCCTTTTGAGGTCCATAAAATTAGACTCCGGCAGGGACTCTTTTGCTGTACGCACGGTGAATGTGTTCCGTACGTCTAGTGGTTCGATGATGGAGCAAGATTGGTGGAATTAAATTGTGGAATTCTGTGCCTATTCTCAGAGAGGAATACGTGTTCCAGCAGCGGGAACATTACTAACCGGTGTTGACTCACCTGTCCTAAAGATAGCTCTGCTTCGGAACAGTTCGGGTGAACTTCGGCTTTTCTCGGCTCCAAGAAGAGGTGATCGGTTTCTCGGTACTGCTAACTGCTCGAAAATATCTCTGAGTTCTGATCGCATGACCAAGCTGTGAACAAATAAAATAATTTATTGTTAAAGAAGTCTTTTAGGATACCTTTTGACAATAACAAAAGAACTTTCAATAGTTACCTGAAACTCCTGAAAAGTGTGACGAAATCCATGAAGTCCAGTTGTGTGTCATACCCAACGGAGCCGGTTCTTAGATGTTTCAGATTCTCCCAAAATCTCTCACTGGTTTCTAGTCTTCTTAAACTGTGGACAAAATAATAATACATAAACAATAGGAACAAAGGACACACAATACATTCCACTTCTTTCGTTGACAAATCTTTCACAATTCAAGCAGCTCGTTTGAGGAATGCGTTACCCTTAAAAGTGAGGCGTGCTCAAACGCTACCTAAACGTTTAAAAAAATGGTGAAGGAGCATCTTCTCCTGGCTCAATTATATATTTAATATTTATTAGTATATATTTTTCTTATATTGTATTTGTGTTATTATGTCTTATTAGTATTTTTCAGATGTTGTACACTGACCGTCCTAAATCTATCTCCTTTCTTTCAGTCCATCCAAAGGTTGTCTGTAAGAAATTGCCCTGTGCGATAAGACCGCCCCTAGTACACTTATTTTTGTTTATGTGATGTGCAATAAAGAATATAATAATAATTATAATAAGGTCTAGACGACCACCTGTCGAAACTGTCGTTGCGCGGTTGGATCAAGGGCCTGATACAGAAAGCAGTACTCCTCGATACGGCTCGCATTGTGAGGAGGTTCCTGTCTCTGGAACCCTAACCACCGGTAGCTTGGACCCTGTCCCGACACCGGCGGACTGCTATTTTTTATATTTTTTAATGTTTTTTTTGATATGTGCTTTGAAAAATATTTAACAATGTACAAAATATGTACAAAAAATAAATAAAGAAAATAATAATAAAGGAGGAGGATTAAGGTATACTGTCTATGGACGCATAGCTTCATAGATGCGTATTTATCGATATTATCTACGCTTGATATACTCTTGCTGACAGCTTACATACAATACTATTAAACTTTGTCGACAAAGCGGCATCGTCGTGCCATCTCGTGTCATTGCCGTGAATGACGAATACGCGTCTATAAAGCTACGCGTCAATGGAGTGTAGGCCTAAGAGCGCCCAACCCTAGATACATTTTTGTACAACCACTCTTATGAGATTATTACGTTCTCCAGTTATTTTGGAAACACAGATATCTTGTGGATATTATCTAGATTTCTATTGAAATCAAATAACAAGTTTGTGTTAAACTAATCTGGTAAAAAAAAATCCTTTGGAAGTTTTACGTGAACTTTTGCCCTCCATAATGTACTCATATATTAAAAATATAAAAAAGTACATCAATAGAAGCCCTGCACACACGAATGCTAACAAAGTTTTCAGGCGTTATCTCTCTTTTTTCACGTTGCCTCTTCATCAAACATCGCGTTGGATTGCGTTAGATGAAGCAACAAGCTTTTAAACCATGCTCGATGTTGACAATAGGCGAGTGTAAAAGGACCCTCTTAATACGGGGTCACTTTGACCTCGTACTGAACTTAGCCAAAAAGAAGCTTTTAGTGTCTTAAACGTTATAGGGTCTAATAAGCCCCGTACCGTCATAATGATCGTTTTCAAACGAGGTCTTAATCGCCCCTTACCGAAGGAATGAAAATAATAAAAAAGCAAAAGTGCCGCTGTCAACATGTTCAATAAATTAAGAAAGTTAGATACAATCCTAGACTAAAATATTAAAAAATAATAAAGAAGCGGTATAAAACGTGAGAAATTAATAGAATTAGGTAGAGAAAGTTTAAAAGCAGCGATGGCGCCATTTTAAAAGGCCAAAAACGCCACCATTAAAACTCCAATAAAACCTAAAAATACTCAATAATTTATTGCATTCCATATTATGTACCATGTATTATGTAGGGAATCGTTTGTCTTGGTATGGTCATGTGAAGAGGAGGGATGAAGCGCATGTTACTAAAAGAGTTATGAGTTTACATGTGGATGGATGGAGAGGGAGAGGGAGACCAAAGAAAAGATGGATGGATTGTGTGAAGAGTGATATGAAAGAAAAGGAAGTTAGTGATAGTATGACGAGTGACAAGGCAGAATGGAAGAAAAAAACATGTTGCGCCGACCCCAAATAACACGGGACAAGGGCAGGAAGATGAAGATGATGATGATGATTATGTACATAGGTGGTATGAAATATAGTCAAGATCAATATGGACCCTGTCGGGCACAGCAAAGTTAGGAGAGAGGATAGTAACAATACATGGAAGTGATTATTGTAGGTAGATCTAATAGATGTATATCATTATGTATGTGTGAAAGCATTGGTAGATTGTGTCAGATATTTTGATTAATTTTTATATATTTATAATAATTGATTGTGTATGCATATTATTATGTCTATTGTTTAAGTAATTGTAAATTATGTCAAATATTTTATTTATTTTTGTCGTCATCATTATTAAATTAAATACAAACATATTCTAATGTTTCTGTAGTATTGGGCAGCAAATATATCAAGTAAATTTTTTCGTTAAACTTCGCTGAGGTAGTCAATACTACAATAAAATTCTCAGCTCCATTTTACCGAGATCACGCCTGTTTCAATGATTCCACATATTGTCCAGTTGCGCAGACACTTGAGATACAAAACTACACCAATTTTACATCACAATATCCACTAGGAATCAATTTGCAAATAATTAAAACAGCCACTAAAAGTAAAATTGTGATATTGTTGATAAACCACGCTCAATAATAAACAAGTCCCGAACCAAAACAAAAACACTGCTGTGGTCAGCAACAACCAACAAGCAACCAACATCAAAATATTTACGCATAGTTTTCTAGGTCAAAGTCACCTAGGAAACTAGGTCACAAACCAATCGAAGGTCAATATGTCAAAAGTCAAGGTCATTGTGAAAAATCTCAGAGACGTTTTGTCAAGCGACGTTTGGTCATAAATTATATTTCACAAAAAAAAAAATGGTAAATTTAAAATCTAAGAATAATAAAATATATAGAATGAGTTGTAGATCTGTATTCATCTATATATATAAAAGGAGAAACTGACTGACTGACATATCAACATACAGCCAAAACTACTGGGACTAGAAACCTGAAATTTTGCAAAAGGCATCATCTTATGACGTAGGCAAGCACTAAGAAAGGATTTTCCAAAATTCACCCCCTAAAGGGATGAAACGGGGGTCCAAAGTTTGTATGGAGAAACCTATTTTCACGCGGGCGAAGCCGCTGGCAGAAGCTAGTAACAAATAAATTATAATGATAATTTATTAATAAGACAATTTTTGATTCCCAATATTTGTTAGTAGCACTTATTTCTATATTAGTTCATAGGTATAAAATTATGTAATAATACAAGGATAAAACTTTTCGAATTATAAAATAAAAATTAAATCTCATACAATTATTGTTAATGAAACTTGAAAATACAAAGAAAATAATAAAGTATACTAAAATAGTCAATAACTTAAAATGGTTAATAGCAACAATAAAATAAATTAAAATGTCAAAAAATAAATATGTCAGTGAAACTTAAAATGATTAAACAATAAAATAAATTAAAATGGTCAATAAATTAAAATGTCAAATTAAAAATGTTAAAAGATACATACCTATGCCTTAAAATTCTACCATTTTTATACTTGAATTTATTAAAAGAAGCAAAAATATTTCAAAACAAATCGTCTTGAACGTCAATTTTTAAATCAAGAGTAAGGAGCTTCTAGTTTTTTCGTTTGTAGCCTTAGCACTGTTTAAATTACAAATAATATGACTACCAACATCCCAAGGTCATCACATATCAATATCAAGGTCATCATAACATGAATTTCAAGGTCATCACTTACCTACTCCTGTTAGGTGACCCCGCCATGATGCTAGTGGCTGCAGCAGTTAAACTGCTATGCCGAGGCCCGTACTGGTGATGGTGGCTCATCATTGATGATGAATAGGAACTGTAAAACCAGAATTAGCTGGTTTAGCATTTAATTTATTAGAAAAAAAAAGTTATCCCACACTGCAAAATATTCCTGTATCGTGAGTGCGTCCCAAATATAACATACTAGCTTTGGCCCGCAGTTTTGGCCGCGTACATAAAATATAGCCAATGACACTCAAGAATAAAGCAGCTTTCTATCGGTGAAAAAATTTTAGCAATCGGACCAGTACTTTCAGAGATTACCAACGATAAACAAAAAAAACAAACTTTACCTCTTTATAATAGTAGTGTAGATTTGGCTGACCTGTTGGTCTAGTGGTTAGTGGCCCTGACTGCTATGCCTGACGTCGTGGGTTCGATTCCCACCCAGGACAAATGTTTGTGTGATGAGCACGATCATTTGTCCTGTCACCATCGTCATCTAGTCTCAAACTAAGCAGAGCTTGTAGTATAAGTACTAGATAACTGATAAACATACTTATATATTTCAAAATACATTTACGCAATATAGATAAATTACACCCAGACCACAAATGATCGTGCTTATCACACAAACATTTGTCCTCGGGCCACTGACCACTAGACCAACAGGCTAGTCGAAATGTGGCATAGGTCAGAATGGGAAGAATGCACATGTCCATTTAGCTTACGCTTATTATATTATAATAGCTTTCCCATGGTTGGGCAAAGGCCTCCAGTCTTTCCAACGATCACGGTTCCTCGCTTTCTCATTCCAATTCTTAAGGCAGCCATCCAGGTCGTCCCACCATTTCCTTCGTGGTCTGCCGCAGCCCCGCGTCGCTGTGCTCGGGCACCAATCCTGTGTTGTACGTGTCCACACCTCGTTAGACATGTGGCAGACATGTCCATTGTCCTGCCCAGTCCCGTTTAAGTTGGGCAGCCTTTTGAAACACATCAATGTCAAGCTTACCTATGTCTTGGTGACCCCTGTATTACTTCGTCTTCACTTCTCGTCCCTGACGTGTGGGTTGACACGAAGCTCTTTGGGGAGCTTGTTTTAAGCTCGGAAGTTGATTTGTTTTTCTGCAATAACCAAAACAGATTATGATTAGAGTGATTGAACTATCGACTATGTAAGTTTGCCAGATGTTTTTATGGGCTAATTGCCGCAGAGTGCGTGTTGCCAGTGATGACATATGGCTCCGAAACGTAGTTGCTTACAATGGGCCTGATCTGAAGGCTTAAGGTAGCATTCGGTTTTTAGCAACCGCGACCCGGTCGTATCGGTGGCAGTGCTGTCGCGCGACGCAGGCGAGAGGCATATGACGGCATTTTCACTACCCCTAGCGGTGAAAATGCTGCCATTTTGATATGGCGCATTACATCGCTCCGCGACAAACGACCGTGCGAGCGTAATTGAATGGTCGCAATCGCTAAGAACCGAATGCTACATTTAAAGTTGCCCAAAGGGGGAAAGGGCTACACTCGGAGGTTCCTAGCGTGAGTGCATCAGGAATGAAGTTATCCGCAGGAGGACCAAGGTTACCGACATATCCTGAAGAATCGCTAAACTAAGTGGCAGTGGCGTGTAGTGTGTGTGGGCGTGTGGTGTGTAGTGGCGTGTGGCGTGTGGTTAAGTAGCAGTGGGCGGGGCACACTGTACGCAGAATAGATGGTCGATGGGGCCGAAAAGTTCTGGAGTGTCGACCACGTACCAAAAGATGCAGTGTTGGATAACGTCCCACAAGGTGGATCGATGACCTGATGAGGGCCACAGAACCAGTCGTTATGGCGACACTTGAGGGATGATCACACGGGCGAAGCCACTGGTAGCAGCCAGTAATATTATAAATGTGAAAGTAACTCTGTCTGTCTGTTATGTTTTCACAATTTCACGGTTAAACTATAGAACCGATTTTGATGATATTTCGTATGGAGTAAGTTTGAACTCCAAGGAAGGAGCCACCGTAGGCGCGGGCTTGCGGACGGCGAACAATGGGTAGCTCGCCGTCCGACCGTCCGGTAACCGTCCGGACCGAGCCCAAGTCGTCGACGGCGAGTACTGTTCCACGCGCGCCTCAAGGAGATGTCAGCAAACCGTAGGGGCCCAGAAGGGTCGAAGCCTACTGGGGCAATGGGTGATGCGAAAAAGATCCCCGGGGCCTTGGAAAAATGGCAAAGAAGAAGCAGGACTGGGTTTTTAGTCAGTTAAAGTCTGACACTATCTCCCGCCCCGCCCAAGAGCGGGGGATGTCATTGGATGATTTTCCCACCCGAAAAAAAAACCCAAGGAAGGAAATAGCTATTTATATATCGACTTCGCAACCAGCTGTAACCGAAATTCACACGGACGAAGCCACTGGTCTTTACAATTTATAGTGTTATATTTTTACCTTGAATTTGATCCCTGAACTCCGGAGTGAGTCACAGTGTGAATCAGTGTAACCCTTGACCGGAGTGGAGTGTGAAGAACTGCCACAAGTGGATTCTCTGCCTCCGAAGACCTGGAGATGAGAGTAAATTAGTTTGTTTTTCCATTTTGATCACCATTCATTCATAATCAATAAGCCTGTACAATATTTCCATAAATTGAGTGACATTTTGGGATATAAACAAACGCTAATAACTTTGCTGTTTATGAATATTATTTATTGAGACTTTACTTAAATAATAACAAGACCTTTTTTAAATAAGCCCTTTAAGTATTTGTTTTAATTAAATATTAGTGGTGTAGTAGCATAATCAGCCATTTAATGTTCCCACTGTTGGGACTCAGGCCTCCTCTCTAGGAGAGGGAATGGGCTGTAATCCACCACGCGGACCCAGTGCGGGTTGGTGAATGTCACATGTCTTGGAATTTTGATTTTAGGACATGCCGGTTGCCTCACGATGTTTTCCTTCACCGTTTTGAGAACAGTGGTGATGAAATAGATTACACAAAGTAATGCGCCTCGCTGGGTTTGAACCCGCGACCCACAACTCGTAAGTCGGGGCTGTTACCACTCGGCCACCACTGCTCTAGTGGAGTAGTAATACATTCAAATATACTCACTCGAATAGCATCCGAAACCAATGGCTCACAACAGCATCCATCTTCATAATATAAAGCTGTGTACTTATTCTTAAGCCAGGCTAAACTCCTGTCTGCCAGCTTAGCTTGACTCATCAGGGCTCTGATGACGGAGTGGAGGCCTACTGCCCATACCCTGGAAGTAAGGAGATTGGAGATGAATTTGAATTCCAGCTACTACTCCCACTCTTTCTTTGTCCATGCAGTAAGGTTGTGGAACTCTCTCCTGTCTGATTATAATTTAGGTGTTTTCAAGGCTAGAGTGAATAGCACAGCATAGCATAGCATAGTCGGCTTTATAATGTTCCCACTGTTGGGACTCAGGCCTCCTCTCTAGGAGAGGGAATGGGCCGTAATCCACCACGTGGGCCCAGTGCGGGTTGGTGGATGTCACATATCTTCGAATTTTTGGTTCTAGGACATGTCGGTTTCCTCACGATGTTTTCCTTCACCGTTTTGAGAGCAGTGGTGATGAAATAAATTACATAAAGTAATGCGCCTGGATGGGTTTGAACCCGCGACCTACAACTTGTTAGTCGGGGCCGTTACCACTCGGCCACGACTGCTCTTGACTGCAGCTCTAGAGTGAATATAGGCTCTCAATAAACGAGCGCGATTCACCATCAACGATGGCATCACTGCTTACCATCAGGTGGGATCGCAGTCAAGCTCTAGTAAAAACATTCTTACCTATATGAATATGCAGGCAATACGAAATGCACGGTCCGGTTATCGCTTAGCGTCCGTCCATAGACAAGAGATATAATGTGAGGACCATGGGTACACGTCTCCAAGCCGTGTCGTCTGGCGCAAGCCGTCAGCTCTGCAATGTCGCGAGGTTCAAGGAGCTTGCCTCCAAGACGCATGTCTTTTACACATTGGAGGTCGATGAATCTGGAATGCGAAGATTGTGTTTTGTTATAATACTAGCTAGGCGAACTTTGTACCGCCTAACAGTCAAAAAATGTAGTATATCTTTCGATATAGTCAACCGATTGCGATGAAACAAAGCCTAAGTAATATATCAAGTTACAAACAATTTAATGTATAAAAGTTATCTACCTCGATTTCGTACATTTTACGTGATGCGCGCACAACTAAAAACTTCTACAGATATAATATAATAATAATAATAGCACACGAGGTTGTCGACATGTGGAATGTGGACTCGGCTATCATTGTGCCGATTGTTGTGACCGTCAATGGTCTTATAGCCAAAAGCTTCGACGACCATCTGTCGAAGCTGTCGTTGCGTGGTTGGATCAAGGGCCTGATACAAAAGGCCTCCTCGATACGGCTCGCATTGTGAGGAGGTTCCTGTCTCTGGAGCCCTAACCACCGGTAGCTTGGACCCTGTTCCCGACACCGGCGGACAACTACTTTTTATATTTTTAAATGTTTTTTTTATATGTTTTTTAAAGAAATATTTAAAAATGTAAACGATATGGATAAAAAATAAATAAATTGAATAATAATATAATAATATTCCACAACTATCACACAACGCCGTTTAGTCCCAAGCTAAGCAGAGCTTGTGTTATGGGTACTAGACAACTGATAAACATACTTATATATTTCTAAATACATACATATATAGATAAATTACACCCAGACACAACAAATGATCGTGCTCATCACACAAACATTTGCCTTGGGTGGGAATCGAACCCACGATCTCCGGCATAGCAATCAGGGCCGCTGCCAACTAGACCAACAGGTCTGTCAAATAAATTAGATCATTATACTGTAACCTAGTTAGGAGATCAGAACTCTTTCCACTACAATTGTACCAAGACAAAAAAATTACCCATGTACACACTTGTAAACGATTAATAAAGATTATTATTATTATTATTTAATTGAAGTTACTAACCCTTCCTCACCAACGATCCCAGCTTCGTTCTCATGCGCTAAGTTGGCGGTGTACTTCAGTGGGATGACTTCCTCAGGGTTGTACGATAGGCTTACTTCTGGTTGAGCCATGTTTTCTGATGGGGTTTCTCCTGCAAAGAGAAATTATGTGGCGCTTAGTAGGAACAATTTGCCTGCTGCGGTCTTCCCGTCCGATTATAATTTAGGTGTCTTCAAGAGTGAATAGGCTCTTAATAAATTAGTGCGCTTCACCATCAACGATTGCTTCACAGCTTACCATCAGGTGGGATCGCAGGCAAACACTAGTTTATGTCATTAAAAAAAACTAGGCAAGTGCGAGTCGGACTCGCGCACTGAGGGTTCCGTACAAATTTACCTATGTGAATAGTTCAATTCCCGAATGGAGTCTTGAAGATTTTTCAAATCGCAAAAAAGTATTTTTTTTTTGTGACGTAACAACTAATTTTCTGTTTTCAGATATCTATACTATAAGACCATGCTTTATGCCAAATTTCAGGATTCTGGGTCAACGGGAAGTACCCTCTGAATTTTGATTCCTTTGAGAGTGTCGAAATGCACGTTTTTTGCGACATAAACGGCCGTATCTTTTTTTTAGTCTACTTAGAAGTTTAATTTTTTCACAGCTTTAAGGGACCGCAGACCTGAGTATATGGTTTTAATTTCAACTCGATACCTCCTCGAGTTCCCGAGATAAAGGGTCTTGACAGACATACAGATAGACAAACAGACAGACAGACAGACGGACGGACAACAAAGTGATCCTTTGAGGGTTTCGTTTTTTTCCTTTTGAGATACGGAACTCTAAAAAGGTCAAAATTTTACAGAAAAGTGATGATGGTTGTAATAGTCATTTCTATAAAGATGATTGTAGGTTCACCGTTGTTGAGCACGCCACTATCATGGCGGTAAGGACCCTTTTTGAGGAGTGGCTATAAAGGCGCCAGTCCATCCTATAAGGACCAAATCCGAGTCGATGGCGTTATGTGTTCCACGCGCGCCTCAAGGAGATATCAACAAGATTGACGGGGTCAGTTGGGGCCGAAGGTACGGGACGAAGCCCACTGGGTGAGGGCTAAACCTGCACCGGGGTAGTGGAAGTCCTCCAACGTAAGTGTTCGAGGGAACACCAGGGTGGTTTTAGTCAGTATGAATCTGACAGACTTCTCTGCGCACAACTCAGGGCTGAGGACTTCAGGTGGAAGAAATGCCCGGGTGTCACCATTGTGTGGAGCGCCCGGAGGTCACGGTGGAGCATACGCTGGAGGTTTACCCCCAGGTGGCAATCGGCGGCAGCGACCTTTTGCATGGGGCCCTGGTTCGGGTTATGGTCCGGAGCGAGGAGGAATGGCAGGCGGTCACCTCCTTCTGCAAAGTAGTAATGCTAGCGAAGGAGGAGGCTGCACGAGTGAGGTAACTTAACTTATTTTAATTTATTTTAATTGTAATTTAATCCATATTAATATTGATTGTAATTTAATTAATTAATTTTAATTGTAATTGAATTCATTTTATTTTAGTTGTAATCTAATTATTGTTATTTAATTCATTTTATAATTTATTTCAATTTAATTTATTTTGTTTTAATTGCAATTGAATCCATTTTAATTAAATGTATTCTAATTGCAATTTTTATTTCATTTATTATTTATCAATTTGCTATGAATTACTCTAATGAATTGATGTTGTGCCAGAACTTAATTTAATTTATTAATCAATCTATTTTTAATAATCTGTTATGTTGTAATATAATTTTATTTATTAATCTTCCATTTTTTAACTTGTTGCAAATAGTAATTGTTACCTATTCTGTATTGTTTTTAGCATAATATTAATTACATCATTCTGTAAAACCGAATATAGTGCATGTGGTGTCAGCCTATTATTAATTGCTACACTAATGGATGTCAGTTTCGTTTTAGAATAATATAAATGTATTGTGTAAGCAGTTGTTGGCTGACCAAATAAATAAATAAATAAATAAGTAACGAAGGTCCTCACGCCCCAGCCGCCGTAATTCCGACCCCGACTACCAGTCACGGTAGTCGCGGGCTTGTGGACGTTGAGCAATGGGTAGCTCACCGTCCGGCCGTTCGGTAATTAATTGGACCGCGCCCAGTCGTCAACGGCGCGTAGTGATCCACGTGTTCCTCAAAGAGAATGTCAGCAAACCGGCTCTACATGGCCGATACCCGCTAGCAAGGACCGCGGGGAATTTCTTAATTGAAGAAAACAGGTGTGGTTTTAGTCAGTAGAAGTCTGACACGCCCTCGCGCTCCACTCCAGAGCGCGAGAAGTCATAGGATAATTTCCCACCTTAAAAAAAAGGGCTGAGGACATCAATGAACGGGTTTTAACACAGAAAAAAAAGGAAAGAAGATGTATAAATGACATACCATGTTGAGCATGCGGCTGGTGCGCAGTTCGGCACCACGCCAGCAAAGCGCAAGCACGCTCTAACCTAAGCTGAGCGAGGGTCCCGCCCCACTCTGCCTCTGTCACCACGCAAGCAGTGCCGTGATGCATTATCTGTAGAAGAACACACATTTAATCAATAGGGACTAGACCTGTTGCAAGCGGAGCGAAGGCGAGAGGTTTAATTCGATTGTACAAACATCTCACACACACACACACACACACACACACACACACACACAACAACTCAGGCACAGAACAACTTCTAGAAATATTGGCATAATGTTATCTGATCTCCTCGTTTGTGTTTATTTTTGTATAATTTCATAGATATTATTTTAGGTATTAATGTACTATAAGCTTATTTTCGTAATTGTTTATTATAATAGAATATAATTTATTATAATAGTTTTACTGTAACTTTAAATTTTACTGTCGCAATGAAACTGGACTGTAAAGTGATGGCCTGAAACACTGGTTTAAATTAACCTAGATCGGGCGGTCCACTGTTAAACATTGCTATTCCGAACCACGGTTAATTGCACCTTTAATAATATTTTAGTTTTAGTATATTTTTATTTTATTTTTTTAGGCACTGTAATTATAAGGGAAACCCTATTACTGTTGGCTTAATGCAAATTTTTTGTAAACGTTATTGAATAAAAAAATATTATTATTATTATTCCATTGAAAAATTGTTTGTAGTATAAAAATATGATCATTTATCATAGTAAAAATCTTAATTTTAATCTCGATGGTTCTCGATTGTTTCGATTTTGAATCGTGTTCGACTAGGTCTGTTAATGCGATTGGCGCATGGCGCGTTCATTCGTGAGTTAATCCTCGATGGTTTAGAGTTTCGCGAGTTCTTGACTTGCATTATGATTGCGAATCCAAACTAATTCTTTCAACAAAAACATTCGAAAATGATCAATACCGCGACGGGGAAGGAATAATGAAAATAAATAAAACATATCGAGGTTCTTAGTTCTTACCCCGGTGACCGAGCGAGACTCGGTGAGTGAGAATGGCTGATTCGAACAATAGAAAACTAGTGCTCGATTCCTTTGACTCGAAGCAATCGAAAAACATCTCGATTATTTTGTAGGACGGCGAGTCGATGGTCGACTCGATGGTTTATTTTAATGACTCCGATTCTTTCGATTGTCAAAACACCTTGGAATCGCACATCACTACATGTTGCTACAGAGATACTTATTTGACTTTTTCATTATTGATAGGCTCGCGTTTGACCACTATTTCACCGGTTTAGTTCCATCTTCTCCTCATCTCCTGTCTTCCCCTATGGCAGGGGTAAGAGATATAGTTCTTTTTATAGTTATAAACGCCGAGGCGAAGAGATGGTACCTGTAAAATTTTGAGAGCAGTGGTGATGAAATAGATTACACAAAGTAATGCGCCTGGCTGGGTTTTAACCCGTGATCTACAACTCGTAAGTCGGGGCTTTTACCACTCGGCCACCACTGCTCTAGTGGTGTAGTAATACATTCAAATATACTCACTATTGGCAGTGGTGGCCGAGTGGTTACGGCCCCGACTTACGAGTTGTAGGTCGCGGGTTCAAACCCAGCCAGGCGCATTACTTTGTGTAATTTATTTCATCACCACTGCTCTCAAAACGGTGAAGGAAAACATCGTGAGGAAACCGGCATGTCCTAGAACCAAAAATTCGAAGACATGTGACATCCACCAACCCGCACTGGGCCCGCGTGGTGGATTACGGCCCATTCCCTCTCCTAGAGAGGAGGCCTGAATCCTAACAGTGGGAACATTAAAAGGCCGACTATGCTATGCTATACTCACTCGAATAGCATCCGAAACTAATGGCTCACAACAGCATCCATCTTCATAATATAACGCTGTGTACTTATTCTTAAGCCAAGCTAAACTCCTGTAAAAAATTTTCCTTACCTGTAAAATATGTCTATCCATTCTCTCTCCATTCTGTGGGGCTAGAGGGAACATGGTAACTCCATGGTCATGAGGTAACGGCTGCACAGGACAGTAGCCCGTGCCCTCCAGCTCGTACAAGGCCTCGTTCTCGAATTCCCCGTTGACTTTGGAAGTGGAGTGTGAGAAGACGGGTTCTTCGCATGTTAGCATTGCTGCTCTGAGGGAGAAAAGAGTGATTAGGTATTGAATAACTATGTGTATATCTATGTATATACTAGCTGTCCCGGCGAACTTCGTACCGCCAATAGTAAGGATAACGCCATCTAACGGCAGCAAAAATAACCATTTTATAATGACATTTTTATTAGAGATGGCGTTGTATTCGGATTTTTTTTCGTGTTCTTTTTTTTCATTTTTTTTCTCACCGTTTAAACCTTCTCTGGACTATATCAAACATTTTAAGATCAAAATAAGCCAAATCGGTCCAGCCGTTTTTGAGATTTAGCGAGACTAACGAACAGCTATTCATTTTTATATATATAGATATAAAAATGAATAGCTGTTCGTTAGTCTCGCTAAAACTCTAGAACGGGTGCCGTCAGTTGAGACTGGTCATCTCTTAGCTGCCAGTGGCTTAATTCAATTTCTATTTTTTTATTAGTTTTTTTTTTAATATTGTTACTTATCTACATTGTGCTTACATATTAGAAGTGACAAGAAATATGTAAGCAAGATTTACGTAACTCATAATTTGATTTAAAAGAGTGTCCATGGAGTTTCTTGCACGTTCTTCTCCATAGAGATCCACGCTTTGGAACGTGCAATTTAGCTTAACTTTACTTTTTTTTTTGACTGACCGTCATTTTGACAATTCAAAAGTGCCTGTAATTGGTCTATTTGACGTTTCTGATTTCTTTCCTCTTTTCAAAAAGATATCTCAAACACAGGCTTTGACTGCTTCACAAGTTTTCACAAGACATATAATTACGATATACTAACACTACAAATTACCGACATATTATTACTAACCAAAATTATAGCACAAATAGTCCGTCCACGAGTAATTTGTACGAACAAATGGTGTTGATAACGTGTAATTATATACTATTGCTTTGATACTTAGTTAATTATTTAATTTTAGTTGCCACAATCGATAATACTGTGGCGCCCTAAATTTCGCTACATCGTGCCTACGTACGTATACGTATGTGGGACTTTGCACTCTGTTCCGTATAACTCTAAACTAGCGAAGGATCCAGTCCAACATACCTCGAGCGAGGAGGAATGGCAGGCGGTCTCCTCCTTCTGTGAAGCAGTAATGCTAGCGAAGGAGGTGGCCGCACACTTGAGCGAACGATCTTCCTCATGCCCCAGCCACCGGGATCCGACCCCGATTTCCAGCCACCATTGGCGTGGGCTTCCAGGCGGCGTGCTATGGGTAGCTCACCGTCCGGCCGTCTAATAATCGTCCAGACCGAACCCGCGGTGTAAAAGTTTTGTCGCCGCTTATGACACCCACGGGTAGAGATGGGATGGTGTTATTCTTTACGTGAATGGGCAGCAGCATTCTCTGTGAATTGCAAAAACCACACTGCGATCGCCAACCCGCATGCCAAGCGTGGCGATTATGGCAAAACCCCCCAATGATCAGCACAACCACAAAACAACCTCTAGTGCAGGCAGCCCGTCTACCCTTGACTGCGACCAACGACCTGGTGAGAGTCGCGGGAATGCGGTGGATCCGAGACGCATAGGATCGGTCGTTGTGAAGACGCTTAGGGGAGCTATATTTAGGAGAGCCTATGTCCAACAGTGGACGTCTTTCATCTGAAATGATGATGATGAACAATAAAGTTTATTCTATACTATTCTATTCTCCCCAAAGACCTCTGGGTGATCAATAACGGTGTTTTATTCAATTCACGACTTTTTGAATTTCAAACATGTATAACATTAAATTTTATTTTATTTTATTTGATATCCAACTATTAATATTAATATTTTGACATCTTATTTTATTGACATTTTAATCTATATATATAAAAATAAATAGCTGTTCGTTAGTCTCGCTAAAACTCGAGAACGGCTGGACCGATTTGGCTAATATTGGTCTTGAAATATTCGTGATAGTCCAGGGAAGGTTTAAACGGTGAGAAAAATGGAAAAAAACGAAAAAAAAAACCGAATACAACGCCATCTCTAAATAAAATGTCATTATAAAATGAATTATGCTGTTCTCATAATGCCAGTAGATGGCGTTATCCTAACTATGAGGCGGTACGAAGTTCGCTGGGTCAGCTAGTCTTGTGATAAATATTGACATTATCTTGATGCTAAACTCTACCGACCATGCATGTACATCATAAATATTTGCACGACTTAAAAGTCGAATGCAGTGAAACCATTTGAAATTGTTACCACCAAAATGTACCTGTATTCTAGCAAATAAATCTTTCATTCATAACGGTGCTAACATTATATCAACCAAAAATATCACCTTAAAAAATCTCCAAAGATAGGTGCGTTGCTCCTGGCCAACGCGTAGTGGTGTTGATGAAAACTTGCTATGTGGTCCATCACAGCCTGGGTCCGGTACACCTTCTCCAGGTTAATCAGGCCTTCGGGCCCAACCCGTCTCCAGCCGGGAGCTTGCTCACCTTCTTCGTCGAATGAGGCTATGTACTGAAAATTAATAGGAGTTTATTTTTTAGATAATAATAATGATGAAAAATTTGTTACTGTTATTTTTTTAAGGTATGCGCTATGTTTGACGCAACGCCAACAACGCCAATAATGCCATGTTTCTTGTTTTTCTTCTCTATAAAAGAGTTCTGCAATGGAAACTGGGTGATGACTTTATGGCCTTGATCCATTGATCTCGTGTAATAACTATTTTAGGGTACGATGGGACTGACATACGCTGTGCGTTAAAAAAGTCCTAAATTTTTTAAAGAAATAAAAAAAAAGAATTGGTAGGTGTGACAATGAAAATTGAGATATAACAATAGGAATTGGGAGGTGAAAATGGAGACGGTGAGGTGAAAATGACAATAGAACCTTGAAGATGATAATGGAAACTGGGGGACGAAATTGAAAACTGGAATATAACAATGAGAACTGAATGATAACAATGGAAACTGGTAGGTGACAATGAAAACTTAGATGTGAAAGTGGAAATTGGGAGGTGACAATGGAACCTAAGATATTACAATGAAAAATGTGGATATTTTAATTTATCTATTTTAATAACATATTTGTTTTAACAGGTACCTAGGAGACCTAAGGTAACAAATATAGTCGCAACATAACTGCACTCAGGGACGCCACTCACAAACTATTCACATACATATTAGTACAGGCAACATACATAAGTAATCGATGGTCTGTCTTAAGCAACGCCTTGAGAACTGGCACAAGTTATATAGAAGACACAGTGTCACTCTCTGGGATTCCGTTAATGGGCAAGTAAATTTATTTAATCGCAGACAAACGTGTCTAATTTATTTCATCACCACTGCTCTCAAAACGGTGAAGGAAAACATCGTGAGAGAACCAAAAATTCGAAGACATGTGACATCCACCAACCCGCACTGGGCCCGCGTGGTGGATTACAGCCCATTTCCTCTCCTAGAGAGGAGGCCTGAGTCCTAACAGTGGGAACGTTGTAAGGCCGACGATGCTATGCTATGCAGACAAACGCTATTAAGAGGGTCCTTTTCCACTCGCCTATCGTGAACATGAACGTCATTTAAAAGCTTGTTCCTACATCTAACGCAATCCAACGCGATGTTTGATGAAGAGGCAATGCAAAAAAAGAGAGATAACGCCTGAAAACTCTGTTGCCATTCGGTAATTCCGTGATTTACTCGAATGTTTCACAAAACTTGTTCCAGGATATACGTGTTTTTTTTAAACCCTTAAAAGTATTTTTAGAAAAATTGTTATCATTCAGAATCTCGATTAAATGTGCAAGGCTTCTATTGATGTAATTTTTTATATTTTTAATAATGAGTACATTATGGAGGGCCAAAGTTCACGTAAAATAACAGATTTTCAGAGGTTTTTACTAGATTAGTTTTACACAAATTTATTTTTTTGTTTCTATAGAAGCCTAGATAATATCCACAAGATAGCTGTGTATCTAAAATATCTAGAGAAAGATGGGTAATAACATCATAATCACGTAAGAGCGGTTGCATGAAAATGTACCTCGAAAACGACGCTCTTAAGTATATCTACTTCCCGAGTCACGGGTTCGAACTTTAACAGCCTTTCCCTCGGTCCTGACCGCAGCCAACTATTTGGAATAAACAATCTCAACAATTTTGTTATTTGTGGATTATTTAGTACTTAGATTCTGCCGGTGGCTTCGCCTACAAACAAACAAACTTGTAGAAACAAACAAACTTATATTTTTCGTTCACGATTTGTAAATAAATAATTATTATTTTTTTTAGTTTTGCTCTCTCTACCCAATTTCAACGGTTTGACAGTATGACGTCACAACATGGCGTAAAAATCGATCCTATTCTTTATTATACTTACCACTTGTTTGTTCGAGTCTGTTAGTCTGGAGTCTCGTTTACAGCTGTCTCTTAGGGGGCTCGTGGTCGTGCTCTGGTCCATTCGTTTCCCACTCTCTCTTTTTGTGTCTCGCTTCAATGATCCTCTGGAGAAAGGGAGAGAAGATTATTTTAAACGAGTCTCGGATGGGAGTGGTTTTTGGAACTTAGATTTTAAATTCAGAACTTTGAGGTTGGTATCCCACACTTTTTTTTTGGTTGGCATCACACTTTAATGATTGATGTTGCCTCATACTTTTTTGCTAGCCTGTCGGTTTTCTACCGGTTGCATTTCGGAGAGTGTGTGTCGGAATTGCATAGCCTAATTCCGCCTAGCCCGTTCCATCATCGAACCATGTACCGGTGGCGCATCGCCGTACGCCTCCACCAGGCGTACGGCCACGGGACACGGTACATGGTTGACCTTTCCCCTATACGCACAAAACGTTCTGGGAACACATTCATTGTGCGTACAGCTAAGGAGTGGAATTTCTTGCCGGAATCTTTGTTTCCTGATGGCTACAACCCGGGAGTCTTTAAGTCAAGAGTGAATAGGTTACTTCTAGGTAAGCGCGCTTCATTGTCGACCACATTGTCGCTTTCCATCAGGTAAGATAGCGGTCAAGCGCAAACCTATCAACAATAAAAAAAAGAAATCACCCAATGACTTCTCCTCTACTCTTTGTGTCAGACTTTAATGACTAAAACCTTTGCCTTCGTTCCAGGGCCCCGGGGATCTCTTTCACATCACCCAGGGCCCCATAAACTTCGACCCTGCTGGGCCCCTACGGTTTTGCTGACATCTCTGAGCTAACGTTACTCCACACTACGAATAACATCACCTATCTGTTGGCTGTACAAATGTGGGTGGGAATCATGGATGTTATAGATCAACATCCAACGCAATGTTTTATGAAGATGCAATGTGAAAAAATGGAGATAACGCCTTAACGCTATGTTAGCATTCGATAATTCCATCATTAACTCGAATATTTCACAAAACTTATTCCAGAAAATAGATGTTTTTTGAACTTGGAAGTTTTTGGATAAAATTTTCGTCATTCAGAATCTCGACTAAATGTGCAAAGCTTCTATTGTTATACTTTTTTGACTTTTTAAATTTTTGAGTAAAATATGAAGCGTCAAAGTTCATGCAAAATAGCAGATTTTCAGAGATCTTTAATGGATTAGTTTTACATAAATTTATAAATTGATTTCAATAGAAGCCTAGATAATATCCAAAAGATACTGTGTTTCCAAAATATCTAATGAAAAATGTATAATAACGTTATAATCGCGTAAGAGCCGTTGTATCAAAAGCAGTGAAAATGTATGTCCAGTTGCATACCCTTAAGGCAAGTTATTCCTTTTAGAAATTAACACTAAATATGAGTTTTACTGTGTGTTACCTAATTAAGGTAGCTATCGTCACTAAATAATGATTTAATGCCTTTGTTTTACCTGTCATCTTTGAGAGAATCCCTTTTGAATTCTCTCCTGTGTGTAGGTGTGGCTCCTACTGAGTGACTCCCCGTCAGAGACGGCGACGCTGCCAGAATTTCTCTGAGGAAAGAAAGAAAGAAGAAATATTAATTTTTAAGTATATGGTACATAATGGTGCTTACTAGTTGTAGGTCGCGGGTTCAAACCCAGCCAAAAAATAAATAAAAATAAATTTGTGTAATTTATTTCATCACCACTGCTCTCAAAACGGTGAAGGAAAACATCGTAAGGAAACCGGCATGTCCTAGAACCAAAAATTCGAAGACATGCGACATTTACAAATCCGCACTGGGCCCGTGTGGTGGATTACGGCCCATTCCCTCTCCTAAAGAGGAGGCCTGAGTCCCAGCAGTGGGAACATTAAAAAGGCTGATTATGCTATTATATATGGTACATTGAGACCTTATATTTAACATTGATTCACAACAATAATAATAAATCATTTATTTTCAGGCATTTTGGCACATAGATACATACCTTACAGACTAACACATATAGAGTAAATACAAGTTATCGTTAGTAAAAAAGACTTAGGACTATGTTAGTAACACTTCACATTCCCTTGAGAGCGTCAAAATACACTTTTTTGCAACATAAACGGCCGTATCTTTTTTTCGTTAACTTAGAAATTTGATTTTTTCACAGCTTGAGTAATGGTTTTAATTTCAACTCGATACCTCCACGCGTTCCCGAGATAAAGGGTCTTAACAGACAGACGGAAACAAAGTGATCCTATAAGGGTTCCGTTTTTCCTTTTGAGGTACGGAACCCTAAAAATTAATAAAAATCACTGACATTATTAGTTTTATAAAACTACCTTATAAATACGGTACAAAGAGCTGTTAAAAGTTTTTCTTAAAACATTCTCGGCAAAGTACTAATTTCATTATAGAAAATTGATAATAAATGTGCAAATAAATCTCAATCAATGTCTTTGAGTAAAACCACAAAGCTGTGGTACATCAAACAGAACCACAGCACATGACGTGTAGCCACACGTACCGTGGTTGTAATTGTGTGGCTTAGTGGTTAGAATATAACGTCTTAGGTCCACAGTAATTAGACTCTTGAGGTTGTCACATCTCATTCAACGGTTCTAATGAATTTAATACTAACTTTACACCGTCATAGTGAAAGCTATCAAGAAAATATCTATCGATTCTCATCAATGAACTGTGGGAACTCTTTCGAGGAGTCGCTGGTGAGGATATACGGCATCCTCAACTTCCGCATGACGCAGGTCCTCAACGGACATGGCAAGTTCGGGAGGTTCCTGCATCGGATTCAGGCGGAAGAAACGACATTGTGTAAACTGCTTGGGCGGAGCACCGCCGTGTCCTAGTGGAAGCAATCGGCGGCAGCGACCTCTAGCGCCGGGTCCTGGTTCGGGCTATGGTCCGGAGCGAGGAGGAGTGGCAGGCGGTCGCCTTCTTCTGCGAAGCAGTAATGCTAGTAAAGAAGTCGGCTGATCGCGTGAGGCAACGTTTCTCACGCCCTAACCGCCGCCGGGATTCCGATCCCGCTTTCCGGCCACCGTAAGCGTGGGCTTGCGGACGGCGAGCAACGGGTAGCCCGCCGTCCGACCGTCCGGTAACCATCCGGACCGAGCCCAAGTCGTCGACGGCGCTTATTGTTCCACGCGCGCCTCATGGAGATGTCAACAAATCGTAGGGGCCTAACAGGGTCGAAGCCTACTGGGGCCATGGGTAGTGTGAAAACGAAACCCGGGGCTCTGGGATGAAGGCAACGAAGGAACAGGAGTGGGTTTTTAGTCAGTAAAAGTCTGGCACTATCTCCCGCTCCGCCCAAGACAAATCCCGCTGTCATTAGATGATTTTCCCACCTAAAAAAATACCCTAATGGGATCGCTTTGTTGTCCGTCCGTCTGTCTTTCTGTCTGTGAAAACCCTTTCTCTCAGGTACGCGTGAGGGTATCGAGTTAAAATTAAAATCTGAATAAATCAAACTTCTGAGGTAACGAAAAAAAAGATACGGCCGTTTATGTCGCAAAAAAAGTGTATTTCGACACTCTCAAGGGAATTAAAATTCATAGGGTACTTCACGTTGACCTAGAATCCTGAAACTTGGCACGAAGCAAGATCTCATAGCACAAGTATAAGAAAAAATCTGAAAACTGTAAATTTGTAGATACGTCACAAAAAAAAACTTTTTTCTAAAATCTTCCTAACTCAATTGAACTGAGGGGAACCCTCAGTGCGCGAGTCCGACACGCACTTGCCCGGCTTTTTGGCAGCCAGTTGAGCTTTTGCCTCGATGTAAGAGTCAAAAGTAAGGGTAGACGACAATGTGGCCCCAAATTGACTAAGTCTAAGCTTCGTAGGTACTTGTAGCTCCAATTAACGAACACTTTTAAATCAAAAAGTAGAATTCTTAGAAAAACAACAAAGCCTATTGTAATCGTCTATATTTCAAGTACATACGTAGATACAGGGTTCGCTCGTTTTGGGTGCTCTCGTAATTAAAAAACAACATGTAGCGCCAGCCAATGAAGCAGGAATGTACAGATGATTGATATATTTATGGAGCTGATAATACCTCTCGCAAAAAAAGTAAAATATTACTCAGTACTACACAATACGTTCAAACTTTATTGTATATATAGCTGCATCGATTGGGTTCCCCTCTCTAAAATACAAACTTAAATTTACGGGTACAATGGCACCCTAATCGCTGACAGCGACATCTACCAGACAATCTTTGGATCTACTGAAATAACTTAAAATAAAAAGAGGGTGGAAAAGGAAAAAACGGAATTTTTCCTTTTGAGGTACGGAACCCTAAAAGTTAAAGGATCACTTTGTTGTCTGTCTGTCAATACCCTTTATCCCCCGAACGCGTGGAGGTATCGAGTTGAAATTAAAACCATATACTAAAGTCTGCTGTCCCTTGAAGCTGCAAAAGTTCCCTTCAGTTGCCCTTTGCCCATCGTTCCACCCAGAGCGAAAAGATTTATTTGATAATTTCCTATCTCTAAAAGTAAAAAAAAGAGGTACTATCATCTCTATAGACATATTTAATCTGTAATTCATAAATACTTTCAGTTTTTCAGCGTATAAGGGTACTTTAGTGAATGGAAGAAGTCAAGCGTATGTTGGTAATCATCTATGTCTGATAACATATATTGCTTTGACCGTAAAAATTTATTATTCATAGTCAAAGTCAAAGTCAAAGTCAAAAATTTTTTATTTCACATAGGCCTACATGGGCACTTATAAAACGTCAGAAGCTAGTGCACATTATATATATGTCGGCTCAGGGATGCCGATCATCATTGAAGCTTTGTCTAGGGACTCTGTTTTGTGGGCGATGGCTGGGTATCGAGCAATAAACAAACGATTTACAAAGTACTTTGTGATTATGATGCAAGCTTTAGGTATTCACTTCACACAACGAGCCGTGAAACAGTCTCCGAGACTCGACGTTGTTCGCACGGCTGCCGACAGAGGAAAGAGCATCGCACCTCTGCGGTCCGCACTTTTATCTACTCGGTTCGTGGAAACGTCAGCGCGGATTCTGTCAAAGTGACATGTGTCACTTTTCGTTTAGCTCGTTCATTCGTTCTCAAGCTTCCGTACTATTGACTACTCCGACATATATTTGTTTTAGGATTATATAGACCTGTCATACTGTATGGATCAGAATGTAGGGTTGTGAAAAAGATGGATGAAAAAACATTGCATGTAGTGGAGATGAGAATGTTGAGATATATGTGTGGTGTGACAAGAATGGATAAAGTGAGAAATGAGTGAGTATATTAGAGGGAGTTTGAAAGTGGCGCCAGTGACTGAAAAGTTGAAAGGAAATCGGTGGTCTTGGTATGACCATGTGAAGAGGAGGGATGAAGCGCATGTTACTAAAAGAGTTCTGAGTATAAAATAATAATATAATATTCCACAACTATCACACAACGCCGTCTAGTCCCAAGCTAAGCAGAGCTTGTGTTATGAGTACTAGACAACTGATAAACATACATAAATATTTCTAAATACATACATATTATCGATAAATTACACCCAGACACAGAACAAATGATCGTGCTCATCACACAAACATTTGTTCTGGGTGGGAATTGAACCCACGACCTCCGGCATAGCAGTCAGGGTCACTAACACCTAGGCCAACAGGCCAGTCAAAATGAAAAAAGATTGCATGAAGCGGAGATGAGAATGTTGTGATGTGGGTGTTGCTTGGTGAGACAAGAATGGATAAAGAGAGAAATGAGTGAGTATATTAGAGGAAGTTTGAAAGTGGCGCCAGTGACTGAAAAGGTGAAAGGAAATCGTTTGTCTTGGTATGGTCATGTGAAGAGGAGGGATGAAGCGCATGTTACTAAAAGAGTTATGAGTATACATTTAGATGGATGGAGAGGGAGAGGGAGCCCAAAGAAATGATGGATGGATCGTGTGAGGAGTGATATGAAAGAAAAGGGAGTTAATGATAGCGTGACGGGTGACAGGACAGAATTTAAGAAAATAATGTGTTGCGCCGACCCCAAGTAATATGGGATAAGGGCAGGAAGAATAATTGCTTTTCGTATTGTTGTTATTTATAATTATTATAATAAATGTTGTGTTACACTATCCCTTTGGTTCAATGGAATTACGATAGTTGAGCAATACTGAGTGGTCTTGGGTTTGATTCCTGATTGGGATTTTTCTGTCTGAAATTCTTGATCGAACTTTAACTTGTGTTTTCAAGAAATATTACGTTTCGCGCGTCGCAGTGAGTGACGTCATGTGACCACATTTGTAGTGAAATAAAAAAACACTACCAATTAATAAAAAATCGGGCAAGTGTGAGTCGGACTCGCGCACAAAGGGTTCCGTATAAACTTACCTATGAAATCAGTTCAATTCCCGAATTACGCAGATTTTTCCTAAACGCAATAATTTTTTTTTTTTGTGAAGTAACTACAAATTTACAGTTTTCAGATTTTTCCCTATACTTGTGCTATGACACCTAGCTTCATGTATCATATATATGAATTTTATATTCCCCTGAGAGTGTCGAAATACAAGAAGTTTGATTTTTTCACAGCTTCAAGGGACCGCAGACCTGAGTATATGGTTTTAATTTCAACTCAATATCTTCATGCGTTCCCGACATAAATGGTCTTGAGAGACTGACAGACAGACAGACGGACAACAAAGTGAACCTATAAGGATTCCGTTTTTTCCTTTTGAGGTCCGGAACCCTAAAAAGACACAGATTAAATAAAAAAACAAACCAGTTGTACGTAAAATAAGGATAACTAGGAACAACTCGAGAGCTCACGAACAGACTTAAAAACTTTTGCATTTCCGTGCATTCGACTGATTTGTAGTGCGATGACATCGTTGAGGTCAAATGACGTCACTTTCCAGTGAGAGACCGCAATCGTTGTGTGTAAGCTTAAATAATTAATTTCTCAGTTAGTCATTGATGGATTTTAAATGTGTTTTCACTGATTTATTACTGTTGACCTACTTATATTTTAATTACATTTCGCTTTTTTTAAAATTGATTTAACCAGTGCTTGACGGCGATCCCACCTGAGTCTCAAGTCTGCTATTACAATAGTGTCAGAATGGTCTATCATTGAGTTCATAATTGTTGATTTTGACAAGTTTGGTAATCTACTAATATAATGCAGTCATTATGACTTTCTAATGGTCAACCAATGGCAATTCATTGATAGAAGTAGCATAGAATGGTAATCTCGTACATATTGACAAATGAATATCTGACGTTTGTGGTAATCTACTAAAATTTTGACAGTTCCTTTGATCAGTGACCTACCATTAGAACGTCATTGTGCAGGAATTGCTTTTAATAAGCTCGATATTGTAATTCTATCACAACTTTAGTATGAGACCATTGACCGATCAATGATCGATCATTATGAATTAACAGATTACTAACTTGTAGCAAAATGACAATGGGATCGTATTGGAATGACGAATTTATAAAAATAGCAGACTTAGGCCCCTGATGGTAAGCAGTGGTGCAATCATTGATGGTGAGGCGCACTAGTTAGATAGACATAATTATGTTACAAGAAATAGGGACCAATTAGTTCAACCAGGTTTCAGACTGGCTAAAGTGGCCTCTTCTTTCATGGGGTACTGTTTGAAATGTTATAACAAAATACCTCCACAAATATTAGAACTCAATGAAACGAAATTTAAATCTTGTATTAAACGCACACTATGCAGGCAAGCATATTATAAGTTGGAGGATTATATTCAAGATAAAAATGCTTGGCTCAATGCTGGTCCAGCTCCACTACCACCGGGGTGTACAAATTGATTAGTTTTGAAACTATTATTATTATTCTTTAATGTTTTTTTTTTTAATCTGTAAAATATTATTGTTGTTAATTATTATTGTATTTAGTATTGTATAATGTAGAAGCATTTGTTTTCAAAGTTTGTAAATGTGAGTACCATGGAGCTATTTTATGGTTTTTAGGTTATTATTGGACTTGTTTGACATAAATGACCATGGCAGTTGAGAGTTTGTCATGCTCACTCAAATGTCTCACTGATGGTGGCGCGTGTGTTGGATCATTCGGTTCCCTTTATAATGGTTGAGCTGAGTGGTGCTAATATTCGCGTCAGGTCCGTGAACGGGCGCTGTCAGTTGAGACTGGTCATCTCTTAGCTGCCAGTTGCTATTTTAATATCTATATTTAGTTTTTATTATTACTTTATTGACATTGTTCTCACATGATAGCGACAAGAAACATGTAACAGAGATATTTGTAATTGCAAAATACGATTGAAAAGAGTGTCCATGGAGTTTCTTGCACATTCTTCTCCATAGAGATCTACGCTTTGGAATGTGCAATTAGCATCATTTTTTTCTGACAGACTGACTTCTTGACATTTCAAAAGTGCCTGTAAATAGTTTATTTGAAATAAATGCTTTGAATTTGAAGTTTAATAAGAGCCTATTCACTCTAGCCTTGAAAACACCTAAATTATTGTTGGACGGGAAGACCACAGCAGGCAAATTGTTCTATTCGTTTAAATATGATATGAATTATATCAAGGAACTTTTCCATTACGGCTTCTTAGATTAGAAAAACTAGGAAAGTGTGAGTCGGACTAGCGCACTTAGGATTCCTTACAAATTTACCTATGTTAATAATTTGATTCCCGAATGGAGTTTAGAATCTTTTTCCGGATCGCATTTTTTAAGGATCTTGACGGACAGACAGACAGACAGACAACAAAGTGATCCTATAAGAGTTCCATTTTTTCCTTTTGAGGTACGGAACCCTAAAAAAGCCGTCAAAAGAACGTTTCTTATATTGAAATCCCCCTTTAATTTTTAACTTTTTTTAATTAGTATTTTTGTTGTTGTAGCGGCAATAAAAATACACATTCTTTGAAAATTTTCTACCTTTTATGGTTTATAAGAAACAGCCCACTGGCAGACATACGGACAGCGGAGGTTGATTATGCTATGGCTTTTCTGGAAGTTTTGCCGCAGTGGGGTTTCAGCATGGCAGCGTTGATTGGTATGCGAAGGTTGGCGCGTATGTAGTAATTTTGTAGATGATTTGTGAATATTGCTTTATGTTCGTCATAATTTAAGCATACCCTTGAGAAGCGGTACCATGTGAATTTATTTCCTCTTTTATGTAGGGGTATTTTGGTTAGGTGTAGGCAGGTTATGTTTTCTACACTTATTCATAATATACAATATTATTTTTAGTATATGCGAAACCTGAATATAGTTTGTTCAGAATCAGTAACTGAATCAAATCCAGCTAGTAGAACATATTTTAAAGTAGCAGTTACAGGACTTGATTCCGTCATCACTTTTCTACCATATATCATCGCACAATCCGACGAATGGCGAGTGTCCACCCTAACGTTGTTGAAACCTCTACGGTCCGGACTAAGCGTTTCGCCTCGCCGGTTATACCGCGTACATCGAAGGACTGGAACAATTTGCCTACTGCGGTCTTCTTGCCTGATTATAATACACCCCAAGTTTTTAATTTTTAAATAAATAAGACTTTATCCGTACCCGTTACTGATGATATTTGTGTAGTCAAAAGTAAAAAAAACGAAATCCCAAAATTGTCCACGAAAATTTGTCATAATTGGTAAATTCATAATTGAATCAATCATTCATAACAATTGCTACTAGACAATACTACATGCAGTGTTTCTCCATTTTTATCGCCATTCATTCAGTCATAATCAATAGCCTGTACAATATTTCCATAAATTGAGTGACATTTTAGGATATAAACAAACGCTCATAACTTTGCTGTTTATGAATATTATTTATTGAGACTTTACTTAAATAATAACAAGACCTTTTCTAATAAGCCCTTTAAGTATTTGTACTAATTAAAAAATAGTGGTGTATGTGTCTTCAAGGCTAGAAAAAATAGGCTCTTAATAAACCACAGTGCGTTTCAACATCAACGATTGTATCACCGCTTACCATCAGGTGGGATCGCAGTCAAGCACTGGTTTATATCAATTCAAAAAAATTACAATTCTTAGTCTGCACTAATATTGTGTACTATACGATGTAATCACATTTAAAAAAAAAAAAAAGTATTCTTCAAAATATTTAGCAATTGGTGGTTCATCTGTAGGTAATGAGGCCCTAACACGAGCTCCTAAAGCGATCCATTTTCGATTCTCACCCTAGACAAATGTTTGTATGATGATCAGGAACATTTTTTCTGTCATTATCTTCATTTCAGCCGAAAGACGTCCACTATTGGACATACGCCTCCCCAAGTGTCGCCACAATGAACGGTCCTGTGCATCTTGCATCCATCGGACTCCCGCAACCCTTACCAGGACATCGGTCCACCTTGTAGGAGGCCTTCCAACGCTACATCTTCCGGTACGTGGTCGCCATTCCAGAACCTTTCGGCCCCAACGGCCATCCGCTCTGCAAGCAATGTGCCCTGCCCATTGCCACTTAAGTTTGGCGATTCTTCGTGCTATGTCGGTAACCTTGGTTCTCCTGTGGATATCCTCATTCCTGATTCGACCACGCAAGGAAACTCCAAGCATAGCCCTTGCCATTGCCTTTTGCATTGCATTTTTTCTGTGTCTGGGTTTAATTTCATCTATAATGTACGTATTTAGATACATTTAAGTATGTTTGTCAGTTGTCTAGTACTCATAGCACAAGCTCTGCTTAGTTTTGGACTAGACAGCGTGGTGTGATAGTTGTGGAATATTATTATTATTTCTTTGTTTCACTTGTACCGAAATCTATGGCGTCACATAAGAACTAATACTGCAAAGTTCTCCACGCGATTTGAACATATAGAACAGCCCGAAATCATCTGCCGGTCAGTTGCCCACCAGACATAAGACCTGTCTGGACGGAGGATCCTCCTTTTTTAACGGATGTATGTGGAACTTTACTCTCTGTTTCGCATACCTCCAAACTGACCACGTCGGGGTTACCAGTTTCTACATACTTACATTTGTTAAGTATAAAAAAATATATAGAAATTAGAACTGTAAAAAACAGTATCCCACCGGTATTGGGAACAGGGTCCAAGCTACCGGCGATCATGGCTCCAGAGAAAGGAACCTCCTAATATAATACGATTATTATTATTTTACGAGCTAAACAGAATCGTTAAAGATCGTAAGGCCCCTGTCTTCTCCTCTCTTGAAATATTGCAAATGACTTAGAGAAAACTTACCTAAACTCCTTAGGGAAGGCTCCAAAGAAGGGAATAAACCGGAGTCTTATGGAATAGTAAACTCACCTTAACTCCCTAAGGAAGGCTCCAAAGAAGGGAATAAGCCGGCATTCAGGCATCGCCAGCGCCCGGCCCAGCGCGCGCTCATACTCCGCTGATAAGAGAGCGGCTGACAAGAAGTCCAATGCGGGCAGAGACTCATCTGATATGCTGAACCAGAAGGACTTCAGCTTGTTGGATCTGGAAAGATAGAAAGAAGAAAAAATTATGAATAAGATACTCTTGGGCCGTGGAATACGCTTTTTAAGGAATTATCCAAACGTTAAGTTGGCACTTCGCATGACCCAAAAGCTGGCTTTTACCTCGGCTAGAGATTAAGCATTGCCATACAACGTGGCAATATCGCCAATGTTTTAGGCACACTTCAGACTGGCCTGTTGGTCTAGTGGTTAGTGACCCTGACTGCTATGCCTTAGGTCGAGGGTTCGATTCCCACCTGGGACAAATGTTTGTGTGATGAGCATGATCATTTGTTCTGTGTCTGGGTGTAATTTATCTATATATGTATGTATTTAGAAATATATAAGTATGATTATCAGTTGTCTAGTACCCATAACACAGCTCTGCTTAGCTTGGGACTAGACAGCTACTACTTCCAGTCGACAGCGAAGCGGAGGAATTTTTTGACGCCCTATTTTAGGTAGGACTTATTGTCTTTAGAGTATATGTAGTTTTAATTAGTTAAGTGTTTTTATTTTTTGTTTATCATCATTTTAAGTTTGGTGACCTATGTACGCGATGAATAACTGGTATTGTATGTAAGCTACTAACTAAAAAGCAAGATCCAAAACTTGGGCAATCATTTCTACGCCCCTCCAGAACCTGCGTCCTATGTCTGAGCACCGCTGGTGCCCTAGTTACGGTACTAGGGAAGCAGTCACCACATTCTCTGAAGCAGTAACGCGAGCAAAAGAGGTGGTGAAAAGGAGGAGAAGACAATCACCACTACAGGCCCAGGGCCACCGTAGGACGGCGAGTAAAGCGTAGATCACCGTGATAAGACCGGGTAACCAGGAGAAAGAGAGATCAGCAAATGCAAGGGGCCAAAGAACGTTCTTATTTTACATTAGTAATCTACACTAATATTATAATGAGGTTTTTATTTTAGGTGGGAAAGTCGAATGACATCTCCCGGCCTTTGGTGGGGCGTGACCATGGGCATGTCAGACTTTTATTGCCTTAAACCCACTCCTGTTCCTTCTTTGCCTTCGTTCCAGGGTTCTCTTTCGCATCACCCATGGCGCCAGTAAATATTATAAAGAGTTAAAGTATGTTTTTTTTTGTAGGAGGTAATCTCTGAAAGTACTGGTTCGATTGCTAAAATTTTTTCATTTATAGAAAGCTACTTTATTCTTGAGTGTCATAGGCTGTATTTTATGTACGCAGGTGAAGTCACGGCGAAAAGCTTGTCCTATTGAGTAGCGTAATTAGAGACACAATAGTAAGACAATGACCGAGCGAACGCCGGCGTTCGCTTGGGGTTTAATGAATTAAAAATAAATTAAATAAAAAAGGAAACAATACACGCTCGATCGTCGTCACAGAGACGATATTATGACTTAATTTGAAAGTTTTATTAATTTATTCAGGTTCGACGAGCAATGGCTAGCTTGCCGTCCGGCCGTCAATCTTTTCTGATATATTTGAGATGGCCTTCGATGCCTGCCAGGGCTGCCGGGAACCTCTGAGTGACCGTGGCCTTTGAAGAAACACGAGACGTATTTAGTTTTCCTTTCCGACGTTTTTGATGTTTTTGACATTGATCTCGCATTTTTTTGTGAAAAATTCTCATATAATTTCTCCCTTTTTGGGTTGTGCGGGATGGAGTGTTAGCTTGTACTGAGTAAACTACTTGAAATATGAAAATTACCCTTAATTAATTTAAATAGAGTCCTCATTAAATGTAACTTAAAATGGACCTTATTAACACGAACCTAAAATCTCTTTTTCTTTATTTAGAACATAATTATGAACTGAATATTTGACAACAAAGCTTGTAACAGCCCGCGGCTACGACCGCGTAGCAGGCCTACGCAAGTCTACGCTTTACGCCTACGCCGTAGTAAAACGCCTACGCCGTAGTCAAAACCCGACGACCGACAGATGTAGCCGTAGCTTAGGTTTTTCTTTTCAAGTAAATTTTTAGGGTTGTCAAGATTATTTCCAAAAAATACAAAGAGTGTGGTTTTAAACGATTTTGAAGGGATAGCGATATATTTTATTATTTTTTGTATCAAAAAAGTAACTATCCAAAATCGAAAATAGAATTAACCCTACCTACGTACCTACCTACCCTACCTACGCTAGTGAATAAAAGCAAAAAAAGAATTATTAATATCGGTCCAGCCGTTCTCCAGTTTTAGCGAGACTAACGAACGGCAATTGATTTTTATGTATATAGATAAATAAATGATTGATTGAAGATATCCCGTTTTAATTTAACAAACACAATTATTTATACATTGATTGCATTAATATGACACATTCATTATCAGCATTTCAGCTGAAAGACGTCCACTGTTGGACATAGGCCTCCCCGAAATGTCACCACAATGATCGGTCCTGTGCGTCTCGCATCCATCGGATTCCCGCGACCATCATCAGGTCATGGGTCCACCTTGTGGGAGGCCTTCCAACGCTGCGCCTTTCGGTACGTGGTCGCCATTCCAGAACCTTTCGTCCTTGGCTCTCCTGCGGATATCTTCATTTCTGACGCGATCAAGCAAGGATATAATAAAGAATATGAGCCGTTAAAACTAAACAATGACCATATAAAAAATAACAATGGGTCCCAAATTAGGCGCAGCCTGTATTTTGGTGTGTTGGGTTTTTTTTTTTTTTTCGGTGGGAAAATCATCTTATGACATCCCCCGCTCTTGGGCGGGGCGGGAGATAGTGTCAGACTTTTACTGACTAAAAACCCACTCCTGTTCCTTCGTTGCCTTTCGTACCAGGGCCGAGTCTTCCTTTCAGAATCAGACCCTTGGCCCCAGTAGGCTTCGACCCTGCTGGGCCTCTACAGTTGCTGACATCTCCTTGAGGCGCGCGTGGAACAGCACGCGCCGTTGACGACTTGGGCATGGTCCGGACTGATGTGTTGGGTTGGGTTGGGTGTTGGTGGTTACGTAACCATTACACCAAGTTCATAATAATTATGTAGGTTGCTAGCGTAACGTAGCAATTTGAAATATATAAAGACAATAATATACATGAAATAAATAAAAGCAGTCCAGTTACAATAATAATAATACATGGAAGAGGCAAAATTAAGTTTTTAGAGAATAGATTAGAATAGAATAGAGTAGAATAGAATAGAATAGAATAGAATAGAATAGAATAGAATAGAATAGAATAGAATAGAATAGAATAGAATAGAATAGAATAGAATAGAATAGAATAGAATAGAATAGAATAGAATAGAATAGAATAGAATAGAATAGAATAGAATAGAATAGAATAGAATAGAATAGAATAGAATAGAATAGAATAGAATAGAATAGAATAGAATAGAATAGAATAGAATAGAATAGAATAGAATAGAATAGAATAGAATAGAATAGAATAGAATAGAATAGAATGGAATAGAATAGAATAGAATAGAATAGAACGGAATAGAATAGAATAAACTTTATTGTACACCAAAATAGAAACAGTAATAAATAATATTAAAAACAGTTATAGAAGGTAAAGGAGGTGTGAAGTGTATGTGAAGGTGTGTGTTGTAATCATGACATTATTTTGTTCGTAGTCACAATACACCACAGACACATGTCAATATTTCAAAGTTATTCAATTGTTTTTAAATAACCATCCAACAGTCAAATATTGTGATCGATTCGACAACCAGCGCTCGGGACCCTATTGTGTTGAAAATATTGAAATTCATTTCATATTTGGTATTTTTAGGGTTCCGTATCTTTATAGGACCACTTAAAAAAGTGACCAGTCACTCAAAGGGATCTTAACGAACAACAGTAGTTCATCTGTCTGTCTGTTTGTCAAGGCCCTTAATCTCGGAAACGCGTGGTTTGAAATTAAAACCATATACTTAAGTCTGCAATTCCTTGAAGCTGTGAAAATGTTAAACTTCTAAGTTAACGAAAACAAAAGTTACGGCCGTTTGTGTCCCAATAAAACGTATATTTCGACACTCTCCAAGGATTCCTCTCAAGGGAATTAAAATTCAAGACCATATCTTTTATTTTAGTTAACTTAGAGGTTTGATTTTTTCACAGCATCAAGGGACCGCAGACTTGACTATATGGTTTTAATTTCAACTCGAAACCTCTGCGTGTTCCCGAGATAATGGTTATTGACAGACAGACGGACAACAAAGTGATCCTATAACGGTTCCGTTTTTTCCTTTTGAGATACAGAACCCTAAAAAAGGCTGATTATTATTATACATAGTTAAGTTTAACGGAACCCTCAATGCGTAAGTGCGACTTACAATTGTTTTTTATTGACAAAACAATTCTATTTAGGAACGCTCTTCCCGGTCCGTCCGTCGTCAATGTGAGTATGGTTTAAAAGCTTGTTATTTCACCCAACGCAATGTTTAATAAGGAGTCAACGCGATAACAGCTGAACACTCTGTTGGCATTCGGTAATTCCGTCATTCACTTGAATAGTTGATGGTTTCGGAACACATTCATTGTGCGTACAGCTAAGGAGTGGAATTCCTTACCGGAGTCTGTGTTTCCTGATAGCTACAACCCGGGAATTTTTAAAACAAGTAAATAGGTTACTTCTAGGTAAGTGCGCCATCGTCGACCGCATCGTCGCTCTCCGTCAGGAGAGATAGCGGTCAAGCCTCAGGTTCAGTTGAAAACCAGCGTCAAGCAGCTAGTTGTCTGGCAATCATGCTGAACTGGACCTAATTTAGGGCAGCCGTGAGGCACAAAATATCTTAATTTTTTTGTTTCTCTTTTGTTTGGTTTCGTTTTTACATATATTGTTTGTGTGACTTGCGTTGTGACAAGGTAAATTTCTTTTCTTTCTTTCTTTTCTTTCAATCGCGAAACCTATCAAGAATAAAAAAATAATAATTACAAAACTTGTTCCAGAAAATTCAGAGTTTCCTTCTAAAACTTCAAAAGGATATGTGAAAAGTTTTCGTCAAACAGAATCTAGATTAAATGTCCGAGGTTTCTGTTGACTTATTTTCTTTATGAAGACTACATTATGAAGGGCCAATTTTCACGTAAAAAACTGGGCAAGTGCAAGTCGGATTCACGCACTGATCGTTCCGTAAAAACATACCTGTGAAAACAGTCCAATTCACGAATCGAGTATCAAAGATTTTTCCGAATCCAAAAAAAGTTTTTTTTTGTTCATAATCAGCTTTTTAATGTTTTCACTGCTGGGACTCAGAGTGGGCCCAGTGGCCCAGCAGTTGGTGAATGTCACATGTCTTCGAATTTATGGTTCTAGGCCATGCCGGTTTCCTCACGATGTTTTCCTTCACTGTTTTGAGAGCAGTAGTGATTAAATAAATTACACAAAGTAATGCGCTTGGCTGGGTTTGTTCCCGTGACCTACAACTCGTGAGTCAGGGCCTTTACTACTCGGCCACCACTGCCTTCCCCTGCTTTTTTTTGTGACGTAACTACAAAATTACAGTTTTTAGTTTTTTCCTTACTGGTGCTATGAGACCTTGCTTCATGCCAAATTTCAGGTCCACGGGAAGTACCTTGTGAATTTTGATTTAATGAAAATTTTCTCATTGGTTGTCAAAATATACGTTTTTGAGACATAAACGGCCGTATCTTTTTTTTCGTTAACTTGGAAATTTGTTTTTTTTTTACAGCTCCAAGAGACCGCAAACTGAAATATATGGTTTTAATTTCAACTTGATACCTTCACGCATTTCTGAGATAAAGTTTCTTGACAGACAGACAGACAGACGGACTACAAAGTTATCCTATAAGGGTTCCGTTTTTTCCTTTTGATGTACGGAACCATAAAAACATAATTTTAGAGGTCTTTAATGGATTAGTTGTACACACGATGTTTTTTTTCTGTAGACATCCTTTTCTACCTACTACCCACCCTTTTCTACCTTAGGTTAAAAAAGACTACACTACAATTGCTCACTTTGTATTTGTGACGACTGTAGTAACAGATTATGTAAACAGTATTTTGCATGCCTTAGTTAAGGTAGTTAGTATGGATCATCAAACTTGACAAAGACCTGTAACCTGTACCTACTTTCTGTGCAAATAAAGATCTATTCTATTCTATTCTATTCTGTTTGTTTTGTATACGATCCCATAAAGACACCTTTTACCAACGCAAAGCAGCCGGGAAAAGCCAGTTTCTAATAATAGATTCTTAATTACACACTTAAAGCTAAATTATGGGGTACAGCGTTCTTGATAACATGATAACATCCCCCTCACATCCGTAGCAAGAAGGGGAAGAGTGTATTTATGTCTACTCTAAGTACTTATGTTTTTAGAGTTCTGTACCTTTTTTTTTTAAGGTTGGAAAATCATCCAATGACAAATCTCGCTCTTGGGTGGAGCGAGAGATAGTGTCAGACTTTTACTGACTAAAAACCCACTCCTGTTCCCTCTTTGCCTTCATCCCGGGGCCCCGGGTTTCGCTTTCACACTACCCGTGGCCCCAGTAGGCTTCGACCCTGCTGGGCCCCTACGATTTGCTGACATCACCCTGAGGCGCGCGTGGAACAATACGCGCCGTCGACGACTTGGGCTCGGTCCGGACAGTCACCGGACGGTCGGACGGCGAGCCACCCATTTGCTCGCCGTCCGCAAGCCTGCGCCTACGGTGGCCGGAAATCGGGATCGAAATCCCGGCGGCGGTTGGGGCGTGAGGACCGTTGCTGTTGCCACAGTTCTGTACCTAAGTCGGTAAAAAATTACTGTTCCACGCGCGCCTCAAGGAGATCTCAGCAATCGTAGAGGCCCAGCAGGGTCGAAGCCTTCTGGGGCCAAGGGTCTGATTCTGAAAGGAAGACTCGGCCCTGGTACGAAAGGCAACGAAGCAGCAGGAGTAGGTTTTTAGTCAGTAAAAGTCTGACACTATCTCCCGCTCCGCTCAAGAGCAGGGAATGTCATAAGATAATTTTCCCACCAAAAAAAAAGTCGGTAAAAATGGGAACGTTATAGCCACGGTTCCTAACTTGGGGGTAATCACCCCTGTGGTGCTAAAACCGTTACTCTGCCGTGTCCGTGAATCTAGATCACTAGAGCATTTCATGTACTAACACTGTAATTAAATGACAAGTCGGAGCCTCGTTTTAAACATACCTATCACCCCTCACTAAAATATTTAATATTACGTTTAGCAAAGTTTATCACCAGCTTCCTACACTTAGCATAGCCGGCCTTATAATGTCCCCACTGCTGGGACTCAGGTCTCCTTTCTAGGAGAGGGAATGGGCCGTAATCCACCACGTGGGCCCAGTGCTGGTTTGTGGATGTCATATGTCTTCGAATTTTTGGTTTTGGGACATGCCGGTTTCCTCGCAATGTTTTCCTTCACCGTTTTGAGAGCGGCGGTGATGAAATAAATTACACAAAGTAATGCGCCTGGTTGGGTTTGAACCCACGACCTACAAATCGTAAGTCGGGGCCGTTACCACTCGGCCACCACTGCTCTCCTCCCTCCTCCTGTCCTTATCCCGTTTTATTTGCGGTCGGCGCAACACGTTTTTTTCTTCCATTCTGTCATGTCACCCGTCACGCTATCACTAACTACTTTTCTTTCATATCACTTCTCACACAATCCATCCATCTTTTTTTTGGTCTCCCTCTCCCTCTCCATCCATCCACATGTATACTCACAACTCTTTCAGTAACATGCGTTTTATCCCTCCTTTTTACATGGTCATATCAAGACAAACGATTCCCTATCAACGTTTCAATCACTGGCGCCAATTTCAAACTTCCTCTAATATACTCATTTCTCACTTTATCCATTCTCGTCACACCACACATCCATCTCAACATTCTCATCTCCGCTACGTGCGAACATTTTTCATCCGTTTTTTTCACTGCCCAATATTTTGGGGGGTAAATACCAAGATCAAACTTAGGGGTGCAAGAACCGCCATGTGCTCGTGGGGGCGCGAGGCGGCACGAAGCAATGGCCATCGCGCCCTAGCCACCGGGATTCCGATCCTGATTTCTGGCCATCGTAGGCGAGGGCTTGCGGACGGCGAGCAATGGGTAGGTCGCCGTCCGACCGTCCGGACCGAGCCCAAGTAACGAAGTGAACGAAGGCAAAGAAGGATCAGGAAGTCAGTAAAAATCTAACACGCCCACGAAAAGGTTAGAAACCACTGCCTTATAGGATCACTTTGTTGTTCGTCTATCAAGACCGTTTTTCTCAAGAACGCTTGGAGGTATGAAGCTGGAATTAATATCAAGTACTCGGGTTGGTTACCCCAAATAGCAAATCAAATTTTCATCATCCATGTAAGTTACCACAATCGAAAGACCGTTTATGCTCTGTTTAGGCGCATAATTTAACAGTCTCTAGGAAATCAAAACCAACAGGGTACTTACTGTTAACCTAGAATCCTGGAATTTGGCATGTAGCAAGGTCTCACAGCACAAGTAGGTATAGAAAAAATAATTGAAAACTGTAAATTTGTGAATTGTATTGTATTATATTGTATTGTATTGTATTGTATTGTATTGTATTGTATTGTATTGTATTGTATTGTATTGTATTGTATTGTATTGTATTGTATTGTATTGTATTGTATTGTATTGTATTGTATTGTATTGTATTGTATTGTATTGTATTGTATTGTATTGTATTGTATTGTATTGTATTGTATTGTATTGTATTGTATTGTATTGTATTGTATGTCTTTTTGTTTTTTTTTAGTAAGTATAATGTAACTGAAAATATGGATCTCTGGTCTGATAATAAAGTTTATTATTAAATTTGTCATTTCAGACAAGACAGACTTTTTACGATTGGGATAAATCTTCGGGCTGAATTCGGGAATTGAATTATTTACATAGCTTGGGAAAGTTTCTACGGAACCCTGAGTGCGTGAATCCGAATCGCACGTCACCGTCAACGTTGCCCGGTTGTCGAATTGCCTCCTACTATGAGAGCAATTTTAAGGACGTGTTCACGTCATAAAAGGTTGCATATAGCGGAGAAGAGAATGTTGAGATGAATGTGCTGTGGAACGAGAATGGGTAAAGTGAGAAATGAGAATTTTAGGGAAAGTTTGAAAGTGGCGCCAGTGACTGAAAAATTGAAAGGGAATCGTTTATCTTGGTATGGTCATGTGAAGAGGAGGGATGAAATGCATGCTACTAAAATAGTTATGAGTATATATGTGGATGGATGGAGAGGGAGAAGGAAGCCAAAGATGAAATGGATGGATTGTATGAAGAGTAATATGTAAGTAAATTTTCCTTCAAGCGTAAAATTCGGAACTACTACTTCAAGTCCTTTTAAACTCAGTTCGGTCTTCGTCATAATTGTTATTTTTTAAGTTCTCCTGATAAAAAAATATTTATTAGTTTATAATTTTATTATTGTTACTTAATTTAATGATACTACATTCTACTTGATATATCTGTTATTTATTTATTGTGCACACCTACCACAGTGTTGTCTCTTTTAACCCAAAGGTTGACTGGTAGAAAATGCCTTGTTGCATTAAGTCCGCCTATGTACCACTACTGTACATGAAGTTTAAATAAATCAATATGAAAGAAAAGGGAGTTAGTGATGGCGTGACGGGTGACAAGATAGAATGGTTGAAATAAAAATGTTGCGCCGACCCCAAATAACACGGGATAAAGGCAGGAAGACGACGATTCACGTCAAAATATACTACCACGCTGCTTCAAGCAATTTCTGGTTACCCTTTCAAGCTAATCATGCGTTATGTAGCTTTTGATAGCAAATCATTTTTTCCCTGAAACACGATCCCTTTTCTTCTTTCCCGATACATTTACTGTAACATTTCGTCCTGATGGATCGAGGACGAGGGTTCGAAAAACATTAATACAAGGCGAACGGGTCGAAATCACAAATTGATTGAGTTTATTTAACAGTTAAGTAGGAGAGAGAGCTTCGGTGCTTTTTTTTCTTTTGTGCTTTTGTTAGATTTATTTTGTTTTGTACTGATAGACATGGCCGGATCTACTTAATGGCTAAATGGGCTGCAGCCCAGGGCCCCGGGGATATAAGGGGCCCCCATTCCTCATTAAAAACAATCTACAGTGCGGGTTAATCTATTTGACAAAACTTTTTTTTTTAAACAAATAAAGTACTACTGTTTAATTATGGAAGTATTCATTGATATCGCTATTAATATGGCGGGTCAATAGTTTACAAGCGCTCAACGTTGGTGTTCACGTTCACCTGTGATCAAAAAAAATATTTATTTATTGTATACTTTATTGATGTGGACAGGATAAACATTTACATAAACTAAGTGTACAATCGGCGGTCTTATCGCATAGGGCAATATCTTACAGAAAACCTCAAGACGAAGTATATTTAAAGACTTTCAAGTTAGCTATAGTAACTTATGATCAGTTGAAGGTTTCTAGTTCCATTAGGACGACATTTGAGAGTACACTTCAGGAGAAATATAAACTTATTTTTAACAAAATGCCAATTAATTTGATTACTTAGGTGGGCCCCCAAGTAGTGTTAGCCCAGAGCCCAACAGTTTCACGATCCGCCTCTGCTGATAGAGAATCTATGTCCGCCCTTACGTTGTTGAAATCTCTACGGTCCGAACTACGCGTTCGCTTCGTCTTTTATACTGCGTACATCGAAGTACTGGAACAATTTGCCTGCTACGGTCCTCCCGTCCGATTATAAGTTAGGTGTCTTCAAGGTTAGAGTGAATAGGTTTTTAATAAACTAGTGCGCCTCACCATCAACGATTGCATCGCTGCTTACCATCAGGTGGGATCGCAGTCAAGTGCAAGTTTATATTATAAAAAAAAAACACACTAGCTGACTCGAAACGCGTTGTACTGCCACGACAACTGGCCTGTTGGTCTAGTGATTAGTGACCCGGACTGCTAAGCCAGAGGTCGTGGTCGTTCGATTCCCATTGAAGACAAATGTCTGTGTGATGAGCACGATCGTTTTGTTTTATGTCGTGTTGTTTTGTTCTCGAACCCAGCTGTGCGCTGGCACCTAGTGCCCGCTATGATCTGCCGTAACCTGTGTTGTACGTAGTGTCTCGTACTTTTTTTGAAATATTTTTGGGAAAAAATATAGTATGGTGTAAAAATGATTGGAATCGATTCAGTTACTGATTCTGAACAAACAATATTTAGGGTTCGCATTTAATAAAAATGTATTTATTTATTTAAACTTCATGTACAGTAGTGGTACATAGGCGGACTTAATGCAACAAGGCATTCTCTACCAGTCAACCTTTGGGTTAAAATAGACAACACTGTGGTAGGCCTGCACAATAAACAAATAACAGATATTTCAAACAAAAAAAAAAAAAGTTATTAATAAAAGTAAAATACAAGTAATGTTGTACAGACGAAAAACAACAATTTCTCGATCACTCCACGGAAGAGAGGCAAAGAAAATCGTTGGCTAAGTACTCGTAATTTATAATTCAATTATTTACACAGTTTACTGAAATCTTATAAACTCAACGGCCTAGCAAAGTGGATGGCAGCTTATGTAAACAGAACAACTTATAATAGGCCGAAAAACGCTGAACTGAAGAGACACAAATGTAATTAATGAATGGGATTAACACAGACCTCTTATCTTAGAATTTCACGCGGGACAAAATACAGGAATTTACAAAAAGGTTTACAAGATTCTTCATATTATATTACATCATAGATTTTAGGGTTCTGTACCCAAAGTCTGTCTGTCTGTCTATCTCTCCATCTGTCACCATGACGTTTAAAGTAAGATTGTTCCATTCTTATTTCCAGTGTGGGTAAGAGATGGCGCTAGCCGTAGGTGTTGGCTGTATAGCTCGCTGCTCGAAAGCTTGAGGAAATGATGATGACGTCACGAAGTAGTGGCTGCACGAAGGCTGCGCTGACGTTCTTTTGTCGAAGGTCACCAGTTTGGAGGTAGACGGAACAGAGAGTAAAGTCCCGTAAACCTCCTTTGAAAAGGGAGGATCCTCCGGCCAAACGGGTGTTATGTCTGGCGGGCAACTACTGCCTAATAGATGATTTCGGGCTGTTCTATATGTTCTAAACGCGCGGAGAACTCTGATTGCGCATGCAGGATTAGTTCTTATATGACGCCATAGATGTCGCTACAGCTCTGTCTCTTACCCACACTGAAATAAGAATGAAACAATCTTACTTTGAACATCATGGTAACCCAGGCTGTATCTCATGAACGGTGATTGTTTATTTATTTATTAAAACTTTATGCACTAGTAAGAAACACTGTACAAAGGCGGACTTAATGCCTTAGGCATTTTCTACCAGTCGACCTTAGATAGTTAGACAGTTGAATTATCTACAGATGACGTACTTTTGTTGCCGCTATGACAACAAATACTAAAAAAAAAACAAAATAAAATAGATATTATTAAAGGGGCTACCATACACAAACATGTTATTTTTTTGCCGTTTTTTTTCTACGGTCGGTACAAAACCCTTTTTGCGCGAGTCCGACTCGCACTTGGCCGGTTTTTTTTATTTCGTTTAAAACCGGCACGGATGGTGCAGTGGTTAAGTTATTTGCTGTTAAGTTTGTACGGAACCCTCAGTGCGCGAGTCCGATTCGCACTTGCCCAGTTTTTTTCATATTTATCCAGCAAAAAGTAACCGTTAATGGGGTGACATTTTCGGAGTCTTCAGTAAAGACGGGCGTGCCTTAGGGTTCAATTTTTGGCCCTTTCCTCTTTCTACTTTATATTTACGACCTTCTTACATAACGGCTAATTTATCCGATATAATTATGTTTGCTGAAGACACTTCTCTTATTTTTTAAGTAGATAGCAAAGATATGGATGTCAGCAAAAGTCTGGCTGTTGCTGCTAATAGCGTAACCAGGGACCCAAGTCTGCTATTTTTATAAATTCGTCATTCCAACACGATCCCATTGTCATTTTGCTAAAAGTTCATAATCTGCTAATTCATAATGATCGATCGTTGATCGTTCAATGGTCTCGTAATAGAGTTGTGGTAGAATGACAATATCGAGCTTATTAAAAGCAATGGCTGCACAATGACGTTCTAATGGTAGGTCACTGATCAAGGGAACTGTTAAAATTTTATCAGATTACCGCATACTGCAGACATTCATTTGTCAATATGTACGAGATTACCATTCTATGCCACTTCTTTCAATGGAGTGTCAAGTGGTTGACCATTGGAAAGTCATAATGATGCCATTATATTAGTAGATTACCAAACTTGTCAAAATCAAGAATTATGAAGTCAAAGATAGACCATTCTGACACTATTGTAATAGTAGACTTGAGGCCCTGTTTGAAAGATCAGCACAGTGAGTATTTTTATTGTGCTTCGGGGTATATATTGACTGGTCTACACTGTTCTCTCATACCTGTTAATGTAAATCTAAAACAATAAAATAAAACACATGTTACAAAAGAAATCAACCATACATTTTCAATTCATTTTTACTTACGTCGTTCGTCGCGTGGGGTCTTTCACGGCCCGCGCGCACAATACCTACCTACCCCTCCTAGCCAAGTTACGATCGTTTCTCCGATTCCTTTGTTCTGACCACGTGACTGAGCGTTGAGATGACGTCACGTAACTTGGCTAAGGGGGCTAAAGTGCGATAATTCGTGGATAGTTTTAAATGTGTTAATTTTACATAATTCTAACACCTAGGCTTTCAAAGACCCCACGCGGCGGACCGAGGGTTAATATTGTTATATCAAAATACTGTAAAATGAATTATTTTTTTACAGTCCAATTACCATCATTTAGGCATAAATCTGGTCTCCCAGTAGGTTCTCCGAAATTCTAAATAGGAAACTGGAATAGCTCTTAGCTCGACCTGGATCGTAGACGGCCATTCTAGCTAATGCAAAGTTCATGTTACATTCGAAGCTGTTACAAAAAATGCAATATCGATTTTATTTTATATAGCGTATATTTTTTTTGTTATTTTTAGGGATCTGTACTTCAAAAGGAAAACACGGAACTCTTATAGGATCACTTTGTTGTCCGTCCGTCTGCCTGCCTGTATGTCTGTCTGTCTATCAAGACCCTTTATTTCCAACACGCGTGGAGGTATCGAGTTGAAATTAAAACCATGCACTAAGATCTGCGGTCTCTTGAAGCTGTGAAAAAATCTAATTTCTAAGATTTCGAAATAAAAAGATACGGTCGTTTATATCGCAAAAAACGTGCATTTCGACACTCTTAAAGCAATCAAAATTCATAGGGGACTTCCCATTGACCAAGAATTGTGAAATTTGGCATAAAACAAGGACATATGATATAGGAATAAATCTGAAAACAGAAAAGTTGTTGTCATGTCACAAAAAAAACAATTTGCGATTCGAAAAATCTTCTAGAGTCCATTCGGGAATTGGACTATTCATAACAATAATAATTACTAATAATAATATTTCATTTATTTCTGAGTATACGGTACTTAGAAAATCTTAATATTAAAATGTCTCACATATACTATCATTGCCGGTGTAAAAATTAAGAATAGTTTTTTATATCTAAAACCGAACAATTTTGTTATATTGGAATGAACTGTCAAAATAATCACACAATAATAATTATCACTATATGTCAATTACTTAAAAAACTCACACAAAAAAAAAATACAGGTCAGTAGGTATACACACAAAATATTAATAAGTAAACATGTCATTCAAACAATTAAATGTCAGTTTAAATAATGTCAAAAAAAAAAATACAATGTCAAAAATTATTAAGTAGAATGTCAAACTAATAATAGTGTCAAAATACTAATAATAATTATCTTGGTGTACAATAAAGTATATATAAATAAATAATAAATAAATAACATAGAATATTAATTACTGTTATTACTTCAAATATTTATTATCTTAATTAATATCAAAAACTATGATTTAAGAATTCGCTAACCGAATAAAAACACATGTCCAGCCAAAAGCCAGGCAAACATTTAACGTTTAAATTTATCGAATCATATCATATAATGTAGGTAAGTTTGTACGGAAGCCACAATGCGCAAGTCCGACTCGCACTTGCCCAGATTTTTTTTGTTGTTAAGAGCAGTGGTAGCCGAGTGGTAACGGCCCCAACTTACGAGTTACAGTGGGTCGCGGGTTCAAACTCAGCCAGGCATATTACTTTGTGTAATTTATTTTATCACCACTACTGTCCTATACCCAAAAATTCGAAGACATGTCACATTCACCAACCCGCACTGGGCCCGCGAGGTGGATTACGATCCATTTCCTCTACTAGAGAGGAGGCCTGAGTCCCAGCAGTGGGAAAATTGTAAGGCTAGTTATGCTTATACTTATGGTGGACGACTTCTCCCGTTCTAGTGTGGAACGAGAGAGCATGTCAGACTTTAACTGACTAAAATTCACATGTGTCCTACCGTTCCCCTTTGCGTTTAAAAATCACAGTAACTCTATCGAGCACTTACAAAAGTGACTTGTGACAAAACTTCTGAATATCTTTTCAAGTGGTCAAAGTCTTTAGATTTAAGAAACAAGTAAGATATGTTACTAAATGTAATGAATTTGGGTTCCAGTGTTGGCCCGGCGGCGGCGCGAGAGATCGCTGCCGCCGATTGCCTCTACGAGGACACGACGGTGCTTCGCCATAGCGGGGACACCTACACCGTATGCTCCACCATGTCCTCCGGGCGGTCCACACAATGGTAACGCCTGGGCGTTTCTTCCGCCTTAATCCGATGCAGGAACCTCCCGAACTTGCCATGTCTGGTGAGGACCTGCGTCATGCGAAGGGTGAGGACGCCGTGTTGCCGCTCCAGCCACTCCTCAAAGAGGGGACTTACCGCCATAATTGTGGCGTGCCCAAATTTATATTGATCTGTCGGCTCAATGGGCTGACCATCGGCTTTGAAGTCACATACTATATTTTTTGAGTTATACGACCTAAAAACTAGTACCAAGATTTATGAAGTTTGAGTATTTTCATCGTAAGTTCCAAACACTTCAGGGAAATAAAAATTTCTTTGTTTGGACGCTTGTCTCAAATAAAAAGGTACACTCATATAAAATAAGTAAGCGAGGGCCGTCATATCAAATCATTTGTTAGCGTCAAGTTAGGGGATGCCTTTTGACTTTCAAGACAGTGAAAGGTAGAGCTTGATTTAATGCATATATTTACTTTATATATATAAAACTTTAGATATTTTGTCCAAAATACAGTAAAGAGAGTGTTAAATTATAATATAATTATTTACCATTTTTTTTTTTTTTTTAATAATCTATAAACCAGTGCTTGACTGCGATCCCACCTGATGGTAAGCAGTGATGCAATCATTGATGGTGAGGCGCACTAGTTTATTAAGAGCCTATTCACTCTAGCCTTGAAGGCACCTAAATTATAGTTGGACGGGAAGACAGCAGCAGGCAAATTGTTCCAGTCCCTCGATGTACGCGGTATAAACGACGAAGCAAATCGCTTAGTTCGGACCGTTGGTGTTTCAACAACGTAAGGGTGGATACTCGCCGTACGTCGGGTTGTCCGATGGTAGAAAGGAGATGGCGGAATCAGGTCATGCAATTATCATATATTATATACTAGCTTTTGCCCGCGGATTCACCCGCGTATATAAAATATAGTCTATGTTACTTAGGAATAAAGCAGCTAGATGCGGGTCGGACTCGCGCACTGAGGGCTCCTTACAAACTTACTTATGAAAACAGTTCAATTCTCGAATTGAGTTACGAAGATTCTTCCGAGTAGCAAAAAAAGTTTTTTTTTGTGACGTAACTAAAAATTTTCAGTTTTCAGATTTTTTCCTATACTTGTGTTATGAGATCTTGCTTCATACCAAGTTTCAGGATTCTAGGTCAACAGGAAATACCCTATGAACTTAAATTTCCTTGAGTGTCAAAATATACGTTTTTTTGCGACATAAACGGCCGTATCTTTTTTTTTTCATTAACTCAGAAGTTTGATTTTTTCACAACTTCAAGGAACCTCAAACTTATGTATATGGTTTTTAGTATAATTTCAACTCGATATCTTCACGCGATCCCGAGATAAAGGCTTTTGACAGACAGACAGACAGACGGACGGACAACAAAGTGATCCTATAAGGGTTCCGTTTTTCCTTTTGAGGCACGGTACACTAAAAACGACCTCCTACACGGTACACTAAAAACGATTCCAACAAAAAAAACCTAATCCAAAAAAAGGGCGAGCTGGTAGTGGAAATCTAGGGCCGTAATAAAACATCTTGTTTTTTTTTTGTGTGTGGTCTCTCGCACGTCAACCTAGGAGGTTGTCGGCTCAAGAATCAAAGCCTCCAGCCAGGGCTTACTTAACTAAACTTGTGGGGTACCGACCTTGGCTTAGGGGGGGGGGGGGCAGCATGGACGGGCTGGATCGAACAAAGATATTATTATTATTATTATACTTAGCTCGTTCATTAAATATATTATATATTTAATGAACGAGCTAAGTGAAAAGTGACACATGTCACTTTGACAGAATCCGCGCTGACGTTTGCACGAATCGAGTAGATAAAAGTGCCGACCGCAGAGGTGCGATGCTCGACTCTCCGCCCGACGCTCGCCCCGAACGGTCGTGCCGCTCTGTGCTCCGCGCCCGCTCCGTGCTCCGTGTCGTTACGTCACCCCGTGACGTCATCAGTGGTCTCCGACCGCACCAGCGATCCGAAGCCGCCTTTCTCAAGGCAGTGGAGGATATACGTTTCCTTAACGGGAAATAGTCGATAAACGTTGTGCCCCTTCAGGGAAAAGCCACAGTTTCGTGGTCCTTGGTGGGAAACCTCACGGTGCCAACAAAACCAAGGGGGTGTTGCCCCAATACACCCGCCGAACCCCTTCAGGGCTAGGCAGTCATTTGGAGTCGGGAGCTAGATTTTGGCCTTGGGGGAGCTCCTAGTCAAATCTAATACTCCGAGTTCTCTTTCAGCTACACACCTGGTGTCGGTTGGGGTGTCTATCCCTTCGCACCAGACCCTGGTAGGGCCCGATCGCACAATAAGACTGGCGATCGGTTTACAAGCTTAGGGCACACCATTAGGTACTCACCTCCCAGTGTACACAACCCTTACTGGGAGGGTCACACACCCCCGGGCCCGTCCACCCGGGGACGTAGGGACCGATAGGAGTTTTTCACATGAGTTTTTTCCAACTCATGTGACCTAATCCCAAGTCCCCTTTTAACCATGACGGACGCTACCATATTAGCGTTCGTCAAAGAGGTCCTCCTCAAGGACCCCGATATCCTCGCCAAGTATGGCAAGAAAATCGCCTCATTTAGAGGCCCCCCCCCCACCGTCCCATCGAGCGTCACTGACTTCAGTGACGTATTGTCATTCCCGGACTCTGGTCCGTCCCCGCCGACCCCCTGCCCCCGCCCTCCCCCGGATATGCCACCCCTATTGGTAGCCCACTTTGCCAATGAGGCAATGGACACCTCCGTCCCCGCTAGCGACTCAGCGTCGCAAGCCTCTTCGGACTCCGAACAGTCCCCTGAATCCTCCTCCTCCGAGGACGACTTCCAAGTCGTCCTAGGGGGCAAGAGGAAAGCCAGGAAGGCCGCTCAGGCCACCAAAGCTAAGAAGACCGTTGCGTCTTCTCCCGCCCCCGCTATCCAGCCCGCCCCTGTTGCCCAGCCCGCCCCCGCCTCGCAGGCTAGTTGTTCCCCCTCCGTTTCCGCTTCTGTCACTCAGACGAAGAAGCAGCGCCCCCCTCCGCCCTTGTACATCCAGGACAAGGGTAAATGGACCGACGTGTCCAAAATGTGTAGTGATCGCAAGATCAACTATACAAACGCCCGCTCCTGCCAACAAGGCATAAAAGTCCAAGTCCCGACGTCAACTGACTATCGGGAACTTACCAAAGTCCTTCGTGAAAGGAAAATCTCCTTTCACACCTACTCCCTCCCTGAGGACACGCCGACCCGAGTGGTCATTAGACGTGTCCCGAAGGAAATCCCCGCCGAGGACATTAAGGCCGACCTCCTGGCCCAAAATATCCCCGTTTCCGCTGTCCATCGCCTTCACAAGGCGAGAGGTAACGAAGTATACGACATGATCCTTGTCGTGTGCGACCCGACCGACGGGCACCACCCCATCTTCAAGATCAAGTCGATCTGTTCCCTCTCCGGCATCTCCATCGAGAAGCCCTACAGACCCACGATAGTTGGGCAGTGTCACCGCTGCCAACTATACGGTCACTCTCAGAAGAACTGCTACGCTACACCCAGATGCGTTAAGTGTCTGGGTGAGCACGGCACTTCTGACTGCCCCCGTCCCAAGGATCGCACTCTTTGCACAGAGCCTCCCAGCTGTGTGCTGTGCGGCCAAGCCGGGCACCCGGCTAACTACCGGGGCTGCCCCAAAGCCCCCAAAATCCCTCCCAAGCTGGCAAAACGTGCTGCCGCTCGCCAGCAGAGGGAAGCACCCTCCGGGAAAGTCCCCTCTTCCCAGCCCCCCGAACGTCTCGCACCCCAGAGACCATCCCCCTGGAATCAGCTAAACCATCAGAAAGCCTTCCCGGCTTTGGTGGCTTCCCAGCCAATTCCAGCGCTAATGGCTAAGCCCATCCCAGCGCCTCCCCCGGCTTCTGTGGCCCCCGTGGCCGCTAAACCTCCCCGAAACGCGCCCCAAGTTTCAGCTGCGTTCCCACTCAGATCAGTTGGCCAGATTATCCTGGACAACTATCGCATCTTTATGACGCAGGACGCTAGGGACTTAGCTGACGAGCTAACCCTAGCGGAAGTCACTGGCCAACTCGACTTAGCCAAGCGCGCTGCGCTATTCACTAAGTACGAGTCGGTCGCAGTCGAACTCGACAAATTACCTGCCGTACCCCTAAATGGATAGACAACAAAAAATTTGTTGTACCAAACCGCGATCCCTAAAGTTAGGCTTCTTCAATGCCAACGGCATTATCAATCAGAGAGATGAGATCGCCACGTTCCTCCGCGACCATCAGTTAGACCTTCTCCTCATCCAGGAAACATTCCTCAAACCCCACCGTAAAGATCCTAGAATTGCCAACTATCGTCTAGTTCGCAACGATAGATCTCGTTGTCACGGTGGTGGCACCCTTATCTATTATAGAAAGGAACTGTACTGTATCCCTCTAGCTCCTCCCGCGCCCCGATCTTTCTTAGAATACTCGGCCTGCCGAGTAGGCATGACTGGTCATCAACCGATCACTGTCGTCTCTGCCTACTATCCCCCTCCGACTTCCTCGTCTCGTATGCCAGACGAGTCCATCGCGCTCACTAGCGACCTCACTGCCCTCTTTGGCTTGAGTGACTCCGTTATCATAGCGGGCGATCTCAATGCTAAACACCCCGCCTGGAACAGTAGTACGACCAACCCTAGGGGAAAGGTCGTGTTCAACCTTGGTGCATCCCTTAACTTTGACATCATCGCCCCGATGTGTCACACTCACTTCCCCCATGATCCCAACCATAGCCCCGACGTCCTCGATGTAGCGCTCCTTAAGAATGTCAACCTCCGGTTGCAATCTATAGAAGCAATACACGAGCTTAACTCCGATCACCGACCCGTGATTATGCACCTAGGCTCCCGTTCGGGCAATCTCGACCCGGGCCAGCCCCCCGCTTCCCAATTGATCACTGACTGGAAGAAAGTAAGCGAAAAGCTGAAATCTACCACGTCACCTCAATTGGATTCTATTCCCGACCACATAGTCTCAGTCGCTGACACGACGGCGGCAATCGACTCGCTCACAGACCACGTACAATCCGTCCTGAACGAATGTTCAAGGGAGATTCCTGCGAAGGAGGACCTTCGCTGGAAAATCCCGGACGATGTACGGGCTCTGATGACCGAGAAGAACGCAGCCGTCCGTGCATACAGCGCTTTTCCTTGCGACGCTAACAAGGCTCACATGCGTAGATTACAGCGTGCTGTAAAGAAACGCATGACCGAGCTGCGTTCCGCCCGCTGGGACAAGACGCTCAGTGAACTCGAGCCTACCCATCTCGCCTTCTGGCAACTTCAGAGGAAATTACGTTCCACTGAAGAGTCCTCTATGCCTCCGCTCACCCGCCCTGATAAGAGTGTCGCTTTCGACAACTCTGAAAAAGCGGAATGCCTAGCCGACAGCCTCGAAGCCCAATGCTCGCCTAGCTCTCAACTAGTAGACCAAGCCCACATCGACATGGTGGACGCTGAAGTCGAACGTAGAGCCTCCCTCCCTCCCGTTGAAGACCCTGATAACCCTCTGGCCCCCGTCACTCCCGACGAGGTGGAGGATATCATTAAAAAACTTCAACCAAGGAAAGCCCCCGGCGCCGACGGTATCACGAACAGAGTGTTCAAACTCTTCCCCCCCCAACTTATAATGCTAATGACCGCTATCTTCAATGGCGCATTAAGCAATAATATCTTCCCCCAAGCGTGGAAACAGGCCACCGTTATCGGTATCCCTAAACCAGGCAAGCCCAAGTCTGACCCCACCAGTTACCGCCCCATCAGTCTCCTCAATGTTCTCGGTAAGATCTACGAGAGGCTTATTTATAAGCGACTCAAAGATTTTGCCGAATCCAAGGGTCTCATTCCTGATGAGCAGTTCGGGTTCCGTACCGAACACTCATGCGTCCACCAAGTCCACCGCATCGTAGAGCACCTAAGCGCTGGCTTCCAGCGTAATGCGATGACGGGTGTCTTGTATTTCGATATAGCGAAAGCATTCGACAAGGTCTGGCACAATGGCTTATTATATAAGCTATATCAACTTGGTGTGCCAGACCGTCTCGTGCTCATCATGCGAGACTTTCTGTCGAATCGCACCTTCTGCTATCGAATCGAGGGAGCCCTCTCCTCCCCCCACCCCATTCGAGCTGGAGTCCCTCAAGGCTCGGTAGTGTCCCCCCTAGCTTTCACGCTGTTCACCAGCGACATTCCCAAAAGTAAAAAGGCCCAGTTGGCTCTATTCGCCGACGACACGGCAATTTACTACACCGGTCGTGACCCCAGAGTTATCGCTCGCAATCTCCAAACCTCCGCAAACATTTTGGGCAAATGGTTCCGGAAATGGAGGATCGAGGTTAACCCTGATAAGAGTCAAGCTGTTCTCTACTCGAAACAGCGGAAGTCCGTCCCCCCTCCCCCTCCGATCACCATGTACGGTAAGCCGATCCCCTGGGAGAAGCAAGCCAAGTACCTCGGAGTGATCCTCGATCAGCACTTGTCCTTCGCCGAGCACATAAAGCAGGCTCGCTCGCGAGCCGCTTTCGCTCAAGGTAGGCTCCATTATCTCATGACTGCCCGCAGCAAACTGTCACTTAAGTGCAAGCTGCGCCTCTATACGGCAGTAATCCGCCCGATCATGACGTATGCATGTGCAATCTTCGCACACGCCAAGCCCCGCTTCCTCCATAGGATGCAGACCCTTCAAAATAGGACCCTCCGTAAAATTCTCGGTGCCCCATATTATGTCCGAAATGAGAATCTACATCTAGATCTCAAAATCCCCACCATCCAGCAGTTCATGAAACGCCTTTGCAAGCGTTTCTTCGATACTGCTGTAAAACACCGCAATCCCCTCATAGTATCGGCAGCCCGATACGAACCCTCCCGCATCTCTAAGGTTCGCCGTCCTAGGCATACTCTCGTCACCCCAGATGACCCCACTACCCTGCTCCAAGAGAGCCGTAAGGAAACAAGTACAGTTCGAAGACAATACAGACCGCCGTCCTTCCGTCCTCGCCGCCGAGGCCCGCCGCGACATTCCCGTAAACGTCCTCCCCGTCCCTTGCTCGAGCCAGCCCGCGTCGCTGAGCCGTAGTTTTAAAATTCCCCGATAATAATAATAAAATCTTTGTTCGATCCAGCCCGTCCCTTGCTGTCCCCCCCCAGCGACGCCCTAAGCCGAGGTCCGTACCCCACAGGGGGTGCCCTTAGCGTGTAGTCGCTTAGTTTTTAAGTTTTAGTTAAATAAGCCCTGGCTGGAGGCTTTGATTCTCGAATTGAGGCCGCCACAGGCAAGTCCGGTTAAGCAGCCGACAACCTCCTAGGTTGACCTGCGAGAGGCCACACACAAAAAAAAAAAAAAAAAAGAGGTGCGATGCTCTTTCCTCTGTCGGTAGCCGTGCGAACAACGTCGAGTCTCGGAGACTGTTTCACGGCTCGTTGTGTGAAGTGAATACCTAAAGCTTGCATCATAATCACAGAGTACTTAATCATAATAAATCAGTTGTGTGATCCCGTTTGTGTGAAACCGAGCCATCTCCCACAAAACAGAGTCCCTAGACAGAGCTTCAATGATGATCGGCATCCTTGCGCCGGCATAATATATATGTGATAGTATTATGTGTGACGTAAAATGTTTTAGTAAATACTCCATGCGGTTAGGTCGATAATCTTTACAAAGATATTGTACGTACTGTTTTGTGCTGGATTCGTTCTTGATTTATTTTGACGTTTTGTTTTTGGGTAGTAAATTATCTTATGCCTTCTCTCTAGAGTGGAACGTGAGGGCGTGTCACACCTATGTTCCTACATTGCCTTGCGTTGCGTTTCAGAACCACGGGTTTCTATTTCTGTCTCGAAAACTCGTTCATACTCGTACCGCTTTTAGGCATGTAATTTACTGTGTTTGCACTAGTGCGGAAAACTACGCAATCTCGCCCTCGCCACAATTGATTGCATTATTTATTTCTTCGTAAATGTATCGAAAAACGTCGTTTGATACACGTGGAAAATCACTACTGTACTCGGCTCCACGACTCAACAAACTTTCTCTTCTTGTATCAAAATGTACTAACTTACATTTATCAACTTGCAACAAATATGACTTTATATATATTGACTATTTTTGGAGACACAAAGGGGTTTTCAAGAATGCTTAAGTGTATCCGGCCTACACTTGACTATCAGCTCATGCTGACTGCCAAATCTATTGACCAAAGCGTTAGGTAATTTTTGTAGCCAAGTGCGTATCGGACTTATGCACCAAAAGACGTGATGTAATGATTTTTCTAAATCGTAAAATAATTTATTTATTTATTTAACAATTTATGTACACACAATAATAAAAAAAAAGAAGAAGGAAACAGAAGAATAGAACAAAGGTGATGCTTATTCCTTAAGAAATCTTTTCCAGCATACCTGCGAAAGGAGAGTAGGAGAAAATAGAGATGTAGACACCGTGTGTAGAAGTAAAAAGAAAATTGGTACAAACAAAATACATAGTTAACAATGAAATGATTTAACATCATCATCATCATCATTTCAGCCGAAAGAGTCCACTGCTCGACATAGGCCTCCCCCAAGTGTCACCACAATGAACGGTCCTGTGCGTCTCGCATCCATCGGACTCCCGCAACTGTTACCAAGTCATCGGTCCACCTTGTAGGAGGCCTTCAAATGCTTCGTCTTCCAGTACGTGGTCGCCATTCCAGAACCTTTCGGACCCAACGGCCATTCGTTCTGCGAGCAATGTGCCCTGCCCATTGCCACTTAAGTTTGGCGATTCTTCGTGCTATGTCGGTAACCTTGGTTTTCCTGCGGATATGCTCATTCCTGATTCGATCACGCAAGGAAACTCCAAGCATAGGCCTTTCCATTGCCCTTTGGGTGACTTTAAGTCAGATCAATCGTCGACAGTGAGATCAATCGTCGAATCCGACTCGGCTGGGCAGCGTTCGGGAAGCTTCGCGGTATCTTCTCGTCCAATATACCACAGTGTCTCAAGACGAAAGTCTATGACCAGTGCGTGTTGCCAGTGATGACATATGGCTCCGAAACGTGGTCACTTACAATGGGCCTCATCAGAAATAATATAACATGCAAAAAATAAATATCATAATGTATTTTTATGATATTTACATAGTAAAATAGATATCATAAAAATACATACTAAATAATATAATAAATAATAATATGCAACTATGACGAAATAGAAATATAGTGGACTTTTTTGTTTGTGTTTTTGTGAAAACTATCTAATAAAAAGTGTCTTGATTGATGGACTGACGAACTTATGGATTGACGGACTGACAGACCGACGGATTGACGGACTGACGTACAACAAAGTGATCCTATAAAGGTTTCGTTTTTAGCAAGAACAGAACTCTTAAAAACGGACAAATATAAGTGGCCGAGATAAAGGGTCTTGACAGACAGACAGACAGACGGACGGACAACAAAGTGATCCTATAAGGGTTCCGTTTTTCCTTTTGAGGCACGGAACACTAAAAACGACGACAGCGACCTCTACTGCCGTGCTTTGGTACAGGCCATGGTCATATGGAAAGCCATTAGATGATTTCCAACAAAAAAAACCTAATCCAAAAAAGGGCGAGCTGGTAGTGGAATTCTAGGGCCGTAATAAAACATCTTGCCGAGAGATGCTTATTATATATGTCGGAGAAGTCAATAGTATGGAAGATTGAGAACGAATGAACGAGCTAAGAGAAAAGAGACACATGACTGACGTACAACAAAGTGATCCTATAAAGGTTTCGTTTTTAGCAAGAACGGAACTCTTAAAAACGGACAAATATAAGTGGCCACTTCCAGTATCACAAAACTCGCAGACCGTATTTCTTTATTAACCACAATACATTTTGACAGCCATAGTCTCTCGGATTTCCTGGCCTTTATCACGAATCGTTTCGTTTTCCCCTACCCTACTATATTACCCTTTATGAGCATCAGACCTTATTTCAAACAACTGCCTTTGAAGTGACGTTTTAGGAATACGGGTTCGCTTTTCTACATATATATATAATATATTTTATATAAAACTAACTTTAGATAGCGGCTTCGCTCGTGTGATAAATATATAATGTAATAATGGAGATTAGCTAAGACCAGCAAGTCATTTTTAGTAAACAGCATACGCTTTTATAACAAGCTACCAAAGGTGACTGGACTTAGCGAGGGCAAGTTCATAACCCATATTAAGCGTGTCCTAACTAAAAAAGCGTATTACAAGGTTAAAGACTATGTCGAAGATACGCTTGTTTGGCAATGACTGCTTCTGCACATGTGGCCCCCTGGTAACTCATAATATTGTGTACATATCTATTAACTGCTCCACATTTGTTGTAATATATACATTTTCTTTTTTCTTTTCTTCCTACACATTGCTTTTGCAATATTTTTTATATTATTAGACGCCAACCACCATAAATTCGTTAATAATTTTCTTTTTGTTGACATGTCATTTATTAATAATTGTAATTATTTATTGTTCTTTTTTTTTTTATATAGCTTCTTTTTTTTTAATGTGAATGTGAGAACACTGTGGACTTCGCGAATTCTTAGGTTACTTCCTATTACGACTCACTTTCTTTTTTTTTTTAGGTACAATATCGACTGGTCTACACTGTTCTTACATAATGTCTATTAATACTGTAATATGAAAATATTGTAAACAATCACTTTTTAAAAGAGTTTCCATGGAGTTTCTTGCCGGTTCTTCTCCATAGGAAACGACCAATTTGGAACCGTGCACTAGCTTCTGACGTTTTATAAGTGCCGATAAGGCCTATGTGAAATAAAAACTTTTGACTTTGACTTTGACTTTGACTTTGACTTTGACTTTGACTTTGACTTTGACTTTGATAGTAGAAAATTAACCCAAGGGAACATACTTCCGAGATGAAAAGTATCCTTCTTTTTTTTAATTCTTGATAGGTTCGCGCTTGACCACTATTTCACCTACGCCTTAAGCCGAGGTCCGTACCCCACAGGGGGTGCCCTTAGCGTGTAGTCGCTTAGTTTGTTAGTTAGTTAAGTAAACCGCGGCTGGAGGCTTTGATTCTTGAATCGAGGCCGCCACAGGCAAGTCCGGTTAAGCATCCGATGGAAAGCGACGATGCGGTCGACGATGGACCGCGCTTACCTAGAAGTAACCTATTCACTCTTAAAGATTCCTGGGTTGTTCCTGTGTGCTATTCCAAGACATAGTCTACCCGTGTACCAAGTTTCATCAAAACTGTAGCTTTTAACTGTAACTTTCTTTCGCACTGTAGCTCGATCCACCTCCCCTATACCGCGTATGCTAACGATGCTCAACGCGCTCGTGGAGACCAAACCTGGATTGGATTTGTTTGCTGATGAATGGAAGACGATATTATTAGAAAGTTTGCGGTTCTGTGAGAAGACAGAGTGAAAGGATTAAATTTGTTTAGTTTAGTATTAATGGCTTTTTTGCTGTACTAAATAAATAAAATAAATTAAAATCGATTCAGTAGTTTTTGCGTGAAAGAGTAACAAACATCCATACATACATATACATACAAACTTTCGCGTTTACAATATAAATACGATAAATTTTTGCGAAACCCGAAACACGTGTCTAATAGTTTTTATGTAAAAAATCTATGTATAAGCTTGTTATGCTATCGGGTTATCCGCGCAAATACATGATCACCGGGCCATCCGCGCGTCTGAGGGGTTGTTTTGCTCCCGCAACCAGCTGTCCGCTGGCACCTATTGCCCACTATAACATAACATAACATTCCACAACTATCACACAACGCCGTCTAGTCCCAAGCTAAGCAGAGCTTGTGTTATGAGTACTAGACAACTGATAAACATACTTATATATTCCTAAATACCTACATATATACATAAATTACACCCAGACACAGTTGTTCTGTGATCGTGCTCATCACACAAACATTTGTTCTGGGTGGGAATCGAACCCACGACCTCCGGCATAGCAGTCAGGGCCACTAAGTTACTAACTTGTTGTTGTCTAGTACTCATAACACAAGCTCTGCTTAGCTTGGGACTAGACGGCGTTGTGTGATAGTTGTGACATTATAATAATTTAAAAAAAAAATCGTTATGAATGATTGATTCAATTATGGATTTACCAATTATGACAAATTTTCGTGGACAATTTTGGGAGTAGTTTTTTTTCGTTTGGCCTACCCAAATGTGATCAGTAACGGGTACGGATACAGCCTCGTATTTTTTTAAACTAATTATAAAATATGGGTATATATGTGTACACTTAGTACACTACTGTTACATTTTTTTTTTTATTATTGATAGGCTCGCGTTTGACCACTATCTCACCTGATGGTAAGCGATGATGTGGCCGACGATGGAGCACGCTTGCCTAAAAGTAACCTATTCACTCTTGACTTAAAGACCCCTAGGTTGTAGCTATCAGGGAACACAGACTCCGGCAGGGAATTCCACTCCTTAGCTGTACGCATTATGAATGTGTTCCCAAAACGCTATAAAATAAAACAAAAATCTGTATCCACTAGGCGACTAGACCATTGTGGCGATTAAATAAAAGTACCTACTGTCTAAAACAGATTTACCTACCTACATGATATTTTATTCAAGACACCAATTGCTCTACAAGGAAAAACTTTACTGAAACACATGTAAACGTAAGTGTTCAACGATTTTGTACCCATTAAGTTTCTTGGAGGCTTGGGGGTCATTTAGAGCGCCCCCCCGGGGTGCTATTAACGTTAGCTTTGAGCACCGCTGGTCGTTTGATTTTATTGCCAAAGTTTGAACGGGAAAAACACTTATTGACTTTTTTAAGAGTTTGATACTTATTATTGGATGTAGTGTAAATACAGTAAAAAGTTCGGGATTTTCAAACTTTAGGATTGATCACACTAGTGTTATGAAGGCGATAGTTTATGAGTGTATGTGTGTTTGTTAGTCCTTGACGCTGAAACCTTTTTTTTATTATTGATAAGTTCGCGTTAGACCACTCTCTATCTCTCCCTACGCCCTAAGCCGAGGTCCGTACCCCACAGGGGGTGCCCTTAGCGTGTAGTCGCTTAGTTTGTAAGTTAGTTAAGTAAGCCCTGGCTGGAGGCTTTGATTCTTGAATCGAGGCCGCCACAGGCAAGTCCGGTTAAGCAGCCGACAACCTCCTAGGTTGACCTGCGAGAGGCCACACACAAAAAAAAAAAAAAAATTATCTCACCTGATGGTAAGCGATGATGTGGCCGACGATGGAGCACGCTTGCCTAGAAGTAACCTATTCACTCTTGACTTAAAGACCCCTAGGTTGTAGCCATCAGGGAACACAGACTCCGGCAGGGAATTCCACTCCTTAGCTGTACGCATTATGAATGTGTTCCTAAAACGCTTTGTACATATGGGTGGGATGTCCACCATGTACCGATGGCGCAACGCCGTACGTCTAGTGGTCCGATGATGGAACGGACTTGGTGGAATTAAATTGTGCAATTCCAACGCACACTCCCCGAAGTGTAATCGATAGAAAACCGACAGGCCAGCAACTCGGCGTAGATGCTCAAGGTTTTGGAGTTTAGATTCGACAAGTGCATCATCACCGATGATCCTCCTGGCTCGCCTCTCAATCGACTCCAGAGCATCAAGCTGGTATTTGGCAGACCCATCCCAAAGATGAGAGTAGTTTTGTATGTAGATTGACTTCTGTACCTATCTTTTTTGTATCTTGGGTCCGATTCCCTCTCAAAACAAACGTTTGTAAGGACGATCATTTGTTGTATGTTTGGCTGTAATTTATTTATAATATGTAGGTATTTAGAAATTTATATATAAGTATGTTTATCAGTTGTCTAGTACTCATAGCACAAGCTCTGCTTAGTTTGGGACTAGATGGAGTTGTGTGAAAGTAGTGGAATATATTATTATTTACTAGCTGCTGCCAGCGGCTTCGCCCGCGTTAAAGTAGGTTTTTCCATACAAATTTTGGACTTCCGTTTTATCACCATTGAGGGTGAATTTTGCAAAATCCTATCTTAGTGCTCACCCTCGTCATAAAAGGAAACCTGATGCAAAATTTCACGTTCCTAGTCCCAGTAGTTTCGGCTGTGTGTTGATATGTCAGTCAGTCAGTTTCTACTTTTATATATATAGATAACTCACAATATAATTTAAAAGAGTGGCCATGGAGTTTCTTGCACTTTCTTCTCCATAGAGATCTTCGCTTCGGAACATGAAATTTACCTTCACTTTTTTTTTGGATTGACTTACATTTGGCTGTTCAAATTGCCTGTGACTTTGAATTCACCATGTGGACCCAGTGTGGATTGATGGATGTTACGTAATGTCCTTGAATTATTGATTCTCGGACATGCCAGTTTCCTCCGGTCTCCTGTTTTCACTGCGATTCTGATGAAAGCGCCTGCCTGGGTTTGAACACGCGACTTTACAACTTGCAAGTCGTTACTATTGGGCCACTAGGTTACTGTTCCTTATTCCTATATCCCTACACTGGCAGCGTAACTAATATTTTCAAACGACGGCTATGCCAAAAAGGATTTACCTTAAGATAGCCATGACAAATGGAGGGATAATAGTCTTATCCCTTATGTTGTATGATAAACCCCATGGGGGACAGGCTATTCGTCAAAATGTATTTTTAAGGACGGATGATTTATTTCGTACTAGAGGAAAATTAGACAAGTAGAGTAGTGGTGGCCGAGTTGCAGGTCGCGGGTTCAAACCCAGCCAGGCGCATTACTTTGTGTAATTTATTTCATCACCACTGCTCTCAAAACGGTGGAGGAAAACATCGTGAGGAAACCGGCATGTCCTAGAACCAAAAAATTCGAAGACATATGACATTTACCACCCCGCACCGGGCCTGTGTGGTGAATTACGGCCCATTCCCTCTCCTAGAGAGGAGGCCTGAGTCCCAGCAGTGGAAACATTAAAATGCTGATTATACTCTATGCTATGCTCTAGAGGAAAATTAAAGCTGTGTCTAATATTATGACCGTATATTTTTTTTCATTCTTCATTATATATAAATTTATTTAATTCAATGATATAATTATATTTTAATGGGATTATATTAATAATAAATGTATTTATTGGAACATAACAATTTTTACAATATAGTGCTCGTTAACCGCTACATTAAAATAAAAGTATGTTGCAGCCATTAGCGTTTTGCGTTATTTTCAAACAAGTTTTTTTAGTTAGGTACTCCACGTACCTAAGTAAAAAAACCGGGCAAGTGCGAGTCGGACTCACGCACTGAGGGTTCTGTACAAACTTAGCTACAAAAACAGTTCAAATCCCGAATTGAGTTACGAAGATTTTTCCGAATCGTAAAAAAAGTTTTTTTTTTGTGAAAAACTACAAATTTATGGACACTTTTCAGATTTTTTCCCATACACAAGTATGGGAAAAAATGGCTATGAGATCTTGCTTCATGCCAAATTTCTAGATTCTAGTTCAAATAAAGTGCGCTAAATAAATAAATATGTTCTCTTTCTATAGATAAAAAGAAATATGTCTTAACAACGTTGTTTCAGAATCTTTTGACAAAATGATGTTGGTAGAACAACCAAAGTTACCTCTTCATAATTCAGTGCAAGACATTCCACTAGAAGGCATTTCCTTCCTGATAACACTGTCTTCTGACTACCATTGTCTTCACGCCCGTCAACCTGTCGCTACTTTGATCTTTGACTTTTCGGCCTAGGACTCAGTGAGAAGCTTGAGCGGTGGCGATAGCGAGCCCGAATTATATCGAACAAATGGAACCGCTTCTTGTTTCTGTTGTTGAAACCTCTACGGTCCGGACTAAGCGTTTCGACTCGTCGTTTATACCACGTACATTGAAGGACTGGAACAATTTGCATGCTGAGGTCTTCCCATCCGATTATAATGTGGATGTCTTCAAGGTTAGAGTGAATAGGCTCTTAATAAACTAGTGCGCCATCAACGATTGCATCACTGCTTACCATCAGGTGGGATCGCAGTCAAGCACTAGTTTATATTAAATAATAAAAAAGTGTGCTAAGTCACTATTATAATAAAAATATTCCACAACTATCACAAAACGCCATCTAGTCCCAAACTAAGCAGAGCTTGTGCTATAATAATATAATAATAATAATAATTTCTTTATTACGAGCAACAAGCATTTCCGCAAACATCCCTGATGCACTACAGAAGCGAGGCAGCCCCATCAACACCCTGAAAGCATTATTATATACTGCATGTGAAGGGCACTCTACGACTTTTGCGTAAAACGTACCCACAGGCTGTGATACTCGTAGATATAAATATTATAGATAAATTACACCCAGACACAGAACAAATGTGCGTGCTCATCACACAAACGCTTTAAAGGGTATCTTGACCACCAGCTTGCCTGTCTGGTCATACCTGGTCATCACCCTCACCCTCATCACCGACCTTGGCTAAGCACACCGCACTTTATTTTCAAAATTTTCAACGGTGGTTTGCAGGCCTTACACTCTGTTTCGCATACCTCCAAACTAGTAATTAATGACTACCCAACCCAAAAAATCAAAACAAAATGGCTTCCTAATCGCGCCCGCTTCCGCCTTAGTCACCGCGCGTTCACTATGGACAAGGCTTAATGCTTTCAGTTGATTTCACAGACTCCGCTTGACTTTGAAAAGGGACAAGGTGAGCAAGGTAAATAATTATTATGACTATAAACGTGTCATTATTATTTTGTTTCGGAATTTGCTTGATGCTAAGGCTTCAATCACGTGGAACATTCAATTGGGCATTTCATTGTGTTTATTTTTGTGTAATCTATAGGGTTTTTCATTAGGAATGCTCAAACTTTGAAATAGGTTAAATGAATTATTTTTTGATGTTTACTGACTTTCACCAACCCGCACTGGGCCCGCGTGATGGATTGCGGGCCATTCGCTCTCCAAGAGAGGAGGCCTGAATCCCAGCAGTGGGAACAATAAAAGGCTGATTATGCTACTACTGACTTGCAGTGGCCAATCTGGAAATCTCTTAACCGACTGTGGACCCAGGTTGGCCGCTGTAAATACAATTTGGCCAGACGGGGTTTCCTCGACCCATCTCTAACACAGTGCCAGTGTGGAGCCGCTGCACAGGCCTGGAACAGGACCTGTTTTTTTTAGGATCTATACGATGCCAATAACAAAGCCGCAGAAAATGACAAATAATGGACTGATAAAATTTAGTTAGAGTACATCGACACGTAAATAAGAAGGAGAGCATCCTAAGGCTTCTATTTCAGAACTTGACTCGAAACTGAAGCACTAGAAACGTGCTTCAGACTAGTTCAACCAATCAAATGGCTTTCAACAAGTTTTGAGTATCGAATGCTTGAATCTTGAGTGAGGTTACATATTACAGACGATATGGCTCGTGTGCTTCAGTTTTCTAGATTTGAATAAGGGAAATGTGCCCGCGGTGTTTTTTTGATATCCCATTTATAATTCAAGGGTATGAATGTTACCATATCAAGGAAACAATTTTTTTTCTTTTTTTTTTTCGGTGGAAAATTATCTTATGACATCCCCCGCTATTGGGCGGGGCACGAGATATGGTTAGACTTTTACTGACTAAAAACCCACTTCTGTTCCTTCGTTGCCTTTCGTACCAGGGCCGATTCTTCCTTTCAGAATCAGACCCTTGGCCCCGGTAGGCTTCGACCTTGCTGGGCCCCGACAGTTGCTGATATCTCTTTGAGGCGCGCGTGGAACAGCACGTGCCGTCGACGACTTGGGCTCGACGGTCGGACGGCGAGCCACCCATTGCTCGCTGCCGTTAGCCCGCAAGCTCGCGCCTACGGTGGCCGGAAATCGGGATCGGAATACCGGCGGCGGTTGGGGCGTGAGGAATCAAAGAATCAACTGGCATATGAATTATTTTTCAATTATATTAATATGTATATATTCATTAAGTTCACGATTATTAATCTAAATAAAGTACCCTTGAAATATGACAGCATAATTATGTAATGTTTATATTTTTAGGGTATCGTACCTCAAGAGGACAAAACGGAACCCTTATAGGATCACTTTGTTGTCCGTCAGTCGGTCTGTCTGTCTGTCAAGACAACTTATCTCGGGAACGCGTGGAGGTATCGAGTTGAAATTAAAAACATATACTCAAGTCTGCGGTCTGGTTTTTTTTGTATATAAATTCAGTTAACGTACGAGTTTATAATATACATACAGTATACAACACTATTTTTTAATTAGTATAAAAAAGTAAGGCTCTATATGTACCCATTACTGATCATATTTGTGTAGTCAAAAGTAAAAAAACGAAGTCCCTAAATTGTCCACGAAATTTTTCCATAATTGGTGAATTCATAATTGAATCCATCATTCATAACAATTGCTAGTAGAAAATACAACGCGAAGTATTTTTCCATTTTGATCGCCATTCATTCAATCATAATCAATAGCTTGTACAATATTTCCATAAATTGAGGGACATTTTGGGATATAAACAAACGCTCATAACTTTGCTGTTTGTTTATTTATTATATTCTTTATTGTAAACCACATAAACATAATTAAGGGCAAACATAATTAAAAATAAGTGTACAATGAGCGGTCTTATCGCACAGGGCAATTTCTTACAGACAACCTTTGGATCGACTGAAAGAGAGGAGATGGATTTAGGGCGGTCAGTGTACAACATCAGAAAAATACTAATAAGACAGAATAACACAAATACATACATACAATATAAGAAAGAAAAAAATATACTAATAAATATTAAATATATAATTGAGCCAGGAGAAGAAAAAATCAAAGTGAAAGGTAATGCTCCTTCACCATTTTTTTAAACGTAGGTAGCGTTTGGGCACGCCTCACTTCTAAGGGTAACGCATTCCTCAAACGAGCTGCTTGAATTGTGAAAGATTTGTCAACGAAAGAAGTGGAATGTGTTGTGTGTCCTTTGTTCCTATTGTTTATGTATTATTATTTTGTCCACAGTTTAAGAAGACTAGAAACCAGTGAGAGAATTTGGGTGAATTTGAGCACGCCTCACTTTTAAGGGTAACGCATTCCACAAACCAGATGCTTGAATTGAGATTATTTTATGAATATTATCTATTGAGAATTTACTTAAATAATAACAAGAACCTTTTCTATTTAAACCCTTTAAGTATTTGTATTACTTAATTAAATTTAATGGTGTATTTATATTTGAACATCTATATTTTTGTAAAAGTCTAATATTTTTTCGACTTCAGATATCTGCACCCCTAGCCAAGTTGATAATCTGCAGTCGTTAACGCTAGACGAAAACTAATCTTTTGACTGGCCTGTTGGTCTAGTGGTTAGTGTCCCTGACTGCTATGCTGGAGGTCGTGGGTTCGATTCCCACCCAGGACAAATATTTGTGTGATGAGCACAATCATTTGTTCTGTGTCTGGGTGTAATTTATCTATAATATGTATGTATTTAGAAATATATAAGTATGTTTACCAGTTGTCTAGTACTCATAACACAAGCTCTGCTTAGCTTGAGACTAGACGGCGTTGTGTGATGGTTGTAAAAAAAAAAAAAAACAAATGTGTGGAAATGACATCATCTCAACGCTAAGTCACGTATTCAGAACAAACGAATAGAAAATTCATAGCCAAGTTCACATCTTTCAAAATTATAGAATGAATTGTTATCGTTTCTACAATGTTCAACGCTACATCCTTTGTTATTGCAGAACGACATTGTACCTACCAACTTATCGTTTTCTACAATTGCTGACACCGAGGCATTACCGATTGGAGAAAAAATTCGACACGAAACGGTTGTAACTAGGCCAGAGGGGCTGAATGATAGCTGAAGTTGAAGCAAGTATTTTCACTGCATTTTACCTACATTATTTTTTTTTCGGTGGTAAAATCATCTTATGACATCCCCCGCCCTTGGACGGGGCGGGAGATAGTGTCAGATTTTTACTGACTAAAAACCCACTCCTGTTCCTTCGTTGCCTTTTGTACCAGGGCCGAGTTTTCCTTTCAGAATGAGACCCTTGGCCCCAGTAGGCTTCGACCCTGCTAGGCCACCTTGTACCTACATATGCATTTCGTTATTGAGCTTTAATTTAATTTTTATATTTTCTAAACAATGTATATTGTTCTTCCTTACTTGACTTATCTTCCTTATTTAATACTGGGGGTATTTTTTAAACGAACTTTGAGCGCCACTGGCTTCCCATCTAATATGTTGAGTCAGGAAATTTATTATGAGCGCAGTTACGTCTTTCTTTTTGTCCTTATTGTGACCGTAAATAAAGCTGCTTGTCCGTACGTATATGAGATACGGGGTGGGTAAGCAGGCGTGGTTGGAGTTTTATGGTTTTTTTTTGGGTTTATATCTGCATTTTGCCACAGTCATAGTAAATATGTAAGGTAGTGCACGTATTGGTTGTGGCTCGAGACCGGTTTCTATTAATCGTAATTTACACCTTACGAACAATCAATACATGTATTTAAAACGCTTGTGAAGGAATATGATTTGACTGGGTTGTTGATCAAGTGGTTTTTTTTTTTTTTTCGGTAGGAAAATCATCTTATGACATCCCCCACTCTTGGGCGGGGCGGGAGATAGTGTCAGACTTTTACTGACTAAAAACCCACTCCTGTTCCTTCATTGCCCTTCGTACCAGGGCCGAGTCTTCCTTTCCCCCCCTACAGTTGCTGACATCTCCTTGAGGCGCGCGTGGAACAGCACGCGCCGTTGACGACTTGGGCTTGGTCCGGACGGTTACCGGACGGTCGGACGGCAAGCCACCCATTGCTCGCCGTCCGCAAGCCCGCGCCTACGGTGGCCGGAAATCGGGATCGGAATCCCGGCGGCGGTTGGGACGTGAGGACCGCTGCCTCACGCGATCGGCTGCCTCCTTTGCAAGCATTACTGCTTCGCAGAAGGAGGCGACCGCCTGCCACTCCTCCTCGCTTCGGACCATGGCCTGTACCAAGGCCCGGCGCGAGAGATCGCCGCCGCCGATTACCCCCACGAGGAGTTGGTCTAGTGGTAAGTGGCCCTGACTGCTAGCCGGATCGTGGTTCGATTCCCACCCAGGACAAATGTTTGTGGGATGAGCACGATCTTTTGTTCTGTGTCTGGGTGTAATTTATATTTAATATGTATTTATTTAAAAATATATATGTATGTTTATCAATTGTCTAGTACTCATAACACAAGCTCTGCTTAGCTTGAGACTAGATGGCGCTGTGTGATTGATAGTTGTGGAATATTATATTATATATATATTATATTATATAATATTACTTGTCCTTATAATTTTGTTACGTTTTTAGCTGTATTAATTGTAGTTGTGACTTGTTCTCTTGCCTATATAATGATATTATTTAGTATGCATGTATTTTAGTGTCAAGCATGTTCTTTTTTTTTTCACCAATTCTTCGTTTACAATGGGCCTCATCAGAGAGCTTACAGTCACCCAAAGGGCGATGGAAAGGGCTATGCTCGGAGTTTTCTTGCGTGATCACATCAGGAATGAAGATATCCGCAGGCGAACCAAGGTCGCTGACATAGCCCGAAGAATCGTCAAAATAAAGTGACTCCTTCTACGAAGCAGTAATGAACCCGCACGCTGGCCGCCGGGATTTCGATCCCAATTTCCGCCCACCGTAGGCGCGGGCTTGCGGACGGTGAGCAATGGGTAGCTCGCCGTCCGACGGTCCGGTAACCGTCCGGATCGAGCCCAAGTCGTCGACGGCGCGTACTGTTCTACGCGCGCCTCAAGGAGATGTCAGCAACCATAGGGGCCCAGCAGGGTCGAAGCCTACTGGCGCCAAGGGTCTGCTACTAAAAGGAAGACTTGGCCCTGATACGAAAGGCAACGAAGGAACAGGAGTGGGTTTCTAGTTAGTAATAGTCTAACACTATCTCCTGCTCCGCCCAAGATCGGGGGATGTCATTAGATGATTTTCCCACCAAAAAAAACCCCATAAGGGTAGAAATAGGGGTCCAAAAGTTTGTATGGAGAATCCCTAGCTTAACGCGGGCTAAGCCGTTGGTAGAAGCTACTTATTCATAAAAGCATTGCAGTCAGTTTTTGGATTTCGAAAATAATTGGATTTTAAAAGATAATTAAAGTTGAACTCGATCTTCAATTTTAAATTGGAATGAAGTGTACGCCGACTTCACATTGAGTAGATTACTTTTTGATTTAAATAATTTACTAGTTAGCATTCACTTACATAAAATAACTTAAATATTAACTTAACTATACTAAGACCTAACTATGTATATAAATAAAATGCTAAAACACTAAGTACACTCAGGCGTCGAAGTACTCCTCCACATCGCTGTCATTCGGAAATGTGCCCAGAAGACTGGCAGCATTGCCACGTTGAATAGCAATGCTAATTCTTTAGGCGAAGAACGAGCCAGTGGTCACGCAAAGTGTCGATATGTCGGCGTAAAATTTCCTTGAAAAGAAGACTTGTACTCGGACCCAAGCTTTTCAACCCCAAACAGCTCAAAACTGTAATCTATATGAAAGGAGAAACTGACTGACGGACATATCAACGCACAGCCGCAACTACTGGGCTCAGGAACGTGAAATTTTGCACAAGGCTTCCTTTTTTGATGAAAGCGAGCACTAAGAAGGGATTTTTGAAAATTCAACTTTTAAGATAAGATATGGAGGTCCAAAGTTTGTATGGAGAAACCTATAAGGTTTACAGTATTTGCGCCGTTTAAGGGTCTTAGCAGCCACAGCGTCAGCGCCAGCACAGCCCGCCGTATTTGGAATATGAGACGGCACAAGGGTGTTGTACAGGTTGCGTCCCACACCAAAGGCCTACCCACCTTCCACGGCACCAACGTCATACCATCTGGTTTCTTCCCATCGTCACGTACCAAGCCATTAGGTTCTAATACGGCAGATACGCCGGCGGTGACAAGAGCTCGACGAATAATATCGTTGATGCTAGCGTGCCGTGCTATGTGGCTTGCGTTCCTGCAGCAGGGCAGGCCATGGGGTCCGAGGCTGTCGATAACTTCGCTACAGTGACACCGATGTGGAGCAACATTACTTAGTTGATCCTTTCTGACTATTAAAAATCCTGAATTTTTAAAAGTTAGAAAGGAATTGGTCGAGGTTCATTCAGGTTCTACCTGGCTATTGACTGCTATCTCGCGTGATAATGGTAAGCCCAATACAGTTGAGGAATGAGCACACCTTAATTATGGTGGTAAGTCTCCTCTTTGAGGAGTTGTTGGAAAGGCAACACGGCGTCCTTACCTTCCTTATGACGCAGGTCCTTACCGGACAGACCACCCAGAGGACACGGTGGAGCATACGGTGGAGGTGTGCCCCGCCTGGGTAGGGCAGCGCCGTGTCCTTGTGGGGGCGATCGGCGGCAGTGATCTCTCGCGCCGGGCCTTCTTACAGGTCGCGGTCCGGAGTGAGGAGGCAGTGGCAGGCGGTCGCCTCCTTCTGCGAAGCAGTAATGCTAGCAAAGGGGCAATGGCCGGTATCCCGATCCCGATTTCCAGTCACCACAGGCGCGGGCTTGGGGACGGCGAGCTACCCATTGCTCGCCGTCCCCAAGCCGACCCTCCGGTAACCGTTCGGACCGAGCCCAAGTCATCGAAGGCGCCTCAAGGAGATGTCAGCAAACCGTACGGGCCCAGCAGGGTCGAAGCCTACTGGGGCCAAGGGTTTGTTTCTTCTAAAAGGAAGACTCGGCCCTAGTACAAAAGGCAACGAAGAAACATTAGTGGGTTTTTAGTACGTAAAAGTCTGACACACCCTCATGCTCCGCACAAGAGCGGTTTTCCCACCCATCCTCAACTGGAAGCCGACCCCAATACAGCTGAGGAAAAGGGATAACACGATGATGACGATACAATTTTCTTTTTTATTCAATTCGCTAAACATATACGGGACAAAATCTGAATAGAAAGTTTTGCAGTTAACTCAATCTGCTGGGCCGGGGGAAAAGGGTTCAATAGAAATTCTCCAAGTTTTGGGTATAACGTTATGAATTGGTACAGTTTGTGTAAATTAGGGTAACGTGTCATGGTCGTGGAATAAGTGACAAAACACTGGGGTTTTGTTATTAAATAAAGGATTTATGTTTCATTAGCTGATGCTTAGAGCAGTAGTGGCCAAGTGGTAACGGCCCCGACTTACGAATTGTAGGTCGCGGGTTGAAACCCAGCCAGGCGAATTACTTTGTGTAATTTATTTCATCACCACTGCTCCCTAAACGGTGAAGGAAAACGTCGTGAGGAAACCGGCATGCCAAGTTACAACCGTTTCGTGTCGAATTCCGTTCTCCAATCGGTAACGCCTCGGTGTCAGTAATTGTAGAAAACGATAAGTTGGTAGCCATGTTGACGTGCCTGAGGCGGCCGCTCGTTTTACAATGTAGCGTTTGTATAACAAAGGATGCTTGATGAGGCGTTGAACATTGTAGAAACGATAACAATTCATTCTATCATTTTGAACGATGTGAACTTGGCTACGAATTTTCTATTCGTTTTTTCTGACCACTAGACTTTACGTTGAGATGATGTCATTCTCATACATTTGATTCGTTTTCGACTAGCGTTAACGATTGCAGATTATCTTGGCTAGGTAGCAGTACTTTCAGAGATTACCTCCTACAAATAAAAAAAATAAAAAAACCCAAAAAAAACTTTACCTCTTTATAATATTATAAAGAGGTAAAGTGTAGAAAAGAATGAAAATAAAAAAATATCGCAAGGAAACATACTCCCGGGATACAAAGTATCCTATGATTGTGCTAGGACATGGCCTACCCGTGTACCAAGTTCCATTAAAATCTGTTTAGCCGTTCTAGCGTGAAGAAGTAACCAACCATACACTCACAAAATTTCACTTTTATAATTAACTAGCATTTGCCCGCGGCTTCGCTCCTGGCAACTGACTACTATGTTCTACTCTATTCGACTCTACCCTACCCTACTCTACCCTACCCTACTCTACCCTACTCCACCCTACTCTACCCTACTCTACCCTACTCTACCCTACTCTACCCTACTCTACTCTACCCTACTCTACCCTACTCTACCCTACTCTACCCTACTCTACCCTACTCTACCCTACTCTACCCTACTCTACCCTACTCTACCCTACTCTACTTTACTCTATCCTATTCTACCTCACTCTACTCTACATGATAAAAAGAATCTTATGTCTGTCTCCTGGTTCTAAGCTACCTCCCCACCAATTTTCAGCCAAATCGGTTCAGCTGTTCTTGAGTTATAAATAGTGTAACTAACACGACTTTATTTATATAATTTTAAAGATAGATTAATCTGATTATTGATAAGCTCGCGCTTGACTATTATCTCATCTGATGGTAAGCGATGATGGGGTCATCAATGGAGCACGCTTGCCTAGAAGTAACTTATCAGCTCTCCTAGCTCGCGTTTGACCACCATCTCACCTGCTCCCCTAGCCAAGTTACAACCGTTTCGTTTCGATTCTGTTTTTGTCGATCGCCTCGAGTAGGCCACGCCTCCGATTCCTTTATTCTGACGTCATCTCAACGCTCAGTCACGTGGTTCAAACAAAGGAATAGGAGGCGTGGCCGATCCGAGGCGAACAAAAAAAAAAAATCAAAACGAAACGGTTGTAACTTGGCTAGGGGAGCAGGTGAGATGGTGGTCAAACGCGAGCCTATCATTAGTAAAAAAAAAGGTACCTAGGCTGTAGCAATCAGGAAATACAGAATCCGAAAGGGAATTCTACTCCATATCTCGTTTATTAACTGTTAGCACAGTCAACCGGTATATTAGTGGCCGCTATATACAATTTAACGTTGACATTCCTTTTGGTCGCCACCAATGACATGTGGTTGAGTGTACAGATCCATACCACAGAAGAGAGATAGGTACAGAAGTTAATCCATACAAAGCGCGCTCGAGCAACGCACACGGACACGATATCTCGGTTCGTTTGAGACCAGTGTGAGCGCGAGTGCCAACCGCTTGAGACACGTTTCAGTGAATTTTTTTTGCAAAATTGGAGCAACAAAATATAAAATTTGTTATAACTGTTCAGTCGACGGTTGTTCTTTTATTTTTTTTCGCCGGTGGGTAAATCGTCCAATGAAATCCCCCGCTCTCTTGGGCGGAGCGTGAGGGTGTGTCAGACTTATACTGACTAAAACCCACTCCTGTTCCTTCGTTGTCTTTCATATCAGGGCCGAGTCTTCCTTTCAGAAGCAGACCCTTAGCCCCAATAGGTTTCGACCCTACTGGGCCCCTACGGTTTGCTGACATCTCCTTGAGGCGCGCGTGGAACAGTACGCGCCGTCGACGACTTGGGCTCGTTCCGGAAGGTAACCGGACGGTCGGACAGCTAGCTACCCATTGCTCGCCGTCTATCGAAATCGAGATCGGGATCCCGGCAGCTGGGGGGTGAAGGCCGCTCCCTAGCGCGTGCACGTGCGGCCTCCTCCTTTGCTAACATAGTGGACGGTTGTTTAAATTCAACATTAAATGGTGAATTGTCGTTTATTGAGCTGCCAGTTGTTTCAGAAAGGTTAGTAGGTGTAGCGACATCTATGGCGTCATAAAAGAACTAATCCTGCATCGTGCAATCAAAATACTCCGCGCGATTAGAACATATAGAACAGCCCGAAATCATCTATCGGGCAGTTGCCCCCAGACATAACATCCGTCTGGTTTGAGTATCCTTCCTTTTCAATGGAGGTTTGTGGGGTTTTACTCTCTGTTCCGCCTACCTCTAAATAGGCTTATATTTCGATGGTTCGTTTTAACGTAACAAAAAACAGTTCTAAGTAAGCGCACCGTCCTCGCCATAAAAGTGAACATGACTTCGAGTCCATGTAATTGTTTTACAATTAATATTACGTATTTATTGTAGTATAAGCTATATAAGCTTTGTGTTCAATGATCTAATTATAAAAAAACTGGTCAAGTGCGAGTCAGACTCGCGCCCTGAGGGTTCCGTACAAACTCACTTATGTAAATAGTTCAATTCTCGAAGATTTTTCTGAATCGTTATACTTTTTATTTGTGACATAGGTACAAATTTACTTTTTTCAGAATTATTCCTATATCTGTGCTATAAGACCTTGCTTACTGTTACAAAAGTAGCAGTAGCGCGCGACAGCCACCGGTGGCTGTGGCCCGTTTGCGCCGAGCCTTAAAGGTACGGACGGAATTAAGCGGATAATTGAGGCGGAATTAGGTTCGTAAACGTATTTCTGTATTTAGAACAAAGACTGTGTGGCTTTTCTATACACATGAAAGGAGAATGGGACTAGGAACGTGAAATTTTACACTTGGCTTCCTTTTATGATGAATTTTCAAAAACATTGGGTCCGTATACTGAAACTTAGCTTAAACAATATTATTTTTAGTATATGCGAAACCTGAATATAGTTTGTTCAGAATCAGTAACTGAAACTGCCAAATTTCAGAATTCTGGGTCAACGGGAAGTACCCTATAAATTTCGATTTCCTTGAGAGTGTCGAAATATACGTTTTTTGCTACAAAAACGGCCGTATCTTTTGTATCCGTTAATTTAGAAGTTTGATTTTTTCACAGCTTCAAGGGACTATAAACATGAGTTCATAGTTTTAATTTTAACTCGATATCTCCACGTGTTCCCTAGATAATGGGTCTTGACAGACAGACTGACGGACGGACGGACAACAAAGTCATCCTTTAAGGGTTTCGTTTTTTCCTTTTTTAGTTACGGAACCCTAAAAATTAAGATAGGAACTGCTCGGCGAACCGGTTGCCCGTGCACCCGGTTGCGCGTGGACAGAGCGGTGCCGACCCTAGCGCTACCGCCGAGCATAGGTACGAAAAGTGAAGTACATACATGAAATTGACTTCTGTACCTATCTGTTTTGTGTCCATACCTACTTCATTTGGGTTTAATTTAATGCCAGCAATAATTTTGTTTATTCAGTAACATAAAAAAACAACTCTCATTTCAAAAACAAATGTAAAGCCACAGATAATTATAATAAATAACCATTTCTCGTTGCTAACCAGCCGAGTACACAATTATTTATTAATCAAGCTGTTGCTCGTGACTTTGTTCGCATAAATATTTTTTTTCGTGGATTTTTTACGTTCAAAGCGTTTTGGGAACACATTCATTATACGTACAGTTATTATTAAAGGAAACTAATAACCTATAGATGACAGTACAGAGAGCTTCCTTCTTCCAATCTGATGGTTCTTCCAGTCTTCAAGCAATATTTAACATACGTACGACTGTAATAATAATAAATGATAAACATTCAATGACTTCTCTGGAGAGCAGTGGTGGCCGAGTGGTGGATTACGGCCCATTCCCTCTCCTAGAGAGGAGGCCTGAGTCCCAACAGTGGGAACATTAAAAGGCCGACTATGCTATGCTATAATAACCTATATGCCTACTTATTTTATTTCGTACATCACAATTTTTTTTAGTGGGAAATTTAGCTTATTTGTGTGTGGGATAATTTTTTGTTAGTGTTTTTCTAGTGGTTTTAAAAGTTGACTCTAGTGGTAAGTTACTGTAATTGTTGGCAACACTGGACGTAATTCCTCTCTAGTAGTCTCGTCAGAGCAAAACAGTCTTGTCGCAGACAAGTCTGCGGTATCATAGACAAGTCTGCGACATCGTAGACAAGTCTGCGACGTCGTAGACAAGTCTGCGACATCGTAGACAAGTCTGCGACGTCGTAGACAAGTCTGTCTAAGACAGTCATGTCTCAAGTGTGACAGTAGTTTTAAGAGTTCTGTACCCCTAGGGTAAAACGGGACCCTATTACTAAGACTCCGCTGTCCGTCCATCTATCTGTCCGTCTGTCCGTCTAATACCAGGCTGTATCTAACCGTAATAATTTGACAGTTGAAATTTTCACAGATGATGTATTTCTGTTGCCGCTATAAAAACAAATATAAAACTAAAAAACAGAATAAAATACATATTCAAGGGGGCTCCCAGACAACCAACGTGATCTTTTTGCCGTTTTTTTTTTTTGCTACTGATAGTACGGAACCCTTCTTGCGCGAGTCCGAATCGCACTTAGCCGGTTTTTTTTTTTGAGGTGAGAAATCATCCTACGACCTCTCGCGCTCTAGGATCTATAACTACATCTGTGTCCTTCAATTGCCCGTTGCATTCTAGGACCATGGGTTTCCCTATCCTAAGTAAACCCATGACCCCAGCAGGCTTCGGCCCTGCTGGGCCCTTATGGTTTTGCTGACATTTCTTTTAGGCCCGCCGTCAAAGACTTGGGCTCGGCCCGCATGGTTACCGGATCGCCGGACGGTAAGCTACCCATTGCTCGTCGTCTTCAAACCCACGCCTATAGTAACAATATTAATAGGGTCCTTTTTTACTCGTCTATCGTCAACATCGAGCATGGTTTAAAAGCTTGTTACTTCATCTAACGCAATCCAACGCGATGTTTGACGAAAAGGCAACGCGAAAAAAGAGAGATAACGCCTGAAAACTCTGTTAGCATTCGTACTCGAATATTTTGCAAAACTTGTTCCAGGAAATACGTGTTTTTTTATCTTGATTAAATTTGCAAGGCTTCTATTGTTATCTATACTTTTTTGACTTTTTAAATTTTTCAGTAATTATAAAGTGTCAAAGTTGATGCAAAATAGCAGATTTTCAGAGGTCTGTACTGGATTAGTTTTACACAAATTTATAAATTGATTTCAATAGAAGCCTGCTGCTTAATAAAAGAAACATGGGAAGTGCTTGGCACAGACTAACTTTTTTATTAATTACCACAGATAATATAGTACATTGTAGTACAAAGTAAGGTTCAAGTGGCTAGTATCTATGGTAGTAATTTCAATGCACTTTAATATTATAACACTGCTGACTGCGTTTCTAAAATATCTAATGAAAAATGTGTAATAACGTCTTATTCACTAAGAGCGGTTGTATGAAAAACAGTGAAAATGTATGTCGAGTTGCAGCCCCTTAATATGGATTATGTACTCTGAGATTTGATTTGATTTTTACTAAGTTGAAGGGGAATCGTTTGTCTTGGTATGGTTATGTAAAGAGGAGAGATGAAACGAATGTTACTAAAAGAGTTATGAGTATACATGTGGATGGGTGGAGAGGGAGAGGGAGGCCAAAGAAAAGATGGATGGATTGTGTGAACAGTGATATGAGAGAAAAGGAAGTTAGTGATAGCATGACGGTTGATAGGACAGAATGGAAGAAAAAAAACGTGTTGCGCCGACTCCAAATAAGATGGGACAAGGGCAGGAAGACGATGATTTACTCTGAGATTTCCCTCACTGACATGCTCGCAAATTGCACACACTATAACACAAAAAAATACAGTTTTAAGCCCAAATCTTCTCGGCCAGATCATCTTCTCTTCTTCTTCTGTTCTTGATTGCTGTATGTTAGTACAGTCAGCAAGTAGTTTCCGCCGGCCTACAGTCTATCAGCAGCTGAAGGCCGAAAGAAACCCCTGATGACAGTACAGAGAGCTTCTTTCTTCCAAGCTGATGGTTCTTCCAGTCTTCAAGCAATATTTAACATACGTACATAATAATAATAAATTATATACATTCAATGACTTCTCTGAGTGGTAACGGCCCCGACTTACGAGTTGTAGGTCGCGGTTCAAACCCAGTCAGGCCCATTACTTTGTGTAATTTATTTCATTACCACTGCTCTCAAAAGAGTGAAGGAAAACATCGTGAGGCAACCGGAATGTCCTAGAACTTAGAATTTACCCTACTGGCTCCAAATCTTGATTAACAAAAAAAAATCCCACCTTCGAAATCCATATAAAAGAGGTTGTAACTCTACAAACAAACTGCTTTCATTATTGCAACTCGACTGATACTCCCTCTCGCTTTACCCTGAGCAGGAGAAGTAATTTGAAGATTTCCCAAGTAAAAAAAGGCCCCAGTTTTATTTCGCCCCAGTGATGTTGGATACTTACGAGTAGCTACGCCACTGGATACATAAATTCCCTAACACGTATGCCAGCTCGAATTAATTTGAAATCAATGACCACAAACCGATGCTATCACGATGTGTCGACGAAAAACCACAGGCGACCATTTTCACCATTACCAGATAATTGTCAGGAATCGATGAACGGCGTGTGTTAAAAACCAGTGATGTTATTTTTGGATTTTTGTTATTTGTATGGGGTTAGTGAGAGCGGTGGTGGCCGAGTGGTAATAGCTCCGACTTACGGAGTTGTAGGTCGCGGGTTTAAACCAAGCCAGGCGCATTACTTTGTGTAATTTATTTAATCACCACTGCTCTCAAAACGGTGAAGGAAAACATCGTGAGGAAACCGGCATGTCCTAGAACCAAAAATTCGAAGACATGTGACATCCACCAACCCGCACTGTGCAAGCGTGGTGGATTACGGCCCATTCCCTCTCCTAGAGAGGAGGCCTGAGTCCCAACAGTGGGAACATGATAAGGCCGACTATGCTATGCTATGCTACGGGGTTAGTCTGTCTTTTGTTACTGTACGTAATGGCAGTTAAGGTCGCCACACACGGGCCACCGGTCATAACCACAAAACGCCGCCACTGGCATATTTCCTGTAGGTTCCTCAGACCTTAACTTTGGGCGGGTCATTGTGTCCAAAGCCAAGATAGTTGCTAGGAAACTCGGCGTACTTGCAAAGGTCCGGCGGTACTTCACACCAGGTCAGCTTTTAATGTTATACAAAGCACAGGTCCGTTCGTGTGTGGAGAAATATTTCTAAAGATCAAAGCCGTTTGAAAGGATTGGGGAAAACAAGTGAAAAAATATGTATATCATGTCGATAAAATTTTTTTTTGGGCAAAAGTATTAGTGTTACGAAAAAAATCATTTGTTCACAATGTTGTACATGAATTTATAATAAACATATATTTTTTTCAAACCTATTGACTTAGCCGTTACCGAGCAATAGGCTTCAGAAATTCACTGCTTTTTGGCACTGGCACTGGTAGGTAAGGTTCTAGAGAGGCGAACGCGCACCGGAAAACGCAGCGTTGGAAGGCCTCCCACAAGGTGGACCGACGACCTGGTGAGAGTCGCGGGAATGCGGTGGATGCGAGACGCACAGGATTGGTCCTTATGGAGACGCTTGGGGGAGGCCTATGTCCAACAGTGGACGTCTTTCGGCTGAAATGATGATGATGATGGCACTGCTCGGGCTGTCCTCGTTATGAGGTGTGCAATCAAGTATATATAATAAATTGTGGCGCCACATATTGCATATCACCGCCGTGTCCTCGTGGGGGCGATCGGCGGCAGCGATCTCTCGCGCCGGGCCTTGATACAGGCCATGGTCCGGAGTGAGGAGGAATGGTAGGCCTCCTTCTGCGAAGCAGTAATGCTAGCAAAGGAGGCGGCCGATCTCGTGAGGCAACAGCAACGGTCCTCACGCCCCAACTGCCGCCGGGATTCCGATCCCGATTTCCGGCCACAGTAGGCGCGGGCTTGCGGACGTCGAGCAATGGGTGGCTCGCCGTCCGATCGTCCGGTAACCGTCCGGACTGAGCCCAAGTCGTCGACGGCGCGTAGTGTTCCACGCGCGCCTCAAGGAGATGTCAGCAACCGTAGGGGCCCAACAGGGTCGAAGCCTACTGGGGCCATGGGTGATGCGAAAGAGATCCCCGGGGCCCTGGAAAACAAATGGCAAAGAAGGAACAGGACTGGGTTTTTAGTCAGTAAAAATCTGACACTATCTCGCGCTCCGCCCAAGAGCGGGGGATGTCATGAGATGACTTTCCCACCCGAAAAAAAAAAAACAGATTGCATATGTGCACCTTAGATTTAGTGTTGTCAAAATTGTTAAGTTAGATAACTGGGAACACGAGGCGATGATTTGGGGCGCTATCCTTAGCATATCTCGCTCTCTTGCTCTTCAGCCGTCGAAGTCAAAGTATATAATAAATAAAATAAATAAACAGAACTTACTTCAGTCCAGCAACAATCTCCATAGCACCGTTGAAGTTGCCTATGTTCCAACAAGTCAGGGCGATACGTAGCACGCAGGCGAGAGCCGCCTTCCGATCCTCGTGAGACGGGTGCGAGAGTACCAGCTCTGTCACCCACGCGGATACCTGGGAAAGAATGGTGAAGGTTAAACAGCTTCTTAAAGCAGTATGTTTAATTATTTAAATCAAGTACAGCCACATCATATACCATCCTATAATTGGGTCGACTTCTGGAAGAGAAACCAGTGGTTCTAGAATACAAAGGCAACTGAAGGAAAATAGGTGTGGTTTTAGTCAGTAAAAGTATGACACGAAAGAGCGGGAGAAGTCATTAGCTGATTTCCCAGCTTAATTTTTTTTTTTTTAATTTAATTACTAAATTATATTATAACATCTTTACAGACGCGTCCAAGGCGATGTTATAACGAAAACTTACAACATTATTAAATTAATTAAGATTATAAATTATTATTAGTTCAGACCTTTCTCAATAAGTAATTGAGCCAACCATAACAAATTTCGGTAGCATAGCATAGCATAGTCAGCCTTATAATATTCTCACTGCTGGGACTCAGGCCTCCTCTCTAGGAGAGGGAATGGGCCGTAATCCACCACGCGGGCCCAGTGCGGGTTGGTGGATGTCACATGTATTCGAATTTTTGGTTCTAGGACATGCCGGTTTCCTCACGATGTTTTCCTTCACTGTTTTGAGAGCAGAGCAAATTTCGGTAGGTTTTGGCTAAATATATATCCTCTGATGGCGATATCTCATTGACAATATGTATGGCTCGGGACAAAGGGGCAAACTTTAGGAGGTTAGTCCTAGCAGACGGCGAAGAGAGCGAGGCGACGGCGCCTTAAATAAACATATCATCCCGAAATGTTATATATAGTTGTTACATAAACTAATTTATATATTTTATTTATTTATGTGTTCATATATTTACTGTTATCACTATCACTACTTTTTGAAGAACTGTCCAAACGCCTAGTTGACACTTCGCGTGACCCAAGGGCTGGCTTTTACCTCGGTCAGAGATTAAGCATTGCCATACAACGTGGCAATGCCGCCAGCCTTTTGGGCACACTTCCAGTCGACAGCGATGCGGAGTTTTGGATGGGAAACGCCAGGAAGTGGAAGGATGACGCCATATTTTAGTTAGGAGTAGCCTTTAGTGTATATATATAGTTTTAATTACTTAAGTGTTTTTGTATATAATTTTGTATATATATAAATATTATCGTGGAATAAAAAAATGAATTTCAAAAAAAAAAAAAATGTGATATCACTACATACTACAAAACAAAGTAGCTTCCCTGTCTGTTTGTCCAACTGTGTGCTTAGATCTTTAACTCTTCGCAACGGATTTTGATGGTGATGTTTTTCGCTCGAACCAAGGTTTCTGACATAATCCGAAGAATCGTCCAGATCGAAGTGGCAGTAGGCAGGACTCAGTGCAGAACAGATGGCCGAGTGGTTTTTGAGTGGCGACCGCGTACCGGAACACGCAGCGTTGGAAGGCCGAAGAAGTCGATAGATGTTAGACACTTGGAGGAGGCCTATGTCCAACAGTGACGTTTTTTGGCTGAAATGATGCGTTCCAGGTCCGCGGTAATAAAGATTCAAGCATTTTATTTCAAATAAACCATTTACAGGCACTTTTGAAATATCAAGAAATCAGTCAGTCAGAAGAAATAAATATGATGCTAATTGCACATTCCAAAGCGTAGATCTCTATGGAGAAGAATGTGCTAGAAACTCCATGGACACTCTTTTCAATCATGTTATGTAATTACAAATATTTTTGTTACATGTTTCTTGTCGCCATCATGTGAGAACAATGTAAATAAAGTATAAATAAAAACTAAATTTAAATATTGAAATAGCAACTGGCAGCTAAGAGATGACCAGTTTCAACTGGCAGCGCCCGTTCACGGACATGACGCGAATATTAGCACCACTCAGCTCAACCATTTTGAAGGGAACCAAATGATCCCTTCAAATGCACCCCGTAGAGAATGTCTTGGAATTTACTACAAAGAAACAGTTAATATTATAACATGACGGACAGAACTAGCGGAAAAAAAAAAATGTGCAGGTGCGAGTCGGATTCGCGCGCTGAGGGTTCCGTACAATCTTGAAAGGTAAATTGCGGTTTACGATTTATGACGTATTAAAAAAAAAACTACTTACTAGATCTCGTTCAAACCAATTTTCGGTGGAAGTATGCATGGTAATGTACATCATATATTTTTTTTTAGTTTTATTATTCTCTTATTTTAGAAGTTACAGGGGAGGACATATTTTACTACTTTGGAAGTGTCTCTCGCGCAAACTATTCAGTTTAGAAAAAAAATTATATAAGAAACCTCAATATCATTTTTGAATACCTATCCATAGATAACCAACACGTATGAGTTTGATGAAAAAAAAAATTTCAAGTTTCAGTTCTAGTATATATATTTTTGTGTGAAAATCACAATGCGGTTCACAGAATACATCTACTTACCAAGTTTCAACAGTATAGTTCTTATAGTTTCGGAAAAAAGTGGCTGTGACATACGGACGGCCAGACAGACCGACATGACGAAACTATAAGGGTTCCGTTTTTTGCCATTTAGCTACGGAACCCTAAAAGTGCGGTGTGAATTTACCGCACATTATTCAGGCGATCACAGCAATGTCAAAGACGCGTGTTTCTTAGCCAAGATATGTCGCTTTTGTAATAGAACAACATGCTGCGGTATAATGGAATTCCACTAAGTTATTTTGCTCAGTTTAGTGTTTAGCCTAAGTATTTTTGGGCCTTCACTTTACTGTGGAATGAGCACTTCTGGATGTTAATATGTCTTTTAAGTTATATCCATAGTGGGAGAAACTAAATTAAGTATATACTTTTTAGCTTTGGTAAACAAATATGAAAAAACTGGGCAAGTGCGAGTCGGACTCGCGCACTAAGGGTTCTGTACAAACACGAATACATAGTTCAATTCTCGAATGGAGTCTAGAAGATTTTCCCGAATGACGTAGGTAACAACAAATTTACTGTTTTATTCCTACACCTGTGCTATAAGACCTTGCTTTATGCCAAATTTCAGGATTCTGGCTCAACAGAAAGTACTCTATTAATTTTGATTCCTTTGAGAGTATCAAAATATACGTTTTTAGTGACATAAACGGCCGTATCTTTTTTATTTGTTAATTTAGAAGTTTAATTTTTCACAGCTTCAAGTGACCGAAGATTTGAGTATATGACTTAAATTTCAATTCGATACGTCCACGCGTTCCCGAGATAAAGGGTCTTGACAGAAAAAAAAAAAAACAAACAGCCGGATAAAAAACTGATCCTAAAAGGGAACTCTAAAAATATAATTAAATATCGCCATCCACAAAAAAGTTACAAAGGTTCAAATCTGATATTAAAAAAGAGAAGTCTGACATGATTTTTTATGTCGAAGGCCATTTGTCTCACCTGTACGCAATATCGCGCCTTACGCGTAGAATTGCGGACACTATCTCGACGAACAATACAATACAATACAATAAAATACAATACAATACAATACAATACAATACAATACAATACAATACAATACAATACAATACAATACAATACAATACAATACAATACAATACAATACAATACAATACAATACAATACAATACAATACAATACAATACAATACAATACAATACAATACAATACAATACAATACAATACAATACAATACAATACAATACAATAATCAAATATTTTATTTATAAATTACAGAGGTAATATTAAAAAGTGTCATTTACACAAAATTATAGCACAAGAAAAGATTTATTTGACACTAGACCTGACACAGAGAGAATCTCCACTTAAACCGACTCGGGTACGTTTAAATTATGCTACCGATGGGATGATAATCAGCATTGAAACACCGGGACCGGAATAAGCCTACCCTTAGTGTAGGGTGACTGTGGGAAAGGAGGAAGCGAGACAGCCCAATAAAAATAGTACATTTTTTGTTTTTTTTTTTTATAATAAAATATTTTGATACAAGTGCAGAAATTTTGTCATTGCGACCGAGGTGGAATTTGCATGAGCCGTAGGCGAGTGTGTTACGGAGCCGAGGGCTACAGTGATAAATTTGCACGTGTATCAAATGACTTTTTTCAATACACTTACGAAGAAATGAATAAACGAGGGTTGACCGGAGACTCGTGGAGGTCGACTCGCGCTCAGCCTGATACGATAAATGAGAGCTAGAGATTACTGTTTCCATGCTGGACAAACTACTTGATAATATCATTTAGTAATTTTTTAGGGTTCCGGTACCTCATAAGGAAAAAACGGAACCCTTATAGGATTACTTTGATTTCCGTCCGTCTATTGGTCTGTCTGTCAAGACCCTTTATCTCGAGAACGCGCGGAGGTATCGAGTTGAAATAAAACCATGTACTCAAGTCTGCGGTCCCTTGAAGCTGTAAAAAAAAATCAAACTTCTAAGTTAACGAAAAAAAAGATACGGCTATTTATGTCGCAAAATACGTATATTTCGAAACTCTCAAGAGTATCAAAATTCATACTTCCCGTTGACCTAGAATCCTGAAATTTGGCATGAAGCAAGGTCTCATAGTGTGTATCCGTCTTCAAGAAGCTAGTCAAAGATTATTGCCTCTCTACCATCTCCCAAAGTTATATTTTATAGATATATATTTTTATAATTTTTTTTTCGGGTGGGAAAATCATCTAATGACATCCCCCGCTCTTGGGCGGAGCGGGAGATAGTGTCAGACTTTTACTGACTAAAAACCCAGTCCTGTTCCTTCTTGGCCATTTTTCCAGGGCCTCGGGGGAGTCACTTTCGCATCACCCATGGCCCCAGTAGGCCTCGACCCTGCTGGGCCCCTACGGTTGCTGACATCACCTTGAGGCGCGCGTGGAACACAACACGCCGTCGACGACTTGGGCTTGGTCCGGACAGTTACCGGACAATCGGACGGCGAGCTTCCTATCGTTCGCCGTCCGCAAGCCCACGCCTACGGTGGCCGGAAATCGGGATCGGAATCCCGGCGGCGGTTGGCGCGTGAGGACCGTTGCCTCACGCGATCGGCCGCCTCCTTTGCTAGCATTACTGCTTCGCAGAAGGAAGCAACCGCCTGCCATTCCTCCTCTGGACCATGACCTGTACCAAGGCCCGGCGCGAGAGATCGCTGCCACCGATCGCCCCCATGAGGACACGGCGGTGCTCTGCCCAAACGGGGCACACCTCTACCGTATGCTCCACAGAGTCCTCCGGGCGATCCACACAATTGTGGCACCAGGGCGTCTCTTCTGCACGGATCCGGTGCCGGAACCTCCCGAACTTACCATACCCGGTGAGGACCTGAGTCATGCTGTAGGTAAGAATGCCGTGAGGTCTTTCCAGCCACTCCTCAAAGAGGGGACTTATCGCCATAATTATGGCGTGCCCAATATATTTTTATAATTTAGTTTATGTATTGTATCTATTTATGTGTTTTATATACTGTTATTGATATGTATATAGTTATGTATTATATGATTTAATTTAGATAATATAGTATATTTTTAATTTTATAACTTATTTGTATACACTGTGTCTACATCTCTCATCCAACTCTCCTGTCGCAGGTCTGCTGGAAGAAATTTCATTTGAAATAAGCAGTACCTTTGTTCTCTTATATCTGCTTTTGTTCTTTTCATTTTTAAGTGTTTGTGTGTACATAAATGAATAAATAGCACAAGTATATGAAAAAATCTGAAAACTGTAAATTTGTAGTTCGGAAAAAATCTTCACAGCATCGCTACAAAAAGTCGCAGTGGGCAAGGGGCCTAAGGGATGTTAAAGATTTTTTGAAAAAATACTCGCGAACGAAGTCGCGGGCTAAGTACTAGTTATTTCATATTACCTTAACATAGGTAATAAGTATTTTATTTAGCACTTAAAATAAAAATTGTTAATATTTATATAAATAGTTCTTTTTAGTTGATATAAACTAGTGCTTGACTGCGATCCCACCTGATGGTAAGCAGTGATGCAATCATTGATGGTGAGGCGCACTAGTTTATTAAGCGCCTATTCACTCTAGCCTTGCAGACACCTAAATTGTGATCGGACGGGACGACGAGGCGAAACGTTTAGTCAGGACCGTAGAGATTTCAACAACGTAAGGGTGGACCTGTGGATGTAAATATTGTCTCTCTATTTCACAAACCGACCGCTACCCTACTTCCAATTCCGGACCAGTCCTACTTCATAATATCAGAGACACTATGTGCGTAGGAAATATAACAGAATTTACATATTTTGTAATACAAATAAGATGAGGGTTATTTTAAAGTTTTTCTACATAATAAGATCTTTTAGAAAACAAGTATTACATTATTCATAGACTCTGCGGCGCCTTGGATAGCATACTAAAGCCTTTATGACCGCTGAAATATCTTCCGTGAAAGGAGATTCAATAAATAAAACAACAAATTTAATAATATTAATAACAATAATTAAATTACATTTAATACATATGTCATTTTTAGGGTTCCGAAGCCAAATGGCAAAAAAAACGGAACCCTTATTGATTCATCATGTCTGTCTGTCTGTCCGTCCGTATATCACAGCCACTTTTTTCCGAAATTATAAGAACTATATTGTTTGGAACTTGGTAAGTAGATGTATTCTGTGAACCGCATAAAGATTTTCACACAAAAATAGAAAAAAAAACAAACAATAAATTTTGGGGGTTCCCCATACTTAGAATTGAAACTCAAACAGTTTTTTTCATCAATCCCATACGTGTGGGGTATCTATGGATAGGTCTTCAAAAATGATATTGAGGTTTCTAATATTATTTTTTTCTAAACTGAATAGTTTGCGCGAGAGACACTTCCAAAGTAGTAAAATGTGTGTCCCCCTTTGTAATTTCTAAAATAAGAGAATGATAAAACTATAAAAAATATATAATGTACACTACCATACAAACACCGAAAATTGGTTTGAACGAGACCCAGTGAGTAGTTTTTTTTTAATACGTCATAAACCGCAATTTACCTTTCAACATTGTACGGAACCCTAAGTGCGAGTCCGACTTGCACTTGCCCAGTCTTTATATATTTTTATATTAAATTTATTTTATTTTATTGTAATCGGAAAACAAACAGTATTAACGATAAAAAAAACAACAAATTAAGCAACTATAAACCAATGATATGTCAAAAGTAATCTGGTTATCTGGGTAGATTATAAAAATAGTAATTTTTTTTATCGCAAATTTGAATTTCACAGACTATCCTGGAGCATTTACCTTAAGGAGTTAAAGAAGGTAACTCTACAAAAATTCCCCTCCTACTTTTAAATTCCGTACAAATTCTTCAACACACAACTAACGGATTCCCGCATTCAATGCGTCACGGTAACATTGAGCTCCATAATAACTTTACTTTAAAATTAAATAAACGCAGTGAAACCATTCAGAGCAGTGATAATAACAAAGTCTGCATTGTGTAATACTAGTAAAAGTGTTATCCAAGCTTAAAAACAATATCCGACGAAGTTCTTAAGTGAAAAATAGAATCTGGACTCACAACAACAATTCAGTGACAAATAGTGCATTATGTTTTCTGTGCTGGAAAATATCCCCATACATGTGAAAATCTTCATATAATCCTAATTTGTTTATAAACTAATATTGTGGAATAAAAATAAACTAGCAAATAAAACAATCAAAAGAAAAAAATATTAACAAACAAAAACTACACCTACCTACAATAAAGAATAACGAACTCTCAACAGAAGCTTACATATCGTTATTTCGCCCAAGAGATCATCTGACCAAGTAACGGATTGGTTTAGGTGCCGACTTAAGTGCAATGTGGCTCGAGTTCGAATCCCACGAGATGCGTTTCTTTTTGTGTTTTCATTAGTCGTGGTATACAATTATTGAACACAAGTTATGAAGACAACGTAGATTTATAACAGAAAATAAACTCAAAATCTAAATAATTCGAATGAATCATGAACTTTCTAGAGAACATTACGTTACGTGTTCGAGGCACTCGTCGTACTCGTTCAATGTCCGATTCATATACCTGTAGTAATATAAGTCAAATTGAAAATGAAACACTGGATGACACCGCTACCAGTCTCCCCGAAAAGTGCAATGATGACACATACGATCACGAATTAATATCCAAATTAAAGGAACAAGTTGAGAAACTAACTCTTCAATTAAGTAGTGCAGAAGAAGAAATTGAAATACTTACATGTGAAAATAGTAACCTTAAACAGTTAAACCAGGAATTAGAAAAGAAAAATGAACTTTACAAAAAAATCACCATCACTCCTACTAAGAAAACCAAACAAAAATCATCTACTCCAAAAAAAAAGGAAGCTTTAATTAGTAAAAACACTCAAACAGAACTAGTCAATACAATTGACAAGAAGAAAAATAGTAAGGGCACTCAAACAATCACAATGGATACTAAGGCGCCATCTAAGCGAGAATCTGCGGTATCACCAGCAATCTATGATACAAAACGCCATAATGAAAAACAGGAGAAAAAAGTTAGTAAAATCTGTATTATAAGCGAAAATAAATATAATAAAATACGTACAATTGCAGAGAATAAGTTTGGAGATTGTGAATTATGTCATTACCTAACACCATACTCGGGAATAAATAATATGTTTCGCGATTTGGAACCAAAGCTAAAAAAATTTACCTTGGATGACTTCTGTATTATCTTGATTGGTGAAACAGACTTCAAATCTACTAAGGAATATCCCAGCATCATTCTCTACATAAGAAAGATACTCGAAAAAATTCAACACACTAATGTTATTCTGTGCATGCCAACTTATAGTCAATGTATTAGTAATGTTACTTTGTATAACATGAGAGTAGAAAATTTTAATAATCTGCTATACCAAGACATTTTAGCATACGAGCATGCCTATTTTATTGACTCAAATAAGAACCTTACGTGGGACTACAAAATGTACAGACAAAAGACAGGATCAGTAAATAATTACGGCATGCACATAATTTTCCAAGACATCGCCGCACTTGTGAACTATATACGTGAAAATACCTCTGCGAATACAGAAAGCGAGAAAATTAACAATATAGATGAACAGCAAGCGACAGAGCAGTTTTTTCGATTATAATTACCTAAACGTGATACATCAAAACATTGCGGGTTTACTGAACAAGAGTAGTGAACTAATTGTATGTCTCGAAGAGATGGCAGAGAAAAATACAGAAAGTGACATAATCTGTTTATCAGAACACTTCATGATAGCTGGCCATGAACAGTTATTACATATTCCTAATTACACTTTGGCGGCATGCTACTCCAGAAAGTACAGTAAGAGAGGTGGCACATGTATCCTTGCAAAGAAGGGTCACCAGTTTAAAGAGCTTCAAGATATAGCAAAATTGTCAATTAATGGAATTTTCGAATGTTGCGCTATTGATCTGCCTATGTATAATACAATTGTTGTTTGTGTGTATAGAGTACCAAAGTCCAATAACTTACCTGTATTTTTTGAGCAATTAGAGAAAGTTTTATGTACTATTTGTAACAGAAATTTAAAAAAAAATGTCGTAATTGCAGGTGACTATAATATCGACTGTCTTAAACGTAGTAATACTCTGATAGATCTAGAATGTTTACTTTTTAGTTATAATTTAAAACTAGAAATAAATCAGCCAACTCGACTCGCAAGCGGCACTTGCATAGATAATTTTGCACATAATGTGGGAAAAAAGTGTAAATCTGATGTGATTGACTTTGGCCTGTCAGACCACACAGCGCAAGTATTAAAATTACCGGTTAATAAAAAAATCTTAATAAGTTATTGGCAAACAAATAGACGAGATTATAGTAAAGAAAATATGCAAAAATTCAAAAATTATATAAAAACCTTTTCTTTCTCTGAAATCTATAATACAAATAATCCTAGTACAGCATACAGTGCATTTTTTGAATCTTTTATGATGCTGTATAACTTATGCTTTCCTTTCCAAAAAGTTACAATACGAACCAAAGTAAAGCCTCGATGGGTATCACGTGGCATTAAAATCTGTAGTAAAAAAAAGAGAGAGCTTATGTGGAACTATAGGTTAAATCGTAATGAAGTAAATAGAACTAAATTCAAAAAATACTCTAAACTATATAAAAAAATTATTAATTTAACGCAACGTGCACAAAACAATCATAAAATAAAGTCATCTTCTAATAAATCTAAAGCCACATGGGCGATCATAAATAGGTCTAAACTGAATTTACCAAAGAATAGTATCACTTCCATAGAAACAAATCACAAAACTATAAGCAAGCCACGCGAAATTGCGAATGCTTTTAACAATTTCTTTATAGAAAAAATAGAACCAATACCAGACGCTGGTAAGGATGTAACCGTAAATATACCTAAATCAAGCCAATCTATATTTATGGCACCAAGTACTCCATATGACATACTTCAAATTATAAGATCGCTTAAAAATACTACAAGTGTTGGATATGATGGGATCTCTACTAAAGTCCTTAAGTATATCGCTTATTATATCTGTGACCACCTAAGCCATATTATTAATATGTGTATTACAACTGGATCATACCCCGAAGGTCTAAAAACTTCGATCATTAAACCCGTCTTCAAAAAAGACAACAAGCGGAGTATGAACTGTTACAGACCTATTGCACTTATTCCTATAATTTCGAAAATTTTTGAGAAGTACATATATAATCAAATTTATAACTATTTGGAAAAATTCAATATTCTTTCAGAAAAGCAGAAAGGTTTCCGCAAAAATAAAACAATAAACATGGCTGTTTTTGATTTTATAAATAACGTCATGGGAAATGTGGATAAAAGGACACCGGTATGTACCATTTACTGTGATATGACCCAGGCTTTCGATTATGTTAATCATAACATTCTCCTTCGTAAACTGGAAGCTTATGGCATTCGAGGCAATATTTTAAATCTTATAGAATCATATCTGAAGGATCGTAAACAATATACAGAAATATCTAAAGTCAACATTAATACCAAAAAAGAAGAAACGTATTCATCAAAAAAACGTATAGTTAAATATGGAGTCCCACAAGGGAGCGTATTGGGTCCTTTATTATTCATAATCTATATAAATGACTTGCCATTAGTAACTAATTATCCAGTGTCACTTTTTGCCGATGACAGTACAGTCACTATTAATTGTATCAATAAAGATACGTATGAACAGGAAATTAATAATACAATCAGTTCAATAGTTAACTGGCTAGATAACAATAATTTAAAGATCAATCTTGAGAAAACAAAAATTATGTTCTTCAGTCAACGTTCAGAAGCACCAAATGTCAATGTTCAACACAAATCAATTGTAATTAAAAAGGTAGAAACAGCTAAATTTTTAGGTCTAACCATTGACAATCGTCTGAACTGGAAAGCACATACAGAAGAATTAAATAAAAAAATATGTTCTTCTGCCTATGCTCTCTATAAACTAAAACCTATTATAAGTACCAATGCGCTTATAACAGCCTACCATGGTATAGTCGGCTCGATATTGAGGTTTGGAGTTTTATTTTGGGGAAACTCTACTAATAGAGAAATTATTTTTAAGTCACAGAAAAGATGCATTAGGGCTATGTTTGGTTTGAAAATAACTGATAGTTGCAAACAGTATTTTATAAAGTACAATATTTTAAGTCTGCCGTCCTTATTTATTTATGAATTAGCTAATTTTGTACAAACCAATCCCAACCTATTCAAGAAACTATCAGACGTATCTATTCGTAATCGAAGGGATAATAATAAATTATGCGTACCTAGGTCAACCACGGCATTGATGCGCAAAAGTATTTTTTGTTTAGCACCAATGATCTATAATAAAATCCCAAAACCTATTAGACAAATGCCTACTGCTCTATTTAAAATAAATTTAAAAAAATATCTCATAAATAAATGCTATTATACCATATCAGAATTCTTAAATGAACGCAATTAATTAAATATTTTATTCTGTAATTTAGTTTCGTTTATTATTTCTGTAATTACGACATTTTCACAATTTGAGCCTTAAATCTGCAATACCTAATCTGTATTTTTGTGTTTTTCCCCTCTTTTTTAATTCGGTATTGCGATGAAAAATTTGATTGTTTGTTGTCTAGACTCAAATCTTTTGTGGTTTATTCTAAACCAAATATGTTGTTTTTGTACGCCATAAATGGCAAAACATGCAGATCTTCCTTTTATTTTAAGACCTTGCACATATTATTAATATGATGTATACTCATGTTTTACAATAAAAATATATTCTATTCTATTCTATATTCTATTCTATTCTATTCTATTCTAAAGTGAAGACATTGAGTCTTTAGATGAAGAACAAAGCCTTTATTAAGTTCCACCTCACATTTGAACAAAGGCCACAGCCTCTATTGAGTTTAACTTAAAAACTTTCTGTACAATCTGATAGAATTATTAACTTAGTTCCTTTGTCAAATAAAACAGTTATTCTTTGGTATTATATTGCTAACTTTAGGCTCGGCGCAAACGGGTCACCGACCACAGCCACTAGGTAGCCAGCGACAGCGACTGAACACACTTTTTAATATACTTTGTATTTCACAACTTTCACACAACGCCATCTAGTCCCAAACTAAGCAGAGCTTGTGGTATGAGTACTAGACAACTGATAACCATATTTATTTATTTATTTATTATATTGTTTGTAAACAAAAATAAGGACAAACATAATTAAAAATAAGTGTACAATGGGTGGTCTTATCGCACAGGGCAATGTCTTACAGACAACCTGATGGACTGAAAGAGAGAAGATGGATTTAGGGCTGTCAGTGTACAACAACAGAAAAATACTAATAAGACATAATAACACAAATACAATATAAGAAAAAAATATATTAATAAATATTATAATTGAGCCAGGAGAAGAAAAAATCAAAGTGAAAGGTAATGCTCCTTCACCATTTTTTTAAACGTAGGTAGCGTTTGAGCACGCCTCACTTCTAAGGGTAACGCATTCCTCAAACGAGCTGCTTGAATTGTGAAAGATTTGTCAACGAAAAAAGTGGAATGCGTGCGAATACTTAATTTTAGTTTTTCCGATGATCTCTATGTGTGTCACTGAGAAACTGAAAGCATTCCTTAAGATAAAACGGGGTACAAGGATTAAATAACACATTATAAAGCAAAGAAAGTATGTGGGCGTTCCGCACCCACTTACATATTTCTAAATACATACATATTATTCTTAAATTACAACAGAACAAATAATCGTGCTCATCACACAAACATTTGTCCTGGATGGGAATCAAACCCACGACCTCCAGCATATCAGTCAGGGCCATTGACCACTAGAACAACAAGCTTGTCAAGTGTATAGACGCGCCTCACACATGTAGCCGGTGGTGGCTATTCGCTACAGTAATGTCCACGACTCGGCACTTGTGGTTACTATGGGCCACACAAAACGCCGACACCCGCCACTGTCACACTACTCAAGCCCCGCGCAGTTAAGCGCTCCGTATCGTAAGTGTCACCATGGAGCACGACGCTTCAATGGAAACTTTCCGTGTCAGAGTCAATCATCGACTATTCCATCGTAAGACTACGCAGCAGGGAGCGGGTTATAAAACGTGGCGGTTTCCGAACACCGGTAGCTGTCGCTCGCTTCTGATACTGTTGCAAATGTGGCAGTAGCGCGCGACAGCCACCGGTGGCTGTGTTCAGTGGCCCGTTTGCGCCGAGCCTTAAAGGTATGGACGGAATTAAGCGGATAATTGAGGAGGAATTAGGTACGTAAACGTATTTCTGTATTTAGAACAAAGACTGTGTGGTTTTCCTATACACATGAAAGGAGAATGGGACTAGGAACGTGAAATTTTACACTTGGCTTCCTTTTATGATGAAATTTCAAAAACATTGGGTCCGTATATTTGAAACTTAGCTTAAACAATATTATTTTTAGTATATGCGAAACCAGAATATAGTTTATTCAGAATCAGTAACTGAAACTGCCGAATTTCAAGATAATGGGTCAACGGGAAGTACACTATAAATTTTGATTCCCTTGAGAGTGTCGAAATGTACGTTTTTTGTGACATAAAGGGCCGTATCTTTGACTTGAGTATTATGGTTTTAATTATAACTCGATAAGTGATCCTATAAGGGTTCCGTTTTTCCTTTTGATGTACGGAACCCTAAAATGAACACATTTTAACGATTTGAAATAATAAAACGACTTGCATCGGTTGCTCGTGTTTTCCAATATTAATACCTACACAATTTATTTTATATATCCCATTCTTCTGTGAAGTCACGTTTTGCTCATTATACACAAAAAAAACCTGCCCCCCTAGCCAAGTTACAATCGTATCGTTCAAACGCTTATCGGCCACGCCTCCAATTCCTTTGTTCGGACCACGTGACTGAGCGTTGAGATGACGTCAGAACAAAGTAATTGGAGGCGTGGCCTACTCGAAGCGTCTAGCGCGAACGATACGATTGTAACTTGGCTAGGGGGGCTGCTCCATGAATTTCCCACTAATATTTTAAAGACTAAAAGTATGTGTATGTTCATCATCATCATCATTTCAGCCGAAAGACGTCCACTGTCGGACATAGGCCTCCCCCAAGCGTCTCCACAACGACCAATCCTGTGCGTCTCGCATCCACCGCATTCCCGCGACTCTCACCAGGTCGTCGGTCCACCTTGTGGGAGGCCTTGCAACGCTGCATTTTCCGGTGCGCGGTCGCCACTCTAGAACTTTTCGGCCCCATCGACCATCCGTTCCACGAGCAATGTGCCCTGCCCACTGTTTATGAGTATTTATTAATAATTTTAGAAACAAAATTTTTACAGCTTACGCCAATGCGTTGCTATTACTTATATCCATTATCATAATAAATTAACCTAATACAATATTAATTAATACAAATTAAAAATAATAATAAAAAAACTGGGCAAGAGCGAGTCGGATTTGCGCACTGAGGGTTCCGTGCAAAGTTTGTACGGAACCCTCAGTGCGCCTATGAAAACAGTTCAAATCTCATATTGAGATACGAAGATTTTACCTAAAAGCAAAAAGATTTTACAGTTTTCAGTTTTTTTTCTACATTTCTGCTATGAGTCCTTGCTTCAGGATTCTGGGTCAATGGGAAGTACCCTATGAATTTTGATTCCCTTGAGAGTGTCGAAATATAGGTTTTTTGTGACGTAAACGGCCGTATCTTTTTTTTTCGTTAACTCAGAATTTTGATTATTTCACAGCATCAAGAGACCGCAGACCTGAGTATATAGTTTTAATTTTATTTCGATATCTCCACGCGTCCCCGAGATAAACAGTCTTGACAGACAGACAGACGTACAACAAAGTGATCCTATAAGGTTTCCGTACTTTCCTTTGGCAGTATGGAATCCTAAAAAAATAAATTATAATGCAAACATGTTTAGGGTCATTGGATAAGTGTAAAAATTAATTATTCATATTTATCAATGCACTTAAATGCTACTTGAGTGAACCTCAGCATGCTGCAGACAAACACATGTAGTTTGTTATTCGTTTACGCCCAAACGGCTGACCGGATTCGGGTAAAATTCGGCACTGAGTAGACCACGTTATAGGATAATTTTTATTCAGGTTGTATGTTCCCTTGGGATCATTTTCTAAGTTTGCACGTGCTTATATAAGCAACCATTTTTTACACAATTTGTTTCATTATATTTTTTTTGTATTAACACATTATCTGTGAAAATTTCAACTGTCTAGCTATCACGGTACATGAGATAAAGTCTGGTGACCGACAGATGGACAATGGAGTTTTAGTAATAGAGTTCCGTTTTTACCTTTGGGTACAGAATCCATAAAAGGGATGGCATGGTGTGGCATGGTATAGTGCTCTGCGAGGCCAATATAATAACGTTTTTTGGGGTTATGTTGGGACTGCCGCGCTTTTGCAGTGCGTCGGGGATGTTCACGGAAACAGGGGTGTCTGATTTTTACGCTGTCATGCGAACACGAATAGCATCCCTGATGCGGCGGGTGCGCGATAGTTCCAACACCCTAGTAGCTATTGTGGCCGACAGGATGGACAGCTCGATAATGTGGCACTGGATGACGACTCATCGTGCGTCATTTAAGTACATAAATTAGTTTTGGCGTTTTTGTATAATTATTTTGTTTGTGTATGTGTAGTATATTATGCTTGTGTAAATGTAATACGTTTGTGTAATTGCATTTTATTTCTGTATTCGTAATTTGTTTCTGTATGTGTAATTTTTGTTTCTGTATTTGTAATTTTTTTTCTGTGTGTTTAATTTGTTTCTGTGTGTGTAATTTGTTTCTGTATGTGGAATGTTTTATGGACTCTCGATTGTCAGAAATAAAAATTTATTATTATTATTATAATATTAGATTTTGAAATGTTAACAGAAATACAGCGTCCTGATACATATGAATAGCGGATGATGTAAGCTATGAGATAACTATATAAATGTACCAACGTAGTTATACAAATGTGTGTCTCGATTGGAAACCGGTTTGGATCCAGCACGGTCTAACACAAATGTAATTACTAGCTTCTGCCAGCGGTTTCGCAGGCGTATAAGAATGTTTTTCCATATACAATTTGGACCCCTTTCATCCCCATAATGTGTGAATTTCGGAAAATCCTTTCTTAGTGCTCACCTACGTCATAAAAGGAAGCTTTGTGCAAAATTTCACGCTCCTAGTCCCAGTAGTTTCGGCTGTGCGTTAAAATGTTAGTCAGTCAGTTTCTCCTTTTTTTATATACTTAGTTTACAATATCTGTACGAGTATATTGACAGTGAAGTGCCAATACCTTCTAACTAACATATAAATTACTTTTTAACGCTTTTAATTCAAATGCGTGTTCTCTGAAGCGAATATTTAGTTGCTACTGCACCGAACTAAATTGTGGAAACAATTCCTAACTAAACCAACATGTCAATTTTTAGTATTACCTCCTAACGTTTTTAAGACAAAACTTTTTTGGCTTCGACAGTTAGGAGTTCTTATTACTTCGCCGTCGATATATAAAATACCACTCACTGATTAATCACGAAATCACAGAAACAATAATACCTACAGACTTAAAATTTGGGATGTTGGTTCCTTATAAGGTGTAGACATCCGCTAAGAACTGATTTACACGTACATATCGTGCAAGTAGATGAATGGCAATCTATTTAATATTATTAAGCAGTTTTTCGTCTTTAAGCAGTTTTTTCTTTTTTTGTCTTTAAATTTTTCTGTTTTTGTTTATCTTTCATTTTTTTTTTTTACTTATTTTTACATTTATGTTCACGTCGTCTTACATGGGCTACGGACCAGAGTACGAATAATTTGTTAATATACTGCCTCCCGAGATACAGGTTTTTGTCTAGTTTGGGAGACAGCAGGCTATGTTTTGTTAAATTAGCTGTTCCTGTTCTAGATTATTAAGACTTGAATTATGGTTGTGTTCCAAATAAACTTTATTATTATTAAAAAAAAAAAAGATTTTACGAAATTCTCCCCCTAAGGGTATGAAACGGGGATCCAAAGTTTGTATGGAAAACCCTATTTTCACGCGGTCGAAGCCGCTAACAGAAACTAGTTTTTTTTTTTTTTTCCGGTGGGAAAATCATCTTATGACATCCCCCGCTCTTGGGCGGGGCGGGAGATAGTGTCAGGCTTTTACTGACTAAAAACCCACTCCTGTTCCTTCGTTGCCTTTCGTACCAGGGCCGAGTCTTCTTTTCAGAATCAGACCCTTGGCCCCAGTAGGCTTCGACCCTGCTGGGCCCCTACAGTTGCTGACATCTCCTTGAGGCGCGCGTGGAACACAGAAACTAGTATAGATATATATTTGCAAGTCTGTAGTGTTGTACACCAGTTTGATATTCATTAAATTGCGCACTGGTTACAAGTTATTACTGCGTGGTAATGACTTGCATAATTAAAACGTAGCTTGAGAAACATGCAGTCGTAATTATGCATCAAAAACTAATGGTTTGACAGTGGCTTCGCTTGCTTATGAACTTCTACTAGGAAATAAGAACAATTAGGTTAGTATACTAGAATTTATTGTCTCTGTTCTGTAACATATAAGAATCTAACTAATATTACAAAAGGGAAAATTTGTGAGGCGATTATGTTTTTTTTTTTTTTTTTTTGAAGTGGGAATTCATCCAATGATGTCTCCCGCCCTAGGACGGGGCGCGAGAGAGTGTCAGACTTTTATTGACTATAAACCCACTCTTGTTACTTCGTTGCCTTTAATACCAGGGCCGATTCTTCCTTTCGGAAGCAGACCCTTGGCCCCAGTAGGCTACGGCCCTGCTGGGCCTCTACGGTTTGCTGTCATCTCGACGACTTGGGCTCGGTCCGGACGGTTACCGGACGATCGGACGACGAACTACCCATTGCCCGCACGATGATTTTCCCACCGAAAAAAACAGATATAATTGATTCTTTTTTGGGTAAAATGTTTTATAAAATGATGACGTATGGCTCATCAGAAGGCTTAAAAACACCTAAAGGGTAATGAAAAGAGCTGTGTTCGCAGTTTCCTTGCGTCATTGAATCAAGAATGATATCCGCAGGAGAACGAAAGTTGCCGACAAGCATGAAGAATCGCCAAACTACAGTGGCAATGGGCAGGGCATATTGCTCGCAGAACAGATGGCCATTGGGGCCGAAAGTTTCTGAAGTGGCGACCGCCTAACAGAAGTCACAGCGTTGGAAGGCCTCCTACAAGGTAGACCGATGACCTGGTGAAGGTCGTGGGAATCCGATGGATTGGAGACGCATGGGGCCGTTCATTGTGGCGACACATGGGGGAAGCCTATGTCCAACAGTGGACGTCTTTCGGCTTGGGGCGTGAACGCCGCTCCCTCGCGCGTGTACGTGCGGCCTCCTCCTTTGCTAGCATTACTGCTTCGCAGAAGGAGGCGACTGCCTGCCACTTCTCCTCGCCTCGGACCATGGCCTGTACCAAGGCCCGGAGATAAACATCTGTTGTGTGTGTTATAGTGGCAACAAAAATACACTTACAGATTCGTAGAAGTTTTTAGTTGTGCGCGCATCACGTAAAATGTACGAAATCGATGTAGATAACTTTTATACATTAAAATTGTGTCTAACTCGATATATTACTTAGGCTTTGTTTCATCGCAATCGGTTGACTATATCGAAAGATATACTACATTTTTTGACTGATATGCGGTACGAAGTTCGCAAGTCAGCAAGTACCTACTAAAAATAGAATAAAATAAAATATTTATTTCTACCGTTTTTTGCTATGGATGGTACGGAAACGGTCGTACGCGAGTTCGACTCGCATTTGGCCGCCGGTTTTTTCTTTGATTTCACAGAAGTAGCACTATCGCTGAGTGGTTTTTTAATCCGGAAATTTCTTCTTTTTTTATCCTGTTGGATAAGCTACATTAACCAAATCATGGCCACGGGATTTTAAAAAAAAATCAGTAGGTACTAGATTCCGTGAGCGGCTTTGCCTGCGTTACGAGCATCCAACTCGACATACATTTTCACTGTTTTTCATACAACCGATCTTACGCGATTATGACGTTATTACACCGTTTTCATTAGATATTTTGAAAACACAGTATTTTGTGGTTATTATCTAGGCTTCTATTGAAATCAATTTATAAAGTTGTGTAAAACTAATCCAGGAAAGACCTCTGAAAACGTGCTATTTTGCATGAATTTTGATACTACATAATTTACTCAAAAATATTATATAATCTCTCTTATTTCCTGGATCAAGTTTTGTAAAATGTTCGAATAAATGATTTATTTAGGAAATAAGTGTGATTTTTTACCGAATGCTAACAGAGTTTTCAGGCGTTATTTCATTCTTTTTTCGCGTTGCCTTTTCATCAAACATCGCGTTGGCTTGCATTAGATGAAGTAACAAGCTTTTAAACCATGCTCGATGTTGACGATAGGCGAATGGAAAAGGACTCTCGTAAAGTAGAAAATTATAACATCCCAAGGGATCATATTTCTGAGATAAAAAGTAACCTATGAGCTATTCTAGGACACGCGTCTACCCATCTGCCAAATGTCATCAAATTCTGTTCAGCCGTTCAAGTGAGAAGAAGTAACAAACACACATACAATCTTTCGTTTTTGTAATATTAGCGTGGTGTGTTGATCATTTTAATTTTATAATTTCACTTACACATAATTAAGTCGATAATTTCGCTCGGCTCATCACCAATACAGGACCTTGCCTGTAGTTGTCACGTGGGCTAAAGTACAAAACAGATAGATACAGAAGTTAATCTCATGTATGTACTTTACTTTTCATACCTTTTTTTTGTTTTTTTTTTTCGGTGGGAAGATCATCCAATGACATCCCTCGCTCTTGGGTGGAGCCGGAGAGTGTGTCAGATTTTTACTGACTAAAAACCCACTACTATGTTCCTTCGTTGCCTTTCATACCAGGGCCGAGTCTTCCTTTCAGAAGCAGCCCCTTGGCCCCAGTAGGCTTCGACCCTGCTGGGACCCTACGGTTAGCTGACATCTCCTTGAGGTGCGCGTGGAACAGTACGCGCCGTCGAAGACTTGGGCTCGGTCTGGACGGTTACCGGACGATCGGACGGCGAGCTACCCATTGCTGGCCGTCCGCAAGCCCGTGCCTACGGTGGCCGGAGGCCTATGTTTAACAGTGGACGTTTTTCAGCTGAAATGATGGTGATGATGATGAGCCCTATCTATGTGTGTTAGTATGTAATTGGACTTCTGTACCTATTTCTCTTTTGTGGCTCGTGACTTTACACTTAGGAACATGATAATTGTTCAAGTAATTAGATTTTTTTTTCCGTCTCTCTCCACTTAGGGTGATTTGTTTTTTTTATCACGGTGTAATTTATTGTAAAAGGTGTTTGTTTTCGTTAAAATAGATTTTGGTAGATTTGGTGGCTGTTTGTTTACTTATTTAATTTAACAAATGGTGATAGAACCAGAAAAAAAATACTTTAGATGAATTTTTGATGTATTTTATTAACATATATAAGTATTTTTTTGAGAGCAGTGGTGGCCGAGTGGTAACGGCCCTGACTTACGAGTTGTAGGTTGCGGGTTCAAACCCAGCCAGACGCATTACTTTGTGTAATTTATTTCATCACCACTGCTCACAAAACGGTGAAGGAAAACATCGTGAGGAAACCGGCATGTCCTAGAATCAAAAATTCTAAGACATGTGACATCCACCAACCCGCACTGGGCCCGCGTGGTGGATTACGGCCTATTCCTTCTCCTAGAGAGGAGGCCTGAGTCCCAACAGTGGGAACATTATAAGGCTGACTATACTATATATATAAGTATTTTATTATTGTAACTTATTAATTTAATGATACTACATTCCACTTGATATTTATCTGATAATTATTTATTGTGCACACCTACCACAGTGTTGTCTCTTTTAACCCAAAGGTTGACTGGTAGAGAATGCCTTGTTGCATTAATTCCGCCTATGTACCACTACTGTACATGAAGTTTAAATAAATAAATAAATAATCAAACATCTCCTTGGTTCCTTAACTGTATTCCGCTCAATATAACATATCTACCGACTACAGTACTTAGATATGACTTTGCGGTTAAAGGCAATGCCTGAAGGCAAATATAACCTACTTCGGCCAACTGTATTTAGCTAAGAAATTAAGACTAGGTATTGTTATATGCGGTGATGAAAACGGGGTCTAAATTCAGTATTATACTGGAAATAATGAGATGTCGGATGGTTTAAGAGGAAACAAATAGCAGTCGCGCTTGCGACCACGAGACCAACGAGGCAGTCGGAAGCCATTATAGAAAAAACAAATATTTAAAAAGGAACACGACTGCGACGTCAAAAAAATAAACTAAAAATCATAGCTACCATATTGGATTTTTACTTTTATTCAATAGCCTATATTACTCGGGACGATGCAAGGATTATAAAGATACCTCAAACATATAAATCAGATCAGTCGTTTAGAAGTAATGATGGAATAAAGAAACTCACATATATACATACATGAACCCTGAAAACATAACACTCCTTTTTTTGGGCAGTCGTGTACTAACACTCCTTTTTTTGGGCAGTCGTGTACTAACACTCCTTTTTTTGGGCAGTCGTGTACTAACACTCCTTTTTTTGGGCAGTCGTGTACTAACACTCCTTTTTTTGGGCAGTCGTGTAATAACACTCCTTTTTTTGGGCAGTCGTGTAATAACACTCCTTTTTTTGGGCAGTCGTGTACTAACACTCCTTTTTTTGGGCAGTCGTGTAATAACACTCCTTTTTTTGGGCAGTCGTGTACTAACACTCCTTTTTTTGGGCAGTCGTGTAATAACACTCCTTTTTTTGGGCAGTCGTGTAAATGAACCGGGCAAGTGCGAGTCGACAAAACATCACACAGACAAACAAACTTATATATAATAAAAACAGCTCAATTCCCGAATTGAGTTACGAAGATTTTTCCGAACCTCTAAATTTTTTTACTACATTACATTTTTCAGATTTTTTCCTATACTTGTGCTATTTATTTATTAAAACTTCATGCAACCCAAAAGTACAAAGGCGGACTTAATGCCTTAGGCATTCTCTACCAGTCAACCTAGGGTGGTGAAGAGAAAATGTGGCAGGTGCATAAAAATACAAAAGAATATTAATAATTTAAGAGTTCAAAAGTATGTATAAAATAAACATACATATATAATTTAATATAACGAGATGTCTATGAGACCTTGCTTCATGCCGAATTTCAGGATTCTAGGTCAACGGGAAGTACCCTATGAATTTTGATTCCTGAAACTCAGAAATTTAATTTGTCCACAGCTTCAAGGGTCCGTAGACTTAAATATATGGTTTTAATTTCAACTCGATACCTCCACTCGCTCCCAAGATAAAAGGTATTGACAGACAGACCGACAAACAGACAGACGGACAACAAAGTGATCCTTTAAGGGATCCGTCTTTTTCTATTGAGGTACGGAACCCTAAAATGAAAATTATATATGTGAAAAAGATAAATAAAGAAATAATAATGTTTTTTTTTAATATATATTTTAAGATGACCCGTTTGAGTGTCACGCTAACGCCGGCGGTCGCGCGTTACGTCATCGCGCATTCGGTCGAAAGTCAAGCGACCGCCGGCGTTCGCTCTCTCCCACTTCATTGTAGGCCCTATTTTCAACACTTAGAGACTACTTTTGTATGAACAAGTTTGATTACTTACGTTCTTGGATAAATTTCCTATAAATTGAACGCATTATATTTTGTAGTCTATGCTCTGCTATATTATTTTTTTTCGTTTTTTTTTGTAAAATGTAATATTTCCGCCACCATTTTGTTTATGGCGCCCCTGCAGTTTGACAGTTGGCTCTGAAACGTGGTCGCTTACAATGGGCCTTATCAGAAGGTTTAAAGTCACCCAAAGGGCAATGGAAAGGGTTAAGCTCGGAGTTCCCTTGCGTGATCGAATCAAGAATGAGGATATCCGCAGGAGAACCAAGGTCACCGACATAGCACGAAGAATCTCCAAACTTAAGTAGCAATGGGCATGGCACAATGCTCGCAGAACGGATAGCCGTTGGGGCCGAAAGGTTCTGGAATGGCGACCACGTACCGGAAGACGTAGCGTTGGAAGGCCCTCTACACGGTGGACTGATGACTTGGCAAAGGTTGCGGGAACACGACGGATGCGAGACGCACAGGACCGTTCATTGTGGCGACACTTGGGGCTTTCGGCTTGAATGATGATGAAGATGATATATATAGTATTATACGCCTACAGCTCACAGCTTACATTTTCGTTGTCGCTTCGTCGACACAAAATTTTTCAATGATGACAGTTTAACAATATCTAAACTTACCGCGTTAAATCTCCTGATGAGAGCTTTCACAGAACTTCTCGAGGCAGTGTGTGTGGGTGGTGTTCTTCTGATCATGTGACGCTCATTCACAGCACCCAGGACACCTTCTCCGCCAAGGTCTAGCGTCACTTGACGTAGGTAGTCGATTGGAGGCACCTGGTGACAAAAATGAGGGTTAGAAAGAGCACATAGGTTTTATATTGAGGTCTCCTGATCTGGGTGGAGCGAGAGAAAGTGTCAGAGTTTTACCAACTAAAACACACGCCTGTGTTCCTTCACAATCTAGTGACGTCTCCCGTTCTTGGGCGGAGCAAGAGGGCGTTTCAGACTTTTACTGACTAAAACCCACCCCTGATCTTTCTTTGCCCTTGTTCCAGGGCCCCGAGGTTTACTTTCGCACAACCCGAGGCCCCTGTAGGCTTCGACTCTGCTGGGCTCCTACGGTTCGCTGACGTCTCTTTGAGGCGCGCGTGGAACACTACGCGCCGTCGACGACTTGGGCTCGGTCCGAACGGTTGCCGGAAGGTCGGACGGCGAGCTACCCATAAACAAAGCAATATTAAATTTGTTACGATAGTTCTTCTGTGATTCTATGAGGAGTTCCGATCCATATCATCGGAATTCATTATTAGACCATAAAAATATTTCTATGGCACCAACTCGGAAGCATAACCTTTCAATTAAAAACATAATTTTCAAAATCAGTCTACTTGAACGAGAAATCGGAGAATGTACATAAAAAAAATACATACAGCCGAACATAATTGCAACCTCCTTTTTGAAGTCGTTTTCGACTGGCCTGTTGGTCTAGTGGTCTGTGGCCTTGACTGCTATGCCGGAGGTCGTGGGTTCGATTGCCACCCAGGACAAATGTTTGTGTTCTGTGATATTATTCTGTGATATATTTAGAAATATGTAATTATTTATCAGTTGTCTAGTACTCATAACACAAGCTCTGCTTAGCTTGAGACTAGACGGCGTTGAGTAATAGTTGTGGATAAAAAAAGACTCCTTGATTCAAGATTATAATATTGACTAGTGGAATGTATCATCCCCTTTCTAAAGCGTTTTCTATCGCATTTTCTGTAAGCCAATTCCGTTCCTCATTCGACATGAATAAAAGAAAGTATCCTACGAAAAATCACATCATTGAATGTCTGTGACATTACATTTACAAATCCTTTCTGCAAACAGTTGAAGGCGCACAGAGGCGTAGCGCGGACTAATTTAGGCAAGGGCAAAAGCGCATGCGTGGGTGGCAATGGAAAGGGCACATTGCTCTCAGAACAGATGGCCGTTGGGGCCGAAAGGTTTTGGAGTGGCGACCGCAGTGTTGGAAGGCCCTATACAAAGTGGACCGATGACCTGGTGAAGATTGCGGAAATCCGATGGAAGCGAGACGCACAGGACCGGTCATTGTGGTGACCTTTGGGGAAGGCCTATGTCCAGCAGTGGACGTCTATCGGCTGAAATGACGATGATGATAAAAGCGCATCAGCGAGGCGTTTTTATTTCATAAATTTGAAAACGAGAGAAAAATTTTAGCAACTCAGTGTTCGACCACATCGTCGGTAATCGACGTCAGCTGAAATAACCAAAATAGCCTATCAATTATAAAAAAACCTCGTCCTTAAAAGGCCCTCCTATGCACGAGGCCCCTTACTGTGCAAGGCCGTGAACGAGGGGCCTCTTCGCCCATGATTAGCTACGCTACTGAAGGCGTATGTAGGCCACTCAAATATTTATCTTCAGCGTCGTTCATTGTTTCAGAATTACCATTGTTTTAGAGGTGAAATAACGTTTAATGCTTTGATCCTGAATTTTTTAGTAGGCACTAGTTTGTAATCTTTATACAACGTTATTTTTAGTATATGCGAAACCTGAATATAGTTTGTTTGGAATCAGTAACTGAATCGATTCCAATAACTTATAATAACCCGAAGAATCGCCAAACTTAAGTGACAGTAATCAGGGCACATTGCTCGCAGAACAGATGGTAGATGGGGACGAAAAGTTCTAGAGTGGCGACCACGTACTGGAAGACGCAACGTTGGAAGGCCACCTACAAGGTAGACCGATGAACTGGTGAGGGTCGCGGGAATCCGATGGATGCGAGACGTACAGGACCGGTCATCATTAACTCAACAGTGGAGCCGTACCCGCTCCGTCGACCAATGTCTGTCTGTGGGAAGTCTGTGGGAGGGCCTTCTCTCTCTCTTATATTTTGACGTAATGACATAAGACTCAGGGGACCGCAGCGGTCCTTCCACAAACGGATAATTATTATATATATTATTTAATATCTATATTTAGTTCTTATTTTTACTTTATTGACATTGTTCTCACATGATAGCGACAAGAAACATGTAACAGAGATATTTGTAATTGCAAAACACGATTGAAAAGAGTGTCCATGGAGTTTCTTGCACATTCTTCTCCATAGAGATCTACGCTTTGGAATGTGCAATTAGCATCATTTTTTTCTGACAGACTGACTTCTTGACATTTCAAAAGTGCCTGTAAATGGTTTATTTGAAATAAATGCTTTGAATTTGAATTTGAATTCGGACATTTTTATAGGAAAGACGTCTACTGTTAGACGTCTTTCGGCTAAAATGATGATGAATGATGATGATGACTATAAATCGAACATAATTTTATTGTAGAAAAAGAACTAGAGATACTATGTGTATGTGTATAATTATAATAGTCTATAATCTTTTTTTGCATGTTATATTATTTTATTGCTAACTCTCTCTCCAATCCAGTGCCTTTAGCTCTCGCTGGAACGCCCATACCGATCTGCTCCGACTTTCGGTATGTCGGGTCACTCGTCCAAGGGGATGGTGAGGTAGACCGGGACATAACACATCGGATCAACGCAGGATGGATGAAATGGCGACAGGTCACGGGAACAACTTGTGACCCACGGATGCCCCTCAAGTTGAAGGGTAAAATCTACAAGTCCGTGATAAGGCCTGTCATACTGTATGGATCAGAATGTTGGGCTGTGAAAAAGACGGATGAAAAAAGATTGCACGTAGCGGAGATGAGAATGTTAAGATGGATATGTGGTGTGACGAGAATGGATAAAGTGAGAAATGAGTATATTAGGGGAAGTTTGAAAGTGGCGCCAGTGACTGAAAAGTTGAAAGGGAATCGTTTGTCTTGGTATGGTCATGTGAAGAGGAGGGATGAAACGCATGTTACTAAAAGAGTTATGAGTTTACATGTGGATGGATGGAGAGGGAGAGGGAGACCAAAGAAAAGATGGATGGATTGTGTGAAGAGTGATATGAAAGAAAAGGAAGTTAGTGATAGTATGACGAGTGACAGGGCAGAATGGAAGAAGAAAACGTGTTGCGCCGACCCCGCATAACACTGGACAAGGACAGGAGCTTAGTTAGTATAACTATTTTGTATGTATTTATTTTCCTATTACTGTATCACACGGTGTCTACATATCTATTTTCTTCCAACTCTCCTTTCGCAGGTGTGCTGGAAGAGATTTTATTAGAAATAAGCATCACTTCTGAACCTATTTTTCTGTTTCCTTCTAATCTTTTATTTCTGTGTGTGTACATAAATCGTAAAAAAATAAGTAAATAGAGTTCCACGCAAAAGTAAAACTTCTTGAAATTTTGACCAAATGACATTCATTGCACTGTTTTATAAGTCTAACCCGGACGCAGTCGCGGGCACCAGTTTATCTATAGTAAATACTGAAGACAGCAAATTTTCCTCGAGTGGTGACTTTATTTCGTTTTTGACAAGCTGCTTTTTTTCCGCGTCCGTACCTTTGAAAGTTATCCTTGGGGAAACTTTTATAAGATGAAACAAGAATGTGGTGTCTCCTCTCAAGGCAAATTCTGAATACAGATCGAATGTAATTCAAACCTAGAGACAGTGGCGGATTTAGCAGCAGGCTGAGTAGGCTTGAGCCTAGGGCGGCAGATATTTGGGGCGGCAAATTTGGGGACCGAATTTTTTTTACTACCTCATAGAAATCAAAAAGATTTTTGCATGACGGTTTTCTGATGTCTCACAGATAAAAGTCAAATTTTCCTGATGACTTTCCTCTCTCACTAAATTCCAAATTCAATTACAATTCTAAAAAAACTTAAAAAACCTTGAACAGCGATAGTGAGGTAGTCAGGACAGTCTTAAGTCAAAAAAATATTTTCATGAATCATCATCATCATCATCATTTCAGCCGAAAGACGTCCACTGTTGGACATAGGCCTCCCCCAAGCGTCGCCATAATGACCGAGCCTGTGCTTCTCGCATCCATCGCACTCCCGCGACCCTAACCAGGTCGTCGGTCCACCTTGTGGGAGGCCTTCCAACGCTGCGTCTTCCGGTGCGCGGTCGCCACTCTAGAACCTTTCGGCCGCATCGGTCATCCGTTCTACGAACAATGTGCCCTGCCCACTGCCACTTAAGTTTGGCGATTCTTCGGGCTATGTCGGTGACCTTGGTTCTCCTGCGGCTCCTGGGTTCATGAATGATTAGCTTAAATATATACCCAAAAATTATATTACGTGTAATTTCAACGTAATTTTTGGATTGTAAAAATAATGCAGGAGATGACAATTGTAGAGGGAAGGGCGGCAAAAACTGCATAGCCTATGCCTTGAACATTTGTAAATCCGCCCCTGCCTAGAGCCTGTTCTGTGAAGTTTACTTGGAAGCACACTCGAGAGAGCGTACGTAATTTGAAAGCTAACACATTTGTTTTTAAAATATTCTCTATATGTTTTCCTTCGACGATTAGAGAGGCTGCTGTTTTTAGTAATTTAATTCATCGCCAATAAAATACTCAAAACAGTGGCATTGCTATATATTGAAAAGATCGGTAATGAAGCCGGAAGGTAAGCACCGGAGCTCTAATATTGTTGACATGTCATTTATTGATAATTGTAATTACTTATTGTTCTTGCTTTTTTTTTTAGCTTCTTTTTTTTTTAATGTGAATGTGAGAACACCGTGGACTTCGCGAATTCTTAGGTTACTTCCTATTACGACACACTTTTTTTTTTAAATATGATTATTTTTATTGTGCAACAATATCGACTGGTCTACACTGTTCTTACATAATGTCTATTAATACTGTAATATGAAAATATTGTAAACAATATTTTTTTTTTAAAAGAGTAACCATGGAGTTTCTTGCCGGTTCTTCTCCATAGGAAACGACCAATTTAGAACCGTGCACTAGCTTCTGACGTTTTATAAGTGCCCATGTAGGCCTATGTGAAATAAAAAATTTTTGACTTTGACTTTGACTTTGAATAAATCAATGTAACCTAACCGTCTATGGCATTATTAGAATTGTCATGAGATGCACTCTGGCAAAACGGAACCCTTATAGGATCACTTTGTTGTCCATCCGTCTGTCTGTCAAGACCCTTTATCTCGGGAACGCGTGAAGGTATCAAGTTGAAATTAAAACCACTCAGGTCTGTGGTCTCTTAAAGCTGTGAAAAAATCAAACTTCTAAGTTAACGAAAAAAAGATACGGTCGTTTATGTCACAAAAAACGTATATTTCGACACTCTCAAGGAAATCTAAATTCATAGGGTAGTTCCCGATGACTCAGAATCCTGAAATTTGGCATAAAGCCAGGTCTTATAGTACAGATATATAGAAATAAATCTGAAAATTTGAAATGTTTACACAGGTAGATTTTTACGGAACCCTCAGTGCGCGAGTTCGACTCGCACTTGCACGGTTTTTTTATAGGCTCGTGCTTGCCCTATCTCATCTGATAGTAAGCGATGATGTGGTCGATTTCTTGGATTAATATGGTTACCCCGTAACTGAATAACGACATCGCTCAAAGGAAAATCATCTCTGTGATTGACCGCAATTTGGAGTCGATTGAAATGAGCTCGATTGACAACGAGTGTAAAGTCATGCAAACTAGTAAATTTTCCTGCAGTGGTCTTACTGCTTGATTATAATTTAAGTGTCTTCAAGGCTCCACCATGGGATCTCGAGTCGTCGACGGCTTGTTGTGTTCGAAACGCGCCTCAGAGAGATGTCAGCAAACCGTAGGGGCCCAGCAAGGGCCTACTTAGGCCATGGGATGTACGTAAGACAACCCCGGGGCCTTGGAACGAAGGCAAAGCAGGAAGAGGAGTGGGTTTTAGTCAGTTAGTAAAAGTCTGATACGCCTTCTCGCTCCACCCAAGAAGAGAGAGAAGTCATTGGATGCTTCCCCAACTAAAAAATACAACATAATAAGATGGGAAGACGTCAGCAGACAATTTTTTAGATGTTGCCATATATATTTTTAACCGACTTAAACAAATGAGGTTGCTACGGAACAGGGCACGAAAGCGAAGTCGTGAAAACAGCTTTAATTTATAAATGGATAATGAACTAAACTTCAACTAATATAGAGTTGAAAATAGAATGCATGAGATAATTCCCTATGGCGTAAGTTCGCTTGTGTTGTTTAAACTCAATTTCAATGTTGACAACACTTGATATTGCACGCTTAAGTATGTTTTATGAGGTCGGGTATCGTCATATGACTTTTCTTCTAAGGTGAAACGCACGCCGACCCTCACCAGGTCATCGGTCCACCTTGTGGGAGGGCTTCCAACGCTACATCTTCGGGTACGCGGGCGCCACTCCAACCCCCTTAGCCAAGTTGCGATCGTTTCGTTCGCGTCAAACGCCTCAAGTAGGCCAAGCCTCCGATTCCTTTGTTCTGACCACTGAGCGTTGAGATGAAGTCAGAACAAAGGAATCGGAGGTAAGGCCTACTCGACACAAACGAAACGATCGTAATTTGGCTAGGGGACTGCCCCCCTAGCTCAGTCACGTGGTCAAAACAAAGAAATCGGAGGCGTGGCCTACTTGAGGCATTTGAACGATCGTAACTTGGCTAGGGGGCAGAACATTCTGGCTCCATCGATCACTTGCTCTTCGACCGATCCCTCCAGCCCAAACACATAGCTCAGGTATCACCATTGTGCGGATCGTCTAGAGGACACGGTGGAGGTGTGCCCCGCTAGAGCGAAGTGTCATGGTGCGAAGTGAAGGAGAATGGGAGGCGGTCACACTTTTCTGCGAAGCAGTCATTCATACCACCGTTTGGTACTAGATGGCGTTGTTTGAAAGTTATGGAATATTATTATTATTAAACTGTGATATAAGCCTCACGCCCTGCCCCCGCTGGAGACGGTTCTAGCGTCAGGGGTCGCAGGATAACTACTACCCTGCCACTCACAAACTTTTTACTAAAAAAATACAACCGACAATGCAAATGCCTATTAAATAACGAACTGACAAAACTAATATAAAAACACCGACTTCCGAAATTAAAGTAATTTTGCACTTTTTAGTGTTTTTTTAACATTGAAGTCGGATGTATTTTTTTTTGTAATTTTTTTTTATTTGTTTCTCTTTTGTTTGGTAACGTGTTAACATAATTATTGTTTGTGTATTTGGCTTTGTGTCAAATAATTTAATTTTCTTTCTTCTTTTTTCTTTTTCTTTCAAGAAAATTTGATTGATGATGAAAATTGATTAAAAAAAAACCGTACACATAGAAAGCTAGTTTATAATATTAGTGGAAAGAAGCCTAAGATTCCCAGGTGCACAAGTGTTTCGCTTTTCACGTACCAACTAATCACACATTCACCCATAAATAATATTTACGGCCAAACTCCGGCCAGCTTCGTTAACATTATCACACCGAATTTCCTCTACTGTGGTACTACCACCGTAATCCTATTTCCTACGTTCAAAAGGTCGACAATTCAGAATCGATTCAATGCTTCGGCAATAAATAATGATTATTTTACGCGCTTATCTTTAAGGAAATACCGGGTAGGTGCGTTTCGCAATGTTGCTCAGCTGGTGAGGTTGTTTGTTCCTCTCGTACCTTAAGGTGACCAACCAAGGTGACCTTGGTTTATGTGTTTGGTTTGAGATGCGGCTAAATGGATGTAAACCACTCGCCAACACGTTCGGTGGTTGGGAAAACGCGCCTCCTAACCAAGGGCGTTGAAGGTCATGGTTTACAACTGCTGTCTACACGGATTGAAACTAGCAAGGTCACCTTGGTTGGGACGTTGGTTGGCAACCATCTGGTCACCCCTTTAACAACACAAAGCAGCGAACACACCGATTGTTATCTGATCCTTTATCGCAGACAGTGTCACGAGCTAACTCGCCGCTCGTTCGTACGCTTTCTTTGCTTAATGCTCTTCTGACTTTAGAGTCGATGAGCGTTTAGCACGGAAGTGTGACTTATATTCTGGGAGATGTGTGTAGTGAATGTCTAAGGTTTCGTGTGAAGATGGATGAAAAATAAGTAAACATTGTTTCATTTGTTTTGTGGGATATATTATTTTAGGGGTAATGTATTATTCTTTTTATTTCTAAATGATATGTTAGTTTTTTTCTTCAACGCGTATGGTTTGTGTTTCGGATCAACGCAGGATGAAATGGCGACAGGTCACGGGAACAACTTGTGACCCACGGATGCCCCTCAAGTTGAAGAGTAAAATCTACAAGTCCGTGATAAGGCCTGTCATACTGTATGGATCAGAATGTTGGGCTGTGAAAAAGACGGATGAAAAAAAATTGCACGTAATGGAGATGAGAATGTTAAGATGGATGTGTGGTGTGACGAGAATGGAAAAAGTGAGAAATTAGTATATTAGGGGAAGTTTGAAAGTGGCGCCAGTGACTGAAAAGTTGAAAGGGAATCGTTTATCTTGGTATGGTCATGTGAAGAGGAGGGATGAAGCGCATGTTGCTGAAAGAATTATGAGTATGCATGTGGATGAATGGAGAGGGAGAGGGAGGCCAAAGAAAAGATGGATGGATTGTGTGAGAAGTGATATGAAAGAAAGGGGAGTTAGTGGTAGCGTGACGAGTGACAGGACAGAATGGAAGAAAAAAACGTGTTGCGCCGACCCCAAATATAACGGGATAAGGGCAGGAAGATGATAATGTGTATGGTTTGTGTTTAGATTATTATTGTTTTGACCAACATGATCATAAATAGATATGTATAGGTTTTATTAATTGAATATAGTGTGTTTACACGTGTTGTATGCTATGCACGTATTTATCTAGTTTATTTTAGTTATAAGTGTGATCTGATTTATGTTTACTTAGATTTCTGTTGTGCATGTGCATTTGTTTGAGTTATCCTCATAAATAAAGTTTCTTACAAATATATTAAGGTAAGCTGTAAGAAAACCCAATTGTGGATTGTGTGTGATTATGTGTGTTGGATGTGCCGGCGTTCGCGCGTGATGTTCTTCCCCTTGACATCAAAAAAGCAGAAAGTAAATTTTCCTTCAAGCGTAATATTCGGAACTACTACTTGACGTCCTCTCACCTTTAGTTTAGTCTTCGTCAGAATTATTATTGAGTTTTCTTAATGATTTGATATTTTTCATAGTATTTATTAGTTTATAATTTTAGCATATATATGAATTTTATTATTATAAATAACTTATTTTTTATTTTATTTGTTCTGTTTGAAATATCTGTTATTTCTTTATTGTGCAAACCTACCACATTATTTTCTTTTTAACCCAAAGGTTGACTGGTAGAGAATGCCTTGTTGCATTAAGTCCGCCTATATACCACTACTGTACATAAAGTTTAAGTAAATAAATAAATTTCGCGCCATTCGGTTAAACACCAAGCGAACACTGGCGTCCGCATAGATTTTAAAATATTGAGCGTTTTATTTAAAGGGTATTTATCCAAGAACAGAAATAAAAAATTCTTCATTATGTAGTCTGTAAATATCGAAAATAAGCAAACATTTCCGTTATTCCCTATAATATAATAATACAAGCTCGATCGGTTAAGCTCGCCTTTATACATCAGCTGCCCAATTTTTAATTAATTGTAAAATTAGGTACAATGAAGAATATAAGAACACGCCTTTTCGCTCCACCCTAGAGCAAGAGTAGGAATAGGTTCTTAATAAACTAGTGCGCTTCACCATCAACGATTACATCACTGCTTACCATCAGGTGGGTTTGCAGTCAAGCACTGGTTTATGTCATTAAAAACTGGGCAAGTGCGAGTCAGACTCGCGCACTGAGGGTTCCGTACAAACTTGAAAGGTAAATTGCGGTTTACGATTTATGACATATTAATTATTTAGTATTTTTGGTGGAAGTTTGCATGTTAACCATATATTTTTACATTTGTAGGTACATCATATATTTTTTAAATTTTATCATTCTCTTATTATAGAAGTTACGAAAAAAGTGGCTGTGATATGCGGACGGACAGACAGACAGACATGACGAATCCATAAGGGTTCCATCTTTTGCCATTTGGGTCCGGAACCCTAAAAAGCCATTTGATGATTTCCTACCTTCAAATAAACAGTGATAATAGTTTTCCACTCAATAGTCCGTAACAAAATAACTATTTATAGATTAACTAGTATCCTTAATCGTTTTCCGTAAAGGTCGTATTTAATTGCACAGTGCTTTGTTTTTCGAGTCAATCAATTATTCCGAATGTTATTTTCTTTTTTCACAAAATGTTCTACAATTTTTATTCGAAGGTACTACCACGCGTTTTTAGGGTTCCTTACCTCAAAAGGAAAAAACGGAACCCTTATAGGGTCACTTTGTTATCTGTCTGTCTGTCTGTCAAGACCTTTTATCTCGGGAACGCGTGGAGGTATCGAGTTGAAATTAAAACCATATGCTTAAATCTACGATTTTTAGAAGTTGTGAAAAAATCAAACTTATAAGTTAACGAAATAAAAAGATACGGACGTCGCAAAAAACTTATATTTCGACACTCTCAAGAGAATCAAAATTCATAGGGTACTTCCTGTTGACCCAGAATCCTGAAATTTGGCATGAAGCAAGGTCTAATAGCACAGGTATAGGAATAAATCTGAAAACTGTAATTTTATAATTACGTCAAAAAAAAAAAAAATTTTTTTTTGCCATTCAGAAATTCTTCGAGAGATACGGGAATTGAACTTTTTTCATATGTGAGTTTTTACCGATCCCTCAGGGCACGAGACCGACTCGCACTTGCCCAGTTTTTTGTTGGGTTCACGTGGTTTGTTCATTTAGCCAGCATCGTGTTTAGAATGCATAGTTTCTATTCTAGTAAAAGAAAGAAAGAAAAAACGTAAACGTCGTCGTGTAGTACAGTATATTACAATGTTATCTTCTAACCCTATCGACTTATTCATCATCTGATCCTTAGTCAATCCTCTAATAATAACAATAATAATAAACATTTATTAGCAGACCTTGCCGTCCATAATGTTAGTATTTACACAAAATTCCTTAATTAACTATTGTTAGTAACACAACCAATCACAAAGAAAATATAACATAAATATAAATAAAAAGAAAACATAATATGCCCGTAAACTACCTAACGCCGATCTGTGTGTGTAATCTCACCCACCGGCTAAGCATCGGGCAGTCCCACCGGTCACTCAATAATAATAATAATAATAACTAATGACTTCTCTCGCTCTAGGGTGGAGCGAGAGGGCATGTCAGACTTTTACTGACTAAAACCCACTCCTATTCCTTATTTGCCTTCGTTCAAGAGGGACCCCGAGTTCTTTTTTGCACCACCTGACATGTACATTTTGGATTGCGATTGGTTTAGAGTTGAAAATGGCGGTAGCAGTCGATACTAGAAAGAAGAAGAAAGAAAACATGTTTATTCTGCCTGAATAGAGGCACAATTCGTTTCCAAAATACAAAAACCAATTTCCCTGACAGGCCATGTGTGTATCGGGCATAACTGTGTTGCACCACTAGGACCATAGACAACACAGCTGTCTAGGTTATCTGTTGCATTTTGACGTCGGCCTCAACAGAGACAAACATAAATGAAAAATAAACCAAAAAATAAAAGAGAAAATTATAATTTAAACAATATAAACTAAGAATCAAAGATGTGCGTCGCATCTTAGCAAGAATAGGCTGTTGCTCAGCATATACCGTGACGCTAGGCAAATCTAGCCATCTACGGTGCTGGTTTTCAAAAACCACCATTCGAGTGATAATTTTGGCGTCCCCTCCGAGAGTAAAACACTGCATAAACAAAACTCCCGCCATTTATTATTTAGGCCATCGGTCACATTGTCACTGTACAGAATAAATCAGTTCGTTCAAAATGGAAGCTTTTAGGCGATGGCGGAAGCCACAGAGTAGAAAATAGTGCAGTAGAGAAATCAAGAGAAATAGTATATTTTCCTTCACCGTTTTGAGAGCAGTGGTGATGAAATAAATTACACAAAGTAATGCTGCTTGGCTGAATTTGAACTCGCGACTTACAACTCGTAAGTCGGGGCCGTTACCACTTGGCCACCACTGCTCAGAGCAGACTTGAGTATTGTATATAAAGTTCGTTCAAAATGGAAGCTTTTAGGCGATGGCGGAAGCCACAGAGTAGAAAATAGTGCAGTAGAGAAATCAAGAGAAATAGTATATTTTGATACCAGTGAAAAAGTTTGTCATTGTGACGGAGGCGGCATTCACTCGATCCTTCATCACTATCATCATCATCATTTCAGCCGAAAGACGTCCACTGCTGGACATAGGCCTCTCCCAAGCGTCGCCACAATGTGCGTCTCGCATCCATCGGGCTCCCGCAACCGTTACCAAGTCATTGGGCCACCTTGTAGGAGGACCGATGACTTGGTAATTCCTGATTCCTGATTTGATTACGCAAGGAAACTCCGAGCTTAAGCCTTTCCATTGCCCTTTGGGTGACTTTAAGTCTCCTGATGAGGCCCATTGTAAGCGACCACGTTACGGAGCCATATGTCGTCACTGGCAACACGCACTGGTCATAGACTTTCGTCTTGAGACACTGTCACATGTATCATGGTGATCCAAATAAACATATTTTCTTTCTTTCTTTCTTTGGTATATTGTACGAAAAGAAACCGCGCAGCTTCCCGAAGGCTGCCCAGCCGAGTCTCGATCGAGACTCGATCCATGGCGAGGGTATTTTGGAGCCAAGGGCTGCAGTGATAAATGGGGGTAGATGCGCGCCCAGCCTGATACGATAAACATAATAAAATTGTGGCGGAGGCAAGCTCGCGCACTTTTCCGCACTAGTTCGAAAAACAATCAATTGGATGATTTTGCACCCAAAAAAAAAAAACTTGTCAGGTGATATATAATAAATATTGGACACAAATAAGGAACCTGTAGGGCACAGCAACATTACAAATAGTAGGAGAGAGGAAGAGCGCTAATTGCATAGTCGGCCTTATAATGTTCCCACTGTTGGGACTCAGGCCTCCTCTCTAGAAGAGGGAATGGGCCGTAATCTACCACACGGGCCCAGTGCGCGTTGGTGAATGTCACATGTCTTCGAATTTTTGGTTCTAGGACATGCCGGTTTTCTCACGATATTTTCCTTCACCGTTTTGAGAGCAGCGGTGATGAAATAAATTACACAAAGTAATGCGGCCTGGCTGAATTTGAACTCGCGACCTACAACTCGTAAGTCAGGGCCGTTACCACTTGGCCACTACTGCTCAGAGCAGACTTGAGTATTGGATATAAATTTCAGCTTCATACCTCCTCGCGTTCCTGAGAAAAAGGGTCTTGATAGACAGACAGACGGACAACAAAATGATCCTTTAAGAGGGTCCTTTTCCACTCACCTATCGTCAACATCGAGCATGGTTTATAAGCTTGTTACTTCATCTAACGCAATCCAACGCGATGTTTGATGAAGAGGCAATGCAAAAAAAGGAGAGATATCGCCTGAAAACTCTGTTGGCATTCGGTAATTCCGTGATTTATTCGAATATTTCACAAAACTTGTTCCAGGAAATATGTGTTTTTTTTAGACCCTTATAAGTTTCTCATAAAAAATTGTCACCATTCAGAATCTTGATTAAATGTGCAAGGCTTCTATTGATGTAGTTTTTTTATATTTTTAATATGTGAGTACGTATGGTGGGCCAAAGTTCACGTAAAATAGCAGATTTTCAGAGATCATTACAGATAGCGGCACGAATCTTGAGCGCTCGGCGAAAGAGCGAGGATCGCTTTGCGCATCGTACACATCGGCGAGTCAATCACTGTACAAGGATTGCACTCCCCGCCCCCGCGTCTCCTTTCATACCACTAAAGAGACCCGATATTTCACTTCTGCGTGCTTCTGAGCAAGTAGAACTATAGAAGTCAGCGCTCAAGATCCGTGCCGGTATCTGTACTAGATTAGTTTTACATAAATTTATGTTTTGATTTCTATAGAAGCCTAGATAATATCCACAAGATAGCTGTGTATACAAAATATCTAGAGAAAGATGTGTAATAATATCATAATCAGGTAAGAGCGGTTGTATTAAAATTGTACCTCGAAAAGGACGCTCGGGGAAGGGGTTTCGTTTTTGCCGACTTAGGCGGAATTCACCATTAAAACTAATCGCGTTTTAACGTTTGGCTCGCATAATCGCGTTTAGCCGCTGTCACTAGTGTCACTTATAAAAATACAACAAAAGAAAAATACAGGCAAGTGACATTAGTGACAGCGGCTAAACGCGATTATGCGAGCCAAACGTTAAAACGCGACTAGTTTTATTTGTGTATTCCGCCCTTAGGTACGAACTTAAACCAGTTCAAAAAACAAATATTTAAAATAATAACAAACATATTTCAACTTCCATTAACAAAACTATCGGAAAGCGAAAAGTCAACAGCCACTAGGAACTAGTGTGTAATCCATCAATGACGTCAAAATGTCAGCGGTTCAGTATTTGCGTGTCTAATAAAGTATTATATGCGAGTTGTATATACAAATGATTATTTGTTTTTAAGCTTTTTTTAAGGTGAGAAATCATCCAATGACTTCTCCTGACTTGGGCGGAGCGGAAGGGCGTGTCAGACTTTTACTCCTATGTTTCTTCCTTGCCTTCGTTTCAAGACCCCGGTGTTCCCTTTCGGAAGTCAACTCTTGGCCCCAGTAGGCTTCGACCCTGCTGGACCCCTACGTTTTTGCTGACATCTCTTTGAGGCGTCGACGTCTCGGGCTCGGTCCTGACGATTACCGGACGTCCGGACTGCGAGCTACACATTATTTTTACACTGGCTGACATTGGTTTTTAACTGAATTCCATAAACAGGAGGTTCTCAATTCGTCAGAATTTTTTATTATGTTTTTCAGCGATAACTGCGTCAATTATAAACCGATTTTAACAATGCTTATTTTTTGTTTTGGAGAATTTGTCTGCTAGGTCAGAAAGGTGATCAAAGGTTATCAAATCAGAAACGGTTGTGCTGTAATCTGCTTGAAGCGCGAATGGTACACTAAGCGCCGTTGACGACTTTGACTTGGTCCGGATGGTTACCGGATGGCCGGACGGCGAGCTACCCTTTGCTCGCCGTCCGCAAGCCCACAGCTACAATGCCTGGAAATCGGGATGGGGATCCCGGCGGCTGGGGCGTAAGAACAATTACGGATGACTAACACTAATATAATGAAAGTTTATTTTTCTCTAACAATAACAATGTTTAGTGTTATTCAAACAAAAATTAGCTATTGCTACTTTTGTTAACAATATTATTAGTTAACAAAAACGGCTATAGGTAATTTTCTCTGTAATAGAAAGCCAGGCTATTTCGCAAGGCTGCGACGACAATGAGTACCCTAGAATAGATTTAAAACATATTGTGGCTGACTTCGTAAGCCGACTTGTTTAGGGAGCTCGCACACTAAGTTGACGGGACACGATTGCTCGTGGTGTTGGTCGCTACTTTTGTCTCCGAAGCTCCGGCGATACAGATGCGGAGGTATTTTTTCTTAAATGAATACCTAGCGTTTGACTGCGATCACACCTGATGGTAAGCAATGTTGCAGTCGTTGATGGTGAAGCGCACTAGTTTATTAACAGCCTATTCACTCTAGCTTTGAATACCCCTAAATTATAATCGGACGGAAAGACTGCAGCAGGCAAATTGTAATTGTAAATATTTTTAGGGATCTGTACCTCGGTCTGCAAAACCCTTATAGGATCACAGTGCTGTCTGTCTGTCCATCTATCAAGACCTTTTTTCTCAGGAACACGTGGCGTTATTATGCTGAAAATAATATAAAATACTACACTGCGCACACGTATGCCACACATACTGATCTGGGCGCGTCGGTCTCCATACATTTTAAATGCAAACTAAACTGCTAAAAGCTACACTTGATCCACGCCACGCGACGTCGTTCTACGTACAAATCAGCCCCCCTAGCCAAGTTACAACCGTTTCGTGTCGAATTCCGTTCTCCAATCGGTAACGCCTCCGTGTCAGTAATTGTAGAAAACGATAAGTTGGTAGCCATGTTGACGCGCCTGAGTCGGCCGCTCGTTCTAAAACAACAAAGGATGTAGTGTTGAATATTGTAGAAACGAGAACATTCCATTCATCATTTTGAACGATGTGAACTTGGCTACGAATTTTCTATTCGTTTGTTCTGATCACGTGACTTAACGTTGAGATGATGTCATTCCCATACATTTGATTAGTTTTCGACTAGCGTTAACGATTGCAGATTATCAACTTGGCCAGGGGTGCTGGCGTGTTACACGTGTGCTTCGGTCTGATGTGGTCCTAGCTTTAAACTCGGTCCTTACCGGACGGTGGCACAGTGAGCTAGTGTACGAGGACCGTAGGATATCGATCCAGTCTAATTTTATACACAGTAGAATCATAGCTTAGTTATTAGAAGTTCGTGATTGTTCTGAAATATAATATCTACTGGAAAATTGAGGTTTGTTCAGTAATTATGTTTGGTTACTAATGATGAGAGGTCGATGGATTTTTAACCGACTTCAAAAAGAAGAAGGTTCTATGCTATGAATTTTTTTTTTTTTCGAATCGCAAAAAAAGTTTTTTTTATGACGTAACTACAAATTTACAGTTTTCAGATTTTTTCCTATACTTATGTTATGAAACCTTGCTTCATGCCAAATTTCAGGATTCTAGGTCCCGAGATAAAGGGTCTTGACAGACAGACAGACGGACAAACGGACAGACTACAAGGTGATACTATAAGGGTTCTGTTTTTTCCTTTTGAGGTACGAAAACCTAAAAATTATTAAATAAAAACCTTTACAGTTCCTCAGCAAGACTAATACCAACAACATTACAATAATCAAACTTATTGCACCGGACAAAATGGGAATAACGAAACGAGATTTTTGCTTTTTATTGTTCCATTATGTAAAGGGGAATTGAAAGCGCTATTTTAGCGCTCTCGGCTGTCAAAAGAATTATTTAGTCAATTTGAAATGCCAATTCGTTGTAACTTGGAAAGTACGTTAATATATTGCTCCCAATTCTTTTTTTGGGCGTTCTCGCTATTTGAGTTTTGTATTTTGAGAGCATTTCTAGTTTTTACTAACTTATCACAAGTGGTGCTTGCAAAGGTCCAGCCTGTGGGTCCGGCGGCACACCAGGACTGCTTCTAATGTTTAAAAAGCACAGGTCCATGGGCTGATACTGCAAAATGCCATCAAGCGGCTTTGGATTCAGTGCAGAGGCGTGCGAGGAAGCGATGCAGATTTGATTTAGTATTTTAGTTTTTTAGGAGCATTCAAGTATTATAATTTAATTGTTTCAAGGCTAGAGTGAATAGGCTTATAATAAACTAGTCCGCCTCACCATCAACGATTGCATCACTGCTTACCATCTGGTGGAATCGCAGTCAAGCACTAGTTTAGGTATGTCATTAAAAAAAACTGGGCAAGTGTGGGTCGAATTCGCGCACTGAGGGTTCTGTACAAACTTACCCGTAAATATTTCCGAATGGAAACTCGAAGATTTTTGCGAATAGAAAAAAAAAAATTTGACGTAAAAACAAACTTACTGTTTCCATTTGTTCCTATACCTATGCTATAAGACCTTGCTTTACGCCAAATTTCAGGCTTCTGGGTCAACGGGAAATACCCTATGAATTTTGATTTCCTCGAGAGTGTCGAAATATACGTTTTTTGCGACAGTATCTTATTTTTCCGTTAACTTAGAAGACCGATTTTTTCACAGCTTCAAGGGTCCACAGATCTGAGTATACGGTTTTAATTTCAACTCGATGCCGCCACGTGTTCTCGATATAAAGCGTCTTGACAGACAGATGGACGGACCACAAAGTGATCCAATAAGGGTTCCGTTTTTTCCTTTTGAGGTACGTAACCCCAAAAACGAGCGAAAATTACATAACCAGATTTGCAAGACCGTCTAGGAAATTAAGGTTAGCGCTATTTTAGCGCTCCTAGCCGTCAAATGCTTATTGAGTCAATTTGAAACGGCAATTTGCTGTAGCCAGCGCACGGTGCACGGGCATTGTCTTATCTAAATTACGTTTGACTGCAAATGAATTCAGTGTTGTTTAAGTCCACGGGTATCTCCTTTATGAAAAGTGTATAGGACCAGGGCCTCAAGTCTGTACTTACAATAGTGTCAGATCAGGTCTACCACCGATTTCATAATTGTTGATTTTAACAAGTTTGGTAATCTACTAATATGATGGCGTCATTATGACTTTCCAATCGTCAACCACTGAACTCCATTGAAAGAAGTGGCATAGAATGGTAATCTCGTATATATTGACAAATGAATGTCTGACATAGGCGGTAATCTGTAAACCTTTTGGCAGTTTCCTTGATCAGTGAACCTACTATTAGAACGTCAACACAACTCAACTCACAATTCTATTACGAGACCATTGGCCGATCAGTGATCGATCATTATGAATTAGCAGATTACGAACTTTCAGCAAAATGACAGTGGGATCGTGTTGGAATCACGAATTTATCCCTGCTGGGTCCAAATTTGCTGATATTTTCCTGAGGCGCGCGTGAACAGTACGCGCCGTCGACGACTTGGGCTTGGTTCGGACGGTTACCGGACGGCCAATCATTGCTCGCCGTCCGCAAGCCCGCGCCTACGGTGGCCGAAAATCGGGATCGGAATCCCGGCGATGGTTGAGGCGTGAGGACCATTGCCTCACGCGATTGGCCGCTTCCTTTGCTAGCATGCGAATGTTAGGAGGCGACCGAATGCGTCCTCCGGGCGTCCCACACAGTCGTGACACCTGGGCGTCACTTCCGCACTTTATTACTGTTAGCTGTAAAGCAATTTCATGAATATCTATCAAATGTCATCACAAAATTCACATTCCATCTCAGCCATATTACAAAATTCAATCAACACTAATATTACAAAGAGGTAAAGTTTGTGTTTTGTTTGTAGGAGGTAATCTCTGAAAGTACTGCCCCCCTAGCCAAGTTACAACCGTTTCGTGTCGAATTCCGTTCTCAAATCTGTAACGCCTCGGTGTCAGCAATTGTAGAAAACGATAAGTTGGTAGCCATGTTGACGCGCCTGAGTCGGCCGCTCGTTCTACAATAACAAAGGATGTAGCGATGAACATTGTAGAAACGATAACAATTCATTCTATCATTTTGAACGATGTGAACTTGGCTACGAATTTTCTATTCGTTTGTTCTGACCACGTGACTTAACGTTAAGAAGATGAGTTGTACGCAGACGAAGCTGCGGACAAAAGCTAGTAAAAAATTAAATAGAGTATCCCAACCCATTCATCTTTTCAATGAACTGTCTTTTTTGTTAAATATCAACGAGTCCAATAAAATATTCAAAGTCGAAAAGAAGAGGGCTGTCAGGTTACGTAACACTGACCGCAAATCTTTGGGGCCGAGACGAATTGCCATTTGAGATTTATTCTAGTGGAAAGATGTCGCGGACGAAAGATTGTATTCCATCCATCTAGGCATTGGGTCTTGGTTCTGAATATTAGACGGCAAATATTGTAAGTAGCTTTTCTTAGTGGTTTTACCATTATTTTTTTAGAGTATCGCATTTTTTTAAGCTTATTATTATAGGCGTCACACCGCTGAAAAAAGGCCTCAGATAATATAATAAAGTTTTGTTTAAAAAATATTGAAAAATGTAATTAATATGTCTATTGAATAAATAAAGGAAATAATAATAATAATAATTTGTAGACAATAAGCCTGATATAGTGGTGATGGACCGAAGCGAGAGGCGTGCAATGATTGTTGACATATCCGTTCCGCATGACGAGAACCTCGTGTTAGCCGAGAAAGATAAACAAATCAAGTATATTGACTTGGCTCGCGAGGTTGTCGACATGTGGGATAGACTCAGCGATCATAGTACCGATAGTCGTGTCAGCCAATGGCTTAACAGCCAAGAGCCTCGACCAACACCTTAGGAGGCTCGCGTTAGGCAGCTGGATCAAGGGCTTGATCTAGAAAGCGGTACTCCTCGACATGGCTCGTATTGTTAGGAGGTTCCTTTCTCTGGAGCCCTGACCGCTGGTAGCTTGGACCCTGTTTCCGATACCGGTGGGACACTATTTTTTATATTTTGAAATGTATTTTTATTATTTTTTTATTGAAATATTTAAAAATATAATTTATATTTTTAAAGTAGTGAAGTAATAAAGAAATGAACAATAGAATAAGACAGACAGTACACAAAAGAAGTAGCCGTGGGCCCCAAACTAGACGAAGCCTGTATCTTGGTGGCCCAGGCGATTAACAGGTTAAGCAGTTGGTGTTTATGCGATAACATAATTTTGTAATAAAGAAAATAACAGAAAGGAATTAATATATTGTTTCTTTTTTCCTTTCCCTATAATTTATTTATATTTATCTATTTTATTCCAATCTATTAGCACACAATACCGTGCCGACGTCTTTATGTCGATACCGTTACCGGCCCACGCTGAAAACCAGCGCCGTAGACACATCGCATTTTGCGTGCGGTCACGGCATTATGTTGAGCGTTCTTCCGTTTTGCGCGGATGTGGCGCATATTTCTTTCACATAATATGCTTATAATCTGTTAGTTCTAAATTTGCGACTTGTTGACTTGTTGACGCTAAATAAAAAGTTTTTCTTTCTTTATAAAAAAATAAAAAGAAAAAAAAAAGCAAATGCGAGACGCACAAGATCGGTCGTTAGCGAAACCTGCGGGAGGCCTATGTCCAACAGTGGACGTCTTTCGGCTGACATGATGATGATGATGATGAAGCTACTAGTAAAACTTAACAAAAGATGCCTTACCTGATAGAATAGCTGGTATTCAGTATCTGTCAACCTCAAAGCCACTTCCTCAGGGAACCGGAGAATATTCTTCAAAGATGCCAATTCTTCGTCGTTTGTCTCCTCTGGTATTGAAGAACCTGGAGGAGAACGTGGTATCAGTAACAATTTGTATATCAACGATGACGTGCCAATACCTTCAGACATTTTTTGGAGAAAATTACTTTTTAGCGCTTATAATTTAATCTGTCGAATACCGTAATTAGAGACACAATAGAAAGACAATGAGAGAGCGAACGCCGGCTTTCGCTTGGGGTTTAAATGTTCCGCATGTTTTAGTGAAATCTCCGAAACAGATATTTAGACGCAACTGCTTCAAATATATTGTGAAAACACCTCCTAACGTTTTTGGGGTCAGGAAATTTTTGAGTTCGAAAGTTAGCAAGTTATTGGCACTTCGCCGTCGATATTATATCTGCATGGTTCTCATGTGATTTCACCATTACATATACACGGTGACTGGTAATTAGTGTACGATACTTAAACACGTGATTGTGCTCATGATAACAAATAATTTTGACTATGGGAGCAAAACCGAAATCGTGAAAAAAATATCAGCTGTTCAGTACATTAGGCAAACGTAAATGTACTGAACAGCTGATTTTTTTCGTGATTTCATGTGATCCTATAACGGTTCCGTTTTTTTTTCCTCAAAGAAAAAAAAACGGAACCGATATAGGATCACATTGTGGTCCGTCTCTCTGTCTGTTTTTCAAGACCCTTTATCTCGGAAACGCGTGAAGTTATCCAGTTGAAATTAAAACCTTATACTCAGGTCTGCGGTCTCTTGAAGCTGTGAAAATATCAAACTTTTGTGTTAACGAAAAAAAGAGATACGTCGGTTTATACGTCGCAAAAAACGTATATTTTGACACTTCCAAGGAAATAAAAAATCATAGGGTACTTCAACTTGGCAGCTACAATTTTTTATTTAAATTTTACACGAAGTAAGATCTCATAACATGAGTACAGGAAAAAATCTGAAAACTGTAAATTTGTAGCTGCGTTGTAAATTAGTACGTAAAGCTTTGAGACTCGATTCGGAAATCGAACTGTTTTCATAGGTAAGTTTGCACAGAACCCTCAGTGCGCGAGTCCGACTCGCACTTGTCCGGTTTTTTTTTGTTAATTAATGTGCTTAGTTTTTTTTGTAAATTTATTGTTCTTTTGTGTACTGTCTGTTAATTTTCTATGTTGCATCAAATAAATGTTTTATGTACATATCTATTGTTTATTTTCTTTCTACAGGTATTGTTGGAACATTAAATTAATTGTTGCATTTTTGTTTACAGCATTATAATATGACGGCGCATCCGTCAACGTCAGACGTCAGGTTGACTTTTAGCTGTCAAAGTCAGCCTAGCGAAGCGTCATTGTCGATGGTTGTGAGGGCGGACATCTTGACACACGGTTGTTCGAGACGGCGCCTGCACACCACGCTTGTGACGAATCGCTTTGCATCCGAGTGATAGTTTAATCTAATGTTATAATTAAGTTGGTATCGTGTTGCTTAGACTGTACATTGTTCATTTGACTGTGCATTTCAATTATTAAACCCCGTGCTGATTAAACAACGGTGATTTTAATAAGGACTTGTGATTTATTTGCTCACGCCCACCTGCCAACCTACCTACCCACATATACCACACGAGATGAGTTCTGATGAAGGCCCTCCTGCCCCTTCAAATATTTAACAAATAGTCCAAGATCCCAGAGCGATATGACATAACTAATGGTTACCACAATTTGTCTAACTACTGAAATTGTAATAGTTACCTTAATTACATATTTAAAAATAAAAAAAGTTATTGAAAAAGAGTGTTATGTGTATGGCTCCTATTATTTATAACCATGTTCCAAAAAATATTAAAGAGCAACCATTATTAAGATTTAAAAAGTACCTTAAAGAATTACTAGTAGAAAAATGTTATTACTCTGTATCGGATTTCTTAAATGATAAATCTATTTAATTTAAATGTTTAGGTAGCATTCAGTAATGAAATAATTCTATTGTAGTCTAGTGTAGTAGTTATAAGTTAATAAATTTTTGCATGCCATGAGGCCAGAATGTACAAGGATTCCAAAATATTGTAACACCAAATTGTATTAATTACCTACATTCTACGCAAATAAATAAATCTATCTATCTATCTAAAGAAAAAATAAGTAAAGTTTATTTATTTTTTGTGGAGCTTTAAAGCATCTGACAGAGATACTACTTTAGAATAATATTCTACAAAACATATAAAAATCAGCCAGAAAAATTTAAGTAACTCTTATTTTTAGTTCCCTTTCTCACCTGGTACCTGCTCAGGGGCCCCAAGGGGAGCTCTAAAAGCAAAAAGGTATTCAAAGCGCATGATACGCTACTGAGAACCTAAGGTTTCATCCACGTGAAAATAAGTTATGTCTGATCGCTCTGGGATCTTAATATAAAAGTGTAACGACTTTCATACCCGGTAGGCCACTGCAAACACAAGTTGGCGAAATGGGATTTTATAGACCCGTTGGGTACTCAATGTGAGTGTAGTAACCCTGTTCAAAACATGAGCCACACATCAAGGTGCCACAAGTGCCCATACACCTGCACTTTGGAGGATTTAATGAGTGCCACTGAGGCTACAGTTAACGTAGCCACATTATTATTATTATGAGCCCGTTGTGTCCCACCGCAGGGCAAAGGCCTCCCTTCCGTTATTCCATTCCTTTCTGTCCTTAGCCACTTCTGGCCAATCCTTAAGGTAAGAGTCTAAATCGTCACGCCATCTCCTTCTGGGCCTACCGCGTCGCCGGCTCCTGCTGTTCGGAATCCAGTCAGTGGTTGCCTCGCCCAATTTTACTGCGACATGCGGCAGATGTGACCGGCCCAGTTCCATTTTAGTTTGGCGGCTGAGCGTAGCCACATATTGGGCCCAAAAAAATTAACGAGTTTACTATTGACTCGGAAACAAGCAATAATAATAATATTCCACAACTATCACACAACGCCGTCTAGTCCCAAGCTAAGCAGAGCTTGTGTTATGAGTACTAGACAACTGATAAACATACTTATATATTTCTAAATACATACATATTGTAGATAAATTACACCCAGACACAGAACAAAATGATTGTGCTCATCACAAAAATTATCCTGGGTGGGTATCGAACCGACGACCTCCAGCATAGCAGCCAGGGCCACTAACCACTAGACCAACAGGCCAGTATTTTGTAAGAAGAGTTTTAAGTTATCAAGTTACGGCAAACAGTTTTCAAAAACAGAGTTTGAAAGTAATAAGAGTCTTAGATAGACCCTTGCTTTGAATCCCGATCAAAGTTTGAAATTAGTTGTTGTTTTTAGGGTTCCGTATCTAGACGGGACCCTATTACTAAAACTCCACTGTCCAACTGTCTGTCACCGGGGTGTACCTCATGCACCGTGATTGCTAGATAGTTGAAATTGTCTTCAAGTCACTTCGATGATACAAATTTCAACATAACTATTCAGACCCATTTATTTATTTGTATTGTCAAAATCGCATGTCTATTTCATCGTGATATCTATGTGAGTATACTATAGTTCCGTTGGCCATTTCTGATCTTCTTCATTAGTTCCACTTCATCAAATGTTACTTTTTGACCGTAAATGCTTAAGTTCTCGATGAAAGTACAAAAATCACTATACACCCCTAGTTTTTAATTAGTACAAAAAAGTGCTCTATCTGTACCCGTTACTGATCATATTTATGTAGTCAAAAGTAAAAAAATAAAATCCTAAAATTGTCCACGGAGCTTTTCATAACTGGTTATAATATATTATATAGCTTTTCATAACTGGTTAAGAATAAACATTCATAACAATTGCTACTAGAAAATACTACGCGCAGTGTTTTTCCATTTTAATCGTCATTTATTCATTCATAAATCAATAGCCTGTACAATATTTTTATAAGTTGAGTGACATTTTGGGATATAAAAAAAACGCTAATAACTTTGCTGTTTATGAACATAATTTTTTGAGACTTCTTAAATAATAACAAGACCTTTTATGCCCTTAAAGTATTTGTACTAATTAAAAACGAGGATTGTATAATTGCCAATAATATTTGAGGAGTTCCCTCGATTCCTCATGGACACCTCATTAACGACCAATCTGGAAGCATAACCTAAAAGAAGAAAAAAAAATTGCAAATTGGTCCATAAACGACGGAGTTCTGAGGAAAGAAACAAAAAACAAAACACAACCGAATTGACAACCTCCTCCTTTTGTGAAGTCGGTTAAAAACAGAATAACATAAATATTTGAACGTGGCTCAACGAAAGTGATTTTTTTGCCCGACATTAAGAGCGTTCACTCGAAATTACGCGCTATTTGGCCAAAAACCATGATTTTCAAACCCATTTATATCCATTAATGAATTATTGTACAAACATGTGATTTACCAATAACATTAGGAAATATTCTTGTCTAAATAGTTAAGTAGGATTTTATTTAAATTAATAGCATGCTTGTGAACTATGTTCACGTATTTAAATAGAGGTTTTGAAATTTTACTTTCAGAGGCAATTTCGAAGCTTGACAACTTCTACAGTTCTAACAGAATTAATAAACAAAAAATACAAAACAGTAACTAGAATCCTTAACAAAATAGTTATAGAAAAAGATTCATTGATTTAGTTAACTAATTAAGAGAATTAAAATAAAATAATTGTCAAAATTATTAAGAAATTATGGGTAAATAAAATGATCATTTGCACTGCTTTAACTTAATTTTATCATTATGATAATAGCTTATTCTAATAGAAGAACATGTGTTTCAAAACTAACTGTATAAAATTTCAATTAAAATAGCTTTGTCAATTTTTAACAAATATTTTAAAAGGACCATAAATATCGGCGTACAAGCGTCGCAAATTCAGTCGCCCAACAAAATTCATCATCATGCTCGCGTGCCGAGATTTGTGATATTTATTAAAAATTGACAAAGCTATTTTTATTCAAATTTTATATAGTAAGGTTTGAAACCCATGTTATTCTATTAGAATAAGCTACTATTATAATGATAAAATTAAGTTAAATCAGTGCAAATCATCATTTTATTTACCCATAATTTCTTAATAATTTGAAAATGTTTTTATTTTAATTTTCTAAATTAGTAAACTAAATCAATGATTTTTTTCTATAACTATTTTGTTAAGGATTCTAGTTACTGTTTTGTATTTTTTGTTTATGAATTCTATTAGAACTGTAGGAGTTGACAAGCTTCGAAATTGCCTCTGAAAGTAAAATTTCAAAAACTCTATTTACATATGTGAATATAGTTCACAAGCGTGCTATTAATTTAAATAAAATCCTACTTAACTATTTAGACAAGAATATTTTCTAATGTTATTTGTAAATCACATGTTTGTACAATTTATCATTAATGGCTATAAACGAGTTTGAAAATCATGGTTTTTGGCCAAATAGCGCGTAATTTCGAGTGAACGCTCTTAATAATAATTGTAATATAGTACCTATTGTTATGATAATGAAAAGGAATCCTTCTCTCATCTCATTTACGAAGTCTAGATAATATAGCCTTTCAATGTTCCCACTGCTGGGACTCAGGCCTCCTCTCTAGGAGAGGAAATGGGCCGTAATCCACCACGCGGGCTCAGTGCGGGTTGGTGAATGTCACATGTCTTCGAATTTTTGGTTCTAGGACATGCCGGTTTCCTCACGATGTTTTCCTTCACCGTTTTGAGAGCAGTGGTGATGAAATTAATTACACAAAGTAATGCGCCTGGCTGGATTTGAACCAGCGACCTACAACTCGTAATTCGGGGCCGTTACCACTCGGCCACCAGTGCTCCACTTAGACTGCTTACACTAGATAATATAATTATGATAAAATATCTAGTAATTTTCATTTGATAAAAAAATATCTTACTTTAAAGTTGTATACTACCTACCACCCGGGAACACCCATCGCCAAGCATTTCACCACCCCGTATTTCGGGGTCAAAACAACCCGGGTAATAGGGTACGGGGAAGGAATTTCCTCTTTGCGTTTCGGTTGTACGGCCAAAGGCAGTTTTTGCTTTTCAGTGGACGAATACAAATTGTTTTTTTGATAATAACAACTTGTGTGAGAAAAATTAATTTGTTTTGGATTTTTTTTTTTCGTTTAATCGATTGTGGCTACGCTGTTTCTATGCGCGATATATCAATTTTTAGGTTTCCATACCGCCATGGTGTCCCGGTGAAATATAGCCCTTAAAGAGCGAAACGCGCATGGTATGGTCATTTGAAGAGGAGGGATGAAACGCATGTTACTAAAAGAGTTATGAGTTTACATGTGGATGGATGGAGAGGGAGAGGGAGACCAAAGAAAAGATGGATGGATTGTGTGAAGAGTGATATGAAAGAAAAGGAAGTTAGTGATAGCATGACGAATGACAGGGCGGAATGGAAGAAAAAAACATGTTGCGCCGACCCCAAATAACACGGGACAAGGGCAGGAAGATGATGATGATGATGAAAGAGCGAAACGCGCACAGTTCTGACACCATTGAAAAATGCAGGTGTCATCAAAATGTCATTCCATAAACGAGACGTAGGAAGCTCAGTCCCTTTCATTCGATAAATATGTGCACAAAAGGGATGGGTACAGTAATTGGAATAATCAGCCAAAACACACTGGGGAAGAGCGAGCCGGACTCGTACACTAAGGGTTCCGTACTAACTAACTTATGTAAATAGTTCAATTCCCGAATCGACTCTCGAAGATTTTATCGAATACAAATTTTTACGACGACGATTTTGACGTTACTATAAATGTTCAGTTTTCAGATTTATTCCTATACTTGTGCTATAATATAAATAATAATAATAATAATATAATATTCCACAACTATCACACAACGCCGTCTAGTCTCAAGCTAAGCAGAGCTTTTGTTATGAGTACTAGACAACTGATAAACATACTTATATATTTCTAAATACATACATATTATAGATAAATTACACCCAGGCACAGAACAAATGATCGTGCTCATCACACAAACATTTGTCCTGGGTGGGAATCGAACCCACGACCTCCGGCATAGCAGTCAGGGCCACTAACTACTAGACCAACAGGCCAGTCAATAGGCTATAAGACCTTGCTTCATGCCAAATTTCAGGGTTCTAGGTCAACGTGAAGTACCTACTAGGGTAGGTTTCGTATTCCTTAGGAGTGTCAAATTTACGATTTTTGCGACATACACGGCCGTATCTTTTTTTTTGGTTAACTTCGAAGTTATAAAAGAAAAGAAAGAATTACTTTTACGGCTTCAAGGGACCGCAGATCTGAGTACATGGTTTTAATTTCAACTCGATACCTCCACGCGTTCCCGAGATAAAGGTTTTTGACAGACAGACAGACACATAGAAGGACGGACAACAAAGTGATCCTATAAGGGTTCCGTTTTTTTCCTTTTTTAGGTACTGACGCTTAAAAATAAAATTGAAAAAGGATTGAAGAATTAAGCAAAAACATATTTATATGTTAACAAAACTAATTCAGCAAAATACAAAATTGAAGCATTTCTAAATAGGTTTTCTATCAGGTTTTTAAAGTTTCAGTAACAATTTTCGGCTCGACAAGATTAATCACATTTATCCGCGATCAAAGATTAAACAAAAAAGAACACATCTCCGGCCAGTTTCTTCGGCCTCCAAAAAGAAAAGATGGCTCCAAATACTTCGGCAGGGTTACTTATAAATATTCAAGGAGTTCGCGGACCGGAAACTGAAGGGTTCGTTTCTTAAATCTCAAGTTCAGATCTGATAAGTAGGTACCTAATAATGATTGCGATTTTTCAGTGAAGAGCTTAAGCCTCTTTGCGTACTAATAAGTAGCAATGAGCATTTATTTTTTATCATTTATAGCTGTATTTTTTTTTTTGCTTTTAAAAATTACTTGTATTGATTAAAAACTTTCGAAAGTTGCCGATAAAGCCCGAAGAATCGCTAAACTTAAGTGGCATGTGGGCAGGGCAGATTGCTCGAAGAACGGATGGTCGATGGGGCCGAAGGTTTTAGAGTGGCGACCGCGCACCGGAAAACGCAGCGTTGGAAGGCCTCCCACAAGGTGGACCGACGACCTGGTGAGAGACACGGGAATGCGATTGATGCGGGACGCAGATGGATAAATGAGCATCGACGCCGAGTTGCTGGCCTGACGGTTTTCTATCGATTACATTTCGGGGAATTGTGCGTTGGAATTGCGCAGTTGTTTAGTACCCATAACACAAGCTCTGCTTAGCTTGGGACTAGGTGGCATTGTGTGATAGTTGTGGAATATTATTATTATTAATTTAATTCCGCCAAGTCCGTTCCATCATCGGACTACTAGACGTACGGCGTTGCGCCATCGGTACATGGTGGACATCCCACCCATACGTATATAGCGTTTTCGAAACACATTCTTAATACGTACTGCTAAGGAGTGGAATTCCCTGCCGGCGTCTGTGTTTCCTGATAGCTACAACCAAGGGGTCTTTAAGTCAAGAGTGAATAGGTTACTTCTAGGCAAGCGTGCTCCATAGTCGGCCACATTATCGCTTGCCATCAGGTGAGATAGTGGTCAAACGCGAGCCTATCAATAATAATAAAAAAAATAATGAATGATAAATGATATTTATTTTGCAAATAGGTTTAATAAAACACTTTTACACGTCAATATTTTTTTTTTCGTCATTTTAAACTTCATGAGGCCGGTATTTTCGAGTTGACTACCCTGAGAAGAAACACCGAAACAAATTCAGGGTTCAAAGTTTCTTTTAAAGTCCATACAGTAAATATGTAATGGTCAAATCACATGAGAACCAAGCAGTTTTGTCTGAGATGGTCTTTTGAAGCAAGCACCATACAGATTTGAGTGGTCCTTTCCAGTCAGTGCAAGCATTTGTCAGTATTCGCAAAGCTCAACTTAGGATGTTCAAGATTACGTCATGTCATAATGAGTTTTGTGGCCAATTAAGTACGTCAAAAGGCACCTCGACATGACACAACACAGTAGTATACAGATACCGGCACGGATCTTGAGCGCTGACTTCTACAGTTCTACTTGCGCAGAAGCACGCAGAAGTGAAATATCGGGTCTCTATAGTGGTATGAAAGGAGACGCGGGTGCGGGCAGTGCAATCCTTGTATAGTGATTGGCTTGCCGATGTGTACGATGCGCAAAGCGATCCCCGCTCGCTTTTCGCCGAGCGCTCAAGATTTGTGCCGCTATCTGTAAACGCAGCATAAAACAAACTTACCGTCATCATCAAAACCTTGGCCAGTCGCAGAGCCACCAGGCTTTGGTTTAGATCCGTCTCGCATCTCACTCGCACTTATCACAAAATAATATTTATATCTCACTCTAACACTTCACATAACAATGTTCGTTGCGACATCTAGCGGAGTTTCATGATGGTTGTAACAGCGCCATCTTTTGGTTTTGTTGCGACAACTCTTTGTCTGCTGCCATTTTGTAGGTTGTTTTTCTTGCCTGCAACAATGGAAAGGGTATAGATTAGATGTGAACTTACAACAATACGGAGATTTATATTATATACCTACATAATTTGCTTTTTTTATTGATTTAATTGAATTAATTTTTCAAACACCGTAAGTTAAAAAAAATACACTTAACGCAAAATAACTTTAATTTTGGAAAGCGGTGTTGAATAAAGAAGAGACAAAACTATTATAGAAACACCGACTTCCGAAATTAAAGTTATTTTGCACTTTTCAGTATTTTTTTTTTACATTGAAGTCTGTTGTATTTTTTTTTTGGAAAAAGTTTTTTATTATTACTATCCATAACCTCCTACACACTCTATTAAATTCCCCATTCATCATTGACATTTGTGCCTCTCCCCCTCTACCCTCTACCCCTTAACAAGGTGTTAATCAGTCATATCACGCGACGCACAGCGAGTTTGAAAAGTTTTGAAGTTCAGTTCCACATCTCGGTTAACTTCTTATGAGTCTACGAGAGTTCAATAATGGCTCATTTACACGCGAAGGAATTCTCGCTTCATAAGAATTTATACATAGACATAAAGAATTGTCTTAAGAATTCTAATCTAATCTAATAAATTCATAACGTCATAGCTGGGTAAAGTTCTCGTATTCCCTTTCCAGACACGATGTATTCAGCCGTTGTAGGCCAGTGCCTCCGGTAACAGTCAAGTTCATCATTTAATGACCAGAGTTTTGAAAAAGATAACAACCGTACACACTCTTACACTCTTCTGACCGTGTTCACTTGATAGTTAGACAAGGAACGCTTAGTCCAATTCTCTACGTCTATGGTATTATATTTTCATTAGGTATAACCAAAGACATTTAAATATATACTACCAATAGAAAGGACATAGCGAACAAAATCGTAATCCGATACTTATTACCTAGTGGTCATAAGTCACTCAGTCTAGTATGACACCCTTACACGTCAAGTCGTATTTGTATCTGCTCGACGCACTAATAGAAAATCATTTTCTTAGAAAATATGCCGAGTTGCGCATTACGCTATTGCAAATCTTGTTATGGTAAAATGACTGGACCTAACTTCGGTTTATTTTCGTAAATATTCTTGGTATTTACGCGGTAATTAATTAGAATTCAATAATTTTCATAAATAGTTCTAGAACATTTGCTGATTTTGTGACAACGCCATCTATTGTTGAAAAGTTTAACCCAGGCTCACACTGAGGCTCTACTGCGACCTAAACTGAACTGTTAAGGCCCTTGCTCCCATTTAGTGCTATAAAACATTGGCTTTCTGAAGCCTACTCCTTTGTAACGGCTAGGTTAATAATTTGAAAAAAAAAATACAATTATTATAGATTCATGTAGGTATGTATAACAAAAACAAAACAAAAAAATTGGTGGTTAAATGTACATAGCATAATAAGCATAGCATAATCAGCCTTTTTTGATGTTCCCACTGCTAGGACTCAGGCCTCCTCTCTCTAGGAGAGGGAATGGACCGTAATTCACCACGCGGGCCCAGTGCGGATTGGTGGATGTCACATGTGTTCGAATTTTTGGTTCTAGGACATGCCGGTTTCCTCACGATCGGTGTTTTCCTTCATCGTTTTGAGAGCATAGGTGATGAATTAAATTACACAAAGTAACTCGCCTAGCTGGGTTTGAACCCTCGCCCTACAACTCGTAAGTTGGGGCCGTCACCACTCGGCCACCACTGCTCTCCAAATGTACATAACATATGTAAATTAATCAATATTTTGCAAAGAAAATGATTTTAATGGTCAGCGGGGCTCTATGAGGGCGCAGGCGGCAGTATGAGTTTGGCTGCATTTAACATCTGTCCCTTACATTGGTCCCTTGAACATCTGGGTGGTGGCCCATATGTTCAAGGGGATATAAAACGGCTTTTTTTTAAATTGTTATAAACTAGTGCTTGACTGCGATCCCACCTGATAGTAAGCAGTGATGCAATCATTGATGGTGAGGCGCATTAGTTTATTAAGAGTCTATTCACTCTAGCCTTGAAGGCACCTAAATTATAGTTGGACGGGAAGACCGCAGCAGGCAATTGTTCCAGTCTTTCGATGTACGCGGTATAAACGACGAAGCGAAACGCTTAGTGCGCACCGTTAAAGTTTCAACAACTTAAGGGTGGATACTCGCCGTACGTCGGGTTGTCCGATGCCTTAAACTTTTCACGAACAATAATTGTCAAGAACTGTCAAACTGCAGGGGCGCCATAAACAAAATGGTGGCGGAAATATGACTTTTTACAAATAAAAACGAAAAAAAAATAATTGAGGGTAGAGACTATAAAATATAATGCGTTCAATTTATAGGAAATTTATCCAAGAACGTAAGTAATCTAACTTGTTCATACAAAATTAAAGGGAAGGAACTGAGTAGGGTGCATAGCTCCATACTTCTTTTTCTCTCGTACGACTGACAGTTTCACACGTCGTAACTGGGCCCCTGTATCTATTTGTTTTGTACACAAGATGGTATAAGATAAGAATCAGCCTGCCATTCAAAATTCAACATTCAAACATCATGTAAACAGACAAGACGAGGAAATTAAGTGGCAATCATTATTTTCGAAATAATTTACTCTCTGCGACACTTTCTGGAAGTCATTCACGTCAACATTATTGACGCGAGATGTCACAAAGCTTAAAAAGTTTCAGAATGTCGTTTGCGTATTCAATTATAATATTCAATTCAGATTACGCGGCCTACCCAAATGTCCTTAGCTCGTCTTCCAGCCGTCCGGAACGAGCCCAAGTTGTCGACGGCGCGTAGTGTTCCACGCGCGCCTCAAGGAGATGCCAGTAAACCGTAGGGGTCGAAGCCTACTGGGGCCATGGGTTGTGCGTAAGAAAACCCCGGGGCCCTAGAACGAAGGCAAAGAAGGAACAAGAGTGATTTTTAGTCAGTAAAAGTTTGACACGCCCTCCCGCTACACCCTAGGGTGAGAGAAGTCATTGGATGATTTTTCACCTAAAAAAACCCCAAATGTCCTTTCTTTGGTATTGTTCGTCAAATCGTTGAGTTCCTTAGTAGTCCTGAGTTGAGCTGAGTTAAGCTACACGAATACTGACCAATGCTTACAATGACGACAGGTCCAGTCAAATTTGTGAGGTTCTTTCCTCAAAATAACCAGCTCAGACACCAATCTGCATGGTTCTCATAATCATATGATAACCGCATCAGCTGATCTTATGTTTGCTGTATGGACTTTAAAAGAAATTTTGACCCTTGAGTTCCGCCCGGAGGATACGGTGGAGCACATGGTGGAAGGTGTCCCCCGCTTGGGCAGAGCAACGCCGTGTCCTCCTGGGGGCGATCGCCGGCGGCGATCTCACGCGCCGGGCCTTGGTACAGGCCATGGTCCGGAGCGAGGAGGAGTGGCAGGCGGTCGCCTCCTTCTGCGAAGCAGTAATGCTAGCAAAGGAGGCGACCGATCGCGTGAGGCAACGATCCTCACCCCTCAACCACCTCCGGGATTCCGATCCAGATTACCGGCCACTGCAGGCGCAGGCTTGCAGATGGCGAGCGATGGGTAGCTCGCCGTCCGACCGTGCGGTAACCGTCAGGACCGAGCCCAAGTCGTCGACGGCGCGTCCTGCTCCACGCGCGCCTCATGAGATGTCAACAACTGTACGGACCCAGCAGGGTCGAAGCCTACTAGAGCCAAGGGTCTGCTTCTGAAAGGAAGACTAGGCCCTGGTACGAAAGGCAACGAAGGAACAGGAGCGAGTTTTTAGTAAATAAAAGTCTGACAATATCTCGCACTCCGCCCAAGAGAGGGATTTGTCATTAGATGATTATCACACCGAAAAGAAAGGTGTTTTTTCTCATGGTATTCAGATAGGAATCACAGGCAAAGTATTGTTTGAAAATCCATTTGCAAATGCAAAGTAAATATCATTTATTATTCAAGACCGCAATGACCTGGTGAGGGTCACGGGAATCCTGTGGATGACCAACAGGACTGATCATAGTGGCGACACGCGCGAGGAGGCCTATATCCAGTGGACGTTTTTCGGCTGAAGTAATGATGACGAGAAATTCTCGATACCAACTGCCTTTCTCGTTTCTCGTTAATGAAGAAACTATGTCTATGTAAATCGTCCTCGGAAGCGAATTGGCCAACAGTCTACGTCATTCGGCTGAAGTAATGATGACAAGAGTTTCTTAATACCAGCTGCCTGTCTCGTTTCTCGTTAATGAAGAAACTATGTCCATGTAAATCACCCTCGGAAGCGAATTGGCCAACAGTCTACGTCCTTCGGCTGAAGTAATGATGACAAGAATTTCTTAATACCAGCTGCCTGTCTCGTTTCTCGTTAATGAAGAAACTAAGTCCGTGTGAATCGTCCTCGGAAGCGAATTGGCCAACAGTCTACGTCTTTCGGCTGAAGTAATGATGACGAGAATTTCTTAATAGCAGCTGCCTTTCTCGTTTCTCGTTAATGAAGAAACTAAGTCCGTGTAAATCGTCCTCGGAAGCGAATTGGCCAAGAGTCTACGTCTTTCGGCTGAAGTGATGATGACGAGAATTTCTCGTTTCTCGTTAATGAAGAAAGTATGTCTATGTAAATCGTCCTCGGAAGCGAATTGGCCAACAGTCTACGTCTTTCGACTGAAGTAATGATGACGAGAAATTCTTGATACCAGCTGCCTTTATCGTTTCTCGTTAATAAAGAAACTAAGTCCGTGTAAATCGTCCTCGGAAACGAATTGGCCAACAGTCTATGTCTTTCGGCTGAAGTAATGATGGCGAGAATTTCTTGATAGCAGCTGCCTTTCTGGTTTCTCGTTAATGAAGAAACTATGTCCATGTAAATCGTCCTCGGAAGCGAATTGGCCGATGTAATTATGTATGCATGTGTTGTGAGCTAGAGACTTAACAATTTGTCAAGCTTACTAAGTTAGGGGCGGTCGAGGGTCGTTATATCTTGATTGGGGCAGTTTGTTGACAAGACGTTGATGGTCATAATTACATTATAATCTGATGTTTTTTTTAAGGGCTTCCAGTTTTTTTAGGGTTTCGTACCTCAAAAGGAAAAAACGAAACCCTTATAGGCTCACTTTGTTGTCCGTCCGTCTGTCTGTCTGTCTGTCTGTCAAGACTTTGATCTCAGGAACGCGTGTAAGTATCGAGTTGAAATTAAAACCATATACTCAAGTCTGCGGTCCCTTGAAGCTGTAAAAAAATCAAACTGCTGAGTTAACGAAAAAAAAAGGAACGACCGTTTATGTCGCAAAAAAACGTGTATTTCTACACTCTCAAGGGAATCAAAATTCATAGGGTAATTCCCGTTGATCTAGAATCCTGAAATTTGGCATAAAGCAAGGTCTCATAGCACAAATATAGGAAAAAACCTGAAAACTGTAAATTTGTAGTTATGTCACAAAAAATTTTTTGCCAATAATCTTCGTAACTCTGATTCTGAGTTTCCTGATAGCTTCAACCTAGGGGTCTTTAAGTCAAGAGTGAATAGATTACTTCTGGGCAAGCGTGCTCCATCGTCGACCACATCATCGCTTACCATCAGGTGAGATAGTGGTCAAACGCGAGCCTCTCAATAATAAAAAAAATCGTAGCCAAGTTCACATCGTTCAAAATGATAGAATGAATTGTTATCGTTTCTATAATGTTCAACGCTACATCCTTTGTTATTGTAGAACGACATAGTAGAACGAGCGGCCGACGCAGGCGCGTCAACATGGCTACCAACTTATCGTTTTCTACAATTGCTGACGCCTGAGGCGTAACCAATTGGAGAACGGAATTCGACACGAAACGGTTGTAACTTGGCTAGGGGGGCAGGTGTGATAGAGGTCAAACGCGAGCCTGCACGTAATAAAAAAAATCTAGTTATTTCCCAAACATGTATCTTCAGGTCGGCTTCAAGTCTACCCGGATGCTGCCGAGAACTTGTATTTTACATGAAGTAACAGCCTATTTGACCTCCAAAATCCAGTTAACAAGTTACTATTTATCTTTAGCTCAGCACCTCTTGGCTTCAATACCCCTCCCACCCCTTAATTAACCTCCCCTAACGTTTCCAATTAACAAACAACTTACTAATTACTAATTCAGTTTAGTAACTTTACCTGAAAAGATGGGAGGTTAGTAATTAAGGAGTGGGAATGGAAAGATTAATAGGTTTTTCTTCTGATAGAGTTTTCTCAACGCGTGGGGCAATCAATCATGGAGTTTGGTTTCTGAAAGTTGTTCTGTGAAGAGTAGGTGTTGTTAGACCATTAGTTTAATAAGTTGTTGACGATACGTATATGATATATTCGGACAAAGTGTCCGAGTAGATATAGGGGAGTGAAACTTTTCTCTTAAATTGTTTGGCATTATATTTTTATTTTCTTTTCGCCAAAAGTGATACCTAAGCCATATCTTAAAGGACTATATGATAAATCAATAGCAAAGAATTATGTCTACCAAGCGTAACCAAACAAAGTTAGAGACAATTTAGTATATTGCTATAGTTTGTTATCAGGCGTTATTTTTCTTAAATAAAAATACTGTGTCTGATATTTTAAGTTGCCCATTGTTAAATATAGTTCTACTTTCGGTTTTTATGGTGAGTGCGCATTAAATAGTTTCATCACTATCACAACACTAACGCGAATCTTTTTGATTCGTTTATCACTCATTTTTTTACTAGTTTTAGTGATAAAAAACTGCGAGTGTGAAAAAAATATAACGGTAATAACCAATTTAATCTATTTTATCATTGGAAACCACAAAATATTACGTATCATATTTCTGTTTCATTATAATATAACAAAAATAGGTAACGCCTGACAAAAATATACTAACAATGCTTTTATACGTATCTTCTTTCGGTTACCGTTTAAAGACTTAGTTTTTATTGCTATTGATTCCTCGTATTTGCTTCTAACATATAACCTAGGTTTCATTTCTGGCGAAAAGGAAAAAGTAAATCATGACAATAGTTTACATTGGCCTTTATTGAAGTTGTTTAGTACAGTCAGATATAAAAGGGCTTAAAATATAATGTAAAAAAAAAATAATAACCCGAACTTTCCACCTTAAATCCAGTCTAAAATAGTTTTGGTAACGCTTTTTTCCCTATATTATTTTAAAACTTTTTATGTGACTGTACGAAACAGTGTGTGGCCGAATCTTCAGTGAAAAATATATTAAAATACAAATGTATCGATTCGGACACTGTGTCCGAATATATTGTTGCCCAATCATCAGCAACTCTGTTTAATTATATGTAATAGTTATGCTGTTTATGCCACGATAAATAGTTCTTTTTTCGACTGGCTGTTACATTCTTTACCCATCCCCTTCCAGCACTTGCCTAACGCACTAGTGTGAGCGAGAGAATTGAATAGAATCCATTTAATGTGCATATGTCGAGGCAGATCTTAGAAATTGATCACTTCATGATATGGCCAAGTAAAACTGGCCAGATCTTTTTAAACGTTAAAGTTTGATGATATTTCAATCCTCGTTTGGCCCTTTAGACCTTTTATTATCATAGAAATCTTACATCAATGATATGGCCAAACGAGGAATGTCGTCAAATGTTAACGTTTAAACGATCTGGCCAGTTTTAGTTGGCCATATCATGAAGTGATCAATTCTAAGATCTGGCTACAACACATATATTATGATCATAATATTCTACCGTCTCCAGCGTACAAATTTGATTTGAAAAGTTATGGGTCATCAATACATTAAAATTACATTATTAATCATTATTATTACAAATATACCATACTACTCGTATAATATTGTATACTAGCGACCCGGCCCGGCTTCGCACGGGTGCAATGCTTATCACTCTATTAAGTACATGCTTAAGTTCTCGATGAAAATACTAAAATCACTATATAGTTGCCTAAAATATTTGAGGAGTTCCCTCGATTCCTTATGGATCCCATCATCAAAACTGGATTTTGAAAAAAATGGGACCAATCTAGAAGCATATCATATTAGGAAAAAAAAATTAGAAGTCGGTCCATAAACGACGGAGTTCTGGGGTGACAACCGTAGAATCAATCATGTCCTTGCATTTAAAATCTGTAATATCTTCGAAAATATTCATTTAAATTACACGCTGTAAAGGGCTATATTGATCTATATTAAATGCACAATGTATTTAAGGTATTTAATTGGATGAAAATTAATGCTGTATTGCTTAAAATTGTTTCGTAAATAAGCTATTTTTTTTCGTAAAAAGTAAAGGATAAAAAATGGTTATTGTGGGTTATCCCTAAGAGATGGTCGTATACCATCGCGCACTTTTTTGTAGACCTTTTTAAGGTGTACAATACTGTAGTACATTATTTTGATCTAACTCGTAGAGTTCAGCCAGCGTTTGCAATGCAAGCACAAAAAAAAATTGTTTATTTACGACATCACATTAGAAACATCTAAAATTATCAATGTTTCTCTACTTTATTATGCATGCATTATATACACAAACCTTCCTCTTGAATCATTCCATCTATTAAAAAAAACCACATCAAAATCCGTTGCGTAGTTTTAAAGATCTAAGCATACATAGGGACAGGCAGACACGAAAAGCGACTTTGTTTTATACTATGTAGTGATAATATTATAAATGTGAAAGTGTGTGTGTCTGTTTGTTTGTCCGTCTTTCACGGCAAAACGGAGCGACGAATTGACGTGATTTTTTAAGTGGAGATAGTTGAAGGGATGGAGAATGACATAGGCTACTTTTTGTCTCTTTCTAAGCCCCCACTCCCCTAAAATGGGGGGTGGAAGTTGTTGGAGAAACCTAATTTTACGCGGGTGAAACCGCTGGTAGAAGCTAGTTTAAATTAATTGAACAATAGTTACACAAGAGACTAACTATATAAATTAAAATTTAATGAAGTCCAGCCCCCCTAGCCAAGTTACGATCGTTTCGTTTGCGTCGAACGCCTCAAGTGGGCCACGCCCCTGATTCCTTTGTTCTGACGTCATCTCAACGCTCAGTCAATTTAAAATATTTAGGTAAATTTTTCAGTCATAAAATTTTCATTGCAGTACATAACATTTGCTTAAAAGAAAGTTAAATATTTATATGTTTTAGACTAAGGGTTTTGAAGTCATCAGGTAATTTGTTATAGAGACTGAAATACCCGGGTATCGCTTATCGTGTCCGCGTAAACGAACGAAGGGCGTTTTGGTGACACCCCGCTAATTCAATGGCGTCCAAATGACATGTGAAGTGTTGCGTCCGCACTCAAAATTTTAATTCGGGTAAAATGGAACGTGTTTGTGCGCCGAAAATTTTTTGGTTTTAGTCAGTAATATCTGACACGCGTTTTTTATTAATTATTGACATTGTTATAATCGTAAGTGGCTCCAGTGACTGAAAAGTTGAAAGGGAATCGTTTGTCTTGGTATGGTCATGTGAAGAGGAGGGATGAAACGCATGTTACTAAAAAAGTTGACGATGATGAGTTTACATGTGGATAGATGGAGAGGGAGACTAAAGAAAAGATGGATGGATTGTGTGAAGAGTGATATGAAAGAAAAGGAAGTTAGTGATAGCATGACGAGTGACAGGGCAGAATGGAAGAAAAAAAAACGTGTTGCGCCGACCCCGAATAACACGGGACAAGGGCAGGAAGATAATGATGATTGTTATTACCGTATTTTATTATAATTATTTATTGACTTGTTATTGCTTACATGTTGTTTATTGACATTATTAATAGTTATTTTAATATTTTTGACATTGTTTATTTTCATTTTTCTTTTTTTATGTCATGTGGTTTTCTTAATGGTGCAACTCTAATCTTTTTAACATTATTATTTTTTTATTAATCCTTTTATTGAAATGCAACTCAATCATTAGTTGTTACTGTTTTGTTCCTAGTTTTAAAGTACGAAATATTTATTGTTTTTTGAATAAATTAGTCAAGCGCCTTCCCAACCCACTCTAGAGCATAAGAAGTTATGAGATGATTTCTGACCCTCAAAAAAGCCGTCGCAAAAACGGAAACTAAAGTAACATAGTTGGTTTTAGTCAATAACCAGCCAATTGCTGTATCACTGCGAAAGTCGTTTTTTCTTTTAAATGGGAAATCATCTAATCACATCTCGCGCCCTTGGATTCGGTGAGAGGGCAGACTTTTACTGACTAAAACCCAATCCTGTTCCTTCTTTGCTTTCGTTCCAGGGCCCCGTGATTCTCTTTTACATCACCCATGGCCCCAGTAGGCTTCGACCCTGCTGGGTCCCTCCGGTTTTGCTGACATCTCTTTGAGGCGCACATGGAACACTATGCGCCGTCGACGGCTTGGGCTTGGTCCGGACGGTTACTGGACGGCGAGCTACCCATTGCCTACAGTGGCTGGAAATCAGGATCGGGATCCAGGCGGCTGGGGCGTGATGGCCGTTCCCTCGCGCGTGCGGCAGCCTCCTTGGCTAGCATTACTGCTTCGCAGAAGGAGGCGACTGCCAGCCACTCCTCCTCGTTCCGGACCATGGCCTGTACCAAGGCCCGGCGTGAGAGATCGCCGCCGCCGATCGCCCCCACGAGGACACGGCGTTGCTCTTCCCAAGCGGGACACACCTCCACCGTGTGCTCCACCGTGTCCTCCGGGCGGTCCACACAGTGGCGACACCCGGGCGTCGCTTCCGCTGCGCCAGTCGTGCCGTCATTGCTCCAGTTTTTAAACCATACTGGCACAAATCTATTGTCATTAACAACACATAAATCCAGCCTTTAGGTTGCCACCAAGACATTCTGGTCACGTAATTTTGCCTCCGAAGTTTTGAATTCAGAACGTGCTCTGTTCGCTGACAATGTTTTCCTTCACTGTTTTGGCGCGCAGTCTTGATGAAGTAAATTGCACAAAGTAAAGTACCAGACACTTTTTTTTAGGTGGGAAATCATCTTTTTTTATTATAGTTAGACTCGCGTTCGACCACTATCTCACCTGATGGTAAGCGATGATGATGGCCGACGATGGAGCACGCTTGTCTAGAAGTAACCTATTCACTCTTGACTTAAAGACCCCTAGGTTGTAGCTATCAGGAAACACAGACTCTGGCAGAGAATCCTGCTCCTTAATGCATGTGTTCCCATAACGCTTTGTACTTATGGGTGGGATGTCCACCATGTACCGATGGCGCAACGCCGTACGTCGAGTAGTCCGATGATGGTACGAACTTGGTGGAATTAAATTGTGCAATTTCAACGCACACTCCCCGAATCTAATATCTTCTCTCACTCTAGGGCGGAACGAGAGCGCGTATCAAAGTTTTAACTGACTAAAATCCACTCCTATGTTCCTTTTTTGCCTTCGTTCTGGGGCTCTGGGATTCTCTTTCTCACAACCCATGGCCCCAGTAGGCTTCGACACTGCTGGGCCCCTACGGGTTTACTGACATCTCCTTGAGGCACACGTGGAACAGTACGCGCCGTCGACGACTCGGGCATGGAAAGTTAAAATGTGGTCGACAATGGAGCACGCTTGCTTAGAAGTAACCTATTCACTCTTCTCTTAAAGAATATCTGGTTCTACGCTCCATTCGCAATAAGTTTAGACATTTTGACGAACCTTTTTTTACTGTTCGTTCATTCGATTTTGACTCTTATTGTCTTAGTGGCATAATACTACATAATAATCTGAAAACTGTAAATTTTTAGTTACGTTTTTTACGATTCGGAAAAATCTTCGTAACTCAAATTCTGGAATTGAACTGTTTTCGTAGGTAAGTTTATGTATAACCCTCAGTGCGCGAGTCCAGTTTTTTTTAGGCCATGTATTACCCGGTGATGCATACTGCCCGTTTTTTATTGCATATTCGTATTTTCTAGATTTCAAAATGCGATTATAATCCCACTCCTATCAAGATCGAAAACCGCCGCTACCAACAAAATGTATACAGCTCTATAGAGAGTTACTCACCTTGTGTCTGTTTGGTTACGCAACGAATTTGGCGGCGCGACAAACTCGGACGCGTGCACTTAAGGTCCATTTTGATACTGTCTCAGTGTGGTGTAGTGACTCTGGTGTCTGTATTGGGTCTAGTTTTGTGTTTCGGTGAAATATAGCCCTTAGGGTCTAAAAAGACGGACCGCATTTCAACTGCAATCCAACTGCAAATTTGCAGTTCGGATGCAGTTTGAATGCAGTTGACACGACTGCAATAGAACTGCAAACCAACCGTGCGGTCCAATTGCAGTCGGCGTGCAGTCGTGTGAACTGCACACCGACTGCAATCGAACTGCATCCGAACTGCACCATACCCACCCGACTGATTCTAAGCGCGGGGGGGAGCGTTAAAGTAGTGCGGGCGGGTGGGTATGGTGCAGTTCGATTGCAGTTCGATTCCAGTTCGATTGCAGTTCGATTGCAGTTCGATTGCAGTTCGATTGCAGTTCGATTGCAGTTCGATTGCAGTTCGATTGCAGTTCGATTGCAGTTCGATTGCAGTTCGATTGCAGTTCGATTGCAGTTCGATTGCAGTTCGATTGCAGTTCGATTGCAGTTCGATTGCAGTTCGATTGCAGTTCGATTGCAGTTCGATTGCAGTTCGATTGCAGTTCGATTGCAGTTCGATTGCAGTTCAATTGCAGCAGTTCACACGACTGCACGCCGACTGCAATTGGACCGCACGGTTGGTTTGCAGTTTTATTGCAGTCGTGTCAACTGCATTCAAACTGCATCCGAACTGCAAATTTGCAGTTGGATTGCAGTTGAAATGCAGTCCGTCTGTCTCGAGCCTTAGTCGCAGAAAAGAAGCCAACGCGCTACTAACGCGCTACAGCATCGTGATTGTATCACATTGTAGTTTGTGTAAAAGTGGGCGTTGTCAAGGGCCCTTAGAATTTAAAAGCGCCTTTTTGTTCACCCTTTTTGAATTTTAATTGTAAACAACAGCTTATAATGTAAATACCTACCTAAGCTTAAATTTTAATTAAAAGTGTTTTTAGCAAATTAGGGCCTTAAGAATTCATTAACATGGTACTTTGTTACTAAGTGTAATTTTTGGGAGCTTGCAAAGTACTGTTAAATCATCTTCCTGCCCTTGTCCCGTGTTATTTGGGGTCGACGCAACACGTTTTTTTCTTCCATTTTAGATACATAAGAATTACAGACAAATTACACCCAGACACAGAACAAATGATCGTGCAGATCACATAAACATTTGTTTTGGGCGGGAATCGAACCCACGGCCTCCGGCAGCAGGTCAGTCATCAATGGGTAGTCCGTAAGGAAACCCTGGGGTCCAGGAACGCAAGGCAAAGAAGGAACATAGGTGTGGTTTAAGTCAATATAAGTCTGACACGCCCTCCTAGAGCGGGTGCAGTCGTAGGATGATATCACACCTTAAAAAAAGCACTCCATAAGACCGTCATCACCTGCGGCTCGGGCGAATTCCACCTCGGCCGCAATAAAAAAACTTTCTCTACTTAAAAAAAAATGTTTTTTGCGGGTAGAAAGGTAGACCATGTCCTGGTACATATATTTTTTTAAATAATTTATTTGTTTTTTATTTCTTTAGTGAAACATGTGTTCACATACAAGATTACAAAAAAAAATACGTACATGCAGGATGACAAAAACAGAAATGGTCCAGACATGTTTGCCACATTCAATGGCTGGCCTGTTGGTCTAGTGGTTAGTGACCCTAACTGCTATGCCGGAGGTCGTGGGTTCGATTCCCACCCAGGACAAATGTTTGTGTGATGAGCACGATCACTTGTTCTGTGTCTGGGTGTATTTTATCTATATATGTATGTATTTAGAAATATATAAGTATGTATATCAGTTGTTTAGTAGCCATAACACAAGCTCTGCTTAGCTTGGGACTAGACGACGTTGTGTGACAGTTGTGGAATATTATTTATTATTTATTTATAATGGCGTGCAAATATTGAGTATAATATATTAAAACTAGCTTCTGCCAGCGGCTTTGCCCGCGTGATAGGTTTCTTCGTACAAACTTTAGACCCTCGTTTCATTCTCTTAAGAGCTGAATTTCGAAAAATCCTCTCTTAGTGCTCGCCTACGTCATAAAAGAAAACTTTGTGCAAAATTTCACGCTCTTTGTCCCAGTAGTTTTGGCTGTGCGTTGATATGTCAGTCAGTTTCTACTTTTATATATATAGATAATATTTTCAAATCAACATCATGGTCAAAAAAAAAATAAACGTAAATAGTAAAAAAAATGATAACTTTTAATTCCGTTATTATATTTCATTGGTATAATTATCTACGAGTGAGTGCCTAAGGGGAAATCGAGACCTCGTTTAGGGGGTAAAGAGCGTTCTTACACCTTTGTTTACTCGCTTGAAGGACCCTTCTCGTCAAGAACCCAATTAGCACTTGCTAATTGAAGAACTCCAGTTATAAGACTTTTTATTGTAGTACGATTAATATTTATTATTAGCTTGGATTTACTACTTTTTTTGAGGTATGAAATGTTCTATTTTTTTCATATTACCTTGGGGTCATTAGGTCAAGAGTGAATACTTCTAGGCAAGCGTGCTCCAGCGTCGGCCACATCATAGCTTACCATCAGGTGAGATAGTGGTCAAATGCGAGCCTATACATGATAAAAAACCCGGGTAAGAGAGAGTCGGATTCGCGCACTGAGGGTTCCGTACAAGCTTACCTATGAAAACAGTTAAATTCCCGAATTGAGTTACAAAGATTTTTTCGAATCGCAAAAAAGTTTTTTTTTGGACGTAACTACTAATTTACATTTTTCAGATTTTTTCCTATACTTGTGTTATGAGACCTTTCTTCATGCCAAATTTTAGGATTCTAGGTCAATGGGAAGTACCCTATGAATTTTGATTCCCTTGAGAGTCTCGAAATATATGGGTTTTTGCGACATAAACGGCCGTATCTTTTTTATTCTGCATGTGCAAAAACCCCTCCTCAGACGAAGGTGAAGGCCTCCCCCTTAATCCAGTCGCCTAACGCGAGCCTCCTAAGATTTTGGTCGAGGCGCTTGGCCATTAAGGCATTGCCTGACACGACTATCGGTACAATGACCACAGAGTCCCCATCCCACATGTCGACAATCTTGCGAGCTAAGTCAATATATTATTATTATTATGGATGGAGCTGAGTGCTGCAGCCTCATCAGAATGAATGATGATCTCCTCATCAAAATCGATGAGCCTCATCAAAATGATGATCTTAATGGGCCTCATCAGAAGGCTTACAGTCACCCAAAGAGCAATAGAAAGGGCTATGTTCGGAGCTTCCTTGCGCGATCGCATAAAGAATGAATATATCCGCAGGAGAACCAAGGTCGCCGACATAGCCCGAAGAATCGTCAAACTTAAGTGGCGGTGGGCAGGGTACATTGCTTGTAGAACGGATGGTAGATGGGGCCGAAAGGTTCTAGAGTGGCGACCGCACACCGGAAGACGCAGCGTTGGAAGGCCTCCCACAAGGTGGACCGACGACCTGGTGAGGGTCGCGGGAGTGCGGTGGATGCGAGAGGCACAGGATCGGTCATTGTGGCGAGGCTTGGGGGAGGCCTATGTCCAACAGTGGACGTCTTTCGGCTGAAATGATGATGATGAATGATGAGTGCTGCAGTAACAAATTTTGACGTTTTTCTCTACACTTACAAAAAAATAAATAAACGGAAGTTGAACGGCGACTCGTTAAGCGGCGACTCCCTTAGCGCCCAGCCTTCTGCACTAGTGCGGAAAACAGTAAATTTTGTCCCTAAAAACGGTAGGGATAAGAGTGGCTTTTCGAGTAAGTGTATTGAAAAACCCTTTCTTGCAATTTAAAAAAATGTTTGAGATTCGATTCGCTTCAAAATAACCTCGTCGTTTAAATAGGATTCGTTTGTTTTGGTGTGGTCATGTGAAGAGGAGGGATGGAACACATGTTGCTATAAGATATGAGTATACATGTGGATAGAGAGGGAAAACGAGGCCAAAGAAAAGATGGATAGATTGTGTGAAAAGTAATATTACAGAAAAAGAATGATTTTATTGATATTACATAACTAGAATAATTATTTTTTTTTCTCTTTATTTTGTATTAGGGACTTTTATACGAATGTACATGCCAGTCCCATCGGACATACGGCGCGTAGTGTTCCACGCGCGCCTCAAGGAGATGTCAGCAACCGTAGGGGCCCAACAGGGTCGAAGCCTACTGGGGCCATGGGTGATGGAGATCCCCGGGGCCCTGGAAAACAAATGGCAAAGAAGGAACAGAAGTGGGTCAGTAAAAGTCTGACACTATCTCGCGCTCCGCCCAAGAGCGGGGGATGTCATGAGATGATTTTCGCACTCGAAAAAAACAAAAAAAAAAGTCCCATCGGACATTATAATAGTAAATACCTTACCTATTTTTCCTCATATAGTAAAACGGCAGCCTCTGAGTTAGGTGTCGACAAAATATGATGAAAAATTTCAACATCGTACATGTTTGTAGCTCCTAGCTCTTTATACAATTCTTCTCTTGCAGATTTAAATCTGACACATTCCGTCAACAGATGTATAACATCTTTTACTGTGCCGCATTCCTCACAATTTGATGAATTTGTTTTTTTCATTAAAAAATGCAAACTTATTGAGCGGCATGTGTTTATTGACATAATTCACATTGTATTGACATCACTCAATAATAATTAATTAATAATAATAATAAATAATGATAATTAATATTAACAAAAAAAAATTAACATAAAATATATATATATTTTTATCATATTTCTTTTTTTCTTAATTTTATCAAGACGAATAGTGCGAAGTGAAGTGTTACTAACATAGTTTTAAATCATGTTTACTAACAAAATGATTTATTATAAGTAATTATTTATGTTAGTTTATAAGGTATTTATAATATGGGTACATGTTGCCTGAAATAAATTGATTATTATTATTATTATTTATTTATTTACATTTTATTGACATTTAGCTTTTTTATTATTGTATTTAAACTATGTTAGTAATGTGACGACAACTAATAAGGAATGTAATTTTAATTATTTACCTGGCAAGTTACTGTACCAGCATATCTATATTAATTAATTTTGACAAAAATGTTTACAAGATTTAATTTAATTTAATGTATAATAGATTAATTTTATTATCTTTTATTAATTGTTATTAGAATTCCAACTTTATCATAATAATTATTATTATTCAATCAATTTTCAATTTTATTATCTTTATTAATTTATATCATGTTCGTAATGTACCTTTAATTTTATTCTTGTTAGCTTAGTTGCTTAAATTATTTTTGTGCATGCTGTGGTCTCCTATAAGTGAAGGAGTACACCAACAAGATACCGGAAACAATAATTTATAAGATACAGATATTGTGTACATCCTTTGTTGGAGATCCTAAATAAATAAATAAATAAATAAATTTTTATTTTGTAATACCTAGTGTTGTGGTTTTTGAATGTTGTGTTACTTATTATATTGTAAAATTTTCAACCGGTCGACACAAATGTAATTTTTTTGATGAAATGAATAAAAAAAAGAAAAAAGAGTTAGCGATAGCGTGACGGGTGTCAGGTTAGAAATATATAAGTATATGTTTATCAGTTGTCTAGTACTGATATCACAAGCTCTGCTTAGTTCGGGTCTAGATGGAGTTGTTTGAAAGTTGTAGAATATTATTATTATTCCTTGTTCCGCAACCGCGTCTCGAATCTTGACGTGCAGAAAAAAATCTTCGGCCATTTTTCCGACCTACATAATCCGGTTGACCAAAGATATAATATCAAGAATGTATTTTTTACAAAAAATAATAGGTCTACATACAAAGCGCGCTCGAGCAACGCACACATAGACACCGCGACAACGCCCAGGTGTCACCACTATGTGGACCACCCGGAGGACATGGTGGAGCACAAGGCAGAGGTGTCCTCATGGGGAGATCGACGGCAACGATCTCTCGCGCCGGGCCTTGGTACAGGTCATGGTCCGAAGCGAGAAGGAGTAGCAGGCGGTCACCTCCTTCTGCGAAGCAGTAATGTTAGCAAAGGAGAAGGCCACACGTGCACGCGTGAAGGCGCGGCCCTCACGTCCCAACCACTGGGATCCCGATCCCGATTTCCAGCCACCGTTGGCGCGGGGTTCGTCCGTTAACCGAGCCCAAGCTCAAGTCGTCAACGGCGCGTGCTGTTCTACGTGCGCCTTGAGGAGATGTCAGCAAACTGTAGGGGTCTAGCAGGGTCAAAGTCTACTAGAGCCAAGGGTCTGCTTCTGAACGGAAGACTCGGCCCTGGTATGAAAGGCAAGGAAGGAACAAGAGTGGGTTTTTAGTCAGTAAAAGTCTGACCAAGTCCTCTAGCTCCGGCGGAGCGGGGGATGTCATTGGATGATTTTCCCATCGAAAAAAAAGAATAAACGCGAGATTGACTTCTGTACCTATCTGCTTTGTGGTATTATGGAAGCCTCTAACTGAAGCTTTTATACATCCGTTCTCTTCTTTACTGTGTACATTATATAGTATACAAGGGGACGCAATACATTTTTCCTTACATCATGGTCACAAGGTATATTGGAGGGATATAATCCGTACTTTTTGTTGGTCTCTGTTCTTGTCCAATAAGAATTTTATACGGGTTGATATTTTTTCTCGATAGGCTCTTTATTTATTTATAAACCGATTATGTCAGAAAGAAGGTTTTTTTTTTTTTAATTTGATATGGGCGATGACTGGGTAACGAGCAATAAACAAACTATTTCAGATCACACAACTGATTTATTATGATGCAAACTTTAGGTATTCACTTCCCACAATGAGTCGTGAGACAGTCGCCGAGACTAGACGTTGTGCGCACGGCTGCCGATAGAGGAAAAAGCACCGCATCTGCGGTCAGCACCTTCGTCTACTCGGTTTTTTTTATTTGATATAAGCTAGAGCTTGACTGCGATCTCAAGCAGTGATACGATCGTTGATGGTGAGGCGCACTAGTTTATTAAGAGCCTATTCACTCTAGCCTTGAAGGTACCCAAATTATAATCGGATGGGAAGACCTCAGCAGGCAAATTGTTCAGTCCTTCGGTGTATGCGGTATAAATGACGAGGCGAAACGCTTAGTCCAGACCGTAGAGGTTTCAACAATGTAAGGTATAATACTCGCCGTACATCGGGTTTTCCGATGGTAGAAATGAGATGGCGGAATCAAGTCATGCAATCAGGGTTATGTTTTTCGATGGTAAAAATGAATGTATGCACTCGTATATTTCTTCAAAGAGCGCCCGAATGGCAATGAAAAGGGCTTTTTTTAAGGTGATAAATTATCTAATGACTTCTAACGCCCTAGGGTGGGGCGAGAGGGCGTGTCTGACTTTTACTGACTAAAAACCCACTCCTGTCCCTTCTTTGCCTTCGTCCCAGGGTCCTGGGTTTCACTTTCACTCTACCCATGGCCTCAGTAGGATTCGACCCTGCTGGGCCCCTACGATTTGCTGTAATCTCCCTGAGGCACGCGTGGATAATACGCGTCGACGACTTGGGCTCGGGCCGGACGGTTACCGGACGGTCGGATGGCGAGTTACCTATTGCTGCGCAAACCCGCGCCTGCGTTTTCCGTAAATCGGGATCGGAATCCCGGCGGCATGTTGTGTAAGCTTCACCATAACAGGAAGACAAGCTCAATTAAAAATTATGTCATAAATTTTACCTGTATTCTTCGACAATAATTTCATGCAAGACTTATCACTAATACTGCCAAAGATGAAATGTAATTTCACTCAAGTAGAATTGGCTATCAACAAAATTGAAGGTACTTCTCCTAACCACCCTGTGTATAAAGAACCCCCTGTATCTGTCATTTGGCTGCTCAACAATAAATAAACGTGCCCATTGTGTTCATATTCTTTTCTTGCCATTTTCCTTCTTAAGATTTTTTTCTATAGAGTAACGAAGCGTCTTAGAGTGGGCACTGACCGACACAGCCCCCTAGTCAGGTTACAATCGTATCGTTCGCGTCGAACGCCTCGAGTAGGCCACGCCTCCGATTCCTTTGTTCTGACGTCATGTCAACGCTCAGTCACGTGATCAAAACAAAGGAATTGGAAGCGTGGCTTATTCGAGGCGTTCGGCGCGAACGAAACGATTGTAACTTGGCTAAGGGTCAGTATTGTCAAAAGTGCGGAATTATTCGAAAAAGGATACCGCTGCCCTAGAACGCAACTGGCAACTGGAGGAGCATAGGTGGTATTATTATTATTAAGACATAATAATATTAAATATATTTAATAAATAGTTATATATTTATTTAATATTATTCGGAAACCAGACCACAACAGATAGATGTAATCATAAGTTTGTTATTATTTTTACTGATTTAAAAGAGTGTCCATGGAGTTTCTTGCACGTTCTTCACCATAGAGATCTACACTTTGGAACGTGCAAATAGCTTCACTTTTTTTGTGGCTGATGGACCTTGGGCAAATGGCCTCTACGGCTTTGCTGGCACATACGCACTCTTTCATCGAAATTTTCCATGTCATGAATGATTACCTACCTCAAATAAATAAATAAATAATTCATTTATTTGCCTGAAACATGGTCATGAAAAAAAAAAAATTAGGTATGGACTAAAATATAAATATGTCTAAAGCCGGTTACAGCGCTTCCGTGGTCTATGGCTCTCTCCCACAATATTTCACAGAGGTTATAACGGTTAGCCCCTTTTTATATTGAACGATATTTTTACGGTTACTGGCTACCATTTCGGTTGGTAGGTGAGTAGGATATCTTGTATTTACAAGCTGTCACTTTTATGCTTGTTTTCTTGCTGTTATTTTAAGGAAGGCGCCAGATGAAATAGCGGTCATTGAACCTTCTTTCATTTATTTATTTATATACTTTTTTTATTATATATTTATTGATAAACTAGCTTCTGCCAGCGGCTTCGCCCGCGTGAAAGTAGGTTTCTCCATAAAAGTTTTGAACCCCTGTTTCATCCCTTTAGGGGGTGAATTTTAGAAAATCCTCTCTTAGTGCTCGCCTACGTCATAAGAGGAAAACTTGTGTACAATTTAAAATTTCTAGTCCCAGTAGTTTTGGCTGTGTGTTGATATGTCAGTCAGTCAGTTTTTCCTTTTATATATATAGATGATATTTATTTTACAAATGGGTTTTAAAAAACTGGGCAAGTGCGAGTCGGACCCGCGTACTGAGGGTTCCGTACAAACCTGAAAGTTAAATTGTGGTTTTCGATTAACGACGTAATAAAAAAAAACTACATAATAGATCTGATTCAAACCAATTTTTGGTGGAAGTTTGCATGGTAATGCATATCATATATTTTTTTTTTGTTTTATCATTCTCTTATTTTAGAAGTTACACACATTTTACCACTTTGGAAGTGTCTCTCGCGCAAACTATTCAATTTAGAAAAAAATTATATTAGAAACCTCAATATCATTTTTGAAGACCTATCCATAAATACCTTATACACGTATGGTTTTGATGAAAACGAAATTTTTGAGGTTCAGTTCTAAGTTTGGGGAACCCCCCAAAATTTTTTTTTCTATTTTTGTGTGAAAAACTTAATGCGGTTCACAGAATACATTTACCCATGACCGTTGCCAGCAAGGGCAAAAGGGTAAAGTATGAAAATGATATCCGTGGTCCTAGAACACAAAGGGCAACAGTACGAGTATAGCTGTGGTTTTAGTCTGGAAAAGTCTGACGCTCTTCTCTAGATCGCGAGAAGTCATGGATTGATTTCCCACCTGAAAAAAAGGGTAGGGTATCAATTAACAAAAAGACAAAAAAAAAATAGTTACTGGTAATGGGTTCTGTTGGTTTTTCTTTAACGCCTTGGGATGTAAAAAAAAACACTTTTTAAAAGACTTCAAAAAAGGAGGAGGTTCTCAATTAGGTTGCATTTTTTTTATGTTTGTTACTTCAGAACTCCTTCGCTTATACATTTTGAGTTTGACGTTATTATAAATTTTTCATTAGATATTTTGGCAACACAGTATCTTGTGGATAGGCTTCTATTGAAATCAATTTGTAAATTTGTGTAAAACTAATCCAGTAAAGACCTTCATAAATTACTCAAAAAATAAAAAAGTCAAAAATTATAACAATTGAATTATTGCAAATTTAATCAAGATTCTGAATGAAACTTGTTTTTTCAAAAACTTTTAAGGTTTAAAAAAAAACACGTATTTCCTGGAACAAGTTTTTTAAAATATTCAAGTAAATCACGGAATTCTCTCTCTTTTTTCGCGTTGCCTCTTCATCAAACATCGCGTTGGATTGCGTTAAATGAAGTAACAAGGTTTTAAACCATGCTCGATGTTGACGATAGGCGAGTGAAAAAAGACCGGATATGGAACGAAATGCAAAATTATTTTTTCCTCTAAAAGGATATGCTTCCAGATTGATATAATTATTTTCAAAATCCAGTTTTAATGATGGGATCCATGAGGAATCAAGGGAAACCCTAAGGACGCCTATTCCAACAGCCTGTATCTATATATCGACGGTTGAAAGGCTAATTGATCTAAACGACATTTTTTCCAATATTGAGTTTATATACATATTCGGAATCAGCAAATTTTTCTCCGTCCTTTAAGTCGGGTTTCAATTTTTTTTTGAAAAAATGTCGCTTAGGTCAATTAGCCTTTCAACCGTCTATATATAAAAGCGGAATACAACTCACTGATTAATCACGAAATCTTAGAAACTATAGCACCTACAAACTTATTATTTGGCAGGTAGGTTCCATAAAGGGTGTAGACATCCGCTAAGAACAGATTTTACGAAAATCCTCCCTTAAGGGGGTAAAACGGGGGTTGGAAGTTTGTATGGAGAAACCTATTTTCACGCGGGCGAAGCCGGTGGCAAAACCTAGTATTACATAAAGTGAAGATGATCCGAAAACTGAACTCTAACAATTCTCGTGGTTAAGCAGTCACACTAATGGTAGAACACAAGCAAATTAAAGCCCTAATATACAAATAATAAAGCTCAAACTAATAACGAGTAATTGATTACTTAGTGAAGCCCCGAATCAATTTGTAAAGCAAGTTATGGTTCAGCTTATTAAATTATTATTGTTTTGAGTTTTAGATAAATCGTTGAGTTTGGGCTAATCTGGAGATACTATATTTTAGATGAAATATTGGTATATAATATAATAATATTCCACAACTATCACACAACGCCGTCTAGTTCCAAGCTAAGCAGAGCTTGTGTTATGAGTACTAGACAACTGATAAACATACTTGTATATTTTTAAATACATACTTATATAGATAAATTATACCCAGACACAGAAAAAATGACCATGCGCATCACACAAACATTTATGCTGGGTGAGAATCGAACCTATGACCTCCGGTATAGCAGTCAGGACCACTAACCACTAGACCAACAGGCCAGTCGTATTTAGTCGACATAGCCGGAAAAATCGCCAAACTTAAGTGTTAGTTAGCAGGGCCTCAAATCTGCTATTACAATAGTGTCACAATGGTTTATCATTGATTTTATAATTGTTGATTTTGATAAGTTTGGTAATCTGCTAACATAATGGCGTTATTATGACTTTCCAATGGTCAACCACTGACACTCCATTGAAAGAAGTGGCATAGAATAGTAATCTAGTATATAATGACAAATTAATGTCTGTAGTAATTAAGTGGTAATCTGCTAAAATTTTGACAGTTTCTTTGATCAGTGTCCTACAATTAGAACATCGTTATACAGTCAAAGCTTTTAATTTGTTACGAGACAGCCTGATATCGTCATTCTACCACAATTCTATTACGAGACCATTGACCGATCAATGATCGATCATTATGAATTTATCAGATTACGAACTTTTAGCAAAATGACATTGGGATCATATTGGAATGACGAATTTATAAAACTAGCCGATTTGGGCCCCAGCTCCCTGATTCTCTTTTCGTCGATCGCCGCGAGTAGGCCACGCCTCCGATTCCTTTATTCTGACGTCATCTTAACGCTCAGTCACGTGCTCGGAGGCGTGGCCAACTCGAGCCGATCAATGAAAAGAGAATCAAAGCGAATCGGTTGTAACTTGGCTAGGGGGGCTGGGCACATTGTCCTGAACAGATGGTTGATGGAGAATGTTCGTTCTCTCACGGTTGCGGCCTTCTTCTTCGCTCGCATTTCTTCTTCATCATTTCATCTGAAAGACGTTCACGGCTAGACATAAGCCTCCCCCAAGTTTCACCACAACACAACACTTTGGATTTTGGTGGATGTGAGACGCAGAGGACCATCTCAACACCTTGTAGAACGCCTTCAACGGTGGTCCTTCGCTCAAGCGGGGCACACCTCCACCGTATGCTCCACCGGGCGTTTCTTCATCACGAATCCGGTGCAGGAACCTCCCGAATTTATCATGTCTGGCGAGAACCTGCGTCGACGACACCGTGACGTCTCTCCAGCCACTCCTCAAAGTGGGGACTTACCGCCATGATTATAGCATACCCAACAATGGATGCAAAGTTATTATTTTTTTAATCCTGTACTGTCCCACTGCTGGGCAAAAGCCTCCCCAACTTCTTCCAGTTATTTTTTTCTTGAGCCACCGCGAACCAGTCCTTGCGGTAGGCATCTAGGTCGTCTTGCCACCTCTTCCTAGGTCGACCTCGGCGGCGTCGTTCATCTTCAGGTACCCAATTTGTGGAGACTCTTCCCCACCGGTCAGAGTGCATGCCATCCCATTTTAGCCTGGCAGTCTTTTTTCCGACGTCAATAATTCCCGTCTTTTGACGCAGCATGGTGTTCCTCACTCTGTCGGCCCTCTTGACACCTAGAATGCTGCGTTCCCTTGCTCGTTGCCAAACCCCAAGGAATTTCGCTTCAAGGGGATTGGCAGATTTCCCTTCATTAGCGTCTTCATGGACCTGTAGCTTTTCCAGAGTAAGTTATAGGAACTCAATATTAGTCTTTAGTTAGAGCTAAGTCTTAAGGTACATTGTAATGCTCACTGAGACATCATAAAAGGAGTTCTTTGACTTTTAAATTACATAGAAACCCCGGAGGAGCAATAACGACTACTATTTTCTACTTTAAAATGTAAAGAATTTGTTGTAGCCAAGTGTGAGACGTTTGTAAAACTACGGTTCAAGAATTGAAGACTAGATTTCTATGTTTCATTAATGTGAAGAAAATACACTTTTTAACTATTTATGCAAGAGCTGGCTTTTTATTAGGGTTCTGTACCTGAAAAGGAAGAAATGGAACCCTTGTAGGATCACATTGTTGTTTCTCCGTCTGTCTGTCTGTCTGTCAAGATCATTTATCTTGGGAGCGGGTGGACTTATCGAATTCTTGGGCTCGTAGGCCACATCATCGCTTAGCATCAGGTGGGATAATGGTCAAACACGAGCCTATACTTAAAAACTGGGCAAGTGCGAGTCGGACTCGCGCACTGAGGATTCCGTACAAACTACATTCCCGAATGGAGTCTCGAAGATTTTTTTGTGACGTAGGTAACAACATATTTACTGTTTTTGGATTTATACCTTTATCTGTGCTATAAGACCTTGCTTTATGCCAAATTTCAGGATTCTGGGTTAACGGGAAGTATCCTATGAATTTTGATTCCCTTGAGAGTATCGAAATATACGTTTTTTGCAACATAAACAGCCGTATCTTTTTTCTAGGATAACTTAGAAGTTTTTTCACGGTTTCAAGGGACCGCACACGTTTTTTCTTCCTTTGTTTTTTCCTTTTGAGGTACGGTATTCTAATAAAACCACAGCACAAATTATTCTCGTAGAACTCGACCCAACATAAGAACAGTACTCAAATTGCAATTTGTCGGGTCTGGACAACAGTTTCGCAGATCCATGTTAATTTTGCGGTCAGACTCTGGCGGAATAGTAAACGGGCGAGGGGACAGAGACACGTATGTTGATGTGGGGGTGGCATATTATGCATGCTAATGGAGGCATATTAGAAAAAGGTTGGGCATGTGTGACGTAAAGGTTTTTTTTTGTCTGACATGGGAAATCATCCAATGAATCCAGGGTGGAGCGAGAAGGCGTGTTAAAATTTTACTTTTTTTAATTGATAGACTCCAGTGCTTAACTTGTTTTTTTTTTTCGTTGGGAAAATCATCTTATGACATCCCCTCTTGAGCGGGGCGGGAGATAGTGTCAGACTTTTACTGACTAAAAACCCACTCCTGTTCCTTCGTTGCCTTTCGTACCAGGGCCGAGACTTCCTTTCAGAATTAGACCCTTGGCCCCAGTAGGCTTCGACCCTGCTGGGCCCCTACAGTTGCTGACATCTCCTTGAGGCGCGCGTGACTTGGGCTCGGTCCGGACGGTTACCCGACGGTCGGACGGCGGGCCACCCATTCAATATATATTTTTTATATATAAACTAGTGCTTGACTGCGACCCCACCTGATGGTAAGCAATGATGCAATCATTGATGGTGAGGCGCACTAGTTTATTAAGAGTATATTCGCTCTAGCCTTGAAGAAACCTAAATTATAGTTGGACGGGAAGACCGCAGCAGGCAAATTGTTACAGTCCTTCGATGTATGCGGTATAAACGACGAAGCGAAACGCTTAGTCCAGACCGTTGAAATTACTACAACGTAAGGGTGGATGCTCGCCGTACGTCGGGTGTTCCGATGGTATAAAGGAGACGAAAGATTAGGTACCTACTGACTATAACCACATGTTTTTAACTAGGTAAATGCGAGCAGGCCTCGCGCACTGAGGGTTGCGAACCAACTTACCTGTGTACCTAAATAGTTCAATTCCCGAATGGAGACCTGAAAATTTTTACGGATCGCAAAAAAAAATTGTGACGTAACAACAAATTTACTATTTTCAGATGTATTCCTATACTTGTGCTATAAGACTTTGCTTTATGCCAAATTTCAGGATTCTGGGTCAACGGAAAGTAACCTATGGATGCTGATTCCCATAAGAGCGTGAGTACTATACACGTTTTTTTGCGACATAAAAGGCCGTATCTTGATTGATTTATTTTTTCACAGCTTCATGGGACTGCCTGATAATCATATAGGTTTTAATTTCAACTCGATACCTCCACTCGTTCCCGAAAGGCAACGGCAACGGTCCTCACGCCCTAACCGCCGCCGGGATTCCGATCCCGATTTCCGGTCACCGTAGGCGCGGGCTTGCGGATGGCGGGCAATGGGTGGCCCGCCGTCCGACCGTCCGAACCAAGCCCAAGTCGTCGACGGCGCGTATTGTTCCACGCGCGCCTCAGGGAGATGTCAGCAAATTGTAGGGGCCCAGCAGGGTCGAAGCCTACTGGGGCCATGGGTAGTGTGAAAACGAAACCCGGACCCTGGGACGAAAGCAACGAAGGAACAGGAGTGGGTTTTTAGTCAGTAAAAGTTTGACACTATTTCCCGTCCGCCCAAGAGCGTGATTTGTCATAAGATGAATTTCCCACCAAAAAAAAACGCGTTCCCAAAATATAGTATCTTGACAAGCAGACAGACAGACACAGACGGACAACAAAGTGATCCTATAAGGGTTCCGTTTTTTTTTTCTTTTTAATCAAATCCAAGACATGGCGTAACCGTGTTTTAAATTAAACTGGCTTGTTGGTCTATTGGTTAGTGGCCATGACTGTTATGCTGGAGATCGTAGGTTCGATTCCCACCCAAGTTAAATGTTTATGTGATGAGCACGATCATTTTTTTCTGTGTCTGGGTGATCCTATAAATTTCATACAAAAATTATTACAAGTACTGCAATATTACAGAAAATACAAAAAAAAAAAACAAAGAAACCAATAAATACCTAATTTTGAAAAAGAATAACCTACTTTTAATGTAGTTTATTTGAACTTCTAATTCCAAGTCAATTTAAATATTTCCGGCCACCGCAGGCGCGGGCTTGCGGACGGCGAGCAATGGATAGCCCGCCGTCCGACCGTCCGGTAACCGTCCGGACCGAGTCCAAGTCGTCGACGGCGCGTGTTATTCCACGCGCGCCTCAGGAAGATGTCAGCAAATCGTAGGGGCCCCGCAGGGTCGAAGCCTACTGGGGTCATGGGTAGTGTGAAAACGAAACCCGGGGCCCTGGGACGAAGGCGACGAAGGAACAGGAGTGGGTTTTAGTCAGTACAAGTCTGACACTATCTCGCGCTCCGCCCAAGAGTGCGATTTGTCATAAGATGATTTTCCCACCGAAAAAAAAAAGTCAATTTAAATATACATTTCAAAGCAACCCTTTTTAAAAAACGGTAATTTCATACTTTGACCCCCTAATATTCATCATCATCATTTCAGCCGAAAGACGTCCACTGTTGGACATAGACCCTGTATTCATAGATAAGTTTGTACAGAACCCTCAGTGCTAGAGTCCGACTCGCACTTCACCTGTTTGGACGTGAAAGAGCAACAAACATACATACACATAAACCTTGGTTTCTATAACATTAGTCTGATTACAATATCATCAAAAATGCACGGGTAGACAGAAATTTCACCCAAATCGAATTACGGAAATAAGATGAAGAATCGATCATAAGATTCGATTGTAAGTTGAGAGGCGTATAACTTGATAAAATCGATTTTGGAACCTTCATAATAAGGGTAAAAATAGAATGTAGATATTTGAAATATAAGAAACAAATGAATACGCTTAATATCTTTGGTATAAATCTGTCTTGAATTTCGATGAATAATAGGTATCTGTGTCTCAAGACGAAAGTCTATGACCAGTGTGTGTTGCCAGTGATGACATCTGGCTCCGAAACGTGGTCGCTTACAATGGGCCTCATCAGAAGATTTAAAGTCACCCAAAGGGCAATGGAAAGTGCTATGCTCGGAGTTTCCTTGCGTCATCGAATCAGGAATGAGGATATCCGCAGGAGAACCAAGGTTACCGACATAGTACGAAGAATCGCCAAACTTAAGTGGCAATGGGCAGGGCACATTGCTCGCAGAACGGATGGCCGTTGGGGCCGAAAGGTTCTGGAATGGCGACCACGTACCGTAAGACGTAGCGTTGGAAGGCCTCCTAAAAGGTGGACCGATGACTTGGTAACGGTTGCGGGAGTCCGATGAATGCGAGACGCACAAGACCGTTCATTGTGGCGACACTTGGGGAGGCCTTTCGGCTGAAATGATGATGATGACACTTCTGCACGAATTGGTTTGTTTAGTTAAGTTACAGAATCAGAATCAGATCGACTGTATTTATCTGATGATTGAAACAAAACACTACATGGCTAAGCTGCTATGTTATTTATCAGTATACCATTTCAGTTCTTTTTATAACATCAACACGTGCTGTCGTTTTTGCATTAGTATTCTAAACGTGCATGACCCGTTGTCACGCTTGCGAGTATAATGAAGTCAAAATCGATAGCTGTTTTGTTGAAATACAATCTTGTTGTAACTTCTTGAAAGGCAGTCCGATTGTTAAAATACTGATAAGATCGCTAGAAGTAAAGATTGTTTTTTTCCGTCAGTATCTTATTTTTTGGTAGAACCATCGAAAAATTATTTGACGCTCTCTCTTTCTCTCAGTGAATTGAAAATCTGACACTCTCTCGTCTGTGCACGTTACAATTATGGCGGTAAGTCCCCTCTTTGAGGCGTGGTTGGAAAGACCTCACGGCGTCCTCACTTTCTGCAAGACGCAGGCTCTCAACGAACACGGTAAGTTCGGTAAGTTCCTGCACCGGATTCGTGCGGAAGTGATGCCCGGGTGTCGCCACTGTATGGACCGCGCGGAAGACACGGTGGAGCACACAGTAGAGGTGTGCCCCGCTTGGACAGAGCACCGCCGTGTCTTCGTGGGGGCGATCGGCGGCAGCGATCTCTTGCGCCGGGCCTTGGTCATGGTCCGAAGCGAGGAGGAGTGGCAGTCGGTCGCCTCCTTCTGTGAAGCAGTAATGCTAGCAAGCAGTAAAGAAGAAGGTCAACCGCGCCAGGCAACGGTCCTCACGCCCCAGCCGCGGGGATTCCGATCCCGATTTTCGGCCACCGTAGGCACGGGCTTGCTGACAGCGAGCAATGGGTAGCTTACTGTCCGACCGTCCGGTAACTGTCCAGACCGAGCCCAAGTCATCGACAGCGCACATTGATCCACGCGCGCCTCAGGGAGATGTCAGCAAACTGTAGGGGCTCAATAGGGTCGAAGCCTACTAACTGGGGCCACGGGTAGTGTGAAAGTGAAACCCGTGGCCCTGGGACGAAGGCAAAGAAGGAACAGGTCTGACACTATATCGGGATTGGTCAATAGATGATTTTCAAACCAAAAAAAAAACACTCACGTCAGACTTTTAGTAATTAAAAACGGGCAATGGGTTTGTGGCGTTTCCGAACGTCACAACTGTATCGAGACGGCAACATAGCCATTTATCCAAGATGCACTATTGCCATGCATCAGTTCGATGCGCTAACCTTTTCCTTTTTCGGATTCACATTGACGGTTTGAGGAGTCGGCAGTTTTTTTTAGGTGGGATATTATCCAATGACTTCTCAAGCTCTAGAGCGGAGTGTATTGGACTATTACTGACTTAAATCCATTCCTATGTTACATCTTTGCCTTCAATTTCTGGATCCCAGGTTTCCCTTTTCGAAGCGAATTCATGGCCCCAGTAAGCGCCCTGCTGGACACCTACGATTTTGCTGACATCTCTTTGAGGCGTGCTTGGAACACCGGATGGTTACCGGACAGCAACCCATTGCTCGTCGCCCGCAAGCCCACGCCTACGATGACTGGAAATCGGGGTCCTGGATCCCGGCAGCTGGTGCGTGAGGAAGTCCGTTCCCACACGCTTGCGGCCTCCTCCATCGCTAGCATTCGCGATAGGAGGCGGCATTTATCTAGTTTTAAGAATATAATTATTTAGTCTTTTGGACACAGTTATGTGTAGAATAAAGATACTATTACCCGAAAAAATACCAGCATAGTTCAAAAAAAAGGGTAGACAGATGAATTATAAAAATAAAACCATGACACATGACCTGCTTAGTTTTATTTGAGACCTTACAAACATTATCCCTGTCTATCGCCAAGCTTTTGTATCATGTGATATTCTTAGAAAGTATATACTTCTGTTTAAAGGATAAAATTCTCGCAATACCCCAAGGAGTTTCCCGTTATAATTTACTTTGTGGACGCATTTTTTAGCTAAAATAACATTCACAAAGGCCAGCGTACCCCCGAGGGCTAAAGAACTGAATATATTTTTTTGTCGAATCGAGCCCTCAGCCATAATATGGCTTCGGGATGCTAATTTCGAAGTCAATGATTTGATTTTTTTAGGTTAAAAAAATGTGATGGGTATTTGTAATAAAAAATTCGTTAATAAGGCTGCCTGTCCGCACTCTAATGTCTCACTGACGGTGGCGCGTGTGTTGGATCATTCGGTTTCCTTCGAAATGGTTGAGCTGAGTGGTGCTAATATTCGCGTCATGTCCGTGAACTGGCGCTGTGAGTTGAGACTGCTCATCTCTTAGCTGCCAGTTGCTATTTTAATATCTACATTTAGTTTTTATTTTTACTTTATTTACATTGTTCTCACATGATAGCGACAGGAAGCATGTAACAGAGACATTTGTAATTACAAAACATGATTGATAAGAGTGTCCATGGAGTTTCTTGCACATTCTTCTCCATAGAGATCTACGCTTTGGAATGTGCAATTAGCATCATTTTTTCTCACTGACTTCTTGACATTTCAAAAGTGCCTGTAAATAGTTTGTTTGAAAATTTTATTTCAAATTAATCTTTGCTTTGTCTTTGGAGAGGAACGAAGCAAAGCGGAGTGGAGCAACGGATTAATGTGGAGTGGATTTGTAGACAGTGTTTCTGTTCATTGATTCTGACCGGCCTGTTGGCTTAGTGGTTAGTGGCCCTGACTGCTATACCGGAGGTCATGGGTTTGATTCCCACCCAAGACATTATATTTATGTGGTAAGCCATTTGTTCTGTGACTGGATGTATTGTACTAGATGATCCTACAGATCATACAAACATTTGTCCTGGGTGGAAATCGAACGCACGACCTCCGGCATAGCAGTCAGGTTCACTAACCACTAGGCCAACAGGAATCGCCGTTGTCGGGTTAAAATGAACCAACTATATCCAAACAAGGCTTAGTTACACAATTATCAGCTTAGATTTAGCTTATTATATTAATTGCCATATTAATAACGATACAATAGTACCTACAGAAGGTTAACTTGACACAGCAAGCTAAAATAATAGGTACTCAACAGACATATACGAACTTTTTGTAGGAATATTTCGAGTGGCGCTTTTAATTTTTTTTACCATTTTTATATAAACTAGTGCTTGACTTTTTTTTTGGGTGGGAAAATCATCCAATGACGTCTCCCGCTCTTGAGCAGAGCCAGAGAGTGTGTCAGACTTTTACTGACTAAAAATCCACTCCTGTTCCTTCGTTGCCTTTCAAACCAGGGCCGAGTCTTCCTTTCAGGAGCAGACCCTTGACCCCAGTAGGCTTGGATCCTGCTGGGCCCTTAGTATACAGTGCGCGCTCGGTCCGGACGGTTACCGGACGGTCATTGCTCGCCGTCCGTAAGACCGCCCCAGCGTGCAGCCTGATATGATCACCATCATCATTATTTTTTCAGTCGAAAGACGTCCACTGTTGGAGATAGGCCTCCCCCAACTCGGGGCCATCATATTTATGTTTTGGGGGGTTTGTTATAATCGCCACGCTTGGCAAGTGGGTCGGCGACCGCAGTGTGGTTGATGAAATTAAATGCACAGAGAATGCTGCTGCCCATTCTCTGGTACTTATGCCTGCCCCCCTAGCTAAGTTACAACCGTTTCATTTCGATTCTCTTTTCGTCGATCGCCTCGAGTCGGCCACGCTCCGATTCCTTTGTTCTGTACGTCATCTCAAAGCTCAGTCACGTGGTCAGAACAAAGGAATAGGAGGCGTGGCCGACTCGAGGCGATCAACAAAAAGAGAATCGAAACAAAACGGTTGTAACTTGGCTAGAGGGGCAGATACGATGAATTTAATAAATTGTGGTGGGGCGAGATCACGTGATTTTCCGCACTAGTGAAATTCTTCCGCACTAGTGAATAGTTGAATTTCTGAACTATTTTGTTCTATGTATACTCTTGTTCGTAAAACAAAGCATTATTGCCTCCCCAGAGATAATAATTTGAAGGAAGGTTGGAAATCATATTAATTCCTATTTGCCTACTATAGAATTAAGGCGCAAGTCAATTATGTCGAGATTATTGTTTCAACAAATTTAGAATAATTATATTTGTTTAGTTTCACGTGCTAATTACTTTTTAGGGGTTTCCGCTTAATCCTACTAATATTATAAACGCGAGAGTTGGTATATATGGATGTTATTGCAGCCCTCGACTATCAGACTTCGTAGGCGTGGGCTTACGGATGACGAGCAATGGATAGCTCGCCGTCCGGCCGTCCGCTAACTGTCCAAACCGAGCCCGAGTCGTCGACGGCGTGTATTGTCCCACGCGCGCCCCGAAGAGATGTCAGCAAAACCGTAGGGGCCCAGCAGAGTCGAAGCCTACTGGGGCCAAGGGCCGACTTCTGAAAGGCGAACCCGTGGTCCTAGAACGCAAAAGGCAACTAAAGGAAGAAAAAAAAGATAGTTTTAGTCAGTAAAAGTCTGACACGCTTTCCATCTCCGACCTAGACCGGGAGAAAATGATTACTCAACTTAAAAAATGATTTATTCTCTTTTTTCACTTTAAAATTATATTCATTCATCCGTACTTAGAGCTGTGATGGCCGATTGGTAGCGGCCCCGACTTACAAGTTGTAGGTCGCGGGTCCAAACCCAGCCAGGCGCATTACTTTGTGTAATTTATTTCATCGTCACTGCTCTCAAAAAGATGAAGGAAAACATCGTGAGGAAACCGGCCTAGAACCAAAAGTTCGAAAACATGTGACATTCACCAACCCGTACTAGGCCTGCGTGGTGGATTACGGCCCATTCCCTCTCCTAGAGAGGAGGCCTGAGTCCCAACAGTGGGATATACATTATAAGGCCGACTATGCTATACTTCTACGTGTTTGCTTAAATTATTTCTGAGACAAAAATCCAAACGTAGATAAAAACAAAAACGATATCTCAAGTATTTTTCCGCATGATTTTTCAATTTCTTTCATTCCTTTGGGAGAAGGAAAGGAATGTCGAAGTGGAAAGTTATGTAAGCTATTTTCGTTTTTTGCGTAGACATAAATTCAACATTTTACTTCTGAGTTTCAAAGCGATTTGCTGACTTTTCGTGGAGTTTCTTAATGTTATGTAAAATTATGAAATTGAAATACGCTGTATCGTCTTCCGAAGAGCTGCAATTTTTATTTTGCTTGTCTGTCCATCAGTCTGTCTAATTCTGTTTTCAAATAAATTAAGATTGAAATTAGTATCTTTGTTTTTAGGTGGGAAATCATCTAATGACATCTCCCGCCCTTGGGCGGAGCGAGACGGCTTGTCAGACTATTTCTGATTAAAAACCCACTCCTGTTCCTTCTTTGCCTTCGTTCCAGGGCCCTGGGGTTCTTTTCGCATCACCCATGGCCTCAGTAGGCTTCGATCCTGCTGGGCCCCTACGGTTGCTGACATGTCCTAGAAGTGCGCGTAGAACATTACGCACCGTCGACGACTTGGGCTCGGTCCGGACGGTTACCGGACGCCCGGACGGCAAGCTATCCATTGTTCGCCGTCCGCAAGCCAGCGCCTACGGTGGCTGGAAATCGGGATCGGGATCCCGGCTTTGCTAGCATTAGAAATTAGTGTCCATGGAGTTTCTTACACGTTCTTCTCCATAGAGAGATCTGGTAAATTTAGCATATAGCATAATCAGCCTTTTAATGTTCCCACTGCTTGGACTCAAGCCTCCTCTCTCTAGGAGAGGGAATATATGGGCCGTAATCCACCACGCGGGCCCAGCGCGGGTTGGTGGATGTTACATGTCTTCTAATTTTTGGTTCTAGGACATGCCGGTTTCCTCACGATAGGACATACTGCTTTCCTTCACCGTTTTGAGAGCAGTGGTGATGAAATAAATTACACAAAGTAATGCGCCTGGCTGGGTTTGAACAAGCAACCTACAACTCGTAAGTCGGGGCCGTTACCACTCGGCCACCACTGCTCTACATTACTTGAACATTAGCCTAAAACTTTCAGGTCTGATAAAAATCTACCAAATTAAAATTCTACCTAATTTAAGGCGCTACCTCTACTTGGCAAAAACACGTTTCAAACGTCAAAAAGAAACTTCCTTACTAAATTTATATTTAGAAAAAATAAAAACCTCTGATTGTAGCATTTTATGAAACATATTCAATAAAAAAACTTGTGAGAATATCATAAATTACGTCTTCGACGTCTGAAAATTCGGTTTCAGAGTCTCGCTTGGGCTTTTACAGGCTATAATTTTGTAGAGCTGCCTCAAATTGTGTTACTTATATGATAACATGATTTACTTTTGGTATGTGTTTATTTCTTGGCCCCATAATTTTCAGGTTGCCTGCTGGAAGAAAATCTCAACGTATTTTGAGCATGAATGGTCAGGTTTCAGGTTGCATTTTGGAGAGTGTGCACGGGAATTGCATGACTTGATTCCGCCATCTCATTTCTACCATCGGACAACCCGACGTACGGCAAGTATCCACCCTTGCGTTGTTGAAACCTCTACGGTCTGGACTAAGCGTTTCGCCTCGTCGTTTTTACCGCGTACATCGAAGGACTGGAACAATTTGCCTGCTGAGGTCTTCCTATTCGATTATAATTTGGGTGACTTCAAGACTAGAGTTAATAGGCTCTTAATAAACTAGTGCGCTTCACCATCAACGATTGCATCACTGCTTACCATCAGGTGGGATCGCATTCAAGCACTAGTTTATATAAAATAAAAAAACCGAGCAGATAAAGCTGCCAACCGCAGATGTGCGGCGCTCTTTCGTCGGTCGGCAGCCGTGCGAACAACGTCTAGTCTCGGGGATTGTCTCACGGCTCGTTGAGTGAAATGAATACCTAAAGCTTGCATGATAATAAATCAGTTGTGTGATCTGAAATAGTTTGTTTATGGCTCATTGTCCAGTCATCGCCACAAAACAGAGTCCCTGGACAGAACTTCGATGGTGATCGGCATCCTAGGCCGACATATATGTTTTTTTTAGGTGGGAATATCATCTAATGACAAATCGCGCTCTTGGGCGGAGCGGGAGATATTGTCGTCAGTCTTTTACTGACTAAAAACCCACTTCTGTTCCTTCTTTGCCTTCGTATCAGGGCCCCGGGTTTCGTTTTCACTACCCATGGCCCAGTAGGCTTCGACTCTGCAGGGCCCCTACGATTTGCTGACATATCCCTAAGGCACCCGTGAGACAATACGCGCCGTCAACGACTTGGACTTGGTCTGGATGGTTACCGGATGGTCGGAGGGCGCGTTACCCGTTGTTCGCCGTCCGCAAGCAAGCGCCTACGGTGGCTGAAAATCGGGATCGGAATCCCGGCGGCGGTTGAGGCGTGAGGACCGTTGCCTCACGCGATCGGCCGCCTCCTTTGCTATCATTACTGCTTCGCAGAAAGAGGCGACCGCCTGCCACTCCTCCTCGCTCCGGACCATGGCCTGTACCAAGGCCCGGCGCGAGAGCCGCAGCACACCTCTACCGTGTCCTCCTGGCGGTTCACACAGTACGCCGACATATATATGTAACATTCGTAACAAGAAACATCAAGAAACACTTCTAAAGCGTCAGACCCTACCAAGAAGTAGGTACTTGAAAACACAATCATCTTTTTTCAAATTACCCACCGCTGTTGTAAAAAAATCTTGACCCTTTACACTTCCCTACCACTTAAACTCCTATAGGACGCGAACCTTTCGACCCTCACACAATGTACCCTTCACGGTCAACCGTTATAAGAAAAACCTTTACAGAATCGTTCGTGCTTGACCCATGTTGTGTTGAAAATCGTGATGTGGTTTTAATATTAAAATGGGTTCTTTTATTATTGTATGGTGTTGGTTGAAAACGATGTCTATTTAATTATCTCTTTTTGATGTCAAGCGAGAACCTATCAACAATAAAAAAACCGGAGAAGTGCGAGTCCGACTCGTACACCGAGGGTTCCGTACGAACTTACCTATGAAAACAGTTCAATTCTCGAATTGAGTTACGAACGCACAAAACGTTTTGGGAACACATTCATTGTGCGTACAGCTAAGGAGTGGAATTCCTTGCCGGAATCTGTGTTTCCTGATGGCTACAACCCGGGAATCTTTAAGTCAAGAGTGAGTAGGTTACTTCTAGGTAAGCGCGCTCTATCGTCAACCGCATCGTCGCTTTCCATCAAGTGAGATAGTGGTCAAGCGCGAACCTATCAAGAATTAAAAAAAAAGATTTTTTGAGCAAAAAAAAATTTTTTTTGTTACGTAACTTACAAATTTACATCGAAGACTCGAGCTCGGGCCGGACAGCGAGCTACCTATTGCTCGCTATCGCACAGACACGCAACATTTACCCATGCGGCCATTATTTCTAAGTCACGATTTCCTCACAATGAACACGTCATAATAATGTCATAGATAAAAGTTAACGTTATAATAAAACTAGTAACCAAAGCATGCCATTTTAATTTATTATTAAACTCACTTATGTTTTTATTATTTCTTGTTCGTAAGCACGCAACGCTGGGTTAAAAACCGCGGCGTGGGATGGTACAGTTTAAAATATTTTATAAGCGGTTGATTTTAGAGGATGCTATGTAAAATTGAAAACAGTTTTGCTGAAATTGTGTAACTATTTTAGGGTTACCTTAGCCAAAACGGGCCCATAAATACATAGGAACACACAACGACATATTATCAAGTTATATCTACATTTTCAGCATAACATGGCCTCGCTTTGTATAGAATTCCCGTACAATGATGGATGCGCTTATACTGGTTTTTCACCTTAATTTATCGTCGTCACTTTCGCCGGTATCTATTTGCTTACTAACCGATCACTGCCCAATGGTAGCTACTTTTTTTTACTATTTCATGTTACTTTTAAATTTTTGAAAGCAAATCACCATAAGTTTAAAGAAAAATACACAAAAAAAAATAATAATATTAGGCTCAAGTATCAAACCGTGTCAGTTTACTCATAATTTCGTCGCTTCGCGTTAGTCGCTGTGTGTGTGAGCCGTGCACGTGTAGTAGTAAGACTCAATACCTAGAATTGAAGCGCATCAATTCGTAAATACGCCCTTAAGAGCGTCTCACCCGAGATACATTTCAATACAACCGCTCTTACGTGATTTTGATGTTATCACACATCTTTCTCTAGATATTTTGGATACACAATATCTTGTAGATATTATCTAGGTTTCTATTGAAATCAAAACATAAATTTGTGTAAAATTAATCCAGTAAAGACCTCTGAAAATCTGCCATTTTGCGTGAACTTTAGCACTTTATAACTTGGTCATAAAAAAAAAAAAACACCTATAGAAACCGAATGAAGATGTCCGCGGGAGAACCAAGATTACAGACAGCCCGAAGAATCGCCAAACTTAAGTCTCAGTGGGCAGGGCACATTGCTCGCAGAACAGATGGTCAATGGGGACGAAAGGTTCTGGAATGGCGACCACGTACCGGAAGACGCAGCGTTGGAAGGCCAACCACAAGGTGGACCGGTGATCTGGTGCGTGGATGCGAGACACACAGGACCGGTCATTTTGGCGACATTTGGGGGAGGCCTATGTCCAACAGTGGACGTCTTTCGGCTGAAGATGATGATGATGTGATATAGGAACCGAGACACACTTATACATTTAATCGAGATTCTGAATGAAAAATATATTATCCAAAAACTTTGAATGTATTTAGAAAAACACGTATTTCCTGGAATAAGTTTTGTGAAATATTCGAGTAAATAATGGAATTACCGAATGCCAAAAGAATCTTCAGGCATGGACGGCTGTAATTACCTCTGCCGTTGGCGAAATGCCGCTCGTTTGTGAGGTCTAAATAGTGATGACATCTGTAGTCCAATCTAAGTTAGCAAGTTTTGGATTCCATAGCTAACCGCTTGACTAGTCCCAGGGGCTCTCGGCTGGCATGTGTTTATTTTACATGTAGTCTAAACGGGTCAACGCTAACACCCGTACTACATATAGGAATGTGAGAACATTGTAGTGCCTAGGATTATTGTTGCTTCAAAGATGGACATGTCATGGACATGATGACATGGATGGATTGAGCAGTGGTGGCCGAGTGGTAATCGCCCCGACTTACGGAGTTGTAGGTCGCGGATTCAAACCCAGCCAGACGCATTACTTTGTGCAATTTTACTTGTTACGACAGTTCTGCTGTGACCCTATGAGGAGTTCTGTTCCATATCTTCGAAGTTCATGATCAGTTCATAACACAAAAAAATATATTTTTAAAATCGGTCCACAATTGACTGAGATACCGGTGAACATATATAAAAAAAAATACATTCAGCCGAACAGAGAACCACCTTCTTTTTGAAGTCGGTTAAAAATAACGTTTTTTTTTAATTGATATAAACCAGTGCTTGACTGCGATCCCACCTGATAGTAAGCAGTGATGCAATCATTGATGGTGAGGCGCACTAGTTTATTAAGAGCCTATTCACTCTAGCCTTGAAGGCACCTAAATTATAGTTGGACGGGAAGACCGTAGCAGGCAAATTGTTCCAGTCCGCGGTACGCGGTATAAACGACGAAGCGAAACGCTTAGTCCAGACCGTTGAAGTTTCAGCAACGTAAGGGTGGATACTCGCCGTACGTATTAATTTTTGTAATTCACGAAATAAATAACATTACCTAAGAAGTTGGCTCACCGCAACAATGCCTATACAGTTTGAAGCCACAAATATGCCTTTGGCCATTTCGGACCGATTGTTTTAGTTCAAACTTGATCCTTCCTAACTAAAAGTTAATTTATATAACAAATGAAACGTTATTTTGACTATGAAAGGTTACATTTATTCAGCCTTGAGGCTAGATTTTGTGTTAGGGCATGGTCACGTTATCTCAAAAAAAAAAAAACGGAACCCTTATAGGATCACTTTGTTGTCTGCCGTCCGTCTATCTGTCCGTCTGTCACCAAGCTGTATCTCACGAACCGTGATAGTTAGTGAGTTGAAATTTTCACAGTTGATGTATTTCTTTTGCCGCTATAACAAATAAACCAATCCTAAAAACAGATTAAAATAAATATTTAAGTGGGGCTCTCATACAATAAACGTATATTTTTTTCCGCTTTTTGCTTTTGGGCGAGTCCGATTCGCACTTGGCCGGTTTTTTTTATAGCTATCAGGAGACAGCCTAGACTCCGGCGGGGAATTCCACTCCTTAGCTGTACGCATGATAAATGTGTACCCAAAACGCTTTGTACGTATGGGTGGGATGTCCAACATGTACCGGTGGCGCAATGCCGGACGTCTTAAGGTCCGATGATGGAACGGATTTGACGGAATTAAATTTTCTTGAACAAATACAGTTAATCTAAGAAACGAACTTTCTAAATACTTTAATAGCAATTCACGGCACTGTGCTTCCCGACGCGATATCGTGCCGTGTTACCGTGGTGGCGTCGCGTCGTTAATTCATGATGGCAGCGTCCTACTGTGACATTAGAGCCTTAAATTATGTCTTTTCTTATTGTGGCCAAGCCCTAAATCTGTTGGATTCTAAGCAGACTTTCCATAAGTTGAAGTCGCCTTTCAGACTAACCAGCTGTGGTCGAAAATCGATATTTTAAATGTAGCAAGCGGAAATTCTAGCCTAATATAATAATGGAGTTAAATTGTACGTTTTTTGGTAGGAGGTAATAATTTCTACAAGATTTTTAGAAAAAATTGCCGAGGCCCTGGGCCGCAATGGGCAACTAAAGGACACTCCCTATTTCTAGAGGGGGAGAAGTCATTGGATAATCTTCACCTCATTTAAAAACTGGGCAAGTGCGAGTAGGACTCTTGCACTGAGGGTTCCGTACAAACTTGAAAGGTAAATTGCGGTTTACGATTTACGACGTATTAAAAAAAAAAACTACTTACTAGATCTCGTTCAAACTAATTTTCGGTGGAGGTTTGCATGGTAATGTACATCATATATTTTTTTTAGTTTTATCTTCCTCTTATTTTAGAAGGTACAGGGAGGGACTAATTTTGAGTTTCAGTTCTAAGTATGGGGAACGCCAAAAGTTTATTGTTTTTTTTTTTCTATTTTTGTGTGAAAATCTTAATGCTTTTCACAGAATACATCTACTTACCAAGTTTCAACAGCATAGTTCTTATAGTTTCGGAAAAAAGTGGCTGTGACATACTGTCGGACAGACAGACAGGCATGTCGAATCCATAAGGGTTCCGTTTTTTTGCGATTTGGCTACGGAACCCTAAAAAGCAAAACCTAAATACCGCAGGCGGTCACGGCTAGTAACAAACCAACGTAATTACTAAGACCACTAACTAAAGCGATTAACTCCGTACATATTGTAGCTGACGAACGTTGTCGCTCCAATCAGCCGTCTCCGGCACCGGACGGCCGGACGTCCGGTGATCCGGCTGCCGGACAGACGGGTTCCGGGGCAAGGGTATCTTGTTACGTTTTGATTAATGTTGTAGATTTTACGGCGTGTGATACTTCATTTAAGTTTTTTTTTTCTGTAATGGCGCGTTTTGTTTTCGCTGTATCTATCCAACTAAATCGTTTAAACGTTAACATTTGATGATATGACAATCCTCGTTTGGATTTATCATTGATATATTATTTCAATGATATCTAATCATCATCATCATCATCATCATCATTTCAGCCGAAAGACGTCCACTGTTGGACATAGGCCTCCCCCAAGCGTCGCCACAATGACCGATCCTGTGCTTCTCGCATCCACCGCACTCCCGCGACCCTCACCAGGTCGTCGGTCCACCTTGTGGGAGGCCCTTGACCGCTACCGGAGTCAAGGGTAGACGGGCTGCCGGGCACTAGGGGCCATTTTTTGGTTGTGCTTATCATTGGGGGGATTTGCCATAATCGCCACGCTTGGCATGCGGGTTGGCGATCGCAGTTTGGTTGTTGGAATTCACAAAGAATGCTGCTGCCCATTCTCTGGTATGTCCCTTAGTCTAGTCTTAGTCTTAGTATGATATCTAATAAAAAGTCTAAATAAAGTAGGCCAAATGAAGGTTGAAATATCATCAAACTTTAACGTTTAAAACGATCTGGCCAGTTTTACTTAGCTATATCATGAAGTGATCAATTTCTAAGATCTGGGCACGACTTATACATCTATATAGGGTGACTGGTAATTAGTGACCGATACTTAAACACGTGATTGTACTCATGATAACAAACAACTTTCCCAAAGAAACTTTTTTTATTTCCATTTAGACCTCAAATAACACGGGACAAGGGCAGAAAGATGATGATGATGAAGGCTAGAGTGAATAGGCTCTTAATAAACTAGTGCCCCTCACCATCAATGATTGCGTCACTGCTTACCATCAGGTGGGATCGCAGTCAAGCACTGGTTTATATCAATAAAAAAATTATTCAACTGTCTAACTTTTACGGTTTATGAGATACAGTCTGGTTACATACGGACAAACAGACGGACGGACCTTAGTAGGGTTTTTTTTTCGGGTTGGAAAATCATCTAATGACATCCCCCGCTCTTGCGCGGAGCGACAGATATTGTCAGTGTGAAAGCGAAACCCGGGGCCCTGGGACGAAGGCAAAGAAGGAACAGGAGTGGGTTTTTAGTCAGTAAAAATCTGACACTATCTCTCGCTTCGCCCAAGAGCGAGATTTGTCATAAGATGATTTACCAACCTAAAAAAAAAAAAATTGTCAGACTTTTACTGACTAAAAACCCACTCCTGTTCCTTCTTTGCCAATTTTCCAGGGCACCGGGGATCACTTAGCCATGACCGCAGTAGGCTTCGACCCTGCTGGGCCCCTACGGTTGCTGACATCTCCTTGAGGCGCGTGTGGAACACTACGCGCCGTCGACGACTTGGGCTCGGCTCGGAGCCACCCATTGCTCGCCGTACCTTAGGTAGGGTACGGAATCCTAAAAAGGCCTTCCGCCTTCCGGTACGCGTTCATCGCTCCAGAACCTTTCTTAATAATCCCTCAAACTAACCCAGTTTCACTTGCTCTCTGAATATTGCAAGTCACTAACCGCCAGTCAGACGCCTCTATCGAAACGACGTGAGATCATCGTTATTATCGAGATTCCTTTATCAAGTGCCTTGTGCAGTACATAATAGTCATCCCTGTTACGTATATAAAGGGTGGTTGATATTAATAGTTTGTTAATATAATAATAATAAAAATATAATATAACATTCCACAACTATCACACAACGTTGTCTAGTCCCAAGCTAAGCAGAGCTTGTGTTATGAGTACTAGACAACTGTTAAAAACATACTTATCTTAGATAAATTACACCCAGATACAGAACAAATGATCGTGCTCATCACACAAACATTTGTCCTGGGTGGGAATCGAACCCACGACCTCCGTCATAGCAGTCAGGGTCACTAACCACTAGACCAACAGGCCAGTCAAATTAACTGTAAGAGAATTCTTAAGGAGGCTCTTCAAAAAATGTCCTACAATGATACAGAGAATTTACTGATCGTGCTAGTGTTTTTTTTTTTTTTACAATTTTTGATCTAGGTTAAGTATCTTGTTAGTTAAGAAACTAGAAGTTAAGATTTGGTAACATTATAAATTAATAGTATAAGATAACTTGTCTACTTTACAGTTTTTTTACACGTTTTTATTGTACTATAAAATCCTTTTGATTATTTGTTAATTTTAAATTATTTTAGCTCTTTTCGCCTGAAACACAGGATTTCCCAGTTCAGGCACGTAATACTCAGAATTAAGATTTATATTTAAGACTGTATTACTTTATCCTGTAAAGAATTTTGAATAACTATTATTATTATTATTATTTGTTCTAGCTAACCCGTTGAACTTCGTACCACCAAACTGGCAATATAGTAGATTGACTGGCCTGTTTGTCTAGTCGTTAGTGGCCCTGACTGCTATGCCAGACATCGTGGGTTCGATTCCCACCCAGGACAAATGTTTGTGTGATGAGCACGATCATTTGTTCTGCGTCTGGGTGTAATTTATTTATAATATGTATGTATTTAGAAATATATAAGTATGTTTATCAGTTGTCTAGTACTCATAATACAAGCTCTGCTTAGCTCAGGACTAGACGGCGTCGTGTGATAATTGTGGAATATTATTATTATTATCTTTCGGTATAGTCAACCGATTGCGATGAAACAAAAACTAAATAATATTTCAAGTTTCACACAATTTTAATGTATAAAAGTTATCTACATCGATTTCGAATTTCTAAAAACTTCTACAGATTTATTATATATATACATTATTTGGATGTAGATGCCAGAACTAACGCTCTGTATAAATACCAGTTACTGGCCATGGTTCGGTGATGGGGCGTTCGCCTCCTTCTGAGAAGTGGTAATGCTAGCGACGGAGACGGCTGCACACGTGAAGGAATACTGGCCGGTAGGCGAGGGTTTTCAGAAGACGACCAATGGGTAGCTCGTGGTCCGGCGGAAGGGATGGAGCCCAAGTTGTTGATGGCGGGTACTGTTCCACGCGGTTCACGTTCTCAAAGAGATGTCAGCAAACTGTATGGGCTCAACAGGGCTGATGCCCGCTAAAGCCGCGGGGATTTTCTGAAAAGGAAACCCGTAGTCCTTGAACGCTAAAGGCGATTGAAGGTCATCATCATCATCATCATTTCAGCTGAAAAACATCCACTGCTAGACATAGGCCTCTCCTAAGTGTCGTCACAATGAACGGTCCTGTGCGTCTCGCATCCATCGGATCGCATCGGGGATTGAAGGTCAAGGCCGGAACGTGAGGTGGTATTTAATATTTTCCCACCACAAAAAAGGTTTATCTTAACCACTTTGCTCTGTTTACCAAAATTTCATAGTCCCATTTAAAAAAGGCAGCCTGTATATGGCTCGAGTTGCTGACTCACTCAGGCACTTGTATTCTGCTCGTGCTTGGAACTCGAGCATAAAATATTATGCGATAAGAATGTACATTTTGGCAGATGTCCAATATTTTGCTCATTGGAAATGGCTTCGGGGTACTTTTCAACTTTTTGCAGAAATGCAATAGGCACCCTTTACAAATCGGTTCGTAATGAGTTTTTGTATCTGAGTTTTTACCCAACTGCGTTAGAGGAGAGGTTATGTTTTTCAAATGTATGTATGTGTGCTGTATATTACGCGTCTGCATTGCTCTACGAAGGTTGAGGAGGTCGTGGAGTATATGAAGATAAAGAGCAACTAGACTCTGTAGGTCGAAAGGCTGGATTCGCGCCATGATACCACTATACATGATAGGACTGGCCTGTTGGTCTAGTGGTTAGTGGCCCTGACTGCTATGCTGGAGGTCGTGGGTTCGATTCCCACTCAGGACAAATGTTTGTGTGATGCGCACGATCATTTGTTCTGTGTCTGGGTGTAATTTATCTATATATGTATGTATTTGGAAATATATAAGTATGTTTATCAGTTGTCTAGTACCCATAACACAAGCTCTGCTTAGCTTGGGACTACACGGCCTTGTGTGATAGTTGTGGAATATTATTATATTGTATTATTATACCAACCTTAAGTCGTTGGTGATACGAGTTCCAACCCACCACATACCTACCACACCACACTACACCACACCACAGACCTTTTTAAGAGAGGACTTTTGGCCGAAAGGTGTCGCGTATCGACGTTTCCGAGAAAGGCTACGCGGCACCACGCAGCGGAACACGACGCCGATGTTACGTGTGTAATTATAGTTAATTGTTTGTGTTATTTTTAAAATGTATTAGTTTATTTTGTTTATAAGATTGTAATATTATGTATTTTATCTATGGGCCTTAGTTGCCTGACAATAAAGAAATAATTATAATAATAAAATGTAATTTATATGTGTTTACAATGAATAAAGGAAATAGTAATAATAATAGCTCAAAGTTTCGCCAAACTTTAGTAACAGTGGGCTATTTAGTAGTTTTGAGCTGAGTCCGAGCCTGACTGGACAGGTCCACTCAGAACTGTGTGGTTCTTTCTTCAAAAGACCATCTCAGACTCCAATCTGCATGGTTCTGAATCATGTCATTTGCCCATTACATATTTACTGTATGGACTTTAAAAGAGACTTTGACCCCTAAGTTTGTTTCGGTGTTTCTTCTCAGGGTCAGCTAGGACTAGGAGAACACCGGCTTCATCTAGTTTAAATTGACAAAAAATATTACGTGTAAAAGTGTTTTAAAAAACCTATTTGGAAAAATATAATTTATCATTTACTGAGTATACTGAATATAATTCAATATGCAATTAGTAAAAAGAAATAGTATAGCACCACTTTCATACAGCACCATCTATTCCCAAACTAAGCAGAGCTTGGGCTATGAGTACTAGACAACTGATAAACATACTTATATATTTCTAAACACATATTACAGATAAATTAATTACGCCCGGACACAGAACAAGTGAGAAAATTGTGTGTAACTTGATATATTACTTAGGCTTTGTTTCATCGCAATCGGTTGACTATACCGAAAGATAATAATAATAATATTCCACAACTATCACACAACGCCGTCTAATCCCAAGCTAAGCAGAGCTTGTGTTATGAGTACTAGACAACTGATAAACATTCTTCTATATTTTTCTAAATACATACATATTATAAATAAATTACACCTAGATACAGAACAAATGATCATGCTCATCACACAAACATTTGTCTTGGGAGGGAATCGAACCCATGACATCCGGCATAGCAGTCAGGGCCACTAAACACTAGACCAACAGGCCAGTCAAATATTATTTTGATATTACAGATTACGCTTCAATTGTATTTATATGTATGTACTTAAAAGTGCTTGGCCAGACTGGCAGCGCGGTGCGGGGAGCGGTGCGAGTGGAGGGTCAGGGTTTCTGTTCGCCGCCCGCGTATGTACGAGCTATGGCATGCTATGGGGCCCCGCGTTTAGCAACCCGCGCCGCTTCCCACGCCCACGTTCCCACTGTGGACACTCAAATGAAATTCTTCTGTTGAAATTGCCACGCCGCGCACGCTCCGCACCCGCTCTTCCAGTCTGGCCGAATGTATAGATTGAACAGCCTGTGACCTTCAAAACTACGCTAAACCCTACCCCGTTTTGTTAAACCCTCATTAAACTACAAACTTAAGTATAATGACTATAGTATATCGTTTAAAAACTAATTAAAATACTCTTCAACAGAATTATAATGGTTGCGCTATCGAAAGAACAATACAACTAATCTAAATAGTATCTAGACTGCAGCTCGGATCGACCATTGTTTTCATAGATCTAGTCGTTTTTACTAGTTTTTTTTTTCGGTGGAAAAATCATCCAATGACATCGCGGGGTATGTGTCTTGGGCGGAGCGGGAGATAGTGTCAGACTTTTACTGACTAAAAATCCACTCCTGTTCCTTCGTTGCCTTCGTTTCAGGGCCCCGGGGTTCTCTTTCGCGTCACCCATGGCCCCAGTAGGCTTCGACCCTGCTGGGCCCCTACGGTTTTGCTGACATTTCCTTGAGGCGCGCGTGAAACACTACGCGCCTTCGATAACTGGGGACGGTTACCGGACGATCGGACGGCGAGCCACCCATTGCTCGCCGTCCACAAGCCAGCGCCTACGGTGGCTGGAAATTGGGATCAGGATACCGGTGGCTGGGGCGTGAAAGCCGTTCTCTCGCGCGTGCGGCCTCCTCCTTTGTTAGCATTACTGTTTCGCAGAAGGAGGCGACCGCCTGCCACTCCTTCTCGCTTCGGACCATGGCCTGTACCAAGGCCCGGCGCGAGAGATCGCTGTCGCCGATTGCCCCCACGAGGACACGGCGGTGCTCTGCTTAGGCGGGGCACACCTCTACCGTATGCTCCACCGTGTCCTCCGGGCGGTGCACACTATGGTGACACCCAGGCGTTTCTTCCGACTAGTTTTTATTAAAGTTACAATATTTGTATGTATGTTTGTTTAAGGCAGAGACAAGGTAAAACGCCATGTTTTATTTTGGTCTTTTTTATGTATGATACTAGCAGTCCCGATAGGCGTTGTCCTAAAGCTGACATTTCGTCAGAAAAATATTGAGAACTCGATTGCAGCGCCACCTATCGGATCTAATTGTATTTTCAAACCATCCAAGGTTCTAATCAAATGGTTAGTGTGAAAACGAAACGGAACCCGGGCCCTGGGACGAAGGCAACGAAGGAACAGGAGTGCGTTTTTAGTCAGTAAAAGTCTGACACTATCTCTCGCTCCACCCAAGAGCGTAATTTCTCATAAAATGATTTTCCCCCCTTAAAAAAAAATACAAATAAAATTTGATCCAAATCGGTCATGCCGTTTAGGAGGTGTTAGGTGACAGCAAACATACAGAAGAAAAAATAGTGAATGAATATATAAAGATAAAACTAGTGCTTGACTGCGATCCCACCTGATGGTAAGCAGTGATGCAATTATTGATGGTGAGGCGCACTAGTTTATTAAGAGCATATTCCGGACGAAGCAAAACGCTTAGTCCGGACCGTTGAAGTTTCAACAACGTAAGTTTAAAGTAGTTTTAAGTTTCGCCTAGTTTTCTAGCAGCTACCTTGGCTTTGGACTCAACTACTTAATCTGAATTGTAAAAATCAACAAACCATCAAAATACAAGCAAATATCTACTTACCTCTCTGAAACAACTGGTAGCCTAAAAAACGTCCATTCACTGTTTAATGTTGAATTTAAACAAGGTCCACTGAACAGTTAGAATAAGGTTTTTTTTTGTTGGTTCATTTTTCCACAAAAAAGTTCACAGACGCGTGTCTCAAACGGATAGCACTCGAGCTCGCATTGAGCTGAATTGAGCCGAGATATCGTGTCCGTCAGCGGTGTCTATGTGTGCGTTGCTCGAGAGCTCGAGAGTTCTGTACCTATCTATTTTATGGTAGAGGTGTCAACAACGTTAGGGTGGACACTCGTCGTTCGTCGGGTTGTCCGATGGTAGAAAGGTGATGGCGGAATCAAAGTCATATAATTTCAGTGCACGCTCCCCAAAATGCATCCTGTAAAATACCGAAAGGCTACACCTGCGCACCAAGGGTTTTGTAAATTGGTGTTAACCAAGTCTGGATCACCAATTAGCACTAAAAAAAGTTAGAGAGTTCTGAAAATGATTTTTAGAGTGTGTAGCGACATCTATGGCGTCACATAAGAACTAATCCTGCATCACGCAATTAAAGTTCTCCGCGCGATAAGAACATATAGAACAGCCCGAAATCGTCTGTCGGGCAGTTGTCCACCAGACATAACACCTGTCTGGTCGGAAGATCCTTTCTTTTCAACAGAGGTTTGCGGGACTTTACTCTCTGTTCTGCATACCTCCAAAAGAGTTTTTAATATCATGCAGAAAATTTCAAAATGCAAAAGAAAGCGTGCCGCGTGCGTATTCCACGCATTACAATAAATACTTGTATGAAATGGATATTTGCGGAGGTTACGCGTGCAGGGCAAACTGCATTCGTGATCAAACCGCACGATATTAAAAACACACTTTTAATGAGTATAATAGGGAACATGCTTGAAAAAAATAATTATTATTTAACCAGTTTATCAATATACAAAAATAGAATACTAATTGTTAAAATGCGCGCCTCAGAGAGATTTCAGTAAGATTGACGGGGCCGGTTAGAGCTGATACCTGCCATTTCTGTGAATTGTTCGAAAGAGTATATTGTGAAGGGCTTTGTTGAGCCCTTCATAATGTACTCAATGTGTTATAGATTGGCAGAGGTCTTTACTAAAGTAGTTTTACACAAATTTATGTTTTGATTTCTATAGAAACCTAAATAATAGCCAAAAAATATCTCATCATCATCTTCATCAGCTTCCTGCCCCTGTCCCATGTTATTTGGGGTCGGCGCAACACGTTTTTTTCTTCCATTTTGCCCTGTCACTCGTCATGCTATCACTAACTTCCTTTTCTTTCACATCACTCTTCACACAATCCATCCATCTTTTCTTTGGTCTCCCTCTCCCTCTCCATCCATCCACATGTAAGCTCATAACTCTTTTAGTAACATGCGTTTCATCCCTCCTCTTCACATGACCATACCAAGACAAACGATTCCCTTTCAACTTTTCAGTCACTGGTGCCACTTTCACACTTCCCATAATATACTCATTCCTCACTTTATCCATTCTCGTCACACCACACATCCATCTTAACATTCTCATCTCCGCTACGTGCAATCTTTTTTCATCCGTCTTTTTCACAACCCAACATTCTGATCCATACAGTGTGACAGGTCTTATCACGGACTATGTTTTCAAAATATGTAAAGAAAGATGTGTTATTCAAATTAATTAATTTATTTCACACAGGCCTACACGGCCACTTATAAAACGTCAGAAGCTAGTGCACGGTTCCAAATTGGTCGTTTCCTATGGAGAAGAACCGACAAGAAACTTCATGGTTACTCTTTTAAAAATGGTTTTTCTTACAATATTTCCATATTCATAATCACGAAAGAACGGTTGTATGGAAATACTAGCTTCTGCCAGCGGCTTTGCTCGCGTGAAAATAGGTTTTTTTGTACAAAAATTCTTTAGACCCCTGTTTCATCCCCTTAGGGGGTACATTTTGGAAAATCCTCTCTTTGTGGTCGCCTACGTCATAAAAGGAAACCTTGTGCAAAGTTTCACACTCCTAGGCCCCGTTCGGGTGTGCGTTGATATGTCAGTCAGTCAGTTTCTCCTTTTATACAAATAGATTATATATCGGGCCGTTCTTATCAGCAACGACCTATATCGTCAAACTCGTACAATTTGTTGTTATCACAACGTTTAATCATGTCGAATAAAAATATGGTGTTATTTGCACTACGTCTCATAAAGGCGCCAAGCAGCCATAGTAAATTCCATCATTTAAACTTTTGCGCCGCAACACTTGCAAATGACAAGCATTTAGGGCCACAAGAAATCGATTTTTGGCGGCTTATTGTTGCCGTCAACTACACACTCGCAAACGCGTACAGTCTAACGGGGTAAACAGGAACGCAGGGGTGAATAGGAATAGGATCTTTGAAGGGGATCTCCGCGTTAATTAACAATTTTTCCCAGCATTTAAGTAATTCTGTTTATTCACTAATTGTAATAAAAACGGATGCTTTGATAGAAATCAATTTTATATACATATATATATATATATATATATCTTTCGGCCCCAACGGCCATCCGTTCTGCGAGCAATGTGCCCTGCCCATTGCCACTTTAGTTTGGCGATTCTTCGTGCTATATCGGATATCCTCATTCCTGATTCGATCACGCAAGGAAACTCCGAGCATAGCCCTTTCCATTGCCTTTTGGGTGACTTTAAGTCTTCTGATGAGGCCCATTTAATATTTATTATATGATGACTTAAGGCTCTGAAACGTGGTCGCTTACAATGGGCGTTATCAGAAGGCTTAAAGTCACCCAAAGGGCAATGGAAAGGGCTATGCTTTTAAAAGAGTAACCATGGAGTTTCTTGCCGGTTCTTCTCCATAGGAAGCGACAAATTTGTCACACGTCTTCGAATTTTTGTTTCTAGGACATGCCGGTTTCCTCACGATGTTTTCCTTAACCGTTTTGAGAGCAGTGGTGATGAAATTAATTACACAAAGTAATGCGCCTGGCTGGGTTTGAACCCGTAACCTACAACTCGTAAGTCGAGGCCGTTACCACTCGGCCACCACTGCTCCTGCACAACACATATAAATTACATTTTTTTTTAAACTGGATGATATAAAACAAAAATATTTTATTTAATTCAAGCCCCCACCATTTTTTCTCAACACAAAACCTTTTAAATACACCTTTTCACCGCTCATTAACTCCGAAAAGTGATAAAAACATCGTTAATCACAAGCTCTAAAGATTCGCTATTGCTCTCCCTGGAGTTGACAGGATCCGGCGTCCGGATGTTTGCTTAAAAAGCTTTAGAGCAACTTGCTTATGATTTGTAAGAAATATGGTTGAAGGGGTCCATTTTTAGGTTTCGTACCAAAAGGGTAAAATGGGACCCTGTTACTAAGATTCTGTTGTCCGTCCGTCTGTTACCAGGGTTTATCTTATGAACCGTGATAGTTAGAAAGTTGAAATTTTCACAGATGATGTATTTCTGTTGCCGCTATAACAACAAATAAGTACTATAAAACAGAATAAAATAAATATTTAAGGGTTGTTTTTTTGTTTCTCGTTTTTGCTTGATATTGATAACGGCAACAGTTATACGTTAGAAATTTTCACATAATATATATATATATACTTAAAAAAAAAAAAATTAAAATAAAACATATATTAAAGGGTTCCGTACCTCAAAACGAAAAAACGGAACCCTTATAGGATCACTTTGTTGTCCGTCCGTCTGTCTGTCTGTCATGACCCTTTAACTCGGAAACGCGTCGAAGTAGCGAGTTGAAATTATCATAATACTCAGGTCTGCGATCCTTTGAAGCTGTGAAAAAATCAAACTTCTGAGATAACGAAAAAAAGATACGGTCGTTTATGTCGGTTAACGGACGACCGGACGGCGAGCTACCCATTGCTCGTCATCCACACGGCCGCGTCTGCGTTGGCTGGAAATGGGGGTCGGGATCCCCGTGGTTGGGGCGTGCCTCCTTCGCTAGCATTAATGCTTCGCAGGAGGCGACCGCCTCCCATTCCTCCTCGCTTCGAATCATAGCCTGTACCAGGCCGTGGCGTGAGAGGTCATTGCCACCGATCACCCCCACGAGGACACAGCGGTGCTCTGCCCAGGCCAGAACCCTGCGCTCCCGCTCAATTTCTTAATCGTCTAAATATGACCTATGCATTTAAATGTTTGAGCCTGCTTTAGGTCCTTCAAGAAATAACTATAACCTACTCTCCTACAAAAATCTGTCAAACTCATGACGCAAAATAACAGTGATAGATGATGTGGGTTCGACAGTTATTGATAAAGTGCTCGTTTGAGGAAAAACATGTGATTTGGACGTAATTGATCATTTGTCAGTTACTGACACAATGTGAGAAAAAAATCTGTTCGCGTCCCTGGTGCGCCGGGTGTGGGCCAGCCCCAATGCCATCCTGGCAATGATCGCCGACAGGCTAGACTGTCCATATATACGACATGCCTATGGAAGACATGCTGCTGTTCCAATTCCTGTTAGGAAATTGTAATAAAACGATAAATGTATTTAAATATAATAATGACATTTATTTGAATTTTAATTTTATATAATTTATTTTAATATTTAATACAATTCTTTTAATATCTGACTGACTGACGGTGTAAATCTGACATTTATTGATCTAATGTAACATTGTATTAACTATTGAACTGAATTTGACTTTGTATTATTATTTTTAATTTTTAATTTTTCAAATTGAATTGTAATGTAACTATGGGTATTTCAAGCCTGAAATAAATTAATTTATTTTATTTTATTTTATATAGCTGCTTTAACTGAGAATGCAGCATGTACAGTCAGGGGATAAAAGTACAGTTCAACCTTACCAATGCTTCGCCTCCTTCTGCGAAGCAGTAATGCTTGCAAAGGAGGCGGCCGATCGCGTGAGGCAGCGGTCCTCACGCCCCAACCGCCGCCGTTATTCCAATCCCGATTTCCGGCCACCGTAAGCGCGGGCTTGCGGACGGCGAGCAATGGGTGGATCGCTGTCCGACCGTCTGGTAACCGTCCGGACGAAAAAAACCCTTACTAAAATGTCTATAATTTCTTTGTAAAAGAGGGTCAATGGTTCACGACTGATTTAATTCGTAGTATATTGAACAACCTTGTCGATAGTTATATTTTTGATCCGTTTGGGGTTGAGACTCATGGGCCGTGGGGTCCGAGTGCTCATGCGTTTTATAAAGAATTATCCAAACGGCTAGTTGACACTTGACGTAACCAAAGGGCTGGCTCTTACCTCGGTCAGAGATTAAGCATTGCCATACAACGTGGCAATGCCGCTAGTCTTTTGGGCACACTTCCAGTCGACAGCGATGCGGAGGAATTTTTTGACGCCATATTTTAGATAGGAATTATTGTGTATATAATATGTCATTTTAATTAGTTAAGTGTTTTTATTTTTCTTGTTATATCGTATGTTCAAAATAAAATAAAAAAGCAGCATTGAATAAACTAGTTGTGGACTATTGAACTTCTACAACAAAGAAATTTTAGACACTGGTATCAAAAGTGCAGTTGCACTCCAACTGCACTTTTGATCCCTGACTGTGCAATTATAAAATTTGTATTATTTATTTCTGGACTTTGAGAGTCAAGCAGTTGGAGTCGTGTCATAACACAAATTTAAAGTCGTTTGTGGTGCGGATGCCAACTCACCATTTGGAGACTTTCCTCAAAGGCCAGTTTTGGCTGAAGGGTGTCGTGTATCGACAATTTCGTGGAAGGATATCGACCTCGCAGCGAAACACGACGCCGTCACTTCGTGTGCAATTATTTGTAAAAATAAATATATTAGTTGTTGTATGTAGTTAACGCGTCAAGATGGCTGCGGACCCGGCTATTGTCCACGCTAACGAGTGGGCGTCAACTCCTGCGCAAATCGGTCAAGTGCGAGCCGTTATTATTATTAATTACCTTGGAGTTGTTTACTATAAATTTCGATGTATTTTGTACGATCATTCATTCCGTCCTCGCCGCCGAGGCCCGCCGCGACAATCCCGTAAACGTCCTCCCCGTCCCTTGCTCGAGCCAGCCCGCGTCGCTGAGCCGTAGTTTTAAAATTCCCCAATAATAATAATAAAATCTTTGTTCGATCCAGCCCGTCCCTTGCTGGCCCCCCCCCAGCGACGCCCTAAGCCGAGGTTCGTACCCCACAGGGGGTGCCCTTAGCGTGTAGTCGCTTAGTTTTAAGTTTAGTTAAGTAAGCCCTGGCTGGAGGCTTTGATTCTCGAATTGAGGCCGCCACAGGCAAGTCCGGTTAAGCAGCCGACAACCTCCTAGGTTGACCTGCGAGAGGCCAAACACAAAAAAAAAAGTAGGTACTATACTACTTCAATATGTATTAGTTTATTATTTTTAAGATTATTCTATGTATCCTGTCTATGAGCCTGATGATGATGATGATGAAGCTTAAACATGCGATTTCATACGCGTAGAGTTTAACAATCTCTCTCCTTTCTGAACGTTGTCGCTTACAATGGGCCTCATCAGGAGGATTAAAGTTACCCGAAGGGAAATGGACGAGGGTATGCTCGGAGTTACTTGCGTGTTCACATCAAGAATGAAGATACCAAGAGAACCAAGGTCGCCGACTTAGCTTGAAGATTCGCCAAACTTCGACGGACGGCGAGCTACCTTGCTCACCGTCTACAAGCCCGCGCCTACTGTGGCTGGAAATCGGGATCGGAATCCCGGTGGCTGGGGCGTGAGGGTTGCTCCCTCGAGCGTGCATGTGCGGCCTACTCCTTCACTAGTATTACTGCTTCGCAGTAGGAGGCGACCGCCTGCCACTCCTTCTCGCTTCAGTCCAGACAGACGGATAACAAAGTGACATAAGTTCCGTTTTTTCCGACTTAGATATGGAACCCTAAGAAAATCTGGGCAAGTGCGAGTCGGACTCGTACACTGAGGGTTCCGTACAAACCAATACTTATGTAAACAGTTTAATTCCTGAATGGAGTTTTGAAGATTTTTCCGAATCACATTTTTTTTTTTGTGACATAACAACAAATTTACAATTTTCAGATTTATTCCTATATTTGAACCATAAAACCTTGCTTTATGCCAAATTTCAGGCTTCTGGGTCAACGGGAACTAGCCTATGAAATTTGATTTCCTTGAGACTGTCGAAATATATGTTTTTTGCGACATAAACGACCGTATCTTTTTTTTTCGTTAACTTATAAGTTTGATTTTTTCACAGCATCAAAATGCCAATTTGGACGTATGGTATCCAACTCTGGGGCTGTACTAAACGGAGCAACATCAAAATAATACAACAGTTCCAAAATAAAGTACTTAGGGATGCTGTAAAAGCACCTCGGTACATCAGAAATGACGACCTCCACCGTGACCTCAAAATGGAACTCGTCACCACCATCATTCAAAAATTTGCTGAAGCCCACGAACACAGACTTCACCGACACGCGAATGCTGAGGCTATACAGCTGTTAGACAATACGGACCTAGTGCGTAGACTAAAGAGAACTAAACCTTTGGAGTTAGTGTAGTGTTTAAAGTTAGTGTATAATAGTGATCAATGCTGTGCTATGCATATTACACATGAACAAAGTGTTTTTATCAATATCAGACTCTAAGAAAGTGTTATGGACTTCTATAAGTGCTAATTCTTAGTTTAAGCAAACCGTATAAAAATAAGTTAGAGTTAAATTACTTATTAGTCTTTTAGGCTAGATTGTAATCAATTATTAAGAAATTTATTCTTAATAATAAGGAAAAAAAAAAACAGCATCAAAAAACCGCAGACTTGACCAGACGGACGGACAACAAAGTGATCGTATAAGGGTTCCGTTTTTCTTGTTGAGGTACAGAACCCTAAAAATGAACTACATAATAACCGCTCTTTTATTATATTTAAGCTGAGTATTAAAGCTCGTAAAATATAATGATCCATCTCTTCTAATTCGCCTGAAGGCTGACAATTTACGTAAATACATATTTTGGTTTTGGAATAAATAGTTAATATGACTAGCGGCTTCGCCCGGGTGAAAGTAGATTTCTCTATAATACTAACTTTGGACCCCCGTTTCATCCATTTAAGGGTTTTTTTTAGGTGGGAAAATCATCTAATGACAAATCGCGTTCTTGGGTGGAGCGAGAGATTGAGTCAGACTTTTACTGACTAAAAACCCACTCCTGTTCCCTCTTTGCCTTCATCCCGGGGCCCCCGGCTATCCATTTAGGGGGTGAATTTAGGAAAACCCTCTCTTAGTGCTCTTTTATGTCATAAAAGGGCGCCTTATGCAAATCTTCACGCTCCTAGTCCCAGTAGTTTCGGATGTGCGTTGATATGTCAGTCAGTCAGTTTCTCCTTTTATATATAGATAGACTAGCTTCTGCCAGCGGCGTTGCCCGCGTAAAAATAGGTTTTTCTATACAAACTTTGGACCCCCGTTTCATCCATTTAGGGGGTGAATTTTGGAAAAACCCTCTCTTAGTGCTCGCGTATGTCATAAAATGTCATTGTATGCCTTATGCAAAATTTCACGCTCCTAGTCCCAGTAGTTTCGGCTGTACGTTGATATGCCAGTCAGTCAGTTTCTACTTTTATATATATAATAGATTACCTAGTTCAGGCATGTGACACGTGTAACCTCTATAATTTGTTTTATATACTTCAGTTTTATCATGTTTATTTCTGTTTTTATACATCTTCTTTTTATAATGTGAATATGAGAACACTGTGGACTCCGCGAATTCATACCCATACACTTTTTACTGTTATTATTTTTATTGTGCTTTTGGGTATAATGTAGTGGTTGTATTGTATTGTATTATTGCTATTAATATTGTAATATATTATTGTGTACATAGACTTGGCTCACGAGGTATTGTACAGATAGTCGTGTCAGCCAATGGCTTAATAGCAGGGGCGCCGACTCTGTGGGTGCTCGGGGGCTCGAGCACCCATGAGAAATAAACAGTGGGTGCCGAGCACCCTTGAGAATAGACATCACGAAACAGATCAGTAAACCTTTTAGGTTACGTATAAATTATAATATTTCTTGATAATAAAACTAGTTTCATTTTTAAATAATGGTTTAATTTTACATTTTTATTAAACTTAATTAATAAGTAATTAAGTACGCAGTAAGTAAGTAGGACATTTATTTATTTGTCGGTCGATCAGTGTGCATTTCTCTTCTCACACTTCGACACTTTTTCGAGTCATCAAATGAGCATGAGCACCCATGAGGTTTTCTAAAAGCCAGTGCCCCTGTTTAACAGTCACGCGGCTCGACCAACATCTTAGGAGGCTCTCGTTAGGCGGCTGAATCAAGGGCTTGATTTAAAAGCTGTTCTTTTTGATAATGCCTTTTTAGGACGTTCCTATCTCTGGAGTCCTAACCGTAGTAGCTTGGGTACCCTGTTCCCGATAGCGGTGGGATACAGTTCTTTTAACTATTTGTTGTTGAAATATTTTTTATTTATTTATTTATTCTTCATGCACAAAGGAGTACAGAGGCGGACTTAATGCCTTAAGGCATTTTCTACCAGTCAACCTTTGGGTGATGCAGAGACAAATTGTGGTAGGTGCAATATTACCATTACATATTATAAAATTCTTTATGGAAATACATACCTATAAACTACAAATACAATATATAATATATATCAGTCAACCTTTGGGTGATGCAGAGACAAATTGTGGTAGGTGCAATATTACCATTACATATTATAAAATTCTTTATGGAAATACATACCTATAAACTACAAATACAATATATAATATATACTCATATTTACTCAACTACTATGAAAAAAAAAAAAATAATTAAAAAGAAGAACACACGAGTCTATTAAAACAACTATAGGGAGCTTCAAAGCTCGTTTGAAAAAATAAGCCATTTTTTCGAGCAAGCTTTTTATTCTTTTGACGAATTTATGATTTAATATAATTTAACTTTGACGCGAATGTTAATTTGGAATGAAAATTATTTTGACTTTTATATTAATTTGTAATTTGACTTCGATTATTTTTTTTTCCTTCTTTTATTTGTTTGACTTTTTTTTTCTATTCGTTATAAACCAGTGCTTGACCGCGATCCCACCTGATGGTAAGCAGTGATGCAATCATTGATGGTGAGGCGCACTAGTGTATTAAGAGCCTTTTCACTCTAGCCTTGAAGGCACCTAAATTATAGTTGGACGGGAAGACCGCAGCAGGCAAATTGTTCCAGTCCCTCGATGTACGCGGTATTAACGACGAAGCAAATCGCTTAGTTCGGACCGTTGGTGTTTCAACAACGCCGATACTCGCCGTACGTCGGGTTGTCCGATGGTAGAAAGGAGATGGCGGAATCAAGTCATGCAATTCCCGTAAAACATTGTTATGTACCTAATCATTTCTTGACAAATCTAATATATAAAATTCTCGTGTCACAGTTTTCGTTACCATACTCCTCCGAAACGGCTTGACCGATTTTGATGAAATTTTTTGTGCTTATCCGGTATCTATGAGAATCGGCCAACATCTATTTTTCATCCCCCTAAATGTTAGGGGTAGTCCACCCCTAAAATTTTTTTTTGTTTTTTAGACAAAATTTTTAATTTCTACTAGGAAATTATTTATATGGCAAAACAACGTTTGCCGGGTCAGCTAGTTTTATATAACATTCTATAAATGACTATACTATACTATAGAATCCCTTACCAATAAATTACTATGAATATGACTATGGCTATTGATATAATTGGTGTAAACAGATAATATGGAAACAAGTTAGCGCTGTGACGAAACCACTATCAACTTCTTACGAATGTACTCACGAAACTTCACTATATAATAATATTTCTCTTGTATGATATGTATATGTATATATTTATATTTATATATATATTATGTATTTATTTTTAGTGTAAGGTATTTATAGTTATATAAGTATTTATTATTTATTTTATTTTTTCTGGCGTCCATTATAACACACATTACACTTCACATTCATACACTATAACATTTCTGGAACACACGAATCGCTTTTGTTTGAGACGTATTTATGTACTAATACTTGTTATAAAGTTGTTTGATAAAGATCGACCTACTTTTTCTTCTGTCAGTCGATAGATCGTACCACAGAATATTAATTATCCATAGATTACACTCTCCGTGAACCGTGCGTTCGCGTTCGTTCGTTTGTCATTTTATAAATGTTATATATTATTTTTATTATTATATATTTATTATTTTTCCAATTTTGTTTTATCAATGTTTGTGTTTATTGTTTTGCTTCGATACCTATATAGTTTTATTTAACCTCCGTGAGTGTGAACGTGGCATCACCGCGGGCCCTAACAGAATACCAGCGCTGCGTTATTTATCGTTTTAAATATCGCAGCATATGCTGAGTTAGGCGCCTTTTTGACCTTGCACAGATCAGACAATATTTTTTATTTTATTTTACTCCCAATGTATTCTACTGTTTTTTAATTTTACTGTATGTGTGAGGTACGAATAAACGTTTTTTCTTTCTTTCTTTCTTATTAGTTTAATTTAAGATTTCACAAACTCTTCTTTGCTTATTTTCTACACACTACAGTCTACATCTCTTCTAATCTCTCCTTTCGCAGGTCTGCTGGAAGAAATTTCTTTTTGAAATAAGCAGTACCTTTGTACAAAATTTATATTAAGATACCTATCTTCTTCTTTGTATTTGTGTGTACATAAATTATAAAATAAATAAATAAATAAATAAATATTTAAAAATATAATTTGAGTGTGTATTTATATCAATAATGTACGAAGTACTCACCGCTTTTAGGAGTTGTCCATTGAGTCTGAAACCAAAACAAAAACCAATTATTTTTCAGTTATACCATCTTCATCTTATTAAAACTAAATCTAAACTGTATCTCTATTCTAAAAGACATCAATTCAAGTTTGTAACTCAACTTAAATCGGGCAGATTTCATTGAAATCCTCCCCTCAAATGTAGTTTTAAAACAAAATCTATTTCTGAGAACCTTTTCAGAAGATAGGTCTGAAACAAAGGCATTTTGTCTTTATTGTGAACAAAACATAAAATATTGTTTTTTTTTTCCGGTGGGAAAATCATCCAATGATATCCCCCGCTCATGGACGGAGTGTGAGATAGTGTCAGACTTTTACTGACTAAAAACCCAATCCTGTTCCTTCATTGCCTTCGTTCCAGGGCCCCGGTAGGCTTCGACCCTGCTGGGCTCCTACGGTTTTGCTGACATCTCCTTGAGGCACGCGTGGAACACTACGTGCCTTCGACAACTGGGGCTCGGTCCGGACGGTTACCGGACGATCGGACGGAGAGCTACCCATTGCTCGCCGTCCACAAGCCAGCGCCTACGGTGGCTTGGGCTTCGTCTGGTCGGTTACCGGACGGTCGGACGGCGAGCTAGCCATTGCTTGCCGTCCGCAAACCAGCGCCAACGGTGGCTGGAAATTGGGATCGGGATCCTGGCGGCTGGGGCGTGTGGGCCGTTCTTTCGTGCGTGCGGCCGCCTCCTTTGCTAGCATTACTGCTTCGCAGAAGGAGGCTGCCTGCCACTCCTCCTCTCTGCAGACCATGGCCTGTACTAAGGCCCTGCAAACATAAAATATTGTTATGGCCCAGTGGTTAAGGCAACCACCTCTCATGCATAAAGTTACAGGTTCGAAACAGAGCAAGCACCAAAAGTACTTTTTAGAATTCCTTACCTCAAAAGGAAAAAAACGGAACCCTTATAGGATCACTTTGTTGTCCGTCTGTCTGTCAGTCAAAACCCTTTATCAGGAACATCTCAGGAACGCGTGGAGGTGTCGAGTTGAAATTAAAACCATATACTTAGGTCTGCAGTCCCTTGAAGCTGTGAAAAAACCAAACTTCTAAGCTAACGAAAAAAAAAGATACGGCCGTTTATGTCGCAAAAAACGAATATTTCGACACTCTTGAGGAAATCAAAATTCAAAGGGTACTTCCCATTGACCCAGAATCCTGAAATTTGGCATAAAGCATGGTCTTATAGCACAGATATAGGAATAAATCTGAAAACTATAAAATTGTTACGTCACAAAAAAAAATGCGATTCGGAAAAATCAACTATTTACATAGGTAAGTTTGTACGGAACCCTCAGGGCGGGATTCTGACTCGCACTTGCCTAGTTTTCTAAGTTTATCTAGGACATTACTGTGCCAAAGGCGGCCTTACCCATTGCGAGGCTCCGGGTGGCAGGTCTTTGCGAGGCCCTTTGTCCTTCGTAAAAAAATCTCGTCAGTGTACATAATGAAATTTTCAATTATGTTTTGAATGAATTAATTAGTTAACTAACTTAATTTTAATTTACCGTTATGTTATAACCTTAATAAGTAATTAAGGATCAAAATCAAAACTTTTTTATTTTATTTAAATAAATAAAAAAAAAGTATATTTTTTTTTATATTTTTTTAAAATTTGCTAGTTGTTGTTGCGCGAGGCCCGTGTAAGAGTGAGGCCCCGGGCGATTGCCCTGTTCGCCACCCCCTAAGGCCGCCACTGCCCTGTGCCTCAGAAAGTATGTAAGGCCCTTGGTCCCGATTGTAATCTGTAGATCTTGACAGCCGTTAAAGGTAGCCAGACGCCAGAAAGCCTGGCCATCAGTTCTAAGGAGTATCGTTTTACACCCCGTAACTGGGTCGGATGTCTTAGGTCTTATTTTAGCCACGAGACCCATCGATACAATGCAAGAATAAAAGTTATTTTAAAAATCGTAAAGCTGCACACACTAAGCAACATGATATGGCAAGAGACTGCTACAAAACTTGCCATTTAATTCCGCCAAGCCCATTCTATTTGTGCGAAATCTATGTTTTTTAAACAATTGTGAGCGATTGCAGATTTGTAATTGGTGATACAAATTTATTTGGCCTTAGGTCAATCTGTAATCCATCCGGACCGAGCCAAAGTCGTCGACGGCGTATTTATCTGGAGAACGCGTGGGAGGTATCGAGTTGAAATTGAAACTATAGGTCTTAAAGCTGTGAAAAAATAAAATTTCTGAGTTAACGAAAAGAAAAAGATACTGGCCTTTAAGTCGCAAAAAACGTGTATTTCGACACTCTCAAGGAAATCAAAATTCATAGGGTATTTCCCTTTGACCTAGAAACCTGAAATTTGGCATGAAACAAGGTCGCATAGCCCAAGTAGAGGAAAAAATCTGAAAACTAGAAATTTGTAGTAAAAAAACAAAAAAAAAATTGCGATTTGGAAAAATCTTCGTAACTCAATTCGGGAATTGAACTGTTTTCAAAGGTAAGTTAGTACGGAACTCTCAGAGCGCGATTCCTACTCGCACTTGCCCATTTTTTTTTTGTTTCTGTTAGTGGCCTAGTCTGCGCGGACTCTTAACTTCAAATCAATAGCAACATAAAAGCTATTTAAACGTATAGAATCACGAGCCTCCCTGGACTTCGGTTAATAGAATTTCATTGTGTTCGCGAACTATGCTCGGGAGGAATGCGAGCGAGGGATGAGCGGTACTGTGTAAGGAATGAGATGAGCTAGTTCTCGGATTTTGTTTTGTTTTTGTTTATTGGTTGACTTCTCCGACAGTTTACTGTTTTGTAGTTGGCTGGTTTGAATGTTTAAGTGATAGTACGATGCAGGGGCGCCAGCTTTTAGAAAACCTCATGGGTGCTCCTGCCACCGTAGGCGCGGGTGGGCGGTAACCATCCGGACCGAGCCCAAGTCGTCGACGATCCGTGCCTCAAGGAGATGTCAGAAACTGTAGCGGTAGCAGGGTCGAAGCCTACTGGGGCCAAGGGTTTGATTCTGAAAGGAAGACTCGGCCCTGGTACGAAAGGCAACGAAGGAACAGGAGTGGGTTTTTAGTTAGTTAAAATCAGACACTATCTCCCGCCCCGCCCAAGAGCATGATTGGTCATTAGACGATTTTCCAACCTAAAAAAAAATGGGTGCTCCTGCTCATTTGATGACTCGAAAAAGTGGCGAAGTGTGAGAAGAGAAATGCCCACTGATCGACCGACAATTAAATAAATATCCTACTTACATACTGCGTACTTAATTACAAATTATGTTTGATAAAAATAAATAATAATAAATTGAGACAACATCATATACATTGTCTTGGTCCTAAACTAAGGGTTTCCCTTGTACTATGGAAACCACGAAAAAAGAAGGTATCACAAACACCCAGACCCAACACAAATATCTGTTTCATCAACAAACATTTGTGTTGGTGCGGGAATCGAACCTACGACCCTTGCGTCTCAACCGGCTCTCTAAACCACTGCGCTAAACGGGTCATCGGGTAATGGAAAACACCCATCCCTAAAAGGCGATTACTGATCTGTTTCTTGATGTCTATTCTCAATGGTGTTCGGCACCCACTGTTTATTTCTCAAAAGCACCCTGCACCTATTAATTATTATAAAAAAAAAAAAACTAAACATAAAATCATTAAAAACTGAACCTTAAACACAGGTAGAGTAAATACAAAATGCAATAAACGACAGAGAACTTTGAGATAAACATCCTACCCTGTTCACCATAGTCTCATATAGCTCTATATAGCCTTGATTGTCGCCTATAACGCAATTACAGACCCCATGCAAGTAGTATAGCCTCGTTGCTAGTTCTATGCTTCATACACAGGTAGCTAACTTGATTTTCTCTCGTATAGTGGGTGGAATGGCGGATGGATGCATAGGAAACTGTGTTAACTGGAAATTATGGAGTTAATGTAGGTACAAACATATTGTTTGTTGACAGTTTTCCATACAGTTTTGTAAGATTTTGATACGTAATCAGATCGGTCCGGAATAAGCGTTTCGTTTCGTCGTTTATACCGCGTACATCGAAGGACTGGAAAAATTTGCCTGCTGCGGTCTTCCCGTCCAACTATAATTTAGGTGTCTTGAAGGCTAAAGTGAATAGGCTCTTAATAAACTAGTGTGCCTCACCATCAATGATTGCATCACAGCTTACCATCAGGTGGGATCGCCGTCAAGCACTGGTTATATAAAAAAAAAAAGATTGTTTACTCTGTTTTTGTAACCAAGAATTTATTTTATATGTATTCGATTATTCATTGCGATCGACTAACTGTGCTGGCAACACCGAAAAGTACCGTATTTTTGATTATCTGTGATAAAGCTGTGGTATATTTCGATCCAAAACACAAATCACAGACGTGGGTAAAGTTAGAACTACATTAGACCGACGCACACGTGGACCACGCCAGCCTAGCCAAGTTACAACCGTTTCGTTTCGATTCTCTTTTCGTTGATCGCTTCGAGTCGGCCACGCCTCCTACACATCTTACATCTAGGCAAGCGTGCCCCACCGTCGACCACATCGTCGCTTACCATCAGGTGAGATAGCGGTAAAACGCGAGCCTATCAATAATAATAAAAAACTACTACTGTCTGTGTGTCTGTTCCATCTATCGTCTACGTGAACATGGTTTAAAATCTGGTTGTTTCATCCAATGCAATATTTGTTAAAGAGGCAACGCGAAAAAAGAGAGATAACGCCTGAACGCCATGTTGGCATTTGGTAATTCCGTCACTAACTCGAATATTTCACAAAACTTGGTCCAGGAAATAATTGTTTTTAATTTTATTTTCTAAAAACCTTAAAAGTTTTTGGAAAACAAATTGCTTTTATGCGTAAACTTTGCCCCTTCATAATGTACTCGTAAATTTGAAAAGTAACTAAAATATATTTATGGAAACATTGCCCATTACATCGAGATTCTCGTTTTTAGACCGCCATTGAACCCTTAGATTTAAGTTTGTTTTAATACTATTTTGGTGTTCAATAATAGTACATTATGATATAAGTGTGTAATGTTAGTGATTACCGTCGAGGCGGTATTTAGACCCGAGCCGTGGCGAGGGTCTTAAGAGAGCCAAGAACGGTAATCATTAATTACTCACGTGTGTCATAAGACGTTTTTCAATACACTTTCGAAGAAAACAACAGTAAAACTAGTAAAATGTTCTGTAACATGGCGGTAAAAATCTGTTTTCATAACGCGCGCGTCATTTTTTTTATTTACCCATAGAGGGAGGCTAAGGTATTTTGATCATACTGCCTAGTCTTACGTTTATGCACCGTTTGTTTTCTAGCGTGAAAAGTTTTTACGGTAATGTCTTTCGTAGTGACAGTAGAATACGGATGTAACATTTTGTAATGATTTTGTAGTATTTAATTTTATTTAATTAGGTAATACAGCCACTGAACTTCACTGGAATAAAAAAATAATCACGCCAAAAACCGCGCGCATCTGAAAATAGCGGCCACAGACCACAAAAAAAATAAATTAGTGTACGATTTATTTACTAAATGTTTTTTTACTAAATAAATCGTTTGTACAAGTATAATTTGTCCATTTTAACTTGTAAATTGGATGAAATAACTAAGTAAAACACTAATTTATATACTTGAAAAGGAATTTTATTCGAATTCAAAATTTGTTTTGCGAACAAAGAGGTTGAACAAAAAGGTTTTAACTACATTATAGCACTAGTGCGTAATGGTAATCAAAATGTCACAGTTTGGTAATGAGTGCCATTATATACCTAAGTGCAGTGCAATAAGAGTCACTTTCTGAGCAAGTGTGTTGAAAAAATTATTCTATATAGTATGAGGAAATTGCTCAACAAACCGTTTGCGAATGTGTGTGTTTAAACAGATTTCAATCAAGATTGGTACACGAGTAGATGGTGTTAAAATAACACATAGAATATTTCTATCCAGGGGGTGATAATTTCTACTATCACGTAAGCGAAGCCCCTGACAGCGGTTTTTTTTTTTTGGGTGGGAAAATCATCTAATGACAACCCCCGCTCTTGGGCGGAGCGCGAGAGATAGTGTCCGACTTTTACTGACTAAAAACCCACTCCTGTTCCTTCTTTGCCATTTTTTTTTCCAGGGCCCCGGGGGTCACTTTCGCATCACCCATGGCCCCAGTAGGCTTCGACCCTGTTGGGCCCCTACGGTTGCTGACATCTCCTTGAGGCACGCGTGGAACACTACGCGCCGTCAACGACTTGGGCTCGGTCCGGACGGTTACCGGACGATCGGACGGCGGGCTACCCATTGCTCGCCGTCCGCAAACCCGCGTCTATGACCACCACTGCTTTATATTGTCATTACAAAACTTTAATAGATACGCGTAACTCAAATCATCTCACACACAAAACCTCGCTACCATGTCGCTTTCTCCATTTATCTTCTATCTGCTGACAGCGGTTATAGTCATAATATTAATATTATAAATTAGGCGTGTGTAACCCTTTACTGAACCGACTCTCTGTTCCGAAACATTTTAGTGTTCCGAAAGATTGGAACGTCAGTAAATGTTTTAAATGCATAATTTGGAACAATTGAAAAAAAAACATCAAAATTCGTTCAACCATTCAAGCGTGAAGAAGTAAAATACATACACACAACTATAAATAACTAGCTTTTGCCCGCAGCTTTGCCCGCGTATATAAAATATAGTCTATGTCATTCAGGAATAAATTAGCTTTCTATCAGTGAAAAAAAAATGCAATCGGACCAGTAATTTCAGAGATTACCTCCTACAAACAAAAAAACAAAAAAATTGGTGCTTCATTTATTAACCAAATTTGATGCGGTTTTCAGACAAATATTTATTTTAGTGTTTGTAGGGTTCCGTACCTAAAAAAAAGGAAATCTTATAGGATCACTTTGTTGACCATCCGTCTGTTTGTCTGTCAAGACACTTTATCTCAGAAACGCGTGGAACAATCGAGTTGAAATTAAATTCGTATACTTTAAGTCTGCGGTTCCTTGAAGCTGTGAAAAACTCAAACGTCTAAGTTAACGGAAAAAAAGATACGGCCGTTTATGTAGCAAAAAACGTACATTTCAACATTCTCAAAGAAATCAAAATTCATAGGGTACCAGTTGACCCAGAATCCTGAAATTTGGCATAAAGCCAGGTCTTATAGGATAGATATAGGAATAAATATGAAAACTGTAAATTTGTAGTTACGTCACTAAAAAGAACTTTTTACAATTCAGAAAAATCTTCGTAACTCAATTCGGAAATGGAACTGTTTTCATAGGTAAGTTTGTGCGGGACATTCAGTGCGCGTGTCCAACTCGCAGTTGCCCTGTTTTTTTGTTGTATAGTATTAAATATTTTACAATAATAAGTACAGGCACATACTCCATTAACTTCCAGAATAATGAAAGAATCTCATAAAGATTACGTTTCACCATTTGCAAAGCTTGGGTACAAGTATCAACAAGTTACGAACGGTAATCAAATGCCCCGTACTATTAAGGGAGTCCTTTTACACTCGCCTGTCGTCAACATCGAGCATGGTATAAAAGTTTGTTACTTCATCTAATGCAATCCAACGATGTTTGACGAAAAAGCAAAGCGAAAAAAGAGAGATAACGCCTGAAAACTCTGTTAGCATTCGGCAATTCCGTGATTTACTTGAACATTTTACAAAACTTGTTTCAGGAAATACGTGTTTTTTTTTAAACCCTTAATAGTTTTTGAAAACCAATTGTCGTCATTTAGAATCTTGATTAAATTTGCAAAGCTTTTATTGTTATCCTTTTTTGACTTTTTAATTATGGAGTAAACAGATAATAATATAATATATAATTAGCATATAATTATTAGCATTAGAGATATAATTTGCAGATTTTCAGAGATCTTTACTGGATAAGTTTCACACAAATTTATAAATTGATTTCAATAGAAGCCTAGATAATATCCGAAAGATACTGTGTTTCCAAAATATCTAATGAAAAATGTACATTAACGTCATAATCGCTTAAGAGCGGTTGTATGGAAAACAGTGAAAATGTATGTCGAGTTGCATCCCCTTAAGAAACTCGGCACGAACAGACTAAAACCAAACGCAAATTAGCCCCGATCGAACCAACTATAAATATTTTATGAGCGTTTTACTAACAACGTAATTACTTAGGAACTGGTGACCTATATTTGGATTGTCGCTCCTTCACACACACACACACTTTATCACCCCATCAGAACATCTCCCCCCTTGGTCACGAACTACTGACAGTGGCCATTCTGGAAAGTGTGCATTTTCTTCATCTTTGGCCTTCGAAAATACGACCATGTGTCGGAGTTTCAGACCAGATTGAAGTGGCTGCCAATTCGGCGTCGGTGTGATAACCATCATCATCATCATCATCATTATTTCAACCGATAGACGTCCACTGCTGGACATATGCCTCCCCCAAATGTCGCCACAACGAACGGTCCTGTGCGTCTCTCATCCATCGGATTCCCGCAACCTTCACCAGGTCATCGGTCCACCTTGTAGGGGGCTTTCTAACACTGCGTCTTCCGGTACGCGGTCGCCACTCCAGAACCTTTCGGGTCCAACGGCCATCTGTTCTGGAAACAATGTGCCCAGCCTATTGCCACTTAAGTTTGGCGATTCTTCTTGCTATTTAGGCAACCTTGTTTCTCCTGCGAATATCTTCATTTCTGATTCGTTCATACAAGGAAACTCCGAGCATAGCCCTTTCCATTACCCTTTGGGTGACTTTAAGCCTTCTGATGAGGCCCATTGTAAGCGACCACGTTTCGGAGCCATATGTCATCACTGGCGAAAGCAGTAACAACTCCGATTTATCATTCGTCTTATTTTTTTGAGACCGACATTTTAATGTCCCTAACGTTTTCCCATAAATGTATTTGAGTTCATTAATATATTATTTATTTATCGAGTATTTATGATGTTAATCTGACATAATTTAGCTTCCATTGGAATAAAACGTTTATAAGTAATGTTTGTCCCAACTAGCAAAATAGCCATAAGAATAATCCGTAATAAGAGCTTAGACCTTATAAAAGGTTTATATCTGTCTTGGCAGCAACTGGAGGGGCCTAGCAAGATTGAAGCCTGGGACCAAGGGTCTGATTTTGAAAGGAAGACTCGGCCCTGGTACGAAAGGCAACGAAGGAACAGGAGTGGGTTTTTAGTCAGTAAAAGTCTGACACTATCTCCCGCCCCGCCCAAGAGCGGGGGATGTCATAAGATGATTTCCCCAACGAAAAAAAAAATTGGTATCTGTCTTGGCAAAGATTGTGTAACTTATAAAGGCACCTTATAAGACTTATTGTGCTAAAAGACACTTGTAAGTGTATTTGTTCTTATAAAAGCATTATCAAGATTAATGTAAGATGAAAAAGCACTTAATGAAACCATTATACAACTACTATAAGGGCAAATAATCTTACAAGGTGCGCCCAATTCCATACTTACAGACGTTTAAAAGTGTGTTATAAGAGACATTTTGCTAGTTGGAGTGTGCTTAAAATAAATGAATAATAATGTTATTACTATTCTCAAAATGCCGAGTTCCAAAAGAATCTAAATAATGAAACCACCCTACATACTCGTATACTGTATACATATATATATATGTATACAGTAAGCACTTAATAAAACCATTGACCTACTTCAAAAAAATGTCAATCGATACTACATACTTCCATACTTCCGGAAATTATCGAAATTGATACCTTTAAGGGGAATGTAACACTGTTCGTAACGTGAAATGATAAATGATATTTATTCTGCAAATAGGTTTACAAAACACTTTTACACGTAAATTTTTTTTTCGTCATTTTGAAGTAGATGAGGCCGGTGTTTCCTAGCTGACTACCCTGAGAAGAAACACCGAAACAAACTCAGGGATCAAAGTCTCTTTTTATGTCCATACAGTAAATATGTAATGGTCAAATCACATGAGAGTCTTTTGAAGGAAGAACCATATAGATTTGAGTGGACCTGTCCAGTCAGTGCAAGCATTTGTCAGTATTCGCAAAGCTCAACTCAGGACTACTAAGGAGCTCAACGACTTGACGAACAATACCAAAGAAAGGACATTTGGGTAGGCCGCAGAAAATACTCAATAACCAGACATACGTTAAAATAACTAAAAAGGAAAAAAATAGCAATCAACATAGAAATATTTCTTTTTCAATTATGTGAAAAAAAATGGGCAAGTGCGAGTCGGACTTGCGCACTGAGGATTCCGTACAAACTACAATTCCCGAATGGAGTCTCGAAGATTTTTTCGAATTACTAACAGTTTTTTTTTTGTGACGTAGGTAACAACAAATTTACACTTTTCAGAGTATATTCATATACTTGTGCTATGAAACCTTGTTTCATGCAAAATTTCAGGATAGTAGGTCAATGGTAAGTACCGTATGAATTTTGATTCCTTCGAGAGTATCGAAATATACGTTTAATGCGACATAAACGGCCGTATCTTTTTTCGTACGTCTACAAGAACTGAGTGTATTGTTTTGATTCAACTCGATACCTTCCCGCATTCCCGAGATAAAGGGTCTTAACAGACAGATAGACAGACAGGTGGACAACAAAGTGATTTTATAAGGGTTTCGTTTTTTTCCTTTTGAAATACGGAACCCTAAAAATGACCTAATCATTAATATGCATGAGATATAAAAAAAAAAAAATAGATGCCCCTGAACTGTACGACGAGCTTTGCCAATTGTTTGCTCCGATCAACTAAAGCCGTAATCAGAGACACAGACTGTTTGCTGTTTCTGGGTGTTGTACCCTCGCCCGAGCTCAGTCTCCTATCCTTCGTGCAATCTCCGTGCCCAACGCTCTCTTGGATGCTAAACTTAATTGTGACATGTTCGCGGATGAATGGAAGAACATCTTGTCTGTCTATCTGAAGTATTGTGAGATGAGTGTATGACTGCCGTGTATATTTCCTTATTATTTTGTTCATATTTTATGGGAAAAACATGTCTTTAAGTAATCTAATTGGTCTCTGGCCGTATTTTGTTAAAATGGAATATATTTACAGTAGTTATATGTTTGAGCCGTTTGGATTTGAATTATACTAGGATCATGGAGTTCGAGGGCTCATCGAGTTGTTCGAGACCTAAGTAAACTGTTAGTCAACTCTTCACGTGACCTGCCCCCCTAGCCAAGTTACACCCATTTCGTTTCTCTTCGTCGATCGCCTCGAGTCAGCCACGCCTCCGATTCCTTTGTTCTGACGTCATCTCAACTCTCAGTCACGTGGTTAGAACAAAGGAATAAGAGGCGTGGCCGACTAGAAGCGATCGACGAAAAGAGAATCGAAACGAAACGGTTGTAACTTGGCTAGAGGAGCAGCTCACGTGAAGAGTCGAATATCAGTTGGTGTTTCTATAATAGTTTTGTCTCTTTGTTATTTAACACCGAAATTAAAGTTATTTTGTACTTTTTTTGTGTTTTTTTTTTTTCACATTGAAGTCAGTGGGATTTTTTTGTAATTTTTTTTTATACTTTATCCCTCAGCTAATTAATCATCATCAGATTAGCTCGATGACACCTTGTAACCAGAGTGCATCTCATGACAATTATAATAATCCCAAACACGGTTAGGTTACATTGATTTATTACAGAGTTCCGGTGTCTACCTTCCAGCTTCATCATCAGATCAGTTCGACATATCTCCTCCCCCCCCCCCCTTTCTTTCAGTCAGTCATCGCCTACACGTATAAATAAAGCTATTTTACTTGTTACGACAGTTCTGCTGTGATCCTATGAGGAGTTCCGTTCCATATCTTCGTAGATCCTCATCAGATCATAACAATATTTCTACGAGATCAACACGGAAGCATAACCTATCACTCATAAAAAAATATTTTAAAATCGGTCCACAATTGACCGAGAAATCGGTGAATGTATATTAAAAAAATACATGCAGCCGAACCTAAAACCTCCTTCTTTTTGAAGTCGGTTAAAAGATTAAACACCTATTTCACAGAAAGTAGGAGCGACGTCCTCACCTTAATATGATTAAAGTTAGGCAGTTTTAGTTAAATAAATTGTCTTCAACACAGGGGCCTGAGTCCACATATATTCATTCAGCTACTATTCATTCATTCTTGCTCAGTTCAAGCATGAAAAGTAACAAATACAACAATTTATTTATTAAATTTTTAGTAAATTATATGCGAAACCCGAATATAGTTTTTTCAGAATCAGTAACTGAATCGATTCCAATAATTTTTACACCATGTTATATTTTTCACCAAAATTTTTAAAAAAGGTGGGGTCTGTCTAGGCACGTATTATATTCTGTAACGTCAGCGGTTAGGAGCAGTCGCTCGCTAACTGCCCTATGTCTCAGTCGGACAATAAATATTATATTTGTTGGACAGCATCGACACTAAGTACAAAACAGGTCGTACGCGCGAAGGAACGGCCCTCACGCCCCAGCCACCAGAATCCGGGCTTGCGGACCACGAGCAATGGGTCGTCGACAATGCGTAGTATTCTACGCGTGCCTCAAGGAGATGTCAGCAAAAACGTAGAGGCCCAGCAGGGACGAAGCCTACTGGGGCCATGGGCTGTGCGAAAGAGAACCCTGGGCCCTGGGACGAAGGCAAAGAAGGAACAAGATTGGGTTTTAGTCAGTAAAAATCTGACACGAAAGCGGCAAGAGATGTCATTAGATGATTTCCTAACTAAAAAAAATCCCCTTAGGAGGAGAATTTTTGAGAATGCTCTCTTAGTGCTCGCCTACGTCATAAAAGGAAATCTTGTGCAAAATTTCACGCTCCTAGTCCCAGTAGTTTCAACTGTGCGTTGATATATAAAAGGAAAACTAAACTGGAAAAAAAAACTGACTAACTGATATAGCCAGTCTATTTTTCTTTTTATATATATAGATACTATATATCTTCTGCCAGCGGCTTCACTCGCGTGAAAGTAGGTTTCTCCTTTCTAGGGGAGTGAATTTTGAAAAATCCTAGTGCTCGCCAACGACATAAAAGAAAGTTTAGTGCAAAATTTCAAGTCTTTTACCTCAAAATCATAGGACTTTCATACAAACTTTCATCCCCCCTTTTACCCCCTTAGGGGTGGAGTTTCGTAAAATCCGTTCTTGGCACATGTCTACACCCTCTATGAAACCTACCTGCCAAATTTTAAGTTGGTAGGTGTTATAGTTTCTGAGATTTCGTGATTAATCAGTGAGTGGTATTTCGCTTGTGAGCGACTTGGCATTCTTCTGAGAATCTGGTGTGTTTCTAACATATCTATAAAGCCCTTTTTCATTTCGTAAGTACACCCATTCTATATCCATTTCCCTTTGGGATTAGTAACAACATAATTAGTATAATTTCCTATGAATTGTGACCATTAAAAAAAATAATGTCATGGCTCCGTTCCCTCTGGTATTTTTAAGTAATGAAACTTACGTAATACGGGTACAGTTGAAAGTTAATTATTTTCTATTAAACAAAATGGTGTATTATCATGGTCAGAAAGAACTTAGCCTAATCATCATGCACGGGTTAAGTTAAAATCACCCTTTTCAGAGCATACTGTCAAGTATTTTACACGTGTAGCCTTTGGATTAACTACACTCTGAAAGCCGTTAATGCTCTTCGCGTCCAGTACAACAATGCATTCAGGGTGCTGTTGGGGCTGCCTCGCTTCTGTAGTGCCTCAGGGATGTTCACGGATGCCCAGACTGACGGCTTCGCTGTGGTCAGGCGCAAGCGAGCAGCATCTTTGTTGCGCAGGGTGCGAGCCAGTACCAACGGCCACCTGAGTGTAATTGCCAATAACCTGGATTGTCCTATTATCTGGTCTTTAAGCCAACTACATGCTCCTGTAAATACTGTCTACTAACATAGTTGTTAAGTTTTTTGTGTTACTAACATCTGGTATTTCTGTTGTGTGTTGTTTTTAATAATATTGTGTAAATGCTGAATGTGTTACCTATGGACGGAAAGGTCCGAAATAAATGTTTATTATTATTATTATTATTATTACTTCTTCGCAGAAGGAGGCGACCGCTGCTCATTCTCGCTCCGGACCATGGCATAGAACAGGGCACAGCGCCAGAGGTCGCAGCCGCCAATTGCCCCCACAATGGTGACACCTGGGCGTTTCATTCACCTGAATTAGATGCGGGAACCTCCCGAACTTACCATGTCCGGTGAGGACCTGCGTCATGCAGAAGGTGAGGACGCCATGGCGTCTTTGCAGCCACTTCTCAAATAGGCGACTTACGGGCCGTCAGCAACTACCACTGACTACAGTTGCCTGGCATTTTTGCTGAACTGGACCCATTTGGCGCAGCCGTGAGATGATTTTCTATTTTTTTATATCTTAAATTGTCTAAAATTTTGTTTTTACAGTGTGTGTAACCGCGTGCCAAATAAAATATTTTTCTTTTCTTTCTTTCCATGATAACGGCCTGCCCTGACTTAAAGACTGACTTAAACCTACCCCTGTGTTTACAGTTGCTCTTTATATTCCAGAGACATCCGCCCAACAGACACGTTGCTGCATTTGAGAGTTAATACTGACCGATAAGAAAAGATGAAATGAGTGCCGTGAACTGCCATAAATCGATAAACCATACACTCACGGTGATAAGATTAGCGGGCTTATCAATAAGCATCGGTAATTTCGTTAACTAATAAAAATATAACATATCAGGTGATATTTTATCGGGTCTGTTGACCTAAGCTGCGCTCGTAACGGGTGTGAAAATATGAGAAAAACTCTTGCACTTTTTTTTATTATTGTAGGCTCACGCTTGACCAATATTTCACCAGTAAGCGACGATGCAGAGAGAGCAGTGGTGGCCGAGTGGTAACGGCCACGACTTACGAGTTGTAGGTTGCGGTTTCAAACCCAGTCTGGCGCATTACTTTGTGTAATTTATTTCATCATCACTGCTCTCAAAACGGTGAAGGAAAACATCGTGAGGAAACCGGCATGTCCTAGAACCAAAAATTCGAAGACATGTGACATCCACCAACCCGCACTGGGCCCGCGTGGTGGATTATGGCCCATACCCTCTCCTAGAGAGGAGGCCTGAGTCCCAACAGTGGGAACATTATAAGGCCGACTATGCTATGCTAAGAGACGATGTGGTCGACAATGCACGACGATGACGAAGCATGCTTGCCTAGAAGTATTTTGTCACGATTATAGCCGCGTCAGTGGCGGTTTTAGATCCTCTAAAGAACAGATGTTGGTACACTTAGGGCACTCTACTAAGTTGGCCATCGTCTGTTCGGGAACACACACTCGCACTAGGTATCTGAAGGGTCTATAATCCCCCATTATGCCAGGTTATGTTGGCAACGGCCTACCTGGGTGCGCAGTCTATTGATTGCTTACCATACAGGCCACTGCAAATCGCGTCCGCGGGTGGTAGATGTTCCTGGGGTGGAACGAAGTCGGGCGGTGGTGAGTGGTGTTTCTCCCAAAACTTACACCGTGGATGGTCGGTCCCGAATGGCCTGTGTGCAGCGGAGAAAGTTCTTCCGACTTTTAAGTCTACCCAGAGCTGCTGTATGTTTATAAAGGGGATGGCGCTAAGTTGGTCCTTTTCTTATATTTGAATCGCATTGTTGTTTGTATTATTGAAAACATCGGTCTTTTTAAAACCAATTCGCAAAATAAATATCATTTAATTAACGCTCAAACAACCTACTAACTACAGACAGTTTACAAAATCATTAGTAACGATAGCACAAATATTTTCAGTGTATCCAAGACAAAATATTCTCTAAAGCCAAAGCCGTTCGAACCCTCAACATTTTCCGAAAATGTTGAGGATTCGAACGTTTAAATATTCAACACGTTGTTTAAGTAATACCGTCAATGTCTTTGTGGGAAGCGAGATGGGAACTTCAAATGGTATCGTGAATTTATAATAGTTATTGTGTGCTGGGAAATGTAATCAACTTACTTTTGCCTGCGGTGTTACTCGCTTGGAAGTTAGAAACTATTCCAGGCGTTGGCCTTGAGTTGGCTTGTGCCTACTGTCCAAGGACGCATCGCTTTATATACACGTATTCGTCATTATAAGAGAACGGCAGCATCGTGGTGATGCCGCTTCGTCGACACAGTTTTTTATGTTAGCTTTACGCAGGCGTACACCCAGCATATCATGATGAATACGCGTCTATGAAGCTATGCGTCCATGGACCGTGCCCTCAATATGACGGTTTTTTTTATCTTATTCTTGATAGGTTCACGCTTGACCGCTATTTCACCTGATTCACGGTCGACGATGGAGCGCGCTTACCTAGAAGTAACCTACTCACTCCTGACTTCTTTTTACTTATTTCTTCTATTTTTTTCTTTCTTCTTTTTTCTTCTTGACTTTCTCCTAAACGCACACGTTTGGTTTACACATTAATTGTGCGTACAGCTAAGGAGTGGAATTCCCTGCCGAATTCTTTGTTTCCTGATAGCTGGAACCTGGGGGTCTTTAAGTCAAGAGTGAATGGGTTACTTTTAGGCAAGCGTGCTCCATCGTTGATCCCATCGTCACTTTCCACTAGGTGAGATAGTGGTCGAACGCGCGCTTATCTACAAACTTGCTTTTGCATATAAAATATAGCCTATGTCACTCAGGAATAAAGCTGCTCTCTTCTATCGGTGAAAAAATATTCACAATTGGCAACAAATAATTTTTTCATGGGACCGCGCTGGCGACCGCGTAACGCAGCGTTGGCCCTAAGGGTTCACTTTTTTTTTTAGGTGGGAAAATCATCTTATGACAAATCCCGCTCTTGGGCGGAGCGAGAAATAGTGTCAGACTTTTACTGACTAAAAACCCACTCCTGTTCCTTCTTTGCCTTCGTCCCAGGGCCCCGGGTTTTACTTTCACACTACCCGTGGCCCCAGTAGGCTTCGACCCTGTTGGGCCCCTACGATTTGCTGACATCTCCTTGAGGCGCGCGTGGAACAGTACGCGCCGTCGACGACTTGGGCTTGGTCCGTACGTTACCGGACGATCGGACGGCCGCGAGCCACCCATTGCTCGCCGTCCGCAAGCCCGCGCCTACGGTGGCCGGAAATCGGGATCAGAATCCCGGCGGCGGTTGGGGCGTGAGGACCGTTGCCTCACGCGATCGGCCGCCTCCTTTGCTAGCATTACTGCTTCGCAGAAGGAGGCGACCGCCTGCCACTCTTCCTCGCTCCGGACCATGGAAACTTTACCTCTTTATAATATTAGTGTAGAAGTGAAGACAAAAAAGTTACGATTGAATAAGAGCAGTAATGTTCCACGGAGCTGCGCAGTATCTTCTCGTCTAACACACCACGTGTCTCAAGACGAAAGTCTATGACCAGTGCGTGTCGCCAGTGATGACATGTGGCTCCAAAACTTGGTCGCTTACAAAGAACCTCGTCAGAAAGCTTAAATACACCCAAGTGCAATAGAAGGGGCTTACGTAATCACATCAGGAATAAAGACATCCGCAGGAAAACCAAGGTTACCGACGTAGCTCGAAGAATCGCCAAACTTAAGTGGCAATGGACAGGGCACATTGCTTACAGAATACATGATCGATGGGGCCGAAAGGTTCTGCCCCCCTAGCCAAGTTACAATCGTATCGTTCGCGCTGAACGCTTCGAGTAGGCCACGCCTTCGATTCCTTTTTTCTGACTTCATCTCAACGCTCAGTCACGTGGTCCGAACAAAGGAATTGGAGGCGTGGCCTACTCGCGTTTGGCGTGAACGATACGATTGTAACTTAGCTAGGGGGGCTGGAGTGGCGACCGCGTTTCGAACACGCAGCGTTGGAAGGCCTGACGACCTGATGAGGGTCGCAGAAATCCGATGGGTGCGAGATGCACAGGACCGGTCGTTTTGGCGGAGGCCTATGTCCAGTAGTGGACGTCTTTCGGCTGAAATGATGAACAATGATAGCGTGTTGACAGGGTAGAGTGGTAGTAAGAAAATGTGTTTTCAATTTATGTGGGTATCGGAAAAAAAACGGTTACTTTATAGGAACACTTATTCTCGGCGATACCATTATTATGGTCATCGAGGTCGTAAACAGAACATAAAGCCGATATAAGTGCCGATGTAAGTATCACTTGTATCACTTTTAGCTAAAAGTACAGATAACATAACATTACACCTTTTTTAGGGTTCCGGACCTCATAAAGAAAAAACGGAACCCTTATAGGATCACTTTGTTGTCTGTCTGTATGTCAAGGCTCTTTATCTCGGGAACGCGTGGAGGTATCGTCTCAAGTCTACGGTCCCTTGAAGCTGTGAAAAAAACAAACTTTTAAATTAACGAACGAAAAAAAAAAGATACGGCTTTTTATGTCGCAAAAAACGTGTATTTCGACACTCTCAAGGGAATCAAAGTCATAGGGTACTTCCCGTTGACCTAGAATCCTGGCCAACCCGCACTGGGCCTGCGTGGTGGATTACGGCCCATTCCCTCTTCTAGAGAGGAGGCCTGAGTCCCAGCAGTGGGAACATTAAAAAGCTGATTATACTTATGCTAGAATCTTAAAATTTGGCATGAAGCAAGGTCTTATAGCAGTTAGTACAAGTATGGCGAAAAAAAAGAAAACCGTGAAGTAGTTGCGTCACAATTTTTTTTTTGCGTTTCGAAAAAATCTTCGCAACTCAATTCGATAATTGAATTATTTTCATAGGTAAGTTTGTAAGAAACCCTCAGTGCGCGAGTCCGACTCGCACTTGCCGGATTTTTTAGTTTGTAGGGGGTAATCTCTGAAAGTACTGGTCCGATTGCTAAAATTCTCAACGATAGAAAGCTGCTTTATTCCTGAGTTTTATTTATTTATTTAAACTTCATGTACAGTAGTGGTACATAGGCGGACTTAATGCAACAAGGCATTCCCTACCAGTCAACCTTTGGGTTAAAAAAGACAACACTGTGGTAGGCTTGCACAATAAACAAATAACAGATACTTCATACAGACAAAAAAAAAGTTATTTATAATAATAAAATACATATATAATGCTAAAATTATAAACTAATAAATAATATACAGCGAGCAGTGGTGGCCGAGTGGTAACGGCCCCGACTTACGAGTTGTAGGTCGCGGGTTCAAACCCAGCCAGGCGCATTACTTTGTGTAATTTAGTTCATCACCACTGCTCTCAAAACGGTGAAGGAAAACATCGTGAGGAAACCGGCATGTCCTAGAACCAAAAATTCGAAGACATGTGACATCCACCAACCCGCACTGGGCTCGCGTGGTGGATTACGGCCCATTCCCTCTCCTAGAGAGGAGGCCTGAGTCCCAACAGTGGGAACATTAAAAGGCCGACTATGACTATGACTAGATAATATGAAAAATATCACTATCAATATTGTCATATTTGAAAACTACTTGAGAAGGTTCATCGATTCGTATGATCAATATATATTTATCCATATTTTATTGAGGCCCGTCGCTTTCTAGACGGTTACCGATATTCTACAAGTTTATGATCGGTGTCCGACTAGGCTACATGATTTGAAGGGTTCAACGTACTTTATAGATACACTAACTGAAGCTGGTGGCTTTGCCTACGTGAAAATTGTCGCAAGGGAACAGAAATCAGAAATGTTTATTTCAAATAGACCAATTACAGGCATTTTTCATCATCATCATTTACGCAACCCTCACCAGGTCATCGGTCCACCTTGTAGATACCTTCCAACACTGCGTCTTCCGATACGCGGTCGCCTCCCCAGAACCTTTCGGCCCCAACGGCCATCTGTTCTACGAGCAATATGCCTTGCCCATTGCCACTTAAGTTTGGCGATTCTTGGTTCTCCTGCGGATACCTTCATTTCTGATTCGATCACACAAGGACACTCCAAGCATTGCCCTTTCCATTGCCCTTTGGTGACTTTGAGCCTACTGGTGAGGCCCATTGTGAGCGACCACGTTTCGGAACCATATTTCATCACTGGCAATACGCACTGGTCATAGACTTTCGACACTGTCTCTGGTCTTGAGTCACTGTGGTATACAGGCACTTTTGAATTGTCAAAATGTCGGTCAGTCAAAAAAGTGAAGCTAAATTGCACGTTCCAAAGCGTAGATCTCTATGAAGAAGAGCGTGCAAGAAACTCAATGAACACTCTTTTAAATCATATTATGAGCTACATCAATCTTGGTTACATATTTCTTGTTGCTATTTTATGGTTTTTAGGTTATTTTTATTTTATTTTATTTTATTTTAATAAGTACAGTGACAGACTAAGACAATCAGCACAATTAAAAATAACATACTGTACATAAATCTGAAGTCCAATTATTGCTGTACTACAGCACTCAAAGTTTAATATGCTTCAGAAACAGAAAAAAACACAGTAAAGGTGAAGTATTATGGAGAAGTTAATAAAGTACACTAATGTAATTACATTTTATATGAACAATTTCTAAATTCGTTAAAGCAGCTTATTATTGGACTTGTTTGACATAAATGAGCATGGCAGTTGAGAGTTTGTCATGCTCACTCAAATATCTTACTGATGGTGGCGCGTGTGTTGGATCATTCGGTTCCCTTCAAAATGGTTGAGCTGAGTGGTGCTAATATTCGCGTCAGGTCCGTGAACGGGCGCTGTCAGTTGAGACTGGTCATCTCTTAGCTGCCAGTTGCTATTTTAATATCTATATTTAGTTTTTATTTTTACTTTATTGATATTGTTATCACATGATAGTGACAAGAAACATATAACAGAGATATTTGTAATTGAAAAACATGATTGAAAAGAGTGTCCACGGAGTTTCTTGCACATTCTGGCCTGGCCTGTTGGTCTAGTGGTTAGTGGCCCTGATTGCTATGCCGGAGGTCGTGGGTTCGATTCCCACCCAGGACAAATGTTTGTGTGATGAGCACGATCATTTGTTCTGTGTCTGGGTATAATTTATCTATATATGTATGTATTTAGAAATATATAAGTATGTTTATCAGTTGTCTAGTACCCATAACACAAGCTCTGCTTAGCTTGGGACTAGACGGCGTTGTGTGATAGTTATGGAATATTATTATTATTCTTTATTTATTTTTATACACATTATTATTATTATTATTTTCATTTATTAAATTTCTGTACATATTATTTACATTTTTAAATATTTCTTAAAAAATAAAATAAAAAAACATTTAAAAATATAAAAAATAGTAGCCCACCGGCATCGGGAGCAGGGTCCAAGCTACCGGTGGTCAGGGCTCCTGAGAGAGGAATCTCCTAACGATGCGCGCCGTGTCCAGGAGTACTGCTTTCTGGATCAGGCCCTTGATCCAGCTGCCTAACGAGAGCCTCCTTAGATGTTGTTCGAGGCTCTTTGCTATTAAGCCATTGGCCGTTACGACTATCGGCACAATGATTGCTCTATCCACTTCCCACATGTCGACAACCTCGCGAGCTAAGTCAAGATACTTAGTTTGCTTATCTTTCTCAGCTTTCACGAGGTTCTCGTCATGAGGGACCGCTATATCAACAATCATTGTGCGACGCTCTAGTCGATCTATCACCACTATGTCAGGTTTATTGGCAACAATAATCCTGTCAATGATGATAGATCGATCCCAATATAATGTGATATTGCCATTGTCGAGAACTGGGTCGGGCACATACCTATAATACGGTACTTCTGATTCCACAAGATTGTATTTAAGAGCAAGTTGCTGGTGGATAATCCTGGCCACGAGGTTGTGTCTATGCAAATAGTCTCCGTTAGCTAGATGAGAACACCCAGAAATAATGTGTCGGATTGATTCCCCGGGCCGGTGGCATGCCCGACAGATGTCAACCGTACCGTCCTTCACAATGTATTTCCGGTAGTTGTTCGTCATCATAACTTCGTCCATAACCTTCGGTAAGACAAAACCTTCGGTTTCCCCGAAGAGGTTACCGAAACGCAGCCAAGATACGGAAGCTAACAGGTCTACATCGGGTCCATGTAAGGCCCGGTAAAAGCGTCCGTGAAGCTCCTTGCTCTGCCATACTTCCCTGCGGTCATTAGTATCCAGTACTATAGGTTTGCGCCAGTTCTCGTTGGCCAAGGAGAGCGGAGTGAGGCCCTTGTCCACCGCTGCCACATCTCGGTGCATACCCACGTCGGTTTTTAGGAAGTATTCCCTGAGACTGTATACCTCGCGGTTGTGCAGGGTCTTAGCATTTAAAAAGCCACGACCCCCGCACTTCCGCGGAATATACAGTCTCATCACCGATGACCGTGGGTGATGCATCCGATTTGCGGTAAGTAGTGTGCGGACCCTCCTGTCCAGGGCGTCAAGTTCTGTCTGAGTCCATTTGAGTATGCCGAAAGAATACATCAATACTGGCATGACCCAACCGTTGAAAGCGCCCACCTTGTTTCCGCCTGATAAAAGACTATTCAGTACTTTATTCAGGCGGCCAAAGAAGCGCTCTTTCAACGTTTGTTTCATGTCCTCAGTATTGATGCCTAACGATTCCGACATACCCAAATACTTGTAAGTTTCGGTTGAACAGAGGGATCTAAGGTGTATGGAATCCGAGAGTTGAATTCCCACGGATTCCATAATCTCACCTCTCTTTACATGTATGACTGCACATTTGTCCACACCAAATTCCATCCTGATGGCACTACTGAAGGTATCAGTAACCTTCAGTAGCTCCACCAGTTGCAAGTTGTTGGGGGCAAAGAGTTTCAGATCATCCATGTAAGGAAGGTGAGATATGGCCTGACCGCCTCTTTTCAACCGGTAACCTAAGCCAGAACCCTCCAGCAGTGTGCTGAGAGGGTTCAAGGCTAGGCAAAACCACAGTGGACTCAAACTGTCACCCTGGAATATGCCACGCTCAATCCTTATCGGTTCGCTGTTCTCCCGAATCTGTCGACATCCCGGATAGTGAAGGACTGTTCTCCACTGCCCCATACATGACATCAGGAAGGTGCGAAGAGTTGCATCAACTTTATACAGTTCTAGCACCCTCATGAGCCATGTATGAGGAACAGAGTCATAGGCCTTCTTATAATCTATCCAACATGCCGACAGATTCTTTCGAGAACGTCGAACCTGTTGGCTAATGGCCATATCGATGAGGAGCAGCTCCTTAGTACCGCGGGACCCGTTCCTACATCCATTCTGAGAGGCAGACATGATAGAATTTGTCTCAATATGACTATTGATTTTAGCTCTCAGAATGGATGTAAGAACTTTATAGACCGTCGGCAAACACGTGATCGGTCTATAATTTTTGGGTTCCGCAGTACTACCTGATTTATGGAGCAGGTGGGTTATTCCTGTCGTTAGAAACTGGGGCAGCGACCCTGACTCTAAGGCAGACTGGAACTGAGATGCCAAGCGAGCGTGCGACCTTTGAAACCATTTAAGCCAGAAATTGTGCAGCCCGTCCGGCCCAGGAGATTTCCAGTTAGGCAGTGGACGGACTGCACGGGCTACATCTTGGGGGCTGATGGTAATTGCCCCCATCCAGTCACCCTCGGTATGACTAACAGGCGCCGACCAAATGCTGCGCCAAAATGAACACATGGCGTCATCATCCGGCAGGCGCGTATCAGTCACACCTTGGTCCGGTCGCTCCCAATCCCTATAAACCCACCTTTCGTTGCTTTGGAATGTACGATTCTGACTGTACCGCTCCACTTGCCGCTTGTACCGACGAATACGGTTTGCCCATGCGTAGATCTTCTGCTTCAGGAAGTCGATACGCTCTGTGACGCAGGACGGATAATCTGGAGGACTAATATCAGTCCCCAAGAATGCCCGCCTCACAAAGCGCATCACCCTAGGGCGAGTGTTGCCCTCCCTGAAGCAGATAAGCTTACCGATGAGTGCTCTAGCCTCACTGATACGGCGCTCTATCCTGCACTGCCAAGCTGGTACAGCTGGTCGTGTAGCTCTGTCACAATTAAGAAATTTAACATGGGCTACACGACATGCCGCTACAGCCGCACAGTACAAGATCGAGTGGGTATCAGTGAGGTCTTTGCTGCTATCAAAACAATTTGATAGCTGCGAATCTAGAGCACACACCAGCGCCCTATTTCTCTTGTGCATGGGCAAACGAGGTAGACGAGGTCTAAGCTCCGGCGGTGTGGTACGGTACTCTCGAAATGCGTCCTCCAAAGCGCCCCTCAATCGTTCATTACATTGGGTACTCACAGATATAGCCGCGTCATCATCGGCGTCACCAACGTGGTCGGGTCGCGGTGAAGCAGTGGGTTGACGTTGCACCGCGGCCGGTGGTGTAGCAGGTGAAACACGGCCACTCTGTGATTCCAGGCGCAGTCTATCAAGTACGGCGTCATCCAACATACGGTTACGCTGAATGACCCGCACCTGATCCGATAGTCGTTGGACCGAAACGTTGACAGCTGGCTCAAGCATCTGAAACAGAGAGAGCATCCGACCACGATTCGCAGTCAGGTTAATTCCCCCCTCTGTAGCCCCAAAGTATGAGCGCATAACGTTTTCATTAATGGATGATGTCCATCGCATGCGCTGCACACTTCCACCGGCAGCGGGGACCCTATCAGAGGCCAGCGGGCCTCGAGGTCCCAAGCTGGCCGGAGGTCGGCCTCTTCCCCGTCGACGCGCTGGTGGTGGTGTCGTCGGCGGCGAGAAGTATTCGTCGCTCGAGCTCGACGCAACTGCAGCGACCGGAATCTCTGGACTCACGGTTGGTGCTGGTCCCGGCGGCTGCGAGGCGGAGCTGAGCGACGAACCCGAAGATGATGGGTGTGTGTGGAGTTTTTGTGCTCGGCTTCTTGTTAGCATTCTTCTGTTTCAATTCTTCGCCATGTCATTCAGGTTTGCATATTTATTTTTAGGATGGATGGTGATGCGATGTTTTTTTTTTATTTCTTCCTGCGTGTTTTTCGGTGATTGTACATAATTATTGCGTATTGATGAATAAAATTAAATTAAATTTTGGCGAGAAAATATTTGCTGTCAGTCAGTTTGACAGCCGAGCCACAGATTTATTATTATTATTATTATTCTTTTCCATAGAGGTCTACGCTTTGGAATGTGCAATTAGCATCATTTTTTCTGACTGACTGACTTCTTGGCTTTTCAAAAGTGCCTGTAAATGGTTTATTTGAAATAAATGCTTTGAATTTGAATTTGCTTCTATAGAATACACTCACTTCCGGAATAAAACATATCATTTTTTGTTATAAATCTTAAATCGAAATATATGTTATTTGCTATTTATACGACCGTATATTTTTATTTAATTAGCTCAGAAGTATGATTTTTTTTTCAGCATCAACGGATCACACGCCTCAGTTTATAGTTTTAATTTCAAGTTAGTATCTCAGCGCGTTCTCGAGATAAAGGGTCTTGACAGACAGAATGGCAGACAGACAGACAGATAGACGGACAACAAAGTGACCCTAAAAGGGTGCCGCTTTTTTCCTCTGTTCATCCTTTACTCTTTTCATAGAAATTCTAACAAAAACCGACACTCAATTTGATTAAAACCACTTTAAAAAAAAACAGCAATTCGAGTTCAAAAAGCAGTAGGTGAAATAGAAAACATTCCACTGCCTGCCTTCATAAAAAAAAAGCAAATAAACCCTTTAGTTTTCAATTGAAATACCTCTGCGAACTTCGTTTGATAGATTTCGTGTAAGGGTAACAAAAGCGGTTGGGCAACGTTGGAAAAACCGGCCAAGTGCGAGTCGGGCTCACGCACGAATGGTTTCGTACCATTCCCTTTATAATATTAGCCACTATATTACGATTACTAGCTTCTGCTAGCGGTTTCTCCCGCGCTAAATTAGATTTATCTATACAAACTTTGGACCCCCGTTTTATCTCCTAAGGCGGTGAATTTTGGAAAATTCTCTCTTTGTTTTCGCTTACGTCATAAAAGGAAACCTTCTGCAAAATTTCACGTTCCTAGTCCCAATAATTTCGGCTCTGTGTTGATATGTCAGTCAGTCAGTTTCTCCTTATATATATATAGATTATCACTACATAGTATAAAACAAAGTCGCTTCCCGCTGTCTGTCCCTATGTATGCTTAGATCTTTAAAATTACGCAACGGATTTTGATGCAGTTTTTTTAATAGATAGAGTGATTCAAGAGGAAGGTTTATATGTATAATAGACGCATAATATAGTAGAGAAATACTGGTAATTTTAGAGGTTTTTTTAATGTGTATTAGAAAACCATAGAGTCCCGTTTTTACCTTTTGGGCACGGAACCCAACAAAAAAGTATTTTAACTGAACGCGAACTCTATGGAAAGCATTTGGTGGAAAAGTTTACTCGATTTACGAAAAAAAAGTTTTTTTCTTTTTAAAGGATCACACTTTATTTATTGAGCTGGGAAATCATTGGGTAACATCTCCCGCTTTAGGTAGAATAGGTCAGATATTTGTGTCAGACTTTTTCTACTAAAACCAGAGGTGGGATCCCAGGCCAACTTCTTCTTCTTAGCGTTTCGATGGCAAAACTAGTTAAATTCCTTGCCTGGCCCAGTATTCGGCCACGGCAGTGCCGTCCGCTGATGCTGTCATTAGGTCCCTACGTGAACAGTTAACAGGGCACGTGATGCTGGATCGAAGGTGAGACATGGTCTGCACTAGTTGCTTAGTAGTGCTTTACTGCGATCTCACCTGATGGTTGGCAACGCCGTGTCCTCGTGGGGACGATCGGCGGCGGCAATCTCTCGCGCGGGGCCTTTATACAGGCCATGGTCCGGAGCGAGGAGGAGTGGCAAGCGGCAGATCGCGTGAGGCAACGGTCCTCACGCCCCAACCGCCGCCGGGATTCCGATCCCGATTTCCGGTCACCGTAGGCGCGGGCTTGCGGACGGCGAGCAATGGATGGCTCGCCGTCCGATCGTCCAGTAACCGTCCGGACCAAGCCCAAGTCGTCGACGGCGTTTACTGTTCCACGCGCGCCTCAAGGGGTCGAAACCTGATTTGCTAACTTATCCCTGAATCCAATAAGTGTTCCGTCTTTTCCTTTTGAAGTACGGAACCCTAAAAAAGGAGAGCCTTTTTTACCAATCTTTGCAGCCTACACAAGCATAGCATAGCATAGCATAGTCAGCCTTATAATTTTTCCACTGCTGGGACTCAGGCCTCCTCTCTAGGAGAGGGTATGGGCCGTAATCCACCACGCGGGCCCAGTGCTGGTTGGTGGATGTCACATGTCTTCGAATTTTTGGTTCTAGGACATGCCGGTTTCCTCACGATGTTTTCCTTCACCGTTTTGAGAGCAGTGGTGATAAAATAAATTACACAAAGTAATGCGCCTGGCTGGGTTTGAACCCGCGACCTACAACTCCTAAGTCGAGGCCGTTACCACAGCCACAGCCTACACAAGCTTGATTTTAATTCTCTCTAAAAAACCAATGAACCTAATCTACCGTGAAAATAATACCGAAGTCAGAATTTATTATAAAACTTTTATCTCATTATGATTCGTATCACGGTTTTGGAACTATACCCTATTCATCTGGGCTTGAGACAAAATGTAAACAAAGAAAACAATGTAGGTACCTTCGGTGAAGTTTCTTCGACGTGGTTACATTACATACATTAAAATAGTCTGATTTTCTGTTGAATGCATTGACGTTTTGTTCGCATGCTTTTTCTTCGGCTAATAACAAGAATTTAACGAAAATATCGGAAAGCGGCACTCTCGTAACAACAAATTGATCGATAATGAAAAAGATGGCGGATTATATTTACCCACCCGATGACAAATCGTCACATTTTAATGTAAAATGTTTGCAGTACCTTTAAACAAACTATATATAATACTACTAAATTATAGACCGTAGTCTATAATTTAGTAGTATTATATATAGTTTGTTTACCCTTTGACTTACGACGCCTTGAATAAGGTATAGTCGTAAATTTCAGCAGCCAATGCCTCTCCGTTATCATTGTGATGGACGTGAAATTAAATGGTTTTAGGGTTCCCTAGCTTTTAAATTTTGAATCGTTCTACGCATAAAGTCGTAAGGAAAAAGTTTTGTTTTCAGCTGATTTTTATAATTGTTAAGAGGGCCCTTTTTCACTCGCCTATCGTCAACATCGATTATCGATTAGCACGATTTAAAAGCTTTTTACTTCATCTGACGTAATCCAACGATGTTTGACGATAAGGCAACGCGAAAAAAGAGAGACAACGCCTGAAAACTCTGTTAGCATACGGTGATTCCGTGATTTAATCGAATATTTTACAAAACTTGTTCTAGGAAATAAGTGTTTTGTTTTAAACTCTTAAATGTTTATGAAAAAAATTGTCGTCATTTAGAATCTTGATTTAATTTGAAAGGCTATTGTTATACTTTTTTGACTTTTCAAGTTTTTGAGTAAATTATGAAGTGTGCAAAATAGCAGATTTCCTTTCTTCGATCTTTATTGAATTAGTTTTACACAAATTTATAAATTGATTTCAACATAAGCTTAGATAATATCTACAAGATACTGTGTTTCCAAAATATCTAATGAAAAATGTGTCGTCGTAACGTCATAATCGCGTAAGAGCGGTTGTATGAAAAACAGTGAAAATGTATGTCGAGTTGCATACCCTTAAATGAGGCTATTTGTGAAACACTTTTAACTAATGTTTTTGTATTAGGTTATGTAATTAAACTGAGGAAAAGAGCATAACTTTTGTATTTTTTACAGTGGTTTTCATACTAAGTAATTGTGTTCGTACTTTTATTTATTTTCAAGCTGTTAAATATTTACATATTATTATTATTAAAAAAAAAACACTTATCTATCATTATAATATTTGGCAATACCACCAGTTATTTTTGACGCTATATATTTTAGTTTGTTTTAATTAGTTCTTTTTTTTTCGTTGGGAAAATCATCTTATGACATCCCCGCCCTTGGGCTGGGCAGGAGATAGTGTCAGACTTTTACTGACTAAAAACCCACTCCTGTTCTTTCATTGCCTTCGTCCCAGGGCCTAGGGTTTCGTTTTCACACTACCCATGGCCCCAGTAGGCTTCGACCCTGCTGGGCCCCTACGATTTGCTGACATCTCCCTGAGGCGGGCGTGGAACAATACGCGCCGTTAACGCTTTGGTTATTATTTTTTGGTTTTACCGTAATTATAGTTAATTAGATATTTTTTGAGCAGTGGTGGCCGAGTGATAATGGCCCCATCTTACAAGTTGTAAGTCGCGGGTTCAAACCCAGCCAGGCGCATTACTTTGTGTAATTTATTTCATCACTACTGCTCTCAAAATGGTAAAAGAAAACATTGAGAGGAAACCGGCATGTCCTAGAACCAAAAATTCGAAGACGTGACATTCACCAACCCGGACCGTGCCCGCGTGGTGGATTATGGCTCATTCCCTCTCCTGAAGAAGAAGCCTAAGTCCCAATAGTGGCAACATTAAAAAGGCTTATTATGCTAGGTATTTTTAAATGTAAATGATACATAATTAAAGAAAATAAATAAAATGACTCATTAAAAAAAAGTACAAAGTATGTCGATGCTATCCAATAAAGAATTAGGATATAATTCACATTTAGAATGATACTTATTACAAGATATAATTGCTTCTCCATAATGATACCGAGAATAGGGGCCGAAAATATTTAAATCTCTCAAGGCCTCACGTTCCCTTGACGACGCCATCCTCAAGTAGGGTTACCACACACAGGAGCGTAGCGTGGACTAATTTAGACGTGGGTTCAGGTGCATGAGCAAGGCCGTTTTCTTCCGTAAATTCGAAAACGAGACAGCAACTGTCGGGACCCAGTGTTGAACTACATCGTCACTTTCCATGAAAAGTAATAGTGGTCAAAAGAGAGCCTACCAATTTAAAAACCTCGTTCTTTTTTTATTATTTATTTAAAAAGTTTTTTCGCTAGTGCGAATATAAAAAATCCTCGCTTGTACGAGGCTCCTTTGGGTGGTCATGGGTGAGGGTCCGCTTTGCCCACGCCTAACTACGCCACTGGCCATACATTTGGAATTTTCCAGACATGTCTACCAACACAAGTGAGATCCTCATGAATACGTAATAATCTTCGAGGTTAAGGTAAAAGCACCAGAAGCCGATTAGATCGCAGTGCAACACGTCGCCGTTTGTGATATTTTTAATATCATCATCATCATCATTTCAGCCGATAGACGTCCACTGCTGGACATAGGCCTCCACAAATGTCGCCACAATGAACGGTTCTGTGCGTCTTGCGTCCATCGGATTTTCGCAACCTTCACCAGGTCATCGGTCCACCTAGTATGAGGCCTTCCGACACTGCGTCTTGCGGTACGCGCTCGCCACTCCAGAAACTTTCGGCCCCACGCCCATCTGTTCTGCGAGCAATGTGCCCTGACCATTGCCACTTAAGTTTGGCGATTTTTCGTGCTATGTCGGCAACTTTGGTTCTCCTGCGGATATCTTCATTTCTGATGCGATCACGCAAGGAAACTCCGAGCATAGCCCTTTCCATTACCCTTTGGGTGACTTTGAGCCTAATGATGAGGCCCATCAGAAGGCTAGGCTTCCACTGAAATCAAATCATAAATTTGGATAAGAGTAATCCAGTAAAGACCTTCGAAAATCTGCTATTTTGTGTGAACTTTAGCCCTTCATAAAGTACTCATTAATTTAAAAAATAATGGAAATATGACTATAAAAGCCTTATACATTTAATAAAAATACTGAATGAACACAGTTTTTTCCAAATACTTTTAAGTTGCAAAAAAACACGTATTTCCTGGAACAAGTTTTGTGAAATATTCGAGTAATTTTTTATTTTTTTTAGGTTGATATAAACTAGTGCTTGACTGTGATCCCACCTGATGGTAAGCAGTGATGTAATTGTAGATGGTGAGGCGCACTAGTTTATTCACTCTAGCCTTGAAGACACCCAAATTATAATCGTATGGAAAGACCTCAGCAGGCAAATCGTTCCAGTCTTTCGATGTACGCGGTATAAACGACGAGGCGAAACGCTTAGTCTGGACCTCGACTCGCCGTACGATGATAAAAAAATGGTTTAAATGATGGAATTACCGAATGCCAACAGGGTTTTTAGGCGATATCTCTCTGTTTTGCATTGCCTCTTCAATAAACATGTGTTGGATACAGTTTTGTTGGTGTTGGATAAAGCAACAAGCTTTTACGCCATGCTCCGGCTCACGTTGACGATACACCACATTATTTTTAGTATATGCCAAACTTGAATATAGTTTGTTCAGAATCAGTAACTGAATCGATTCCAATCATTTTTACACCATGTTATATTTCCCAAAACTACTTAAAAAAAGGTCACAAGTTGGATACCTTCTATACTAAATACAACACAGGTCATAACGGGCATTAAGTATCAGCGCTTAGCTGGGTACGGGAGCAAAACAACCCCTCAGTCGCCCGGATGGCCCGGTGACCATGTATTTGTGCGGACAACCAGGTAACATAACAAGCTTATAACTTGTGTGATTTTTCATGATACAGTTATGAAATTTTGTACGTAGATTCTTTACATAGACATACTAGACACGTGTTTCGGGTTTCGCTTATACTAAAACTAATGTTGTATATGTATTTTATTATTATAAGTATACAAACTTCAACGGTCTGAACTAAGCGATTTGCTTCGTCGTTTATACCGCGTACATCAAGGGACTGGAACAATTTGCTTGCTGCGGTCTTTCCGTCCAACTATAATTTAGGTGCCTTCAAGGCTAGAGTGAATAGGCTCTTAATAAACTAGTGCACCTCACCATCAATGATTGCATCACTGCTTACCATCAGGTGGGATCGCAGTCAAGCACTGGTTTATATCGAATAAAAAAAAATAAAAAAATTAATGATACTACATTCCACTTGATATATCTATTATTTATTTATTGTGCACACCTACCGCAGTTTTGTCTTTTTAACTCAAAGGTTGACTGATAGAGAATGCCTTATATTTATTTATTTATTCAATTAATTACAACGGTTAAACAACCAATTACAGTAACTAAACAAAAAGTTTTTAGTCACAAACGACATGTACTTTCATCAATTCCTCTCACAGTACTTCTGACATATACAATCATCGACAATAAAATCATCTTCCATTCATCCGCAAACAGATCGTTTGTTGGATAAGAATCCAAGAGATTGTTGCATTAATTCCGCTTATGTACCACTGCTGTACGATATATGATAGTGTTTTAAACATGTTCAAAAATGTCCGAAATTATTTTAGTAAAACTCGAATTTTTATTTTTTTTATATCTGGCAACCCTACCCCCGAGCCGATGACGTCATACCTCTAATTGTGTTAGCCCAGTAAAAAGACCAATAAAAGATTTTCAGCCACAAAGTAACACGGGAACTACTGCAAAGACACGAGAACAAAACAAAAGGTTACTTTTAAGGATTTGGTTTCGTACATGAAGTTTAAATATATAAACAAATGATAATGTTTTACAATAATATTTAAAACTAGCTTTTACCCGCGGCTTACTCGACCCTACTTCTGCCCTTCTCAACCCTACTCTACCCTACTCTACCCTACTCTACCCTACTCTACCCTACTCTATCCTACTCTATCCTACTCTATCCAACTCTACCCTATTCTGCCCTACTCTACCCTACCCTACTCTACCATACTATACCCTACTCTATCCTACTCTACCCTACCCTACTCTACCCTACTCTACCCTACTCATTTTTTTTTCTTTCATAAGATCTTTCTCCTGAGAATAACAAACACAACAGAAAAAAAATAGTGAAATCGGTCCAGCCGTTCACGCGTGATGGCGTGACCAAGGAAAATAGGGATTCATTTTAATATATACAGATTATTTTAGTAAAATCCGAAATTTTAATTTTTTTAATCTGGCATCCCTACCCCCGAGCCGATGACGTCATCCCTCTAATTGTGTTAGCCCAGTAAACAGACCAACAAAAGATATCCAGCCACAAAGTAACACGGGAACGACTTCAAAAACACGAGAACAAAACTACAGATTACTCTTAAATATATGGTTTCGAGAAATGGTAATCTAATTAATAACTTCTGCCGGAGACTTCGCGAGGTAGTTGCAGATTCTAATGTTATCCACCGTAGGCAAGGGCTTGCGGGCAACGGGTAGCTCGCCGTCCGATAACCGTCCGGACCGAGCTCTAGACGTCGTAGACGGCACGTAGTGTTCCACGCGCGCCTCAAGGATATGTCGGGTCGAAGCCTACTGGGCCCATGGGTGGTGCAAAAGAGAACCCCGGGCAAAGAAGGAACATAGAAGTGGCTTTTAGTCAGTAAACGTGTGACACACCCTCTCGCTCCGCCTAGAGCGAGAAAAAATATTGGATGATTTTCCACCTAAAAACAATCACACCCAGAAAATTTTCCCTTTATAATCTTATCTTATAAAATTATCCAGTGGAGAGACAGGGAGTGTCAGACTTTTACAGGCTAAAACCCACCTGTGTTTCTTTAGTTGCTTTTGCATTCAAGGACCATGGTGAGTCTAACAATCCTGTATAACAAAACTAAAACTGTTGTTTTAATAGCCGTTTCAAAAGTTATTTGAATCGATAACAATAACGGGGCTAAAGCTGGCCACAATAAAGATAGGTACAGAAGTCAAGCTCATTTATGTGTTTCACTTTTAATTCGAATTTATTTTATTTTAATTTATTTAATTTGATTTTAATGTGTCATGTTTTTAATATATAATTGAGTGATGTAATTTTAATTTGAAATTTGCGGACGGCGAGCAATGGGTGGCTCGCCGTCCGACCGTCCGGTAACTGTCCGGACCGATCCCAAGCCGTCGACGGCGCGTATTGTTCCACGCGCGCCTCAGGGTGATGTCAGCAAATCGTTGGGGCCCAGCAGGGTCGAAGCCTACTGGGGCCACAGGTAGTGTGAAAGCGAAGCCCGGGGCCCCGGGATGAAGGCAAAGAACAGGAGTGGGTTTTTAGTCAGTAAAAGTCTGACACTATCTCTCGCTCCACCCAAGAGCGAGATTTGTCATTAGATGAAATATATTTTTGTAGATAATTTATTCTGTATGTAATCTATATATATAAAAGGAGAAACTGACTGACTGACATATCAACGCACAGCCGAAACTATAGAGCCTAGGAGCGTAAAATTTTGCACAAGATTTCCTTTTATGACGTAGGCGAGCACTAAGAGAGGATTTTTCAAAATTCACCCCCTAATGGAAGAAATGGGTGTCCAAAGTTTGTGTAGCGAAACCTGACAACACAGGGGCGAAGCCGCCGGCAGAAGCTAGTTTTATGATATGGGAATAATTTTCTGAAGTAAATGATAATTATTATTACCTACGGTCGGTGGTCGCGCTAGGGTCAGGGCCGCTCTGTCCGAGCGTGCCCGGCATCTGCACAGCGCCCCTAGCCAAGTTACGATCATTTCGTTTGCGTCGAACGCCTCGAGTAGGCCACGCCTCCTATTCTTTTGTTCTGACGTCATCTCAACGCTCAGTCACGTGGTCTAGGGGGGTAGGTGTCCGGCTCGCCGAGCATTTCTTATCTTAACTGTTTATAATTACATTATTGTCCTGATAATAGCCCTGCAATCGCAGAACGGAGTCGCGGTTGACCAATAAGGAGATAGTGGAACTACTTAAATGTCTTACTTAAATGTCTTTCCTTGAAATAGCTCAGAGCCGGGAATAATGGAAGGAATGGAAGGAGGTCTTAGCCCAGCAGTGGGACAGTAAAGGCTACATATAAAAAAAAAAACAGACAAGCGCGAATCAGGAGGCTTTCGTACAAACTTATAGGTAAGAAAACAGTTCTATTCCCGGATAGGGTCACGATTTTTCCATGACGTAAGTACAAATTTACAATCTTTTGATATTTTCCTGTACTTGTGCTATAAGACCTTGCTTCATGCCAAATTTTAGGATTCTATGTCAACGGGTAGTACCCTATGAATTTTAACTAAATAAAAAAAATATGTATATATATATATATAACGTGACAATTACATTTATATAAAGTGGCAACACCACGACGCGCCCGAGCAACTCGTTTTTATAATCTATGGCAATTTGCATAGACCACAAACGCTAAAACGTGATTGGACGCGACCGCGATTATGTTCACAGAGTACTTAGACAAAAGGATATGACCGAATGAGCCGAAAGCTAAGATGGTTTTATCACTTTGTGTGTAGATCGACTTCTGTACTTATCTGTTTTGTGCTTGCGCCTAACTTCGCCTTCTTTGAAAGAGTCTTAAGAGGAGGCTCTTCACTCTCTGCGTTCCAAGTTGGTCCGTAGATAATTGTAAACTTTTCCAATATAAATGTTGGTGTTATTTGCTTAAAATTTATGCTGCAAATTGCAATTTTGGAGGTATGAACAGAGAGTAAAGTCCCACATACCTCCTTTGAAAACTGAATATCCTCTAGCCAGACGGGTGTTTATGTCTGGTGGGCTACTGCCCTATAGATGATTTCGGGCTTTTCTATATGTTCTAAACGCGCGGAGAACTTTGATTGAGCGATGCAGGATAAGTTCTTATGTGACACCATAGATGTCGCTACACAATAATAGTTTCGCCCCATACCAATCTGCTCTGACTTTCGGTACCTCGGGTCACTCGTCCAACGGGATGGTGAGGTAAACCGGGACGTAACACATCGGATCAACTCAGGATGAATGAAATGGCGACAGGTCACGGGAACAACTTGTGACCCACGGATGCCCCTTAAGTTGAAGGGTAAAATCTACAAGTCCGTGATAAGGCCTGTCATACTGTATGTCATACTGTATGGATCAGAATGTTGGGCTGTGAAAAAGATGGATGAAAAAAGATTGCACGTAGATGAGATGAGAATGTTAAGATAGATGTTTGGTGTGACGAGAATGGATAAAGTGAGAAATTAGTTTATTAGGGGAAGTTTGAAGGTGACGCCAGTGACTGAAAAGTTGAAATCGTTTGTCTTGGTATGGTCATGTGAAGAGGAGGGATAAAACGCATGTTACTAAAAGAGTTATGAGTTTACATGTGGATGGATGGAGAGGGAGAGGAAGACAAAAGAAAAGATGGATGGATTGTGTGAAGAGTGATATGAAAGAAAAGGAAGTTAGTGATAGTATGACGAGTGACAGGGCAGAATGGAAGAAGAAAACGTGTTGCGCCGACCACAAACGGGACAAGGGCAGGAAGATGATGGTAAAATAATACTTCTACACGAGTCAAATGATTTCGATGATGACCGCGGAGAATTTCTGAAAGGGAAACCCGTAGTCCTAGAACGCAAAGGGTAATTGAAGGGTACAGGTGTGGTTTTAGTCAATAAAAGTCTGACACGCCTTCCCGGTCCACCCAGAGCGCGAGAAGTCATTTGGATGACCTTCAAAAAAAAATTTTTTTTTGGTGTAAGAACACTGTGTATGTAGTGGTATCAAGATTTCGAGCAAAGTCAAAAAACGAACATTTTAAAAATATGACACAAGAAAGAAAGAAAGAAAAACTGTTTATTCGCGCGAAATGACGCAATCTAACATTATCAAATAATAGGGAAGATATGCGTCACATCCGCGCAAAACGGCCGAACGCTCAGCATAAAGCTGTGGCCTCACGCATTATGCGATGAGCTCACAGCGCTGGTTTTCAGCGTGGGCCGGTGGCGGTGTCGACATAAAGACGCCCGAACAGTGCAGTATACAACAAGATTTGGACAGAAAAAGGAAATAAAAATACATATGAATTATAAATTTTAAATTAAAAAGAAAATAAAATTAAACTAAATAAAAAAAGGTTATACAGATAATTTAGATCTCAGATAGTTTTTGTTTTCGCTCTTGGACGGGCGAGAGATAGTGTCAGACTTTTACTGATTAAAACCCACTCCTGTTCCTTCGTTGCCTTTCGTACCAGGGCCGAGTCTTATTTTCAAAATCTGACCCTTGGCCCCAATAAGCTGGTCGGTTTCAAGACCTAGCAACCCTACCCGGGAGCATGTTGCTTTGGGAAAATTCTCTACATAGACGGGCGAAGCCGATAGCAGAAGTTAGTTTACGAAATTTTTGTAGAAACTGGGCGAAAGCTAAAAATTTTTACCAGCCAACTCAGAATAATCTCCTCAAACAGACATTTTCATTTTCAAACTTCAATTGAAGAGCTGAATCAACGTGAAAAGTTCTTTACTTGACTGACACAAACAACTGGAAGTTCCTTCAGAATTAGGAAGGAAATTCATTTTGTGTTTTAGCTTAGAGATCAAGACCACGTTGGTACAGAGTTGAAATGAGGTTAAATTTTGTGCTGACGTTTTTTTTTTGAGAGCAGTGGCGGCCGAGTGGTAACGCCCCCGACTTACGAGTTGTACGGTCGCGGGTTCAAACCCAGCCAGGCGCATTACTTTGTGTAATTTATTTCATCACCACTGCTCTCAAAACGGTGAAGGAAAACATCGTGGGGAAACCGGCATGTCCTAGAACCAAAAATTCGAAGACATGTGACATCCACCAACCCGTAATAAGCCTGCGTGGTGGATTACGGCCCATTCCCTCTCCTAGAGAGAGGAGGCTTGAGTCCCAGCAGTGGGAACATTAAAAGGCTGATTATGCTATATGCTATAATTTATTTAGGGTTCCGTACCCAAAGGTAATCCTAACGGGTAACTGGATCCTATTACTAAAACTCCGCTGCCCATCCGTCCGTCTGTCTGTCTGTCCGTATGTCACTAGGTTGTGTTCAATTTTTCACAGATGATGTATTTCAGTTGCCACCATAACAAAAAAAATACTAAAAGCAGAATAAAATAAATATTTCAGTGGGGTCCCATATAACAAAGGTGATTCTTTTACCATTGTTTGCTACGGACGGCATGGAATCCTTCATGCGCAAGTCCGACTCGCACTTGGCCGGTTTTGGTAATAATAATATTCCACAATTTTCACATAACGCCATCTAGTCCCAAACTAAGCAGAGCTTGGGTATGATAGATCATAGCTGTAGTTCAGATATGAGTGACGGACAGTTGACATTTTGACGCGCGATAGATTGTGATTTACCAGTTTCACTTGGATATAATTATCATAATTGAATCATATATAATCTTTTAGAGAAAAGGTTTGTGAGAAATACTAAATAGAATAGAATAGAATAGAAATGCTTTTATTCGGGACAGACACAGCACAACGGTTATAAACAAAAAGTAAAAAAAGAACAAAGTACAAAGTGCGCCGAGCGTGCCCGCACCGAAAGGGTGACCACCTCAGCATTTGCTGGGCGTTAGACACCCAGTGCTGGTTTTCAGTTGGCACCCGCAGTGACGCACAGACTAGGGTAAACTTATATTAATATAATACTTGTATGTAATTTAAATTTATATTGATATTGTGTACCTACTGGAGTACAATTTTACTGAAACAAATAAATTTTATTGTTATGTTGTTGTTGTTGTTGTGGTGTTGTTGTTGTGTTGTTGTTGTTGCTGTGTTGTTGTTTATTTTTATTTTTATTGTTTTTTTTTTGGTCCTGAGATATATGAATACCTGGAGATGCCTACTGTTAAGGAGGAAGTCAGCAATATTAGCAAGAGATACAAAGAAAGACTGATCAAACACACAAATGAACTAGCAAAGAATTTACTGCAGTCACAGGAAAATATCTAACGCTTAAAAAGATGGCATATACTTTTTTTTTTCGGTGGGAATTCATCATCACATCCCCCGCTCTGGGCGGAGCGGGAGATAGTGTCAGACTTTTACTGACTAAAAACCCACTCCTGTTCTTTCGTTGCCTTTCGTACCAGGGCCGAGTCTTCCTTTCAGAATTAGACCCTTGGCTTTCAGAATTAGTTGCCGACTTCTCCTTGAGGCGCGCATGAAACAGTACGCGCCGTCGACGACTTGGGCTCGGTCCGGACGGTTACCGGATGGTCGGACGGCGAACTACCCATTGCTCACCGTCAGAAAGCTCACGCCTACGGTGGCCGGAAATCGGGATCAGAATCCCGGCGGCGGTTCGAACGTGAGGACCGTTGCCTCACGCGATCGGCCCCCTCCTTTGCTAGCATTACTGCTTCGCAGAAGGAGGAGACCGCCTGCCACTCCTCCTCGCTCCGGACCATGGCCTGTACCAAGGCCCGGCGCGAGAGATCACCGCCGCCGATTGCCCCCACGAGGACACGACGTTGCTCTTCCCAAGCGGGGCACACTTCCACCGTGTCCTCCGAAGATGGTATATACTGGACCTGGACCAAAGAACATGAAATTCATTGGAATGTCGCTTATAAGCTAAGAATAGTAGAACACATCTAAATATGGCTAGATAGCTGATTGCAGATTCAAGATTGGAAAAAAAAAATCTACCGAAATATAACGTGCAGTATGTTATATAGTTTACAATCTCGCGAGATAGATTATAATCTAACGATATTTATAATTTTGCTTTCTGGTCGAATGATGTCATGTTACAACGTAATATGAATATGTAACACGATGTGAGAGAACACGTTACTGTCACAGTTTATACGTGTTATTGACAGATCTCCGATCATAATTGACTGACGGACTGATAAGACACAGCATAAAATACTGATATAGAATTTAATGAGCGTCAGAGATACAATAAAAATATTTCTATTAAAAGCCGTTGGAAATATATCGTAATATTGAGCATCACTTTGTTAGTAATAAAATGGATATTTATACAACATTGTTATAAAATTCGATGCTTATTTTCAAAGTAACAAAAATGTATTTACATTGTAAACTTCTATACATATACAAGCGAAATACCACTCATAGATTATTCACGAAATCTCAGAAACTATAACACCTTCAAACTTAAAATGTAGCAGGTAGGTTCCTTATAGGGTGTAGATATCCGCTAAGAATGGATTTTCCGAAATTCACCCCCTAAGTGTATGAAACGGGGGTCGCTGGTATAAGCTAGTATATAATAATCGCACAATCTGGACACATACTGATAGTAGCCCAGAATTGTGGTTACTGTATCGATTTTTGCTATTTTAAAATAGGTTATTTTAAAAATAGAATCTATCTAGAATCCTGACATTTGGCATGAAGCTAGTTGTTATGTTCCTTTTTTAAGGAAAGAAGATTGACCAAAAGCAGTCTAGCAAAGATGCATGAACAACAATCAAATTATTATAGAAATTATTTGCTTATTTTTTTACAAGCTTTTCACTTCAGGAATTTTGTTTTCGTATCCGGAAATATGATTTTAAGATAAACAGTAAATTAACGATTGCTAGGTATATTTCCATAGAATGTCATGATTGACGTTTCGTTCTCTTCATTTGTGCGACTCACGTAAGTATGAACCTTTAGACAAAAACATCTCAAAAATGATATCAAACTCATAAATATAGCTAAATAATTAGTAATGCCATAACCATAACGTACTGTATATGTATTTTATCGTTCTGTTATGATAATTTTTTTTTTTTAAGTTTTGTCTCGTGCAGATGCAACTGTCAAGCCAGATGACAGACGCGAGACGGAGCGGCCGATAGGGATGGCGATTCTTCCTAAACAAGACCGATTTTTAATTCGAAACGAAGTCTAAAGAATCGATTCAGTAATAAATCGAGTTCCATTAGATCGATTTCCTAAAGATAGATTTGATGATCCACTTGTGGATCAACGCACGTATTTCATGACTGATGAATAATCGAGTATACAACATTCACTTAAAAATTAACTTATGGAAAATAGGTGCTTTGATGGTTTAAAGAATATTATGGCTGTGTAATAAAACCACTCGCGTCAGTATAAAATAATATATTTATTACTTAATCAATCACTTTTGAATTGTCATGAGCACGTCATCATGGCGGTAAATCCGAGAAGACTTATAACGATATGAAGAGTGGCTGGGAAAACGTTATAGTTCTAACATTAAATACCTAATAACTACTACATGAAAGTCTGTTCATAATTATGTGTTTTATATCATTAAATACATTAGTGTATTACCTTATTTATTTGTGTATAGATCTGGGATAAATTGAAGTTAATAAATAATCTCTATCTGACTGAAGTTGTCGTATTATTTCAATGTTGTGACATCAACGCTGCAAGGCCATAAAAAGCAGGAATAATTACATTTTATTTTTCAATTAGCAGCTGTTTTCTTATTTTGTTTTTAACTAACATTGTTGTTTTGTACCTACATGAGTGATCAGTGGTCATTTTATAAGTTGCGAGTGGGTTTGCCATAATTTGTAGGCTATCTCCGTATTTGTTTAATTACTTCAAAACTCGGGTTTTTGTGTGAAAATGAACACTTTTATTTAATAGTATTTAAAGCGTAGTCTATAGCAAATAAAGATTTATTGTGCTTCAACTTTAGACGGATTTCCATACATTGTTGGTCATGATCCTTTCACACCGACTGGTCGATGGCTGGCCTAAAGAGTCGGCATTACAATTCAACGTGGTAATGCTGCCAGTCTTCTGGGCTCATTTCTGGATGACAGCGATGTCGTGGAGTACGTGATCGATTTTTGCTATTTTGAAATGGGTAGAATCTTGAAATTTGGCATGAAGCAAGGTGTTATAGTACAAACATATGAAAAAAGTTTGAAAACTCAAAATTTTTAGTTACGTCATAAAAAAAAAAAATATTTTTAGCGATTTAGAAAATCTCCGAGACTCGATTCGGAAATTGAACTATTTACCTTCATAGGTAAGTTTATACAGCACCGTCAGTGGGACTCAAAATAATCAGTTTTTTTTTAATTATAAAATTTCTTTGTTCTACCATTAGGAATTAGCTATTCGTTTTTCCTTTCCTATTTTTAACATTCAAAACTATTAATGTTCTAACTTAAATAAATGATGTTCGCTTGTATTAAGATTAATGAGCTCCAATGTATTAGCATTTTTCTTTCAGAATTTCTCAGCAGCAGCCTGGAGTTGAGCTTAATTTATTTGACATCTACTTCCACCCTAGAGCGCGAGGAGTTATAGGAAAATAATCTATCCTAAAAATTGAGCTTAACACGTTGACTGCAGTACTCATTTTTGTATTATTTCCATACCTGCGGTACGGGGCGTTTAAGACCTCGTTTGAAATTTATCATTATGGCGGTAAGGGGCTTATTAGACACCGTAACGTTCGAGAAACTAAATGGTTTTGTTTTACAAGTGCGGTATGAGGTCAAAATTACCCCGTATTGAAATAACTCCACACACAAAGTGGTGTAGTAATGCTAGCAAAGGAGGCGGCCGCACGCGTGAGGGAACGGCCTCACGCCCCAGCCGCCGGGATCCTGATCCCGAATTCCAGCCACCGTAGGTGCTGTTTTGCGGACGGCGAGCAATAGGTAGCTCGCAGTCCGACCGTCCGGTAATCATCCAGACCGAGCCCAAGTTGTCGACGGCACGTAGTGTTCCACGCGCGCCTCTAGGTGATGTCAGCAAAACCGTAGGGGCCCAGCAGGGTCGAAGCCTACTGGGGCAGTGGGTGATGCGAAAGAGTACCCCGGGGCCCTGCAACGAAGGCAAAGAAGGAACAGGAGTATGTTTTAGTCAGTAAAAGTCTGACAGGCCTTCACGCCCCATCCAAGGACGAGAGATGTCATTAGATGATTTTCAACCTAAAAAAATGCACTATACCTTCATCTCTTATCTAAACTAAACCCAAAATTAAGTTACAGCCTCCGCACGGCAGAGAAGGCTACGTTTTTCATAGCCGCACCACAAGGGAGACACATACGAGGTATATTAGACTTCGTTCCACATTGAACGTGTTAAACATAACTAGCGAAATATGTCTGTATTTTACGCTTCTATTTGGACCTTTATGATATACTGACGTGACATCAAGGGCACTGACTCCGTGGGTGCTCGGGGGCTCGAGCACCCATGAGAAATAAACAGTGGGTGCCGAGCACCCCTCCGTCTCTTCCCTCTCCTAAAGAGGAGGCCTGAGTCCCAACAGTGGGAACATTTTAAGGCCGACTATGCATGCTATTCCGAGCACCCCTAAGAATGGACATCAAGAAACAGATCAGTAATCATCTTTTAACGATGGGCGTGTTTTTATTACCAGACGACCCGTTTAGCGCAGTGGTTTATAGCGCCGGTTAAGACGCAGGGTCGCGTGTTCGATTCCCGCACCAACACATTATGTTTGTTGATGAAACAGATATTTGTGTTGGGTCTGGGTGTTTGTGGTACCTTCGTTGTTCCGCAGTATATAAGTGGGACATTTATTTATTTGTCGGTCGATCAGTGTGCATTTCTCTTCTCACACTTCGCCACTTTTTCGAGTCATCAAATGAGCATGAGCACCCATGAGGTTTTCTAAAAGCCGGCGCCCCTGCGTGACGTAATGTTATTAAGGAGCACTGATGAGTATCAGAGTGGATTACAATCATATTGCATAATACTGATAGCTGCTTCCGTATGCGCATAAATTGAACAACTACGAAAGGTCACATACGAAATATATCCTCAGAAAAACGTTATTAATTTCCGTAGAAGAACCAAGGTTAACGACATTGCCCGAAGAATCATCAAACTTAAGTGACAGTGAGCAGGGCACATTGTTCGTAGATCAGATTTTCGATGGGGGGTAAGGTTCTGCCCTAACAAAGTTACAACCGTTTCGTGTCAAATTCCGCTCTCCAATCGGTATCGCCTCGGTGTCAGCAAATTGTAGAAAATGGTAAGTTGGTAGCCATGCTGACGCGCCTGAGTCGGCCGCTCGTTCTACAATAATAAATGATGTAGTGTTGAATTGTAGAAACGATAACAATTCATTCTATCATTTTGAACGATGTGAACTTGGCTACGAATTTTCTATTCATTTGTTCTGACCACATGATTTAATGTTGAGATGATGTCATTCCCATACATTTCGGCTAGCATTAACGATTGCAGATGTGGAGGGGTGCTGGACTGCTGACTGCGATTCCGATAAATAAAACTAGTTCTCCTCCAAGTGATGCCATAACGACCGGTCCTGTGCATCTCCCATCCATCGGATTCGGCGAACCCTCTTCAAGTCATCGGCTCACCTTGGAGGAGGCCTTCCAACGCTGCGTCTTCTGGTACTTACTTACTTCTATAACATTTCGTCCCCCGACCATCCGTTCCACCATCTGACCATCAGTTCTTCAAGCAATGTGCCCTGCCCACTTTTTTTTTCGGGTGGGAAAATCATCTAATGACATCCCCTGCTCTTAGGCAGAGAGAGAGAGATAGTGTCAGACTTTTACTGACTAAAAACCCACCCCTGTTCCTTCTTTGCCATTTTTCCAGGGCCCCAGGAATCTCTTTCGCATCACCCATGGCCCCATTAGGCTTCGACTCTGCTGGGCCCCTACAGTTGCTGACATCTCCTTGAGACGCGCGTGGAACATACGCGCTGTCGACGACTTGGGCCCGGTCCGGACGGTTACCACACGATCGGACGGCGAGCCACCCATTGCTCGCCGTCCTGCCCATTTAAGTTTGGCGATTCTTCGGGCTATGTCGGTAATCTTGATTCTCGTTCGGATATCTTCATTAAAGAAAGTTTCTCTTCTTTTTAATGGAATACAGCCTTGACCCTCTAGCGTAATAAGTTCATCACGGCCTTAATTTTCTCTATTACTGAGAGGATGGCAAATATTTGCCCTTGTACTGACCTTGGTTCTAATTAGGGTAACATTATGTGCCTTTCATGGCTTTATTTATTTTGTTCAACAGGATTGAGTTATTTACTTGACTTGGGAGTTCGTGGGGATATACAAGCGATAGCTTTTGTTCAGTTCATAGTTTTAATTTAAATTGATCAATGACACGTGTGTTGCCTTTGATATACCTATGTATTTTGGCCCAAATTTTTTGTTTGTTTTTGCCATAATTTATTAGAATGTTTTTTGGTCTTATATGTTTTTGTTTTTTTTTTTCACTTTTTTAATCGACGAAAGTTTTTATTGTTATTCAAATTTTTTACGAAATTTAAATATTAACTAAATATTTATACTAAACCTAACTAAGGCATCGAAGTACTCCTCCACATCGCTGTCATCCAGAAATGTGCCTAGAAGACTGGCAGCATTACCACGTTGAATGAAAATTCCGATTCTTTAGACCAAGAAGGAGCTAGTCGTCTGGTCACGTAAAGTGTCGACCAGTGTGAAATTTCCTTGAAAAGGAGATGAGCAATTGGGCCCCATGACCCAAGTGATAGTAGGTACCCAAGTCCAAGCATATTATACTATATATATTTATATATATAAAAGGGAAAACTGACTGACTGACATATCAACGCACAGCTGAAACTACTGGGATTAGGAGCGTGAAAATTTGCACAAGGTTTCCTTTTGTGGCGTAGGCGAGCACTAAGAAAGGATTTTCCAAAATTCACTCCCTAAGGGAATGAAGCGGGGGTCCAAATTTGTATGGAGAAACCTACATTTACGCGAGTGAAGCCGCGGGCAGAAGCTAGTAATCTATATATATATATATATATATAAAAGGAGAAACTGACTGTCTGACTGCGTTGATATGCACAGCCAAAACTACAGGGCCTAGGAGCGTGAAAATTTGCACAAGGATTGCTTTTATGACGTAAGCGAGCACTAAGAAAGGATTGCCCAAAATTCACCCCCTAAGGGGATGAAATGGGGGTCCAAAGTTTGTTTGGAGAAACCAAATTTAACGCGGGCGAAGCCGCTGGCAAAAGCTAGTTAACCTTATAATGTCATAATTGCTGGGACTCTGCTATATTGACTAATTTAATGCATTTGAATATTATACTAACGTAGTTTTAAGTTTCAGTCACTAACATAATATGGACATTGAAATTAGTCCGAAATAAATTTATATTATTTTTTTATACGTTCAGCAAAAATACAGGTAAACTTGACTAAAAACCTGCACCCAACTTCAAACATTAACTAATCGTAAAACCACCTATCAAAAGAAACTTCCATTTACGACAAACTCGCAACAAACAGTATTATATCGAGCCATAACACCACAAAAGTTAGTACTATAAAATAATATATTGATATCATGTTACGACCCGACAGCGCTTTAACCGCTTCAAAGCGATGTCAGCGTGTTCAAGCGCTGACAAGACTGATGCACAGCTCTTTTGTGATTATATGTTTCCTTTTACTTTCTTGAAGCTTACGGGGTCTTATAAGCCCCTTGCCGCTATAATGATAGTTAACAAAAGGGGTCTAAAATGCCCCGTACTCAGCAAAAACACAGGAAAACTTGACAGAAGAAAACTCATCATGAAACAACATATCCAAACAAAATTCCTTAAGGCGAAGTCGCCACAAATAGTATTATATCGAGCCATAACACAGTAAATGTTAGTACTATCGTACGTATCGTTTTATCGACCCAGCAGCGCTTCAACCACTTTAAAGTGATGTCAGCGTGTTTAAACGCTGACTAGCTGCGTGTTTAAATATTTAGGTATTTTATATGTTTTCTTTTAATTTAACCAAAAAAATCTTTTACTTTATTAAAGCTTACGGGGTCTAAAACGCCCCGTACTCAGCAAAAATACAGGAAAATTTGACTATAAACTTCACCAAAAAAAAGCTAGTACTATCAAATAATATATCGACATTGTGTTATCGACCCGGCAGCGCTTTAAAAGCTTCAAAGCGATGCCAGCATGTTTAAGCGCTGACAAAAGCGATGCACAGTTCTTTTGTGCGAAACTACAAAATGTTTATGAGTTATAAAATGAAAGGGTGATGTAAGTAATTATTCTTTTCATGAGCCATCAGCATTATAAAGGGTTAAAAACTGGCAAAATTAACATTCGTTTTTTTTGCTGACGTAATTGTTTTATGAGTATCCTGCTTTTTTAGGGTTTCGTCCCCAGAGGGTGAAAACGTTACCCTATTTTTAAGATTCCACTGTCCGTCTGTCGGTCACCGGCCTCATCTAGTTAAAAATGGTGTAAATTTGTGTTTTTTAGGCTTCTGTACCCAAAGGGTAAAACGGTAACTACCTTGTAACTAAGACTCCGCTGTTCGTCCGTCCGTCTATCTGTCTGTCACCAGGCTGTATCTCATTAACTCTGATAGCATAATCAGCCTTTTAATGTTCCTACTGCTGGGAATCAGGCCTCCACTCTAGGAGAGTGCGTGTTGGTGAATGTCACATGTCTTCGAATCTTTGTTTCTAGGACATGCCGGTTTCCTCACGATGTTTTCCTTCACCGTTTTGAGAACAGTGGTGATAAAAATAAATTAGACAAAGTAATGCGCCTGCCTGGGTTTGAACCTGACCACCACTTTTTTTTTATGTGGGAAAATCATCTTATGACAAATCTCGCCCTTGGGCGGAGCGGGAGATAGTGTCAGACTTTTACTGACTAAAAACCCACTCCTGTTCCATCGTTGCCTTTGTCTCAGGGCCTCGCGTTCCGTTTTCACACTACCCATGGCCCCAGTAGGCTTCGACCCTGCTGGGCCCCTACGATTTGCTGACATCTCCCTGAGGCGAACAATACGCGCCGTCGACGACTTGGGCTCGGTCCGGACGGTTACTGGACGGTCGGACGGTGAGCTACCCATTGCTCGCCGTCCGCAAGCCTGCGTCTATGACCACCACTGCTTTATATTGTCATGACAAAACTTTAATAGATACGCGTAACTCAAATCATCTCACACACAAAACCTCGCTACCATGTCGCTTTCTCCATTTATCTTTTGTAACGTTGAAAGCCATGAAATCCCTGGTCCGTAATAAACTTTATAGTCCAACCTGTAAAATCTTTTAAAGGTACAAGATTATTTACGTATACAAAGTAAATACAATTTGAAGGAACATCTCTTTGGACCATATTCCAAGACGTCCTCTCGATAGTAGTAATGAAAAACTGGGCAAACGCGAGTAGGACTCGCGCCCTGAGGGTTACCGCCTCCTTCTGCGAAGCAGTAATGCTTGCTAAGGAGGCGGCAGATCGCGTGAGGCAGCGGTCCTCACGCCCCAACCGCCGCCTGGATTCCGATCCCGATTTCCGGCCACCGTAGGCGCGGGCTTGCGGACGGCGACTAATGGGTGGCTCGCCGTCCGACCGTCCGGTAACCGTCCGGACCGAGCCCAAGTCGTCAACGGCGCGTATTGTTCCACGCGCGCTTCAGGAAGATGTCAGCAACTGTAGGGACCAAGCAGGGTCGAAGCCTACTTGGGCCAAGGGTCTGATTCTGAAAGGAAGACTCGGCCCTGGTACGAAAGGCAATGAAGGAACAGGAGTGGGTTTTTAGTCAGTAAAAGTCTGACACTATCTCCCGTTCCGCCCAAGAGCGGGGGATGTCATAAGATGATTTTACCTCCGAAAAAAAAAAAACAACCTATGTAAATAGTTCAATTCCGGAATGGAGTTTAGGAAGATTTTTCCGAATACCAAAAAAAAATGTGACGTAACAACTAAGACTGTATCTTCAGATTTACTCCTATACTTGTGCTATAAGACCTTGCTTTATGCCAAATTTCAGGATTCTGGGTCAACGGGAAGTACCCTATGAATTTTGATTTCTTCGAGAGTAACATCGAAATGTACGTACTTGTTAACTTAGAAGTTTGATTATTTTACAGCTTCGAGAGTCCGCAGACCTGAGTATATGGTTTTAATTTCAACTCGATACCTCCACGCGTTTCCAAGATAAAGGGTCTTGACAGACAGAGAGATAGATGGACGGTCAACAAAGTGATCCTATAAGGGTTCCGTTTTTTCCTGTTGAAAAAACGAAAACTAAAAATAATATTTATTTTGCAAATAGGTTTTAAAATCACTTTTACACGTCAATTTTTGCGGCTGGCCTTTAGAAACACCGAAACAAACTCAGGGGTTAAAGTCTCTTTTAAAGTCCAAACATTTATTATACAAGGACCATGCAGTCTGAGATGGTCTTTTGAGGAAAGAACCACACAGATTTGAGTGGACCTGTCCAGTCAGTGCAAGCATTTGTCAGTATTCGTGTAGCTCAACTCAGGACTACTAAGGAACTCAACGACTTGATGAACAATACCAAAGAAAGGACATTTGGGTAGGCCACAGATAATACTCAAATTGCCAGACAATTCAATATTACTGAAAAGAAAAAAGAAACATCCACTTAGCCCTTACATTCACAATCATAATGCAAGGAAAGACGCATGTGCGTGTTTGCGAACGGCGAGCAATAGATAGCCCGCCATCCGGTCGATAGCGCGTTGTGTTTCAAGCGCGTCTCATAAATCTTTAAGTCAAGAGTGAATAGGTTACTTCTCAGTAAGTGCGCTCCATCGTCGACCGCATAGTCCCATTCCATCAGGTGAGATAACGGTCAAGAGCGAACCTATCGAGAATAAAAAACAAAAAAAAGATGTCTACATGATTGATGTGGTCCGCTAGGACCATTGGTCCTGGCAGGCATTGGCCTGGAAAGGTTTCGGGATCGTTTGAAACAGTTACTGCGAACAGGTGGATATTAGTTATTAAAAGTCTGAAACCCCTCCTCAACAGTTAGAAAGTTATTTAATAAATCACGATCCTCAAAAAAGGCTGGAACTGAGAAATTAAAAATGATAAAACCCTACAGCACTTTTCCCGACTCGGTAATCGAACCCAGAAACCTTTTACTCAGTAGCAGTTTGAAAAAGAAATGATTTTCCCCACTCAATTATTGAACCTAAAACCTCACATTTAGTAGTCAACCTTGTACTAGACCAGTGGTTCTAAACCTGTTTTGATCGGGGACCACTTAGAATATTTTGTTGTTATCGGGGACAATTTAAATTATTTTTAAATTCAAGAAGAAAATATAACTACATCATGTTGACACTTGGTGTGACCCAAGGGCTGGCTTTTACCGTTAATACAGGATATGCATCGGTAATGCCGCCAGTCGTTTGGGACCTACCAGTCGACAGCGATGTGGAGGAGTTTTTCGACGCCATAATTTAGTTTGTTTTTTAGATATTAATTAGTTTATTTTTTCTTGATAGTAAAAAAAAGAAGAACTACGTTAATTTAAAAAAAAACTACTAAAATAAATTCAGATTACAAACTGGTAGCTCCGAGGTTCCATGACTGTGGCGTTAGGTTTTTCGTAGCAGCGTGCATTCGTTATGAAGAGTTTCCTATTAGTAAACATACGGGGTTGTGTTATTCGATATTACAGTTTTCTGAATCATGTAATTCGAGATCGCATGGTTACAGCGTTAAGTTTTTCGTTGCATTTGTTGTTAAGTGTTTCGGATTAGTAAACTTACGGGAACGTGTTTTTCGATGTTACACTTTTCTGAATTATGTAACACAATCTCATCTAAATAAATGTTCTTCAAAACCAATGGTGGCGAGCATTGTCATAGCAAACACAATATTTCTGGTACAAAAGAAGAGGATTAATTCGAGAAATTTTTCACCCATTACACACTTAAAAAAGTAGTTTTCTGTTTCCGACTGTTTTTAAACGCAGTTGTATAGTTAAACATATATTATATTTTTTATTAATAGTCAAAGTTTTTATTGCCCAGACAGAGTGTTTCTCCTTTTTTGTTTTTTTTTTGTCATATTTTTTAAATTTAAGTTGTTATTTTTTAAACAAGCGCTCCATGAACCAATTTAATTTCGAGTCTCAATGATAAGTATTACTTTTATGGGTGGAATAATTTATTTTGATTCAATGTGCGCGTCTATCTTATATGGAAAAATATACACATTCACGATCGCGGTGCATGCGACGATACGCGTAGAGTTTATTGAATTATTATTATTGTTATTTATTATTAAACTTTTTTTGTGGCAGTGAAGGGTTAAAAATGCCTCTTATAAACCCTTCTCCTTTTAAATCAGTACACACCAATGTCAATTTTTAGGCCGACAGTTTCACATTTTTAACTCTATGTGGACCGCATTTTAGATGTTGTAGACCATATTTTAGCTATTATAGACCACTTGTGGTCCGCAAACCACATGTTAGAAACCACTGCATTAGACCAATGAGCTTCGAAAGTAATTGTAATTAATAACAAAAACATAACAGACGTGGACTCTTCGTGGACCAAATTTTAGTTATTATGGACCACTTGTGGTCCGCGAACCACATGTTGGAAACCACTGCATTAGACCAATGAGCTTTGAAAGCAATTTTAAATAATAACAAAAACATCTGTTCACTACGCTTCTATTTTATTTACTATCATACTTTAAGTACATAAGCTGCCAAGTCAATGAACTTTTATCACACAAGGAAAAATCAACCCTATGAGTGTAATTTAAGGTTGAAATTCAAACACATATTTTTCAAAAGGACAGGCTAAGTAAATATGCACTTTCATATGTTTAGGATAAGGTTTGAATTAGTTTGGAGTTGGATTGCTTTGTGAAGTTTTGCAAAATGGTTGACACGCGATTTAGATATACTAAGCGCTTAGTATTTTTTATCACGCGCGATTTCTGTTTATAGAAAACTAGCGACCCGCCCCGGCTTCGCACGGGTGCAATGATGCTGATCTGATACCAGAACAACCGATATATCCCTGCATTTTAAATCTGTAATATCTTTTAAAAATATTCATTTAAATTACATGCTGTAAAGGGCCATATTGATCTATATTAAATGCACAATGTATTTAAGGTACTTAATTGGATAAGGATTAATGCTGTATTGCTTAAAATCGCTTCGTAAATAAGCCATTATTTCTCATAAAAAGTAAAGGATAAAAAATGGTTATTGTGGGAGTTTTTTGTAGACCTTTTTAAATATTGTAGTACATTATTTTGATCTATCTCGTAGGGATAAAAAAAATGTGTTTATTTACGACATCCGACATTATATTAGAAACCTCTAAAATGATCTGTGTTTCTCTACTATATTATGCATGTATTATATAATTATATAAACCTTCCTCTTGAATCACTCTATCTATTAAAAGAAACCGGATCAAATTCCGTTACATAATTTTAAAGATCTAAGCATACATAGGGACAGACAGCGGGAAGCGACTTCATTTTATACTATGTAGTGATAGTGAAGTTCATATCATTATATTTTATGAATAACTTAAGACCCGGCCCTTGATTCACACGGCTTTTATGATGAATTCTTCATTCATTCATTTATTTAACCAGAACGACAAAACACATTAACGATAAAATAACACTCATGGAAAAATATAGCATAGCATAATCAGCCTTTTAATGTTCCCACTGCTGGGACACAGGCCTCCTCTCTAGGAGAGGGAATGGGCCGTAATCCACCACGCGGGCCCAGTGCGGATTGGTGAATGTCACATGTCTTCGAATTTTTGGTTCTAGGACATGCCGGTTTCCTCACAATGTTTTCTGTCACCGTTTTGAGAGCAGTGGTGATGAAATAAATTACACAAAGTAACGCGCCTGACTGGGTTTGAACCCGCGACCTACAACTCGTAAGTCGGGGTCGTTACTACTCGGCCACCACTGCTCTACCATTTTTAATTTCTCAGGAAAAATATACGTTAACCTAACTGTATAGATTTTTTTTTATGTGTGGCCTCTCGCAGGTCAACCTAGGAGGTTGTCAGCTGCTTAACGGGATTTGCCTGTGGGGGCCTCGATACGAGAATCAAAGTCTCCAGCCAGGGCATACTTAACTAACTTAAAAACTAAGCGACTACACGCTACGGGCAACCCCTGTGGGGTACGGATTCGATTTAGGTATATAAATCTGAGCTTTATCACCTTATATACTCAGTAGAATTCAGAATAATAAAAGTCCTCAAAAGAGTCATAAGAAAAAATATTTATGCAACAAAATTTGAACCATGTGTCGTGTTGATAAGCTTTTATATTCAAGAACGCGCCACCGTCATCTGTCGTACACGATGGACATCCCACCCATACGTTCAAAACGTTTCAGGAACATATTCATTGCGCGTACAGCTAAGGTGTGGAATTCCCTGCCGGATTATGTGGTTCTTGATAAGTACAAAATATAATTATTTAAGTGGGGCTCCCATACAACAAACGCGATTTTTGCACCGTACGACGGTAACGGTTTTTTATTTCAAGTATCAAGAACTCTTATCGGACTCCCATACAACAAACGTAATTTTTGTGCCGTTATTTGCTACGGATAGTAAGGCACCCTTCATGCCATTTGTTGGTTCAACACGTGCGTGTTTATTTCAAGTATCAAGAACTCTTATCAAAAACTATAAAACACGTATTAAAGTTCTATGCGATATAAAATCACAAAATAGTTTGATAAAAATAAAATAAAATATAAATATTAGTTCAGATTTATGATTTAAACACCTTTTTTATTATTTGATAAAACAGTCCACATAAAGTCTAGATCTGTTAGTTTTTTTTCAACATTTTTTTTTTCAAATTATTTATTTGGTAAGTTTTTCATTTATATTCGACAGGCCTGTTGGTTTAGTGGTCAGTGGCCCTGACTGCTACGTCGGAGGTTGTGAGTTCGATTCCCACCTAGGAAAAATGTTTGTGTGTTTGTGTATTTAGAAATATATAAGTAAGTATGTTTATCAGTTGTTTGGTACATAGCACAAGCTCCGCTTAGTTTGGGACTAGATGGCGTTGTGTGATAGTTGTGGAATATTATTATTATTATATTGTTTATTAGTTGTTATAGAAAATAATCTCCTGGGATAAACAATTATATCGTCTAACCGGTATCCAAGTTTCATAGAAATCTGTTCAGCCGTTCGAGCATGAAGAAATGACAAACAAGCACACACACACTCTCTTCCAACAATAACATAAATATATTTTGTAATGTAAATTGAATTTCAATTGAATTGAATTGAATTGAATTTAAATTAATTTATTTGAATTAAAATGAATTAAATTGAATGTGATATTTGTGTGTAAATAATGACAATGTATGCAATATAAATAATTTAATAACATGGGAGCTACGTCTGCCAACAAACTGCTGTGCAGTTTGGCAGAAGATTGATATGTATGTATGTGTATTTTAATTATATGTATACTTTTTTTTACTCTTGTTTTTCGTACTTATAAAATTTTCTTTTTATTCATCTACCATATTGTCTCTTCACCACCTTAGGTTGACTGGAAAAGAATGCCTCAGGCATTAAGTCCGCCTTTGTACTTTATGTTGCATGAAGATTAAATTAATAAATAAATTGATTGTAAAATTGTCTAAAGCATTTTATTATTATTAATAATATTATTAATTATCCGTACGTAATGAATGGATGACTATTCATTATATAGTTAGTTTTTAGTTAGTCGGGTTTTTTTTTTCCGGTGGGAAAATCATCTTATGACATCCCCCGCTCTTGGGCGGGGCGGGAGATAGTGTCAGACTTTTACTGACTAAAAACCCACTCCTGTTCCTTCGTTGCCTTTCGTACCAGGGCCGAGTCTTCCTTTCAGAATCAGACCCTTGGCCCCAGTAGGCTTCGACCTGCTGGGCCCCTACAGTTGCTGACATCTCCTTGAGGCGCGCGTGGAACAGCACGCGCCGTTGACGACTTGGGCTTGGTCCGGACGGTTACCGGACGGTCGGACGGCAAGCCACCCATTGCTCGCCATCCGCAAGCCCGCGCCTACGGTGGCCGGAAATCGGGATCGGAATCCCGGCGGCGGTTGGGGCGTGAGAACCGCTGCCTCACGCGATCGGCCGCCTCCTTTGCAAGCATTACTGCTTCGCAGAAGGAGGCGGCCGCCTGCCACTCCTCCTCGCCTCGGATAGTTAGTCGGGTAGTTGGAAGTTCAATAATCTGACAAAGTCTTACAGATATCGTATTATACTCAATATACTTCAATAGGAATTCGTTCTATGTAAAGCATACCTTCTATAAGAATTTAATTATCCTGTGTGAGCCACGAATTTTTCCAACAAATTATCATTCGACCCACGGCTTTACTCGCATATTTTAATTATGCAAAAGAATATTTTTTCATTAATTCTGCGAAAACACCGGTCGAGGACTTACTGTTGAATAAAAAATATACACAATAAACGTAACTGTAGGGAAATCTCAACCTTAACAGCGTATATAGTCAGTAGAATTCAGATTAATAGAAATCATTAAAAATATTGTAAAGAAAAATATTGATGCAACAAAATTTGAACCATAATTATGTCGTATTGTTAAGCTTTGTTATCCTAGAACGCGCCAATGACAAGCGAGGAATGAGCAATTATATATATAGCCTACACAATCTTTTTTTTGCACCACCTGCTCGATATTGCCCTTTTATATTATTATGTCATACAACCATCACTTAAAGCAAGTCATTCTGTCCCTAGGCAGATAATGCAGTATTGGCGATCTCTAGGGAATAATGAGATTTGAATTTGGAACGTCAAAAGCCGTCAACATTAAATGAATTAAAATGTACGTGTATCAAACAAGTTTATTCAAAATTTAAACTGGCCACTAACAAAAAAAAAAATAGAATGGAACGTGGTTACTGACGAGTTTCTTAAAAAAAAAGTACTGAACTAGCGGGAGGTTTATAAAAAAAAAAAAACTATACAATCTTAGAGTAATGAAATTTGTTTGTTTCAAATCTCAAAACATGTTGAATGATAGTTAAGATTAACTTGTAAATAATACTTATATTTCTCTAATATGATTTGTTTAACTAAATTGTCTCTTAATAATCTCACAGATGGTGTAAAAAGTAGAGTATCTAACACGGGAATAAAACTGTCTTTGTCTTGGGCAGCTTGAATACCTCACTTCACTCAGATTTCTATATTAACTCCCTCGCAACGCTCAGGAGTTAATTATATAAATCCCTCACTTACGTTCGGGATTAAAACTTAGCAACCTTCGTTTTGTTCGGAATTCAACATGCCGCCCGCGACTTAAATAAACTGATTTATCCCCTAGTCACATAACTTACTATTAATGCCAGCTTGATATTCTAGAATCGATTGAGAATCGACCAAGAAAATCATCGGCAATAATGTACTCGTCGAGTCAAAACTCCAAATTCTTGAGCATTGTCGCCTGTCGGTTTTCTAACGTTTACATTTCGGGGGTCGCATTGAAAGCTCATGGTAGGGCCTATTGGCTGTTGCTAACAAGATTGAAGGCCACCTAATGGGACACCTGCGTGCTGTGCACGTACTGTTGTCAGGTGTCACCGGAGGGTGACGTAATTAAGCATTGTATTTTTAAGTTTCTTATCGATTATACTTACATAGGTTGAGAAATACTAACGAATTTTTGGATAACATACCTGAAACAAAGAAAAATACATTAATTAGTAATTAATATTCATTTTTTTTTTTAACATTATACATTTTTTACAAATAAAAAAAAAAAACACTTAACTAACATTATAAATAATAAGGATTAGCCTTTTTACGAACAAGAACTGTCAAGAACTGTCAAACTGCAGGGGCGCCATAAACAAAATGGTGGCGGGAATATGACTTTTTACAAATAAAAACGAAAAAAAAAAATTGAGGGTAGAGACTATAAAATATAGTGCGTTCAATTTATAGGAAATTTATCCACAGAGATGCGGAGAAGTATTTTGTACACCATACTTTAGATTACTTTTAGTCAGTTCTTAAGATTTTTTTTTATTTAATGTATATAGGATGACTGGAAATTAGTGACCGATACGTGAACACGTGATTGTACTCATAATTACGAATAACTTTCCCATAGAAACTTTTTTTAACTAATTAGTTTAATCACAATAATAAAGCAGCTGTTTGAAACTTTGAATTTCGCGCGCGGCCTTCACCCGATGGTAGTAACTAGTCTTTGGATATTATTTTACCGAAATATGTAGGTACATTGCTTACGTTATCGATAACGTGGGCGCCGCGCCGCTAACAGCTGATCCGGTGAAGGCGCGGGCGAAACTCAAAGTTTCGAACAGCTGTTTTGTTATTGTGATTGAAATAGTGTAAATTGAAGTGTTAAAAAAAAAAGTTTCTTTGGGAAAGTTGTTTGTAATCAAGAGTACAGTCACGTGTTTAAGTATCGGTCACTAATTACCAGTCACCCTATATTTATAATTTCAATTCTAAATAGATTGAATATTTAATTTCAGACAGAAACGGTGGCAATTAAAAAGTCCTGTGAGAAATATGAAGCAAGAAAGTCATTACATAAGTAATGACGAAACTACAGCAGAACCATATAGCAGAGAGTATATTCTGAAGAATATATTTCTATATATAACATGCGCATACGCACTATACCTATGTTTGACATCAGTTATATGGAGAACTATGAGTTTCAGTAAGTATTATAATTTCTTACCTACTTTTTTTTTAAATTGAATTTAAATAATCTGAATGTATTTTTTTGTATCTTTTTCTGCGATTTCTTCACAAAATGTTATATGTTTTTTTTTTAATGGTTTTTTACCAGATTCTCTTAAAACTTAGTAAGATATACAATTGACTCAAAAAAAAAAAACTAAAAATGGTAAAATCTGTAACCTTATTATTTCAGACAAGAAGGAAGTATCTTTTGAAAAGTCCAAGGAAATGAGCATTACAAAATATATGGAACAAGAAGACGATCATATTAGTAAGGAACCAACTATCGCAGAACCGTATAAGAGGGAGTATATAATGAAGAATATAATTTTCTTCATATACTCTTATATAGGAGGATTGTATGGATTATATCTTTGTTTTACTTCGGCTACTTGGGGAACGATAATTTGCAGTAAGTATTTTTAATCATCAATAAAAAAAAATGATAAGTGTTTTATTCGATAACAAGGTTGATTCAACACTATTGAGAAAGAAAGAAAAAGAAAGAAAGAAAGAAAACCATTATCATTTTTTTTTTTGGTTGACCTCTCCTTTTAAGTGTGAAAACACCTGTGCCAGGAGAGGCCGCACTCCCTTAACTTGATTACATTTATGTTTGTAACTAAATCTATGTGAGCGTGCACGCAATGTGCGCACGTGTGTGTGGAAGCGTTTAGTATGGTGTTTGTGCTTGAGTGTGTGACGGTTTGTCTGTGTGTGCGTCTGTGACTGTGTTTCTGTATATGAGTGTGTGAGGTACTAGGTTCGAGTGTTCATACAATATTTAAAGATTTGTCCAAGTCTCAAATGCTACCAGTGTTTGGGGCACTATTCCAGTCGACAGTGACGGGGAAGATTTTTTTTATCAGTTTTCGTTTTAAATGCCAAATTACAGGATTCTAGGTAAATGTGAAGTACCTTATGAATTTTGATTCCCTTGAGAGCGTCGAAATACACGTTTTTTGCGACATAAACGACCGTATCTTTGTTTTTCGTCACCTCAGAAGTTTGATTTTTTCACATCTTCAAGAGGCCGCAGACCTGAGTATATCGTTTTAATTTCAGCTCAATACCTCCTCGCGTTCCCGAGATAAAGGGTCTTGCCAGACAGATAGACAGACGGACAACAAAGTAATCCTATAACGTTTTTCCTTTTGTGGTAAGCTAAAACTACACAAAAATACCCTATTAGGGTTATAGGGTATTTTGTGTAGTTTAACGTTTTTTCTTTTTTTTACAGCAGTCATCTCATACTTCTTGACTATCTTAGGCCTAACGGCAGGAGCCCATCGTCTGTTCTCCCACAAGTCCTTCAAAGCAACGAAATCCCTTCAAATCTTCCTGATGCTGTGTCATAGCTTAGCCTACCAAAGAACCCTGGTCACTTGGGTCAGGGACCATAGGCTCCATCATAAGTTCAGTGACACGGATGCTGATCCCCATAATATTAGTAGGGGGTTCTTCTTCTCCCATTTAGGTTGGTTGCTGGTTAAGAACCATCCAGAGATGGTGAAGAGGAGGGGGCTGGTCGACATGAGTGATGTGTACGGGAACGAGGTGGTGATGTTTCAGAAAAGGTGAGTAAATTAACGTTATCGTTTCATTTTTTTAGTGTAATTTATCTATATATGTATGTATTTAGAAATATATAAGTAGGTTTATCTGTTGTCTAGTAACCGTAACACAAGCTTTGCTTAGCTTTGGACTAGACGGTGTTGTGTGATAGTTGAGGAATATAAATTAAAAAAAGAATCAGCCGAAAGACGTCCACTGTTGGACATAGGCCTCCCCCAAGTGTCGCCACAACGGACAGTCCTGTGTGTCTCGTATCCATCGGATTCCCGCAACCTTGCAGGTTATCGGTCCACCTTGTGGAAGGCCTTCCAACGCTTCCAGTGCGCGGTCTCTACTCCAGTACCTTTTGATTCCATCGACTATCTCTTCTGCGAGCAATGTGCTTGGCTCACTGCCACTTAAGTTGGTCGATTCTTCGGGATATATGCAACCTTGGTTCTCCTGAGGATATATTCACTCCTGATGCGATCACGCAAGGAAACTCCAAGCATAACCGTTTCCATTGGCCTTTTGATGACTTTAACCCTTCTGATGAGGCCCATTGTAACATTAACATATACCTACTCATTCAAATTGCTCCTATGGGAGGGTGAGGAGGATGTGGAACATTGTCAATGACTTGAGCTGACCGAACTCAAGTCGTCGACATCACAGGTTATTGATTGATTACCGAACGGCCGGACGGCGAGCTACTCATTACTCGTCTTCCGCTAGCCTGCGTCTGCCGTGGCTGGCAGTCGGGATCGGGTGTCGATGGCTGCAGCGTGAGGATGTACGCTCCCTCCTACGCTAGCATTACTGCTTCGCAAAACGAGCCGACCGCCTGCCATTTCCCCGCGCTCTGGACCATGACTTGAGGTTGCTGCCGCCGATCACCACCATGAGGACACGGTGGTGCTCCGCCCAAGCGGGGTACACCTCTACCGTGTTCTACCGTGTTCTCCGGGCGTTTCTTTCGCCTGTATCCGATGCAGGAACCTGCCGAACTTACGATGTCCGGTGAGGACCAGCGTTATTTGGAAGTTTAGGAAGTCGCCTCTCCAGCCACTCCTCAAAGGGGACTTACCCATACCCTACTCAGAATATGCTACGATATTTAAGACAATAAATAACATAGCGCTGGTATTCTGGCAGAGCCTGTTATGATGCCACGTACACGCTTACGAAACGTGCAATAGAAAATAAAATCTAGACTAAACACATAAAGCTATGAGTGAAATGTGTATGTGTTAATGTCAAATCAATATTTAAAAATAGTGTATATTAATAAACCATCAACCGACGACGTAAAGCTCCAACATCATTTGTCGATGCCACAGACAAACATATGACGACAAATCTGTGGCCTTAGTGAAAAAGGGTGTAAGTAGGATTTTATCAAAAACTAGTGCCTGCCAGTGGCTTTGTTTGCGTGGATGTAGATTTCTTCATAAAGACTTTGGACCTCTTTTCATCACCTTAGAGTTTTTTTTTTAGGTGGGAAAATCATCTTATGACAAATCCCGCTCTTGGGCGGAGCGAGAAATAGTGTCAGACTCTTACTGACTAAAAACCCACTCCCGTTCCTTCTTTGCCTTCGTCCCAGGACCCGGGTTTCACTTTCACACTACCTGTGGCCCCAGTAGGCTTCGACCCTGTTGGGCCCCTACGATTTGCTGACATCTCCTTGAGGCGCACGTGGAACAGTACGCGCCGTCGACGAATCACCTTAGGGTATGAATTTTGGAAAATCCACTATTATTGCACACTCCTAGTCCCAGTACTTTCGGCTGTGTGTTGATATATCAGCCAGTTAGTTTCTCCTTTTTAACCGACTTCAAGAAGAAGGAGGCTCTATGTTCGGCTGAATGCGTTTTTTTTTTATGTATGTTCACCGATTTTTTGGTCAAATGTGGACCGATTTTGAAAATTATTTTTTTGATTGAAAGGTCATGCTTTCACGTTGGTCCCATAGAAATATTGTTATGATCTGATAATGAACTTTGGAGATATAGAACAGAACTCCTCATAGGATCACAGCAGAACTGTCGCAACAAGTAAAATTGCTTTGTTTATACGTGTAGTCGATGACTGACTGAAAGGTGACCTTGCTATAGAACTTGCACACTATTTAAGTTTGGTTGAGTGGTACTTTTTATTTGTGGTATCACAACTACAAAAAAGAGAAAAGATCTAGCATATCAACGCACAGCCGAAACTACTGGGGCTAGAAACGTTAATAAGTAATTTTGCTCAAAGCTTTCTTTTTTGACGTAAACGAGCACTACTATTGAAATGTTGATATTAATATAGATCTTCCCGGGATTTCTAATAGACAATCCCGTGCTGCCAACAATATTACAAATAGACAATAATATAAACCTAAGATCATAAGACAAAAAAACAAAGATAATTAACATACAAATTTGATTAGTATTTTTCAATGAAAAAGACGTCTCTGACGTCAACTGAGGTGAGTTTAACAAATTTATACTCTTCCTCCTCCTCGTCATTAATGCAGGAAGAATTTTTTTCTGCTATATTTCTGATAGTGTCATAAAAAATTTGCTTTTTAAAATTAATCTCGGGATTTGAGGCATATCCACATTATTCTTTCGCTGTATGAAATCAGTGTAAGTACATAAATAACTCTACCTAATTCCGTCCTCTGCTGACCACCCATCCAAGTCAGCTCAATTAAACAGTCAAATAAATACTATCAAATTCTTTTTCAGACACGCTCAATGGCTGCTACCGCTGTTCGGCATAGTCATCCCGACTATCATACCCTGGCTTCTCGGAGACAGCTTCTCCAACTCCTGGCACCTGAACATCTTCAGATATATGTTGACCAGTAATCTCACATTCCTGACCAACAGCCTACTCCACTCTTGGGGTTACAAGCCATATGACAGGAACGTGTCTGCTTGTCAAAATCTTCCATTAATCGTGATGACCATGGGTGAAGGGTTCCATAATTACCACCACGCGTTCCCATGGGATTATAGAACTGGAGAATTGGGGAACAACAGTTTAAATTGTATTACGAAGGTGATAGATGGTTTAGAAAAGGTTGGATTGGCTTTTGATTTGAAGACAGCATCTGATGGTGTAATTGAGGATAGGAAAAGAAGAACTGGTGATGGAAAGGACTTATGGGGAAGAGAGACTAAAGAAGACAAAGAAATAAGAAAGTTATAAATGTAGGTCAAAGAATCATGATCGCATCAGGAATGAAGGAGAACCAAGGTTATTGACATAGCTCGCAGAATCGCCAAACTTAAGTGGTAGTGGGCGGGGCACCTTACTCGTAGAAGAGGTAGTCGATAAGGCAGAAAAGTTCTGGAGTGGCGACGGCGTACCGGAAGACGCAGCGTTTTTTTTTTTTAAGGTGGGCAAATCATCTAATGACAAATCCCGCTCTTGGGCGGAGCGAGAGATAGTGTCAGACTTTTACTGACTAAAACCCACTCCTGTTCCTTCGTTGCCTTCGTCCCAGGGCCCGTTTTCACACTACCCATGGCCCCAGTAGGCTTCGACCCTGCTGGGCCCCTACGATTTGCTGACGTCACCCTGAGGCGCGCGTGGAACAATACGCGCCGTCGACGACTTGGGCTCGGTCCGGACAGTTACCGGATGGTCGGACGGCGAGCCACCCATTGCTCGCCGTCCGCAAGCCTGCGCCTACGGTGGCCGGAAATCGGGATCGGAATCCCGGCGGCGGTTGGGGCGTAAGGACAAGACGCAGCGTTGGAAGACCTTCCTCAACATGGAGTATAAACCTGGTGAGAGTCGCGAGAATCCGATGAATACAAGACGCATAGAAACGGTCATTGTGGCGACACTTGGGAATGCCTATATCCAACAGTGGACGTTTTTTGACCGAAATTATGACGATGATGGTGTGCCGAAGAAAATGTACTCTTTTCGAGGTTTAGTCATAAATAGCATAGCATAATCAACCTTTTAATGTTCCTACTGTAGGGACTCAGGCCTCCTCTCTAGGAGAGGGAATGGGCCGTAATCCACTACGCCGGCCCAGTGAGGGTTGGTTAATTTTTTGGTTCGAGGACATGCCGGTTTAATCATGATGTTTTTCTTCACCGTTTTGAGAGCAGTGGTGATGAAATAAATTACACAAAGTAATGCTCCTGGCTGGGTTTGAACCCGCGACCAACAACTCGTAAGTCGGGGCCGTTACCACTCGACCGCCCGAGGTTTAGTAATCGCTCCTAATACAATCATCATCATAATTTTAACTGAAAGACATCCTCTGCTTCACATGGGCCTCCTTCAAGTGTCACTTTAACGACCGATTCTAAATAGTAAAGGTTAGTCAGTCACACCAAAAAATTAAGGTATTCGCGTCTTACAAACATCGGATTCTCTCATCCCTCAACAGGTCATTCGTACCCCTTGTGGCCCATCGACCATCAGTTCTCAGTGCCCTGCCCACTGCCACTTAAATTTGGCGATTTTTCGGGATATGTGGGTAACCTTGGTTCTCTTTTGGATATCTATATTATTTTTTTCTATTTTCTTTTATTCTTGATACGATCACGCTAATGTTATGCAGTATAATAATAATTGAACTTGTAATAAATAAGATTTGGGTCATTCACCTTAAATTAAATTAGTATTTTTCATCGACTTATATTCTAGAGATAGACAAGCACGTTCATGGAAAATATTTGTCAAAATACTATAAAAAAGTTAAAACAAAAGTTCGCTGCGGCGCTACATTGGCATTATGCCGTTTAATAGAACTATTAAAACATACAGCGCTAAGATAGATTTTAGAGGATACTTTTTTCGCGACCAAAATGTCATAAGCGCCATGAATTTCGTGGCACTTACGCGTTTCGTTCAACACAGTGTAATGTTCAAGGTGTATGGATTACACTACACCTGAGTGGATTGAAGTGAGTGTTCGTCACGCGTAATCTAGTGCGTAGTACATATACATCGATGGTATTATTTTATTCATAAATCCACCAGTACGGTGGCGGCGTTGCGCTACCGGTACATGGTGGACATCCCACCCATACAAATAAAAAGGTTTTGGTAACACATTTATTGTGCGTACAGCTAAGGAGTGGAATTCCCTGCCGGAATCTGTGTTTCCTGATAGCTACAACCTAAGGGTCTTTAAGTCAAAATGAGGATAATTCACATAATAGCTAATCCGATTTTTACTAAGTACATCGTATATGTAATAATTTACTGAGCATTCAAATTTTTTAAATTATTAAAATCCGTCAAGAAATAGTGGATTTATTAAAGTTTTTCTGAACGGCTACTTGGAAACGCGCGCTCTCGCTGGACTGTTTATTATGACGTCATCTGCCATGACCCGTGTGACGAACGGCTTCATCGTATTTACTCGCCGGTGGAGACCGATCATGACAGATGACGTCACAGCGAGTTGTTTCATTCTCGCGCGCGTTTCTGAAACTAATACACTAAAATTGCTGTATGTTCGTCATATTTTGTCCGATATAAATAATTTCTTCACAGTATTTACTAATTTGTTTTGACGCTATTAGTCTACATACTCCACAAAATACATGGCTGATCCTCATTGAGTAAATTATTTTTAGGCAAGCGTGCTCCATCGTCGACCACATCATCGCTTGAAATCAGGTGAGATAGTGGTCAAACGTGAGCCTATCAATTACAAAAAAATATCATCAGCGTCATCTTTCTGCTCTCGTCCCTTATAATTTGGGGTCGACGCAACTAACTTCTTCCATTCTATCTTCCTCCATAACTCCCTTTTAGTTTCATATCACTCCTCTCATCTATATATATATAAAAGGAGAAACTGACTGACTGACATATCAAAGCACAGCCAAAACTACAGAGCCCAGGAGCGTGAAATTTTGCACAAGGTTTCCTTTTATGACATAGGCGAGCATTAAGAAAGGATTTTCCAAAATTCATCCCTAAGGGTATAAAACGGGGGTCCAAAGTTTGTATGTTCCCGTCCAACTATAATTTAGGTGTCTTCAAGGCTAGAGTGAATAGGGTCTTAATAAACTAGTGTGCCTCACCATCAATGATTGCATCACTGCTTACCATCAGGTGGGATCGCAGTCAAGCACTGGTTTATATCAATAAAAAAAATATTAAATAAAAATATGTAGAAACCAACTTTCACGCGGACGAAGCCGCTGGCAGAAGCGAGTAATCCATATTTTCTTTAACTTCCCTCTCCATCCATCACACATAACAAAAAAAAAATGAAAAAATCTCCAATGTATATCACAGATTTGAACCCACAATTGTGTGCACGAGAAGCAGGGCCTTAATCACCAAGCCAACACGCTCATAATTACACCCAGTTCACCACGACCAAGCATGCGTGTAAATATTAACCCTTTCAAGAAATAGGGACCCACACACGCGTGCTCAATGCGCTTAATACGGATAGTGATCAAATACTTCTGAGATAATGTTCATTGAATATGATCTGTAGGGATTACACGTATTGAATATCTTCAAATGTTATTTAATACTACCTCCTGCCAGCGGCGTCACTCGCGTGAAAGTAGGTTTCGTTTGTCTATGGTTAATTATTTATTGCATTTTATAAATATTTTTCTAACACATGACACGTCTTAACATAATTTCACGCTTTTTACCAATGTTATATATTTATTCTTTTTCCAATGTTTTTTTTTATCAGTGTTTGCATTTGTTATTTTGTTTCGATACATATATAGTTTTATTTAACCTCCGTGAGTGTAACCGTGGGTGGCATCACTGCGGGCCCTAACAGAATACCAGCGCTGCGTTATTTATCGTTTTAAATATCGCAGCATATGCTGAGTTAGGCGTCTTTTTGGCCGTGCACAGATTTTAAAGTTATTTTTTTCATACTTAAGTAATTCTACTGTATATGTGGGGTACCTACGAATAAACTTTTTTTCTTTCTCCATACAGATTTTGGACCCCCATTTCGTCCATTTATGGAGTGAATTTTGGAAAATCCTCTCTTAGTGCTCGCCTACGTCATAAAAGGAAACCTTGTGCAAAATTTCACGCTCCTACTCCCAGTAGTTTCGGCTGTGCGTTGATATGTGAGTCAGTCAGTTTCTCCTTTTATAAATACACCACTAATTATGAATTAGTACAAATACTTAAAGGGCTTATTAGAAAAGGTCTTGTTATTATTTAAGTAAAGTCTCAATAAATAATATTCATAAACAGCAAAGTTGTTAGCGTTTGTTTATATCCCAAAATGTCACTCGATTTATGGAAATATTGTAGAGGCTATTGATTATGAATGAATAAATGACGATCAAAATGGAAAAACATTGCGTGTAGTATTTTCTAGTAGCTATTGTTATGAATGATTGATTCTATTATGAATTTACTAATAATATCAAATTTTCGTCGACAATTTTGGGATTTCGTTTTTTAATTAAAACATAGGGTTTATAGATTATCATAGGTGGTATTTAGATTGTTTCCGTGATCCATTATAAGATAAAATTTACATGGGAAAGTCATCTATAAATATATTTAAGAATAAAGTCAGAAAATCATGTGTTTGTCCTGGTGAATACAGTCAACAAAAAAGGATTTTGGTATGAAAGCTAACAGCTTTGCGTTTTTTTTTAACTCATGGAGCAGTGGCGTTGATTTACGAGTTGTCGGTTGCAAATTTAAGCCCATGCAGGCGCATTACTTTTTGTACTTTATTTCATTACCACTGCTCTCAAAACGGTGAAGGAAAACATCTTGAGAAAACCGGCTTGACCTAGAACCAAAAATTCGAAGACATGTGACATTCAACAACCCACACTGGGCCCGCGTAGTGGATTACGGCCCATGCCCTCTCCTAGAGACGAGGCCTGAGTCTCAGCAGCGGGAACATTATAAGTCTGATTATGCTATATTATACTGAAGGAATACTCCTTCAGTTCTCTTTGCTTCCCAGGGCCAAGCTGACCCTTTCGATCAAGTTCTGATTATGCTATATTATACTGAAGGAATAATACTCCTTCAGTTCTCTTTGCTTCCCAGGGCCAAGCTGACCCTTTCGATCAAGTTCGCTGCCCACAACGATATATTAACCCTCTAGCCGCTTGCGTCGAGTTAGTCTGACGAGTATATTCATGTCCTATTCACCCGTCATGTATTTGCGACTGGGTACTCCATCTCGCTTAGCCCTTCAATCCCCATAGGTGACAAACATCGGGGCCTCAAGTCTGCTATTACAATAATGTCAGAATGGTCTATCACTGATTTTATAATTGTTGGTTTTGACAAGTTTACCAAACTTTTCACAACCAATCTGCCAATATAATAGCGTCATTATGACTTCCCAATGGTCAACCACTGACACTCTATTGAAAGAAGTGGCATAGAATGGTAAACTCGTACATATTGACTAATGAATGTCTGACGTAGGTGGTAATCGTCTAAAATTTTGACAGTTCCTTTGATCAGTGACCTACTTTTAGAACGTCATTGTGCAGTCATTGCTTTTAATTAGCTCGATATTGTCATTCTACCACAACTCTATAACGAGACCATTGACCGATCAATGATCGATCATTATGAATTAGCAGATTGCGAACGACAATGGGATCGTGTTGGAATGACGAATTTATAATAATAGCAGATTTGGGCACCTGACGAAATGGAGTATTTGGTCGTGGATGTGCGACCCTGGTGGAGTACCCGTGAGTGTATTTGTCGGATATATCCGATATAGGAGCTTAAAATGTAAATAATTGGCAGTTCATTTCGCGGTAAGCCAGTTACATTCATCGAGTGAATAAATAAAAGGGAAAGAGATTACAAGTAAATTATATCGGATGTGACCGTGTTTATATTGAACCCACCATTTCCAAAAAGGTCAATTTATTTTTTAAATATCGCTTTTTGATGTCGTATAATTAATTGAAGGGTTTCAATTAATTCTTATGAAAGGCACATTTTCAAATATTTATAAATAGACTGACCTGTTTTGACTGGCCTGTTGGTCTAGTGTTTAGTGGCCCTGACTGCTATGCTGGAGGTCGTGGGTTCAATTCCCACCCAGGACAAATGTTTGTGTGATGAGAACGATCATTTGTTATGTCTGGGTGTAATTTAACTATAATATGTATGTATTTAGAAATATATAAGTATGTTTATCAGTTGTCTAGCACTCATAACACAAGCTCTGCTTAGCTTGAGACTAGACGGCGTTGTGTGATAGTTGTGGAATATGTAATGTATGTAATTAATTCTTATGAAAAGCACATTTTCAAATATTTATAAATAGACTTATTTAGGTTTTGGAATTAAGGGCGGACAACCCGAGATACATTTCTATACAACTGCTCTTACGTGATTATGATGTTATTACACATCTTTCTCTAGATATTTTGAAAACATAGATATCTTGCAGATATTATCTACGTTTCTATTAAAATCAAAACATAAATTTGTATAGAAATAATCCAGTAAAGACCTCTGAAAATCCGCTATTTTGTGTAAACGGTCCGGACTAAGCATTTTGCTTTGTCGTTTATACCGTATACACCGAAGGACTGGAACAATTTGCCTGCTGCGGTCTTTCCGTCCAAATATTATTTAGGTCCCTTCAAGGCTAGAGTGAATTGGCTCTTAATAAAATAGTGCGCCTCACCATCAATAATTCAATTGATCGCAGTCAATCAATAGTTTCTATCAAATAATCAAAAAAAAAAACTAATCAATAAAAAATGTAAAAACATGAAGTTATAGAAACCTTGCTCATTTAATCGAGATCCTGATATTTTTTTCCAAAAAAATTTAAGAGTTTTAAAAAAACACGTATTTCCTGGAACAAGTATTGTGAAATATTCGAGTAAATGACGAAATTACCGAATGTCAACATAGCGTTCAGGCGTTATCTCTCTTATTTCACGTTGCCTTTTTATCAAATATTGTGTTGAATTGCGTTGTATAAAACAACAAGCTTTTAAACCATACTCATTTTGACGATTTAAGTTTATATTTTACAACGAGAGTCTTTCATTAGTTCTTCTGTCTAATCTATTTTTTTTTTATCATATTTTCTTAGACTTTAGGAAGTTTGAAAATGGCGCCAGTGACTGAAAAGTTGAAGGGGAATCGTTTGTCTTGGTATGGTCATGTGAAGAGGAGGGATGAAACGCATGTTACTAAAAGAGTTATGAGCATACATGTGAATGGATGGAGAGATGAGGGAGGCCAAAGAAAAAATGGATGGATTGTGTTAGGAGTGATATGAAAGAAAAGGGAGTTAGTGATAGCGTGACGAGTGCCAGGACAGAATGGAAGAAAAAAACGTGTTGTGCCGACTCCAAAATAACACGGGACAAGAGCAGGAAGATGATGATGATGATGATAATTTTCTTAGACTTTCCATTTTATTGTAGATATTTAATATTATTTCAACTGAAACTTTGTAATTTTGATCAAAATCAAATTGTAGTTAAATTAGCGTCTGACGCGGACGAAGTCGCGAGTAACAGCTAGAATCTAAATAAATCACGTTCCCACCCTTTCTTATTCACGTAGCTCCCCTACAGAACTCAATTTCCTCACGATGTTTTCCTTCACCGTTTTGAAAGCAGTGGTGATTAAATAATTACACATAGTAATGCACCTGGCTGGGTTCGAATCCGCAACCTACAAACGGGGCCGTTACCACTCGGCCACCACTGCTCTCACTGATGGCTTGATACCTCTCGGAAAAACTCGTCTTAAAACACAAGGCAAATATAACGTTTGCCCTACATCGCTGTTGTTCGTGTGAGAAGCAATTCCGTTAAGAAAAGAGTACATAAGGTTTTTTTTTTTAAATCTCGAATAATGGCGTCACGTAGGCTCGTATTTTTTAGACGGGACCGTACGTAGAAAATGTTTAGAGAAAGAGGTTATACTAGTAAAGGTAGAATGAATAGAACAAAGAAAAAAAACGGGTACGTGCGAGACGGACTCGCGTACTGAGGGTTCCGTACAATTATTATTATTTTTTTTAAACATAGGCTGACGTTTGACCACCATCTCACCCGATGGCAAGCGATGATGTGGTCGACGATGGAGCACGCTTGCCTAGAAGTAGCCTATTCACTCTTGACTTAAAGACCCCTAAGTTGTAGCTATCTGGAAACAAAGACTCCGGCAAGGAATTCCACTCCTTGGCTGTACACATAATAAATGTGTTCTTCAAATGTTTTGTGCGTATGGGTGGGATGTCTACCATGTACCGGTGGCGCAACGCCGTACGTCTAGTGGTCCGATGATGGAATTGACTTGGCGGAATTAGATTGTGCAATTCCAGTGCACACTCCCCGAAATGTAAACGATAGAAAACCGACAGGCTAGCAACTCGGCGACGATGAAAACAGTTCAATTACCGAATTGAGTTATGAAGATTTTTACGAATCGCAAAAAAAAAGTTTTTTTTTGTGTGACTTAACAACAAATTTACTATTTTAACATTTGTTCATATATCTGCGCTATAAGACCTTGCTTTATGCCAAATTTCAGGATTCTAGTCAACGGAAAGTACTGAATGAATGAATTTCGATTCCCTTAAGAGTGTCGAAATACACGTTTTTTGCGACATAAACTGCCATATCTTTTTTTTTAAATTTGAAGTTTTATTTTTTAACAGCTACAAGGGACCGCAGACTTGACTTAATAACTCCACGCGTTCCTGAGATAAAAGGCCTTGACAGACAGACAGACAGACAGTCAGACAGACGGACAGACAACTAAGTGATCCTGTGGGTACGTATTTTTCCTTTTGAGGTAAAGAACCCTAAAAAACATAGTTCCAAAATTTGTTGGTACAGTTGGTGTGAAAAAATCCTCAATCCAATTTAAATGAAGTGACTTTAAAGCACTAGTGATATAAAAATGTCTTATGAAAGTCTTAGGGTCACCGTATACAGGCCACCGGCCACAACCACGAAACGTCACCACTGATATTTCCTGAAAGTTTCATAAATTTTAGATTTACATGCCCGAACTGGCCACTAGACGCCGATAAAAAACGCCTTCACACGCCACCACAACACACGAATCAACAACAGTCGATTATGATACTGCGCGTATGGGTCGCCGCACACGGGCCACCGGCCACGTAGCCACATATTTCCTATAGTTCTCATATTACATTTTATATGGATTCGCGGCACACGGTTGACGCCGGTGGCCGCCACACCACTGCTCGTTTGTTGTGGCCCGCGCTGGCTACTAAAGGCTGATACAAAACGCCGTTACACGCCACTCACGCATTTAAACCTTTTTCGTCAGTGTCGATTAATGATACTGCGTGTATGGGTTAAAAATAGTAGCAGCCACCGGCCACAAGTGGCTGTCGCGCGCTTCTGTTTTCTTTGTGGCCGCTTCTAGCTTCTCGTGGCGGCCTTTGTGGCTGTCCCGTCTGGTCCATGAGCGGCGACCCTTAAGTAAGACTCAACGTTAAACAGTTGCAAGAACTCTGAAGAAAACTATGAATATTTACAAAGGGAACCGAATATTCAAATCATTTGCTACGGCGTAGCGCTACGGCGTAGACGTGCTACGAAGACGGTTACGAAGACAGCTACGAAATTTATTTAATTTTATTATTATTTTTATTTGATATAAACCAATGTTTGACTGCTATCCCACCTGATGGTAAGCAGTGATGCAATCATTGATGGTGAGGCGCACTAGTTTATTAAGAGCCTATTCACTCTAGCCTTGAAGGCACCTAAATTATAGTTGGACGGGAAGACGTAGTACGAGTATATATAGTATTATAGACCAAGGCGGCACGGCGCGGCTGAGTTTGTGGACGGCGAGCAAGGCAACTCGCCGTCTGGCAGTCCAGTAACCGTCCGGATTGATACCGATTCGTTGACGCGACGGCGCGTAGTGTTCCACGACCACCTCAGTTAGATGTCAACGAAACCGTAAGGGCCCAGCAGAGTCGAAGCCTACTGGGACCATGTGGGTTCACTTCTGAAAGGAAAATCCAGGGTCCTCAATCTCTTAAGGCGAAAGTCTATGACCAGTGCGTGTTGCCAGTGATGACATATCGCTCCAAAACGTGATCGCTTACAATGGGCCTCAGATGGCTTAAAGCCACCCAAAGGGCAATAGAAAGGGCTATCGGAATTTACGTGCGTAATCGTACTAGATATGAAGATATCTGCAGGAGAACCAAGGTAATCGACATAGCCTTGAAAATCGTTAAACTTAAGTGGTGGTGGGCAGAGCACATTGCTCGTAAAACAGATGGTGAATGGAGCCGAAAGCTTTTGGAGTGGCGACTACGCATCGGAAGATGCGTGATGGCGCGGCCTCCCACAGGGTAGACCGATGAACTGGTGAGGGTCGCGGGAAATCTAATGGATGCGAAACGCACAGGACTGTTCGCTGTGGTGACATTTAGGTAGGGGAGGCCTATGTCCAACAGTGGACGTCTTTTGGCTGAAATGATGATGATGATAATAGAACAAGTCGGATTGGCTTTAGTTTATTTATTTTATAATTAAATAAGATACAACACTATAAAAATTTGTACAAAGGCAGAAAAAAATATTATATTTATTTAAAAAAGAAATTTCTTCCAGCAGACCTGCGAAAGATCAGAAGAAATGTAGACAATAGCGTGTAAAAATAAGAAGAGGACTGGAACTATTTGCCCGCTGCGGTCTTCCCGTCCAACTATAAATTAGGTGTCTTCAAGGCTAGAGTGAATAGGCTCTTAATAAACTAGTGCGCCTCACCATCAATGATTGCATCACTGCTTACCATCAGGTGGGATCGCAGTCAAGCACTAGATTATATCAATTAAAAAAAAAGAGTTTGTGAAATCTTAATCATCATCTTCTTGCCCTTATCCCGTGTTATTTGGGGTCGGCGAAACATGTTTTTTTCTTCCATTCTGCCCTGTCACTCGTCATGCTATCACTAACTTCCTTTTCTTTCATATCACTTTTCACACAATCCATCTTTTCTTTGGCCTCCCTCTCCCTCTCCATCCATCCACATGTAAACTCATAACTCTTTGAGTAACATGCGCTTCATCCTCTTCACATGACCATACCAAGACAAAACGATTCCCTTTCAACTTTTCAATCACTGGCGCCACTTTCAAACTTGCCCTAATATACTCATTTCTCACTTTATCCATTCTCGAAATCTTAAATTAAAAAAAAAAAATTAAAAAAATAAGACATATAATTTAAATATTAATAAATACATATAATATAACTATATAAAAAAAAGTACGTAAAATATATACATAATTATATAATTATCACACTAGAGAGAAAAGATCGTGGTCTTTTACTTAAGAGTGTAATAGATTTCAGTGTGTGTGTAAGTTTGTGTACGCTTTTATTGCTGTGTGAGTAAACTCGGAGCTAACACACACAGAAATAATGTGTACGTGTATCTAAATACACAAAAATAAGGTCAACAAACCTCCTTCGTATAACAGAATATTTAAGTATAGATATAATTAAATTTGTATGTACGTTTGGTTAAGTAATGGGTCCAAAATATTTATTGGGTATGTTGGTGAGGTTTGTAATTGGATGGGTTTCCCATAATTTCGATTACAGGTTTTTTTTATTATTATTGTGGATAAGATTATTAAATAGAAGGGATTTTTCAAAATTTCCCCCCTAAAGTTATGAAATGGGAGTCCAAACTTTTATTAAGACCAACTTATTTTTACGGGTAGATACGGAAGATGTAGTGTTGGAAGGCCACCTACAAAGTGGACCGATGACTTGGTAACGGTTGCGGGAGTCCGATGGATGCGAGACGCACAGGACTGCTTATTGTGGCGACACTTGGGGGAGGCCTATGTCCAGCAGTGGACGTCTTTCGGCTGAAATGATAATGATGATGATTTATACGGGTGAAGCCGCTCGCTGGCATGCTTGAGCTAAGCTTTGCGAGCAGCTAAGAGACTAATGGATATTTTATTAAAATCCTAGAAGCATATAAAATATTGAAATTGTTGGAATCTTTTTGAAATGTAAAGTAATCACAATTTTAATTGAAGTAGCTTTGAGTGACTGAGATATTGAAATGGATGAATTATCATTATATTTTTAGTCTAGTCTACTTATTGAGTGTGAAATTAAATATTTAATAATAATATAACTATTCCACAACTATCACACAACGCCGTCTAGTCCCAAGCTCAGCAGAGCTTGTGTTATGAGTACTAGACAACTGATAAACATACTTATATATTTCTAAATAATAACTCTATTGAATCAATTAAAAACCTAATAAACAAAGTTAAGACTTACATACATTACTTACATTAAATTTGAAAGGTATCTTCTAATATTAGGATCCTGCCTCCTAAACTAGGTAAGACCTGTGACTTAGGAGTCAGTGTTCTGCAGTTACATCGGATACAGTTCTGGTACGTTTTTTGCAAGCCTTAAATAATATAAGTTTTAATGAAAATGAATCGAAAATGAAAATAAAAAAACTGTGTAAAGTGTGATGGTGTGTGTGAATAAGTGATAAATACATACATATTATAGATAAATTACACCTAGTCACAGAAAAAATGATCGTGCTAATCACACAATCAATTGTCCTGGGTGGGAATTTAACCCACGACCTCCTATATAGCAGTCAGGGCCACTAACCTCTAGACCAACAGGCCAGTCAAATAATTTATCTTGCAGCAGCTACAGTGGGCAGGGCACATTGCTCGCAGAACAGATGGTCGGTGGGGCCGAAAGGTTCTAAAGTGGCGCAGCGTTGACAGGCCTCCCACAAGGTGGACCGATGATCTAGTGAGAGTCGCCGGAATGCGATGGATACAAGACGCACAGGACCGTTTGTTGTGGCGACACTTGGGGGAGGCCTGTGCTCTTCGGGTGAAACGGTGATGGTGATATTGAATTTGTATTTGTTGTTGTTTTTTTAAGTTAGGAATCATAAAATTACTTCTACTCAAAACGGTGAAGGAAAACATCGTGAGGAAACCGGTGTGTCCTAGAACCAAAAAGTCAAAGACATGTGACATTGAAGAAGAAGAAAGAAGTGTCAAAGTTCTTGCAAAATAGCAGATTTTCAGAGGTCTTTACTGGATTAGTTTGACACAAATTTATAAATTGATTTCAATAGAAGCCTAGATAATATCTACAAGATACATTATTTCCAAAATATCTAATGAAAAATGTGTAATAACGTCATGAACGCGTAAGATCGATTGTATGAAAAACAGTGAAAATGTATGTCGAGTTGCATCCTCTTAGGAATAGCGTCTTTTTGCACTTTTACATAATAATAATAATAATTATTATTATTTATTTATTTGCTAGAATGTAGGTGTACAAAGTAGTATGATCTTAATTTTAGTTAGGCCCATTTACATTCTACCACAACTTGTGGTGTGCAAATATTAATACAGTGCAAATATAATCATTAATTTAAAATGTCCTAATAATGTGACATCAGAGGTTACCAATACCTGCTATCACTATAAAGTAATTAAATGGTCCATGCACATTGATAAAATGTCAAAATAATAAAAATCAGTCACCAATATCTACTATCACTATCAAATGTCAAATTCTATATAATAATTTTAATGTCCATAAATATTATAAAATGTCAAAAATATGATAATAGTAATTGTCAACTTAAAAATAAAATGAAAGTATTTATTGAACTTCACATGAATTTAAAATGTCAGAAACAAAAAATCTAAAATATTCAATGTCAGTTTAAAAATAGAATAAAAATGTAAATAGAACCAAAATTGCCATTACTTTCCTACTTTGCGTTCGTTAAATGACATATATTCATTGACACTGTAAAAACATTTTTGCGTCAGCCATTGAATAAACTTTTTTTTGAACATAGGTAAAGGTAGTTCTTTTAAGGCATTTGGTAATTTATTGTAAACCATAATAGCCATTATAAACGAATTTCTTTTAAATAAATCAAGCTTGGATTGTGGCAAGCAGAGCCTATGTTTATCTCTAGAGGCAACATTCCTTTTAGTTACATCTCTATGTAAGTCCACAACACTTTCTTAGACTGCTTATCTGACCTCCACAACTAACTGGGTTATCAAAATAATTACGAAAATAAATTCCATTTTCCTTCAAATTAAATTCCCACTCAACAAGTGTTTCTTAAATCTAGATAGTACCAAACGTTTTCTTTTTGAATACCTAAATCTTGATGAGACTAGTATATTTTTTATTTAACTAAATAAAAGAAAAAGTAAACGGTCAAGTGCGAGTCAGAGTTGTGCATCGAGGGTCCCATACAAGTGGGCTTGCGGATGGCGAGCAATGGGAAGCCTGCCGTACGGCCAGTAACCGTCCGGATCCAGTCCGAGCCGTCGACGGCGTGTAGTGTTCCATGCCTCAAGGAGATGTCAGCAAAACTGTAGGATCGAAGCCTACTGGGGCCATAAGTTCGCTTCTGAAAGGGAAAGGAAACACTAGGGTGCTGGAATGCGAGGTAAAGAAGGAACATAGGAGCGGGGCAATAGTCAATAGATTCGCCCTCCCACACCACCCTAGAGCGATAGAAGTCATTGAATGTTTTCCCACCGATAATACAAGATTCCATACAAACTTACCTATGTAAATAGTTCTATTACCGAATAGAGGTTCAAAGTATTTTATAGGTTTAGCATAGCATACATAGTCTTATCTTTAGATTGCGTTTACTTAGTTTGTTTTAAGTTTGATTTTACCCCCGACGGAAAAGAGGGGTGTGTATCTGTGTGTTTTTCCGTGGCATCGTAGCTCTTAAACGAATGGACCGATTTTGATGTGGTTTTTTTTATTTGAAAGGTGACGTAATCGAGATGGTCCCCCGACTCAGCGACGCTCATCTTTAATATTTTTAGGTTCTTTTAATGAAGTTAAAACGGCCGAAAGAGTAATTTGTTAACTTATTTTTTTACGTTATTATAGTTTTTTTTTGCGTTGGGGTTTTTTTCTAAACTTTAATTTTATTTTCATTGGTAGAAGGTTTAAGAGACTTAAGTATTTAATATTAATTTCAACGTAACACCTTTACGCGTTCCTGAGAAAAAAGTTCTTGACAGACGGACAGACGGAACAACAAAGTGATCTATAAGGGAACCGGTTTTACCGAATGAGGCACGGAACCCTACATAAACAAGGTTAGAAGTTATTTTCTTGAAAACCACAGATATTTTTAAGGTTATTCTTATTCTTGACGTGAGAATGGTACCTAAAATTTATTTCTTGTGCCTTATTTTTTTGCTTTGTTTTAATTTAGGTTTAGTGAAATGTAAATGACGTTTAAGAAAAATTAAAAGGGTTTTTTGTATTTATTTCGACACTATTATGAATTAAATTTCTATGATGGAAATATTTTTACACGACTGCCCAAAAAAAGGAGTGTTTTGTGTTTTGTGAGTTTCTTTATTGCATCATAACTTCTAAAAGACTGGACTGATTTACATGTATGAGGTATCGTTAGAATCGTTGCATCGTCCCGAGTAACATAAGTTAAAAAAAATGTTTTTTTTAAAATCTGATACCAAACATCTTTTTTTTTAATTTTTAGTTTATAAACCTTATGGATTCGTCATGTCTGTCTGTCCGTCCGTATGTCAGAGCCACTTTTTTTTTCGAAACTATAAGAACTATACTGTTGAAACTTAGTAAGTAGATGTATTCTGTGAACCACAGTAAGATTTTCACACAAAAATAGAAAAAAAGAAACAATAAATTTTGGGGGTTCCCCATACTTAGAACTGAAATTCAAAATTTTTGTGTGGGGTATCTATGTATAGGTCTTCAAAAATGATATTGAAGTTTCTCAGTTAATTTTTTTCTAAATTGAATAGTTTGCGCGAGAGACACTTCCAAAGTGGTAAAATGTGTGTCCCCCCCCCCTGTAACTTCTAAAATACAAGAACGATAAAATTAAAAAATATATATATAATGTACATCACCATGCAAGCTTCTACCGAAAATAAGTACTTTAACCGAATATTGGTTTGAACGAGATCTAGTAAGTAGTTTTTTTTAATACGTCATAAACCGTAAACCGCAATTTACCTTTCAAGTTTATACGAAACCCTCAGTGCGCGAGTCTGACTCGCACTTGCCTAGTTTTTTATTAATTTTACTTGCTTATAAGAAGTTTGGATCTCAATTTATCCGATTAAATAAATTATATTAATATTATTAAATAGCATTAAGCATAAGCATAGCATAATCAGCCTTTTAATGTTCCCACTGCTGGGACTCAGGCCTCCTCTCTAGGAGAGGGCATGGGCCGTAATCCACCACGCGGGCCCAGTGCGGGTTGATGAATGTCACATGTCTTCGAATTTATGGTTCTAGGATATGCCGGTTTCCTCACGATGTTTTCCTTCACCGGTTTAAGAGCAGTGGTGACGAAATAAATTACACAACGTAATGCGCCTGGCTGGGATTGAACCCGCGATCTACAACTCGTAAGTCGGGGCCGTTACGCCACCACCACCACTGGGCCACCACTGCTCTTTAAATTAAATACCATTAAATGATCTAAACGTGTCAGACCCTTTGCCAAGATAATATACACGTCTATAAAACATATCCTTTACGTAATCCGTGGACGTCAAGATCCAAAACATAACACCCTTTTACACCGACCCTTTTCCTGACTGTCGGGTCGGCTTCTAGTCTAACAAACCACATTTCAGAGGCTGATGATAATTTATTTGGTACTGAATTTCTTCGGGAAACACTACGCCTCTTTTTGTACCTCAAAAGGAAAAAACGGAAGTCTTATAGGATCACTTTGTTGTCCGTCCGTCTGTCTATCTGTCAAGACTCTTTATCTCAGGAACGCGTGGATTGCATATGCACAAGTCTGCGGTCCTTTGAAGCAGTGAGAAAATCAAACTTCTGAGTTGATGAAATAAAATGATACGGCCATTTATGTCAAAATAAACGTATATTTCGACACTCTCAAGGGTATCAAAATTCATAGGGTATCCCGTATTAACTTAGAATCCTGAAATTTGGCGTAAAGCAAGGCCTCATAGCACAAGTATAGAAATACTGTATATTTGTAGTTACGTCACAAAAAAAATATTTTGCGATTCGGAAAAATTTCCGAGACTCCATTCGGGAATTCAACTGTTTACATAGATAAGTTTGTACGGAACATTCAGGGCGTGAGTCTTACGGAGGTATCGAGTTGAAATTAAAACCATTACTCAAGTCTGCAGACTCTTAAAGCTGTATAAAAATCAAACTTGTAAGTTAACGAGAAAAAAGATACTTCGGTGTATGTGGCAAAAAACGTACATTACGAAACTCTAGTGTAAATCAAAATTCATAGGGTACTTCCCGTTGACCCAGAATCCTAAAATTTGGTATAAAGCAAGGTCTTATAACACAAGTATAGGAATAAATCTGAAAACTGTAAATTTTTTGTTACGTCACAATTTTTTTTGCGATTCGGAAAAATCTTCCGAGACTCTTTTCCGGATTTGAACTATTTACATAGGTAAGTTTGTACGGAACCCTCAGGGCGTCAGTCCGACTCGCGCTTGCCCAGTTTTTTTAATCTCAAGGCCTGCTGAAGTCCTGGACCTTCCGAAAATGTACGAAGGGCCGAAGCTAACTCGCAGAGGCCCTTTAGACACTTTTCATGGAACGTAATACCAACCAATGATTATCCCTGTAGGCGCCATACAAGTGCTCCCAAGGACAACACCCGCTTGGTGGGAAACTATTGCGATATATAGAAAACAAAGATATGCAGGGCTTTACTTTTAGAAGGTTTAAGTGTACTGATTACCAAGAAATATGTTAAGACTATGGCCTGAGCAATGTTAATAAAAATCGGTAGTAAAAGGCAGGGGGTGACTTGCACACTCAATTATTGGGCTTTCAAAACCAGTCGCTAGCACGCAGTGACGTAGCAATAAAGGGGCAAAGATCCCATAGGTGCTTGAGGAGTAGATAGGTATACCATGGTCATCAGGACAGTTCTGGAGGTATGGTTAAGAGCCACACTTTTTTTCGAAGGGAAAATCATCCAATGACATTTCTCGCTCTTGGGCGGAGCGACAGGGTGTGGCAGACTTTTACTGACTTAAAACCCACTCCTGTTCCTTCGTTGCCTTTCATATCAGGGCCGAGTTTTCTTTCAGAAGCAGACCTTTGGCTCCAGTAGGCTTCGATCCTGCTTGGCCCCTACGGTTTGCTGACATCTTCATGAGGCGCGCATGGAACAGTACGCGCTGTCAACGACTTGGTCTCGGTCCGGACGGTTACTGGACAGTCGGACGCCGAACTACCCATTGCTTGCCGTCCACCGCCCACGTCTACGGTGGCCAGAAATCGGGAACGGGTATTAAGAGCCCTACTAGCATCTTACTGGATTATGCATCTTTCTACCGAGCACGTTTGCTCTTGCGGATCTCTACTCAAGAGAGGTGAGAGCTCTGTTCCCTGTCAGTCTTCACTCCAGCTAGAGATGAGGAACAAAAAGTATCCCAGGAGATCAGATCAATGGGGTTGCTACTGCTCAAGAGTTCACCGTATAACTGCCCTGCAGATTATATCTCTCTTAGTCTGGCCCCTCCCCCTAAGCATGTTATGCATAGCAGAGTTTACTGGTACAGACCTAGGTTTTATTGAAGTGCACAAACCCTACCACAACGTCAGTGTAGAGATACGGTGATTATTATTATTAATGTGCCAGAATCCTGGGGTTCTGAGCCTTTGGAAGGCGTACGAGGAGCCGAAACCAACTCGCAGAGGCCCTTTAGACATTTTTCATGGAACGTTGTACCAATCGATGATAACACCCGGACCGCTTTATGCTATACCCAAGAACTACCCTCAGTTGGTGTAAAACTATTGCGACATATATATAAAATGTACTAGTATTAGTGTAGTTTTAATGAAACATTTAATTTGAAAAAAAAAACTTTGTTAAGTATTTATAATATATTTGAGTTTTGTAAACAGCCAACGCTAAGGAGGATCGGAGTCTCCTAATACAGGCATCATCATGCTTAAAAGGAGACTCCAATCATAGACTAATGTAAACTACTTGTTATAGAAATAAAACATTTTGTATTTGTATTTTTTTTGTATATGGAAAACTAGCCTGCACCAGCGGCTTTGCTCGCGTGAAAATAGGTTTTTCTATACAAACTTTGGACCCCCGTTTCATCTCTTTAGGGGGTGAATTTTGGAAAAACCTCTCTTAGTGCTCGCCTACGTCATAAAAGGTAGCCTTGTGCAGAATTTCATGTTCCTTATCCCAGTAGTTTAGGCTGTGCGTTGATATTTCAGTCAGTTTCTCCTTTTATGTTATAGATAAAGATTCTCCCAAAACCATAGCCTTATGGTTTTGGGAGGTTTAATTGGACTGGTTGCCAAGAACTATGTTAAGATATGCCCCCTATGGCCCCTGCCTGAGCAATCTTAATAATATAAATCAATAAAATAGTCAACCATAAATGGGTTCCCAGAAACGTTATTTTCTACAGTAATATTATAAAGAGGTAGTTTGTTTGTTTTTTTTTTTTGTTTTTTGTTTGTAGGAGGTAATCTCTGAAAGTACTGGTCCGATTGCTAAAATTTTTTCACCGATAGAAAGCTGCTTTATTTCTGAGTGGCTATATTGTACGTACGCGGGTGAAGCTGCGGGTAAAAGCGAATTATTTATATTTATTTCTTAAAGGTTACTTGTATATTTAATTGGTTTTGATTAAGATTAATTGATAAAAAACACTTAACTAATTAAAACTATATATACACTAAAGACAAAAACTCGGTCAGAGATTAAGCATTGCCATACAACGTGGCAATGCCACCAGCCTTTTGGGCACACTACCAGTCGACAGCGATGCGGAGGAATTTTATGACGCCATATTTTAGCTAGTAGTTTTTGTCTTTAGTTTCTTAAAGTAATAATAATTATTTATTATTATTTTATACTTTAAAACACGAATAAGTGCGCTTTCGAATTGTGTGCGCTCACTTAAGTGTAGTTTCAAGTTCGTAAATTAATTCCACAGGTTTACTCGTCTTTGTATACTCTGAATATAAATTTTCGCGAAAGTGTTTTCTGGGGCGAAAGGTTGATTTTCTATCAACTCTGAACCGGCTGAAACAATAATAGTTTGTTGGTTCTCGTAATAATTGGAGAGAACTAGGAACATTACAATAATGTGTACTTTTAATTGAGAAAACAATTAGGCAGTTTGGAAAATTTTAATAAAAAAACTTTTGCTTCTAATGTTTTTGTTTTTATTTTTGTTAAAACTTTAGAAAAAATATTAAAAAAATTACTTTTTAATTTTCTAAATAAAAACATCTACTTATACAAAAAAAAAGAATTATACGAAGAATTATAAGAATTATACCAAAAAAAAAGAAAAAATATATTTTTAATGGTGATTAAAAAATTACCTACTTCTAAAATTGGATTTTTTGTCGTAAAAACATTTACTCATGATTTTTTTAGTATAGTTATTGTTTTTATTTTAATTCATTTATTTTCAAGTAACAAAAGATTCATTTTAGGTACTTGCAACATAAACAATTTATTTTGTTACAAATAAATTAAATTATATCACAAAATAAATTAAGTTACACAAAATTGAAACTTATTTAAATGAAATTAAATTGCATTAGACTATAATTTATGTATGAAAGCATTATTTCAAATGTTACCTCTTCCTTTTCACAAGAAAACATATTCGAATTTTCATAAAACGATTTTACTTTTTTACTATCGAAGTAAAACACAAAAAAAATTGTATCCACTTAAATTCTCTTCAAAGTTATTACAGAAAACATTTCAACTATACAAGAAACGAGAATCCGGATAAAATCGGATCACACATTTTATCTAAAAAAACAAAACGGAAAAAATATCCATAGACACAGCTCAATGACCTTGAAATCGCTTACCTTTGCGTTGAAACTTAAAAAAAAAACTGCACTTGTCACTCACTCGCGAAAACAGTGTCAGTCATAAATGTTCTTTATAATTTATGGCAACTTTATATTTTGTTTTTCTTTTTTTATTATTATGTTGGGACCCGGACAGGGACGCGTGCGTTCGCGTCGCGCTCTGTGAATCGACTGAGCTGGTAAGGGCTTGTTGAGTTTATGTATACTCGGGATGTGTAGGTATGTTTTGAGCGGCGACAGCGAAAATGGGGTAAGAGGTAAAATTGGGTTTTCGGTTTTGTAGGGGAGCTTTTATGTGAAAGTTTAATTCGATATTGGGTTGGTTTCTCTGCGGTAATTAAGGTTGATATAATAGCCTCTTGAGATGACAAACACTGAATGGTTTAACGATATACTGATGCATATTGTCATGTTTACTTAATTTTATTGAATATATTCTAAATTGTCTGGCGTGTTGGTCTAGTAGGCTTTGACTGCTTTGCCAGAGTTTGTGGGTTGTGTGATGAGCACGATCTTTGTTCTATGTCTGGGTGTAATTTATCTATAATATGTGTTTATTTAGAAATATATAAGTATGTTTATCAGTTGTCTAGTACTCATAGCTCAAGCTCTGCTTGGGACTAGATGGCGTTGTAAGATAGTTGTGTAATATTCTTATTACAAATATTATTTATTCTGTTTAAGTTAATATTGCAATCAGCGTACAACTTTTCAGAAGTAACTGAATCAAATGGCAATGGGTTTACGTACATTCCGAGGCTAGAGGGCAATTCTATACCTACGTCTAATGCATCGTCACTCATTACATAATAAAAATCGTACATAACTGTCCTCGGTACGCGTAGCTTAACCTCAGAATCTAACTCTCGAGTTCCTCTGAAATATAATGTTATTAAGAGTTAATTCTTTTTTGTTTGCAGGAGATTTTCTTTGAAAGTCCTCGTCGTTTTACATATACAGGATGGATTTTAGAGATGGGACTGTAAGGGCAGGTACCCTCACCGTTATATTTACTACTATTGACTGGCCTGTTGGTCTAGTGGTTAGTGGCCCTGATTGCTATGCTGGAGGTCGTGGGTTCGATTTCCCTTAAGGAAAAAGGATTCCCTCCCCTCGGGCGTCCCGGGGGTATTATTATTACGTCATTTCGCGTTTTTACGTAAATCACCAAAAAAAAAAAAGGATTTTTCTAGGAAAATCAAAAATATAGAAACCAAAGAGTTTTTCAAGGTCATTCAAGTTGTACAGACGTATGTACAATCGACGCTCATGGGGTTAAGTTATCCAAAGTGCAGATGTATGAGCTACCGAGTAGCTCACGTTCTAAATAGGGGCTCCGCTAGAGGTGGTTAATGGTTCCTGGTAGTGGTTTCGGGTCTCGGTGTTTATGTATGTGAGTTAACATGTCTGTGAAGGCACCCACTATATGGGAGTAATTCCTAGTGTGGGAAAATGTTAAAAAAAAACCGAGCAAGTGCGAGTCGGACTCGCGCACTGAGGGTTCCTTATAAACTTACCTATAAAAACAATTCAATTCTCGAATTGAGTTACGACGATTTTTCCGAATCGTAAAATAGTTTTCTTTTTTTGTGACGTAACTACTAATTAGAAAACAGTTTTCAGAATTTTTCCTATACTTGTGCTATGTGACCTAGCTTCATGCCAAATTTCTAGATTCTAGGTCAACGGGAAGTAACCTATGAATTTTGATTCCCTTGAGAGTGTCGAAATATACGTTTTTAGCAAGATAATCGGCCGTATCTTTTTTGCTCGTTAATTCAGAAGTTTGTTTTTTTTAGAACTTTAAACTTCAAGGGACTGCAGACTTAAGCATATGGCTTAAATATCAACTTAAAACCTCCACGCCTTCCCGAGATAAATGGTCTTAACAGACAGACAGACAGACAGGTGGACGGACAACAAAGTGATCCTATAAGGGTTCCGTATTTTTCATTTTGAGGTGGTAAACTAGTTTTTATCCGCAGTTTTCTCCTACTAATTTTTATTGTGATAGAAAAAATGTAGATAATATTATATCATTTATAAACAGCTTCCTAAAACGCTACGCAGTGAGGTTAGTTCTCATTCATAGACTGAGTCCATCTCATGCGCTACGCACAACCACCGGCAGTGGGGACCACAGATATATAGATGCTGATGATTTACAATAACAAAAATAATTTTTATCAACTATTAGTAACGATGCCAGATAAATAGGTCTACGACTGAAAAACCTATTTAAAAATTACATTTCTCTTGATTACCAACAAATCTTCAACAAATTCGATCTAAAACAAACTCATAACCACCCACTTTTCCCCCGCAATCGGGTAACGCAAAAAGCTCAAAATCAGACCTACCCCGCTTTCGTTCCCGGCGCTAACGCGTCCCACAACGATAGCTACGTATACCCTTGTAATACTAAAACCTTCTGTTTTAAGTCACGCTGGTTATAACAAACCTCTGGTAGGTAGAGTCGTCTTATTCTGCTTTTACTTTGTAGCTTATGAGAGAGATGACCGATTCCTGAACGAAGCATTTTAATTTCTATTTTTGAATTATTTTTCTTCGCGTTTTTTTTTTCGTGTCGATGGTTGAGCTGAGTGGTGCTAATATTGGGCGCTGTCAGATAGATAGATATATATTCTTTATTGTACACCAAAAATACATATTACATTAGGAACTTAATATTAATATGGTGTCACAATGGGCGGTCTTATCGCTAAAAGCGATTTTTTACAGACAACCTTTGGATGGATTTGACAGAGGAGGAGAAAAAATATACTCAGGTAGTTCATGGTATACTATTTACATATATACAATAAATAAACTAATAAATTACATATAATACAAACAATATATGTATATAATTATGGAAGCAAAGAAATGACGACGTTCAAGAGGAAAGGTAGTGATCCTTAACCATATTTTAAGACAGTTCAGTTTAGTTGAGACTGTTCATCTCTTAGCTGCCAGTTGCTATTTTAATACCTATATTTATTTTTTATTTTATTTACATTGTTCTCACATGATAGTAGCTACAAGAAACATGTTACCGAGATATTTGTAATACATAAGATGATTGAAAAGAGTGTCCATGGAGTTTCTTGCACATTCTTCTTCATAGAGATCTACGCTTTGGAATTTGCAATTAGCATAATTTTTTTTTCAGACTCATTGATTTCTTGATATTTCAAAAGTGCCTGTAAATGGTTTATTTGAAATAAAATGCTTTGAATCTTGAATATTGATGTTTTAAAACTATTTTTTTTCTGACTTTTATTTGGCAATCTGTACAGTTTTATATTGGCCTCGTATAGGTCTTGAAAAGTGCAGGTGGTTGTGCAGGATGGACAGCATAGCAGGTGACGCATGTCCTGTGCAGCGGCTCCACACTGCCACTGTATTAAGGATGAGTCGAGGAAGCCACACACAGCGGCCAACTTGTGTCCGCAGTCGGTTAAGAAATTTCCATATTGGCCATTGTAGTTCACGTCCAGGGGGAAGATGTTTAAATCATTTATTTTATTTATTTATTTAAACTTCATGTACAGTAGTGGTACATAGGCGGACTTAATGCAACAAAGCATTCTCTACCAGTCAACCTTTGGGTTAAAAAAGACAACACTGTGGTAGGTTTGCACAATAAACAAATAACAGATACTTCAAACAGAAAAAAAAAAATAAGTTATTTAATAATTATTAATAGCAGTGATGGCCGAGTGGTAACGGCCCTGACTTACGAGTTTGTAGCTCGAGGGTTCAAACCCAGCCAAGGCACTACTTTGTGTAATTTATTTCATCACCACTGCTCTCAAAACGGTGAAGGAAAACATCGTGAGGAAACCGGCATGTCCTAGAACCAAAAATACGAAGACATGTGACATTCACTAACCCGCACTGGGACCTCGTGGTGGATTACGGCCCAATCACTCTCTTAGAGAGAGGAGGCCTGAGTCCCAGCAGTGGGAAAATTAAAAAAAGGCTGATTATGTTTATGTCAAGTTTAATTATTTATTTACATTGTAAAAGAATCCGGTGGATGCGAGACGCAAAGGACCGGTCGTTATGGCTACTCTTGGGGCAGCCCTATGTCCAACAGTGGACGTCTTTCGGCAGAAATGATGATGATGATGAAATTGGAAAAGATAGAAAAAAATGTTTTGTTTTTATGTAATGTTTTTGGTTTGGATACTAAGGGCGGAATTCACCAATAAAACTAATCGCGTTTTAACGTTTGGCTCGCATAATCGCGTTTAGCCGCTGTCACTAGTGTCACTTGTAAAAATACAACAAAAGAAAAATACAGACAAGTGACACTAGTGACAGCGGCTAAACGCGATTATGCGAGCCAAACGTTTTTTTTTAAAATCTTGATTTTGAAGCTTGATGTCGCTCCATCACAGCCAAATTTTGGATTTTATAAAATTTATATTAAAATATGATTTTAGTATATTTTGTAAGATAGTCTTGCTTCGTCTGACGTTATTAAAACGCGATTAGTTTTATTGGTGAATTGGATTGTGTGAGAAGTGATATGAAAGAAAAGGGAGTTAGTGATAGCGTGACGAGTGACAGGACAGAATGAAAGAAAAAAACGTGTTGCGCCGACCCCAAATAACACGGGACAAGGGCAGGAAGATGATGATGATGATGATGATGAGTTTTATTGGTGAATTCCGCCCTAAGTCCTTTAAGAGAGCCATTCAAGGCCCGTCTATCGTCAAACTAAGCATGGTTTAAAAACTTTTAGGTTCATCCATCATCGTTGAATATTTGATAAAGAGGAAACGCGAAGAAAATGAGATGACACTCTGTTGAAAGATGTGTTAGCATTCGGTAATTCCGTTATTCACTCGAATATTTCACAAAACTTTTTCCAGGTTCAATCAAGCTTTTTTTTTTAAACTGTGAAAGTTTTTGGAAACAATTATCGTCATTCTAAATCTTGATTAAATGTGCAAGGTTTTTTGACTTATGAGTACATTATAATAATATAATAATATTAACGTTTATTAAAGACTAGCTTCTGCCAGCGGCTTCGCTCGCGTGAAAGTATCCTGTGGTTACCCATACGTCAGCGCAGAGAGCAAAGGGCGCTCACTTCCTTGTTTTCATTTCTTTATTCTCCTAATTCCCCTAGTTATTTAGCTCCTCACTTTCAATACATTTGCGCCAACCACAATAGAAATCTGCGCTCATCTCATAACCGCCTACTTCAATGTCCCACTCATCGTACTGACTTTCTTCACTGTTCTTTCTTTGTTCAAGCTATTTCTTTGTGGAATGCACCCCCCCGGGAGATTAGGATGGCAACAAATCGATTAACATTCAGAACCAAATTTCGCGAGCTAATTCGTAAGAAGTTGGCAGTAGTGTCATCACAGCGTTAATGTTTTCAAATTGTCGATTTGAACTAATTGTTTGACTTTATTAGTGTAGATATATATGTAGATAGTTTTATTAATTTGTGAATGTATTGTATAATTGTATGATATTTATGGTTTATTAGTATATCTTTTCTTGTACCTTTTCGCCTTTTCTCTCTCTTTTATTGCACCTACCACTATTTATCTCTGCATCACCCTAAGGTTGACTGGTAGAAAATGCCGAAGGCATTAAGTCCGCCGCTGTACGTTTGTGCATGGAGTATTTAATAAATAAATAAATAAAGTAGGTTTCTCCATACAAACTTTGGGCCCCCGTTTCTTCCCCCTAAAGGGATGAATTTTGAATAATCCTCTTTTAGTGAAAATCATAAATTGGCGTAAAATATTTAATGAAAATTGCGAATATCATTTTTCGGGTTCCGTACCTCAAAAGGAAAAAAACGGAACCCTTATAGGATCACTTTATGGTCCGTCTGTCTGTCTGTCTGTTGTCTATCTGCAGTCCGTATCAAAAAAATCAAACTTCTAAGTAAACGAATAAAAAAGATACGGCCGTTTACATCGCAGAAAACGTATATTTTGATACTCTTAAAGGAATCAAAATTCATAGGGTACTTCCCGTTGACATAGAATCCTGAAATTTGGCATAAAGCAAGGTATCACAGCACAAGTGTAGGAAAAAATCTAAAAACTGTAAATTTGTAGTTACGTTACAAAAAAAAATCGAACTGTTTTCATAGGTAAGTTTGTATGAAACCCTCAGTGCGCGAGTCCGACTCGCACTTTCTCGGTATTTTTATATTGTAACTCTACACACTTCTCCCAGCCATCTCTCTCTAACTCGTTCATTTAATAGTTAGCGTTTTTCTCTGCAATATATTTATTCACGAAGTTTGCCTCCGCGAGAGCGCAATGAGAATCAATCATATAATAGCAAATCCAATTTTTACTAATTACATTGTATGTGTAATAATTTACTGCATTTAATTTTTTAAATTATTAAAATCCGTCAAGAAATGGTGGATTTATTAAAGTTTTTCTGAACGGCTACTTGGAAACGCGCGCTCTCGCTGGTTTACGATGACGTCATCTGTCATGATCCATGCGACGAACGGCTAGATCGTATTCATTCGCCGGTGGAGACCGATCATGACAGATGACGTCACAGCGAGTCGCTTCATTCCGGGCGCGTTTCTGGAACTAATACACTAAAATTGCTGTATCTTCGTCATTTTTGGTCCGATTTATATAATTTCTTCACAGTATTTACTGTTTTTTGACGCTATAAGTCTACATACTCCACAAAATTCGTGACTGATCCTCATTATTAGATGAGGGAACAAAAAGAAGATGGTTGGGGCTAGATCTGGTGAGTAAGGTGGATCACCAAGCAGTACAAACAGTAATTCGTAGATTATCACCATGGCAACCGCTGAGGTGTGAGACGGGCGGCGGGTTCTCTTGGTAAAAAAGGATTTTTTTTTCTGCATCTCACATCAACTCACTCTGACTTGACTGGCCTGTTGGTCTAGTGGTTAGTGGTCCTGACTGCTATGCTGGAGGTCGTGGGTTCGACTCCCACCCAGGACAAATATTTGTGTAATGAGCACGATTATTTTTATTTTTCTGAGTGTAATTTAATAGTATGTATATAAGTATGTTTATCAGTTGTCTAGTACTCATAAGCTCTGCTTAGCTTGGGACTAGACGCCGTTGTGTGATAATTGTGGAATATTATATTATATTACCAACCCGCACTGGGCCCGCGTGGTGGATTACGGCCCATACCCTCTCCTAGAGAGGAGGCCTGAGTCCCAACAGTGGGAACATTATAAGGCCGACTATGCTATATTATATTATACTCAAAAGACTGTCAAATAACAACTAAGCGTCCAAAATGGCTGAAACTTTGGTGAAAAACAGTCAAAAGATACACAATTACATTCCCTAGCTTTTATTGACAAGCACTGCTATCTTCACATTGACACTCTCCGCTCGACGCTCGCCCCGAACGGTCGTGCCGCTCTGTGCTCCGCGCCCGCTCCGTGCTCCGTGTCGTTACGTCACCCCGTGACGTCATCAGTGGTCCCCGACCGCACCAGCGATCCGAAGCCGCCTTTCTCAAGGCAGTGGAGGATATACGTTTCCTTAACGGGAAATAGTCGATAAACGTTGTGCCCCTTCAGGGAAAAGCCACAGTTTCGTGGTCCTTGGTGGGAAACCTCACGGTGCCAACAAAACCAAGGGGGTGTTGCCCCAATACACCCGCCGAACCCCTTCAGGGCTAGGCAGTCAATTGGAGTCGGGAGCTAGATTTTGGCCTTGGGGGAGCTCCTAGTCAAATCTAATACTCCGAGTTCTCTTTCAGCTATACACCTGGTGTCGGTTGGGGTGTCTATCCCTTCGCACCAGACCCTGGTAGGGCCCGATCGCACAATAAGACTGGCGATCGGTTTACAAGCTTAGGGCACACCATTAGGTACTCACCTCCCAGTGTACACAACCCTTACTGGGAGGGTCACACACCCCCGGGCCCGTCCACCCGGGGACGTAGGGACCGCTGGGAGTTTTTCACATGAGGTTTTTCCAACCCATGTGACCTAATCCCAAGCCCCCTTTTAACCATGACGGACGCTATCATATTAGCGTTCGTCAAAGAGGTCCTATTCAAGGACCCCGATTTCCTCGCCAAGTATGGCGAGAAAATTAGAGCCCCCCCCCCCCACCGTCCCATCAAGCGTCACTGACTTCAGTGACGTACTGTCATTTCCGGACTCCGGTCCGACCCCCTGCCCCCGCCCTCCCCCGGATATGCCTCCCCTATTGGTAGCCCACTTCGCCAATGAGGCAATGGACACCACCGTCCCCGCCAGCGACTCAGCGTCGCAAGCATCATCGGACTATGAACAGTCCCCTGAATCCTCCTCCTCCGAGGACGACTTCCAAGTCGTCCTAGGGGGCAAGAGGAAAGCCAGGAAGGCCGCTCAGGCCACCAAAGCTAAGAAGACCGTTGCGTCTTCTCCCGCCCCCGCTATCCAGCCCGCCCCTGTTGCCCAGCCCGCCCCCGCCTCGCAGGCTAGTTGTTCCCCCTCCGTTTCCGCTTCTGTCACTCAGACGAAGAAGCAGCGCCCCCCTCCGCCCTTGTACATCCAGGACAAGGGTAAATGGACCGACGTGTCCAAAATGTGTAGTGATCGCAAGATCAACTATACAAACGCCCGCTCCTGCCAACAAGGCATAAAAGTCCAAGTCCCGACGTCAACTGACTATCGGGAACTTACCAAAGTCCTTCGTGAAAGGAAAATCTCCTTTCACACCTACTCCCTCCCTGAGGACACGCCGACCCGAGTGGTCATTAGACGTGTCCCGAAGGAAATCCCCGCCGAGGACATTAAGGCCGACCTCCTGGCCCAAAATATCCCCGTTTCCGCTGTCCATCGCCTTCACAAGGCGAGAGGTAGCGAAGTATACGACATGATCCTTGTCGTGTGCGACCCGACCGACGGGCACCACCCCATCTTCAAGATCAAGTCGATCTGTTCCCTCTCCGGCATCTCCATCGAGAAGCCCTACAGACCCACAATAGTTGGGCAGTGTCACCGCTGCCAACTATACGGTCACTCTCAGAAGAACTGCTACGCTACACCCAGATGCGTTAAGTGTCTGGGTGAGCACGGCACTTCTGACTGCCCCCGTCCCAAGGATCGCACTCTCTGCACAGAGCCTCCCAGCTGTGTGCTGTGCGGCCAAGCCGGGCACCCGGCTAACTACCGGGGCTGCCCCAAAGCCCCCAAAATCCCTCCCAAGCTGGCAAAGCGTGCTGCCGCTCGCCAGCAGAGGGAAGCACCCTCCGGGAAAGTCCCCTCTTCCCAGCCCCCCGAACGTCTCGCACCCCAGAGACCATCCCCCTGGAATCAGCTAAACCATCAGAAAGCCTTCCCGGCTTTGGTGGCTTCCCAGCCAATTCCAGCGCTAATGGCTAAGCCCATCCCAGCGCCTCCCCCGGCTTCTGTGGCCCCCGTGGCCGCCAAACCTCCCCGAAACGCGCCCCAAGTTTCAGCTGCGTTCCCACGCAGATCAGTTGGCCAGATTATCCTGGACAACTATCGCATCCTTATGACGCAGGACGCTAGGGACTTAGCTGACGAGCTAACCCTAGCGGAAGTCACAGGCCAACTCGACTTAGCCAAGCGCGCTGCGCTATTCACTAAGTACGAGTCGGTCACAGTCGAACTCGACAAATTACCTGCCGTACCCCTAAATGGATAGACAACAAAAAATTTGTTGTACCAAACCGCGATCCCTAAAGTTAGGCTTCTTCAATGCCAACGGCATTATCAATCAGAGAGATGAGATCGCCACGTTCCTCCGCGACCATCAGTTAGACCTTCTCCTCATCCAGGAAACATTCCTCAAACCCCACCGTAAAGATCCTAGAATTGCCAACTATCGTCTAGTTCGCAACGATAGATCTCGCTGTCACGGTGGTGGCACCCTTATCTATTATAGAAAGGAACTGTACTGTATCCCTCTAGCTCCTCCCGCGCCCCGATCTTTCTTAGAATACTCGGCCTGCCGAGTAGGCATGACTGGTCATCAACCGATCACTGTCGTCTCTGCCTACTATCCCCCTCCGACTTCCTCGTCTCGTATGCCAGACGAGTCCATCGCGCTTACTAGCGACCTCACTGCCCTCTTTGGCTTGAGTGACTCCGTTATCATAGCGGGCGATCTCAATGCTAAACACCCCGCCTGAAACAGTAGTACGACCAACCCTAGGGGAAAGGTCGTGTTCAACCTTGGTGCATCCCTTAACTTTGACATCATCGCCCCGATGTGTCACACTCACTTCCCCCATGATCCCAACCATAGCCCCGACGTCCTCGATGTAGCGCTCCTTAAGAATGTCAACCTCCGGTTGCAATCTATAGAAGCAATACACGAGCTTAACTCCGATCACCGACCCGTGATTATGCACCTAGGCTCCCGTTCGGGCAATCTCGACCCGGGCCAGCCCCCCGCTTCCCAATTGATCACTGACTGGAAGAAAGTAAGCGAGAAGCTGAAATCTACCACGTCACCTCAATTGGATTCTATTCCCGACCACATAGTCTCAGTCGCTGACACGACGGCGGCAATCGACTCACTCACAGACCACGTACAATCCGTCCTGAACGAATGTTCAAGGGAGATTCCTGCGAAGGAGGACCTTCGCTGGAAAATCCCGGACGATGTACGGGCTCTGATGACCGAGAAGAACGCAGCCGTCCGTGCATACAGCGCTTTTCCTTGCGACGCTAACAAGGCTCACATGCGTAGATTACAGCGTGCTGTAAAGAAACGCATGACCGAGCTGCGTTCCGCCCGCTGGGACAAGACGCTCAGTGAACTCGAGCCTACCCATCTCGCCTTCTGGCAACTTCAGAGGAAATTACGTTCCACTGAAGAGTCCTCTATGCCTCCGCTCACCCGCCCTGATAAGAGTGTCGCTTTCGACAACTCTGAAAAAGCGGAATGCCTAGCCGACAGCCTCGAAGCCCAATGCTCGCCTAGCTCTCAACTAGTAGACCAAGCCCACATCGACATGGTGGACGCTGAAGTCGAACGTAGAGCCTCCCTCCCTCCCGTTGAAGACCCTGATAACCCTCTGGCCCCCGTCACTCCCGACGAGGTGGAGGATATCATTAAAAAACTTCAACCAAGGAAAGCCCCCGGCGCCGACGGTATCACGAACAGAGTGTTCAAACTCTTCCCCCCCCAACTTATAATGCTAATGACCGCTATCTTCAATGGCGCATTAAGCAATAATATCTTCCCCCAAGCGTGGAAACAGGCCACCGTTATCGGTATCCCCAAACCAGGCAAGCCCAAGTCTGACCCCACCAGTTACCGCCCCATCAGTCTCCTCAATGTTCTCGGTAAGATCTACGAGAGGCTTATTTATAAGCGACTCAAAGATTTTGCCGAATCCAAGGGTCTCATTCCTGATGAGCAGTTCGGGTTCCGTACCGAACACTCATGCGTCCACTAAGTCCACCGCATCGTAGAGCACCTAAGCGCTGGCTTCCAGCGTAATGCGATGACGGGTGTCTTGTATTTCGATATAGCGAAAGCATTCGACAAGGTCTGGCACAATGGCTTATTATATAAGCTATATCAACTCGGTGTGCCAGACCGTCTCGTGCTCATCATGCGAGACTTTCTGTCGAATCGCACCTTCCGCTATCGAATCGAGGGAGCCCTCTCCTCCCCCCACCCCATTCGAGCTGGAGTCCCTCAAGGCTCGGTAGTGTCCCCCCTAGCTTTCACGCTGTTCACCAGCAACATTCCCAAAAGTAAAAAGGCCCAGTTGGCTCTATTCGCCGACGACACGGCAATTTACTACACCGGTCGTGACCCCAGAGTTATCGCTCGCAATCTCCAAACCTCCGCAAACATTTTGGGCAAATGGTTCCGGAAATGGAGGATCGAGGTTAACCCTGATAAGAGTCAAGCTGTTCTCTACTCGAAACAGCGGAAGTCCGTCCCCCCTCCCCCTCCGATCACCATGTACGGTAAGCCGATCCCCTGGGAGAAGCAAGCCAAGTACCTCGGAGTGATCCTCGATCAGCACTTGTCCTTCGCCGAGCACATAAAGCAGGCTCGCTCGCGAGCCGCTTTCGCTCAAGGTAGGCTCCATTATCTCATGACTGCCCGCAGCAAACTGTCACTTAAGTGCAAGCTGCGCCTCTATACTGCAGTAATCCGCCCGATCATGACGTATGCATGTGCAATCTTCGCACACGCCAAGTCCCGCTTCCTCCATAGGATGCAGACCCTTCAAAATAGGACCCTCCGTAAAATTCTCGGTGCCCCATATTATGTCCGAAATGAGAATCTACATCTAGATCTCAAAATCCCCACCATCCAGCAGTTCATGAAACGCCTTTGCAAGCGTTTCTTCGATACTGCTGTGAAACACCGCAACCCCCTCATAGTATCGGCAGCCCGATACGAACCCTCCCGCATCTCTAAGGTTCGCCGTCCTAGGCATACTCTCGTCACCCCCGATGACCCCACTACCCTGCTCCAAGAAAGCCGTAAGGAAACAAGTACAGTTCGCAGACAATACAGACCGCCGTCCTTCCGTCCTCGCCGCCGAGGCCCGCCGCGACACTCCCGTAAACGTCCTCCCCGTCCCTTGCTCGAGCCAGCCCGCGTCGCTGAGCCGTAGTTTAAAATTCCCCGATAATAATAATAAAATCTTTGTTCGATCCAGCCCGTCCCTTGCTGTCCCTCCCCAGCGACGCCCTAAGCCGAGGTCCGTACCCCACAGGGGGTGCCCTTTGCCCTTAGCGTGTAGTCGCTTAGTTTTTAAGTTTAGTTAAATAAGCCCTGGCTGGAGGCTTTGATTCTCGAATTGAGGCCGCCACAGGCAAGCCCGGTTAAGCAGCCGACAACCTCCTAGGTTGACCTGCGAGAGGCCACACAAAAAAAAAAAAAAAAAAAAAAAAAAAAAAAAAAAAAAAAAAAAAAAAAGATCGGAAACTTTTCAGACCACCCACGTACGCTTTGGAATGAGCAATTAGCTCCATTTTCCTATCCGACCGACTTCTTGACAATTCAAAAGTGCCTGTAAATAAATAGTTTATTTGAAACTAGCTGTTTCCATCGGCTTCGCCCGCGTGGTAATAGATAATATAGGCCTATGTTACTCAGTGATAAATTAGCTTTCTACTGGTGAAAGAATTTTGAAAATCAGTCAAGTAGTTTTTGAGTTAAATCGTAACATCAAACAAACAAAACAAAACTGGGCAAGAACGAGTTGGACTTGCGCACTGAGGGTTCCGTACAAACTTATCTAGGTACATACCTGTTTGTGAATAGTTTAATTCTCGAATGTAGTCTCGAAGATTTTTTGAATTGCAAAAAAAGTTTATTTTTGAAGTATCAACATTTTTTCTGTTTTCAGATTTATTCCTATATCTACACTATATAACCTTGCTTTATGCCAAATTCCAGGATTCTGGGTAAACGGGAAGTACCCTATGAGTTTTAATTCCTTCGAGAGTGTCAAAATACACTTTTTTTGCGTCATAAACGGCCGTAGTTTTTACTTAGAACTTAGAAGTTTCATTTTTTCACAGCTTCAAAGGACCGCAGATCTTAGTGTATGGTTTTAATTTCAAATCAATACTTCCACGTGTTTCTGAGATAAAGGGTCTTGATAGACAGACGGACAACAGAGTGATCCTATAAGGGTTCCCTTATTTCCTTTTGAGGTACGGAACCCTAAAAAGAAAACTAATCTTTATAATATTATTAGTTTGAAATAAATGCTTGAGTTCGTTTTGGTATTTAGAGTAGTAAAATGGCTGACGTGGTCCTTCACAATGGGTCACATCAGAAGGCTTAAAGCCACCCATAGCATAGCATAGCGTAGCATAGCATGGTCTGCCTTATAATGTTCCCACTGCTGGTACTCAGGCCTCCTCTCTAGGAGAGGGAATGGGCCGCAATCCATCACGCGGGCCCAGTGCGGGTTGGTGGATGTCATATGTCTTCGAACTTTGCTACCAATAAAGCCACCCAAAGGGTAATAATAAGGGCTATGCTTGGAGTTTCCTAACTCCTAACTTCACACGGTCAGACTGGCATCTCATGTACTTGGTATCCTAGGGCGCAAATCTTCATATGGCTACCGGTGGTACATCGCCGCCCCATGAACCAAAAGTCTTGCATTTATAAAAATTTTGTCGTGATTATGTCCATTTTGACTGGCCTTTTGATCTAGTGGTTAATGGCCTTGACTGCTATGCCGGAGGTCGTGCGTTCGATTCCCACCCAGGACAAATGTTTGAGTGATGAGCACGATCATTTGTTCTATGTCTTGGTGTAATTTATCTATAATATGTATGTATTTAGAATTAAATAAGTATGTTTATCAGTTGTCCAGTACTCATAACACAAGCTCTGCTTAGCTTGGGATTAGACGGCGTTGTGTGATAGTTGCAGAATATTATTATTTGTCTGATTTTTGCGTTGAATTTGAGCTGCTGAATATGAAAATTTGTCAATTTTACTAGGTGAGGACGGTAAGTACCATTGCACACTTTCTCTCAAAACGGCGAGAATTTCTTAGTATATTGAAAGTATTAGTATGACGTGGCTACCGGTGGTACACCCCGCCATGTCAGCAAATACTCCGTGCTCCAACGGTGGCATGGATGGAAGATGGTCGATGGGGCTGAAAGGTTCTAGATTGGTCACCACGTACTGGAACCTTTAACATTCCGATGACCTCACCAGGATCGCGGGAATCCGAATGTATGCGAGAAGCATAGGACTGGTCATTGTAGTGACTCTTGGGGAAGACCTATTTCCAGCAGAGGAAGTCTTTCGACACAACAACCGTCTACTCGGTAGATCCTTCCTTTTCGACAGAGATTTACGGGACCTAGCGAAGGAGGAGGCTGTACGCGTGAGGGAACGAAGGTCCTCACGCCCTAGCCGCCGTAATTCCGATCCCGACTACCAGCCACAGTAGACGCGGGCTTGCGGATGTCGAGCACTGGGTAGCTCACCGTCCGGCTGTTCGGTAATTAACCGGACCGAGCCCAGTCGTTAACAGCGCGTAGTGATCGCGGTCGCGGTCCTCAAAGAGATGCCGGCAAACCGTAGGGGCCCAGCAGGGCCGATGCACGGTAGCTACGACCGCGGAGAATTTCTGAAAGGGAAACCCGTAGCCCTAGAACGCAAAGTGTAATTGAAGGATACAGGTGTGGGTTTTAGTCAGTAAAAGTCTGACAGCTCTCCCGCTCCACCCAAAGCGCGAGAAGTCATTTTGCTGAGTACCCACCTTAAAAAAAAAAATTAACACACAGACTTAACACTCTGTCCCGGAGGACACGATGGAACATACGGTAGAGGTATGCCCCGCCTGGGTAGAACACCACCGTGTCCTTGTTGGAGCACTCGGTGGCAGCGATCTTTCGCGCCAGGCCTTGGTCCGGAGCGAGGAAGTGTGGCAGGCGGCCGCCTCCTTCTGCGAAGCAGAAATGCTAGCAAAAGAGGCGGCCGCACGCGCGAGGCATTAATTTCAAAGTTTGAGAGCCCTTCACGAAAAACCCCGTGTAATTTTGCTTACGCTGAAAACCACACAGACAAGTCTTCTGTCTCAATTATAATCCAAAACAATCGCTAATCGACTGAAGATTTAAAAGCCTTTACTGAAAAACAAGACTTAAACGTACCAAACGGGATTATGTTAATACTTTATGCCAGTAGCACAGATCAAGGAATCTTTAGAGATGCCATTACCAAAAGGGTGACAAAATGTATAATAAATTGCCAGATTCTATTAAAAATATTGAAACATTAAGTACTTTTAAATACAAACTCAAAGAATTACTGATACAAAAAGTATATTACACAATCAATGAATTTCTAAATGACAAGTATTTCGACTGAAATATATTTAAGTAGGTTTGACAGGCGGGCGGTTATTTTATGTTGAGATATTTGAATGATTTTATTATTTTTCAGTGAGCTTACCAACGAATTTATTTTTTTATATATTATTCTTACTTTCAGAAGAGCAGTGGTAATGGCCCCGACTTACGGAGTTGTAGGTCGCGGGTTCAAACCCAGCCAGGCGCATTAATTTGTGTAATTTATTTCATCACCACTGTTCTCAAAACGGTGAAGGAAAGTGGGTTGAAGGTGGTGAAGGAAAACATCGTGAGGAAACCGGCATGTCCTAGAACCAAAAATTCAAAGACATGTGACATCCACCAACCCGCACTGGGCCCGCGTGGTGGATTACGGCCCATTCCCTCTCCTAGAGAGGAGGTCTGAGTCCCAACAGTGGGAACATTATAAGGCCGACTATACTATACTATACTATACTATACTATACTATATTCTTACTTTAACATTTATTCACAATTGTATCTTGACATTATTATTTAACAAATGACATTTTTACTTCAATTCTTCAAGTGACATTATCAACTTTATAATATAATATTTTTCTTTGTTATTTGATACGGTGAAATAAATAAAACTTAATTTTAATATTATCTAATTATAAATAAATTTTGCAAGAAAATGTATTATTATAATAATAAAGCTCGTGATTTGCATGCCTCAAGGTATAATCTGGTTGGACTGTAATATAATTTCAATAACTTTATGTAATTACCCATATTAGCAAATAAATTATTATGAATTATGAATAACATTTTTGCATGCAAGCTTGGTGGTAAGTCCTTTCCTTTAAGGAGTATGGAGTATTCCGACGGATGCACTCCTCATGCTCGTGAACGGGTGCCGTCAGTTGAGACGGTTATCTCTTAGCTGCCAGTGGCTTAATTCAATTTCTATTTTATAATTTTTTTTTTTTTTTAATATTGTTACTTATCTACATTATGCTCACATATTAGAAGCGACAAGAAATATGTAACCAAGATTTATGTGATTCATAATATGATTTAAAAGAGTGTCTATGGAGTTTCTTGCACGTTCTTCTCCATAGAGATCTACGCTTTGGAACGTGCAATTTAGCTTCACTTGTTTTTTTTGACTAACCAACACTTTGACAATTCAAAAGTGCCTGTAATTGGCCTATTTAATAATAATAATATTCCACAACTATCACACAACACCGTCTAGTCCCAAACTAAGCAGAGCTTGTATTATGAGTACTAGACAACTGATAAACATACTTATATATTTCTAAATACATACATGTTATAAATAAATTACACCCAGACACAGAACAAATGATCGTGCTCATCACACAAACACTTGTCCTATGTTTTTTTTTAGGTGGGAAAATCATGTAATGACAAATCTCGCTCTTGGGCGGAGCAGGAGATAGTGTCAGAAGTTTACTGACTAAAATCCCACTCCTAATCCTTCGCTGCCTTCGTCCCAGGGCCTTGGGCTCGGTATGGACGGCCGTTCGCAAGCCCGCGCCTACAACATTTGTCCTGGGTAGGAATCAAACCTACGACCTCCGGCATAGCAGTAGCAGCAAGGGCCACTAACCATTAGACCAATGGGCCAGTCAACGTCAGTCAGGAACGCTTATTTCAAATAGACTAACTATTTGAAATAAGCGTTTCTGATTTCTAATTTCTTCGATCGTAAAATTTCTTGTGCAAAAGTTTATTGATATTAAACCTAGATATTAAGTTATTAACACTGTATGGATATTTTTGTATCCGAAATAAAATAAATACTATTTCAATTCTATTCTGCGCGCGCTAAAGCGTCTGTGGTCTATGGTCGGGACGGATATTGCATGATAATTAAATTGCGAGCCCGGCTGGTAGGTATATTGGATGTTACATATAAGATGAGATTTCCAATCTTTTTGTGTTAAATACAAAAGATAATGTCTGTTAATATCGTCATAACTTGCCGTTAAGATAAATGCTCTAGGGACCACTGGACCACTGGGCACGCCATAATGGCCGGTCCTGTGCGTCTCGCATCCATCGAATTCCCACGACCCTCACTAGGTCATCAGTTCACCTTCTGGGAAGCCTTCCAACGCTGTGTTTTTTTACACGGTCGCCACTCCAGAACCTTTCGGCCTCATTGGCCATCTGTTCTGCGAGCTAATTTTGGCGATTTTCATGTTATGTCAGTCAAAAACCCATATTTTATTTAAAATACACAGACTAACCCAACATCAACGATACGTCTTTTTTTTTCAATAAAAAAAGACGTATCGTCTTTTTTTTTTCAATAAAAAAATACGTATCGTTGATGACAGAGAAAGGAAATCATCCAAATACTTCTCCCACTTTTAGGTGGTTCGAGAGGGTGGGCGTGTCAGACTTTTACTGACTAAAAATTCATTCTTATTCCTTCTTTGTCTTCGTTCCAAAGCCTTCTGATGTGATCATGCAAGGAAACTCCGAGCATAGCCCTTTTCATTGACCTTTGGGTGACTTTAAGTCTTCTGATGAGGCCTATTGTAAGCGACCATGTTTCGGAGCTATACTTTCGTTTTGAGACACTGTTCTACAGAGACAAATATATATTTCAGCTTGTAGTTAAAATTGTAGTGTTCCCCATCAAAACATCACGGCAGGCCCTTTTCGGCCTACCACACTTTTTTTTTTTGTACGTGCGAAAATCATCCAATGATATTCCTCGCTCTTGGGTGGGCCGAGAGGGCGTGTCAGACTTTTACTGACTAAAAACCCACTCCTGTTCTTTCGTTGCCTTTCGTACCAAGGCCGAGTCTTCCTTTCAGAAGCAGACCCTTAGCCCCAGTAGGCTTCGACCCTGCTGGGCCCCTATGGTTTGGGCCTACCACGCACTGATGTTTAAATACATACTCTCAGTGTGACAGTGGGCCTATTTTGGCCCGCCGTCCCAATAGGCAGCCGGCGACCCGTTGCCGCTGTAACAACAAATACTAAAACCTAACAAAAAAGGTTATAATATATTATCTAATGATGTATAAGTAGATAATTAATAGTACGGAACCCTTCGAGCGCGAATCTGGCTCGCACTTGGCCGGTTTTTTCCTTGACATCTGCTGTTTGAGTTATGGAGCGCAGGGTGGTGTTTCTAATGCGATATTTCTGCTTAAACACCTATTTATCAAAACTGCAACATAAAGAACAAAAAATCCCAATTAAAAAAAAATTGAAAAAAATCTCGCCGAAGTGAGATCGGAATCTAATTATGGTGAGATATCGCCGTACCGGTGGTGGGTACCTGTGAAAATTACCTATAAAATACCCGTGTTACCGAGGACCAGTAGAATGGAGTGTTTAAATGGGAGAGTGAACTTGCATACCCTTTTTTAACCCGCGACGGAAAGAGGGAGTTATAAGTTTGAAGTGTCGTGAGTTTGTGTCATACGTGTTTTTATCTATAATTACAATAAATATCTAGAAGTGAAAATTCTGTACATTGAAAATTTATAAAAAAAAAATGGCACAAAAATGTGTTTAAAAAAAATTTTTGTCAGTCTGTCAGTTTGTTCAGGCATCACGCAAAAACTACCGGTTCGATTACGATGAAATTTGGTATAATTATTCTTTAATATCCTGGCCACCACACTGGGTACTTTTTATCCCTAAGCTGAGCACTAAGACAGGATTTCCCAAAATTCATCCTATAAAAGAAAGAAACGGGGGTTCAAAATTTGTATAGAGAAACCTACTTTTACGCGGGCGAAGCCGCTGGCAGAAGCTAGTGTAATAATATGATTTAATATAATATCCCACAAATCACAATCAAGTTCTTACAGGAAATAAGCCTATTTATTATTTTCTGACAAATATTACTTATCTAATAAAAATAGAGTTCCCGAGTACACTCGTAAGAAGTTGGCAGCAGTATCGTGACAGCGCTAATTTGTTTTCTTATTATTTGTCTGCACCAATTGTTTCACTAGATTCGTGTATTCTCTTTTTATTTTTTTCTTCTTTCTAGTTTGAGTAATTATAGATATACTTATTATGTATATTGTATTTGTAATATTTATTTATTTTACTATTTTTGTACACACATTAAATTGTAAGAAGATACAGTAATAAAAAACAAAAAGCATAGCGATAGCAAACGTATTTGTATAAAACATCATCATCATCATCATTTCAGCCGAAAGACGTCCATTGTTGGACCTAGGCCTCCCCCAAATGTCGCCATAATGACCGGTCCTGTGCGTCTCGCATCCATCGGATTCCCGCGACTCTCACCAGGTCATCGGTCCATCTTGTGGGCTTTTTAACGCTGCGTCGCCATTCCAGAACCTTTCGTCCCCATCGACCATCAGTTCTGCGAGCAATGTCCCCTGCCCACTGGCACTTAAGTTTGGCGATTCTTCGGGCTATGTCCATAATATGTACATAATTCTTAAGCAACGAAGGAACAGGAGCGGGTTTTTAGTCAGTAAAACTCTGACATGCCCTCTTGCTCCGCCCAAGAGTGAAGGATGTCATCAACAAAAAAAAAAACACGATAGGGTTATCTTGTTGCTCTCAGCAGTTCCTAAGACTACTATCCATATTAATGCATTGTCATCTCAGTTACATAAGTGAACCAAATATCAGCTCAATCGGTTAAAGATAACTGTTTTAAAGCTCACTTGCAAGATTCGCCCCTTAACAAACACATTTTCATACAACCGCTCTTAGGTGATTATTATGTTATTACGCATCTTTTTTTTACACAACTTTGACCCTTGATAATGTGCTCATATATTAAAAATATAAAAAAGTACATCTATAGAGGCCTTGCGCATTTAATTGAGATTTAGAATGACGACAAATTTTCTGAAAAACTATAAAAAAAAACACGTATTTACTTGTATTACAAGTTTTGTGAAATATTCGAGGAAATCACGGAATTACTGAATGCTAACAGAATTTTCAGGCGTTATTTCTCTTTTTTCGCGTTGCCTTCTCGTCAAACATCACTTTGGATTGGTTTGATGAAGCAACAAGCTTTTAAACCATGCTCGATGTTGACGATAGGTGAGTGGAAAAGGACCCTCTTAACAAACATTGCTAGTTAAGACGATCCTTCCCGAACCGCCTGTCGTCAACGTGAGCATGATTTAAAAGCTTTTTGTTTCAAACGCAATCCAATGCAATGTTTGATAAAGAGGTAACGTGAAAAATTAGAGATAACACCTAAACGCTCTGTTGTTCAGTAATTCCATCATTCTCTCGAATATTTTACAAAAGTCGTTCTAGGAACTACGTGTTTATTTAATAACCTTAAAATTTTTCGGAAAAAATGTTCATTAGAAACCTAGATATTATCCACAAGATGTTTGTGCTCCCGAAATATATAGAGAAAGATGTGTAATAACGTTATACCAAGAAGATAAGATTCGGAACTACTACTTGAAGTCCTCTCAACTTTAGTTTGGTCTTCGTCAGAATTATTATTGAGTTTTCTTAATGATTTGATATTTTTCTTAGTATTTATTAGTTTATAATTTTAGCTTATATATGTATTTTATTATTATAAATAACTTATTTTTTATTTTATTTGTTATTTTTAAAATATCTGTTATTTATTTATTGTGCAAACCTACCACATTATTTTCTTTTTAACCCAAAGGTTGACTGGTAGAGAATGCCTTGTTGCATTAAGTCCGCCTATGTACCACTACTGTACATGAAGTTTAAATAAATAAATAATAATCACGGTTGTATGGAGCTGAACCTTGGGTTGGCCACTCTTAAATAAAAAATTGTAAAAAAATATACGTTTTAAGAAATTGCCCCAAATCTTGTTACATAGTTACTGTCTGCTGCAATTCAAAGTCCTTCAAAGTTTCCTATATCAAGCCACAAAGTCACTGGAACGGGGAAGTGCGTTTACACTGGAGAGTAAACTTGCCATATAAAGTAAACTGGTGGTCTAGAATGTGCGGAGAAAATTACCTTTAAAATACCACCTTTATAGCGTGCTACTGGAGAGGAGCGTTTGAATGGGTGAGTCAGCTTGCCTGTTCAACTAAGAGAGTAACTACTAAAAGTTTGGGCACGCCATAATTATGGCAGTAAGTCCCCTCTTTGAGGAGTGGCTGGAAAAACCTCACGGCGTCCTCACCTTCCGTGTGACGTAGATTCCCACCGAAAATGGTCAGTTCGGGTGTCACCACAGTGTGGACCGCCCGGAGGACACGGTGGAACATACGGTAGAGGTGTGCCCTGTTTGGGCAGAGCACCGGCCGCCGTATCCTCGTGGGGAAGATCGGTGGCAACGATCTTTCGCACCGAGCCTTGGTACAAGCCATGGTCCGAAGCGAGGAGGAGTGGCAGGCGGTCGCCTCCTTTTGCGAAGCAGTAGGTGTTAGCAAAGGAGGAGGCCGCACGTACATGTGTGAGAGCGTGGCTCTCACGCCCCAGCCGGATCCCGATCCCGATTTCCGGCCACCGTAGGCGCAGGCTCGCGGACGGTAAGCAATGGATAGCTCGCTGTCCGATCGTCCGGAAACCGTTTGGACCGAGCCCAAATCGTTGACGGCGCGTACTGTTCCACGCGCGCCTCAAAGAGGTGTCAGTAAACCGTAGGGGCCCAGCAGGGTCGAAGCCTATTGCCCTGTGTGTGACACGGCCCTGGTATGAAAGGCAACGAAGGAACAGGAGTGAGTTTTTAATCAGTAAAAGTCTGACACACCCTCCCTCTCCGCCCAAGAGGGAGAGAAGTCATTAAATAGTTTTCCACTTTAAAAATGCTATTCTATGTGAATAATTGAACCTCCGATTTAACCGCACCACCAATTATTGTTCGACTGAACTCACTCGCCTAAACAAACAAGCAAGGTACACTCGTCCTTGACAGCACTACTCTAGTTACTAAACCAATTTACTGTCCGATCTAAACGCGCCACCACTTCGAAGTTTTTGGGTCAACAGTGAGCCGCTAAGATCTCGTTAAAAATGTTTGTATGGAAGAAGGAAAACTAATCAGTTGGTGTGTGAAGATTTATTAACTTAAAAAAAGTTAAAAATCGTAGTCGGGTTTTAGTTTTTTACTTTTTTTTCACTGTGCTTCTGTATTATTTATTTTGGTCTGTAAAAGTGAAGCCCTTTCAAATGATACCAAACACGACGTATTTATCTTTTTTTTAACATAAATCTTTTTGTCCACTAGAGGGCGCCAAATTGAATTTTGATGATATTTTTGGATAAGTACTAGTGAAGCCCTGTCAAATGATATCAAACACGGTGTATGTATCTTAACATTTTTTTTAACACATTACTTTTTTCCGCTAGAAGGCGTCACTTTAAATTTGAGCAATATTTTGGAAATGTACAAGTGATCCCTTTCAAATGATATCAGAAACGGCGTATTTATCTCCATTTTTATTTTTTTAAACATTACTTTTTGTCCGCTAGAGGGCGCCGTATCGAGTTTTGTGACACGTCACGTAGCCTATGTTCAACGAGTAATTAAGACGGTTCTAACGATACCTCATATGTCGAGTTCCGATAAGTAGATTAGGAGCTATAATGGAACAGATGAACATACTCACATACATATAAGGTGACTGGTAATTAGTGTACGATACTTTTATGATAACCAACAACTTTTACTATGGGAACAAAACTAAAATCACGAAAAAAAATCAGCTGTTCAGTACATTTATGTTTGCCTAATGTAATACAAATAGCCTGTCAAAATCATAACCCTCCTTTGGCTTGACCATAGTCGGGTAAAAAACGGAACCCTTATAAGATCACTTTATTGTCAGCCTGTCTGTCTGTCGGTCAAGAACATTTATCTCGTTAACGAGTGGAGGTGTCGAGTTGAAATTAAAATCATATGTCTGCGATCCCAGGTCACGGTCGGAGAATCCTCCCTTTTCAACGGAGGATTGCGAGACTTTTTTGCTTTACCCTCTGTTTCACATACATACCTTCAAAGTTCTTTTAAAAATCTGACTTCTCCACTCCACCCTAGAGTGGGAGAAGTCATTAGGTACATGATTACCCACCACAAAAACAAAAAAATTCAAAACAAAATCTCAATAAGATCCATACAAGCTGCCTCATCCCACACGGTGGTAACACACGAGAACATAGCCGTACGTTTATAAAAATTTAATTAAATTTCTCTTCGGCAACATTCTTTTCTTCTGTTTTTTATCCTGGAGCAAATATTTGAAAGAATTTGTGGATTGGGGCCTCTAAAACTGCAGCTTTGAATAACTGGAGTAAAGTGAAACAATTTGCCTGCTGTCTTTCCGCCTGATTATAATTTAAGTATCTTCAAGGCTAGAGTGAATAATATTATAATAATATTCACACAACTATCACACAACGCCGTCTAGTCCCAAGCTAAGCAGAGCTTGCTTTATGAGTGCTAGACAACTAATAATCATACCTGTGTAAATACATACATATTATAGATAAATTACACCCAGAAACAACAAATGATCGTGCTCATTACACAAACATTTGTTTTGGGTGAGAGAGCAGGCCACTAACCACTAAACCAACAAGCCAGTCGAATCACAGAAGCAGGGCGCCATATTGCTGTTTCTCGCTAGTTCTCTAGCCCAACGGCTATGCTTCCCACGCCCTAAATTAAGGCCAACGCTGCGTTAAGCGGGCGCACGCGCGGACACCCGTCGCGTGATTATGCGTGTGTAGTATGTGGCGGTCCCCGTGGCGGAAACCGGATTATTACCTGCACAGCTACCACTAGGGTGTACAAATTGATTAGCTTGGAAATTATTATTATTTAATGTTTTTGAAATTTGAACTTATTATAGTATTGTTTAATGTAGCAGCATTTTTTTTTTTCAAAGTTTGTAAATTTGAGTACCATGGAGCTATGGTTTTTATGTTATTATTGGACTTGTTTGACATAAATGAGCATAGCAGTTAAGAGTTCGTCATGCTCTCTCAAATCTCTCACTAATGGTGGCGCGTGTGTTGGATCATTCGGTTCCCTTCAAAATGGTTGAGCTGAGTGGTGCTAATATTCGCGTCATGTCCAAGAACGGGTGCTGTCAGTTCAGACTGGTCATCTCTAAGCTGCCAGTTGCTATTTTAATATCTATATTTAGTTTTTTTTTTCATTTTATTTACATTATTCTCACATGATAGTAGTGACAAAAAACATGTAACTGAGACATTTGTAATACATAACATGATTGAAAAGAGTGTCCATGGAGTTTCTTGCACATTCTTCTTCATATCAACGCTTTGGAATGTGCAATTAGCATAATTTTTTTCTAACTGACTGACTTCTTGACATTTCAAAAGTGCCTGTAAATGGCTTATTTGAAATAAAATACTTTGAATTTTAAACCTTTAACGGTGTACATGTAGTCGTATCGATAGAGAACTTTAATCTATTATTAGGTAGCAAAACGGGCGCAGGGCGCGACTGCCCGCGATGGGTACAGCGTGGCGAGCCGCAACGGTGCACGTTTGTATCGGACCGAGCGGGCGACCGCGTAACGCAGCGTTTGCCCTTAGGCCCTTGTCTTAACCTAGTACAGCTTATTATTTTACAAAGAATAACAGAAACACAGATTTTGGTTAACATTATTTTATTTGGGTTAACCTGGGAAAATGGGGAGACGTGAAATTGTCAAGAAAAATAGAAATGGGAAAAAATGTTGACTTCAATATTTTTTTATTATTGACTAGCCTCTGCCAGCGGCTTCGCCCGCGTGAAAGTCTGTTTCTTTACCCTTAGGGAGTGAACTTTGGAATATCCTCTCTTAGTGCTCGCCGACATCATAAAACGAAGTCTTGCGCAAAATTTCAAGTTTCTAGACCCAGTAGTTTTTTCTGTGCATGATGAATCTTTAAGTCAAGAGTAAATAGGTTACTTCTAGGTAAGCGCGCTCCGTCGTCGACCACATCGTCGCTTTCCATCAGGTGAGATAGTGCTCAAGCGCGAACCTATCAAGACTAAAATTTAAAAAAAAAATAACATGATCGCAACCCGTAGTTGCACTAAAACAGAATCCAGTCACCGTAGCCGAAATCGGCTAGGGAATATATATTCATACTAACTCTATGGATACGGTTGACAATTTAACGCGCAACAGATTGTGAGTACCATGGAGCTATTTATGGTTTTTAGGTTATTATTGGACTCATCATTTCAGCCGAAAGACGTCCGCTGTTGGACATAGGCCTCCCCCAAGCGTCGCCACAACGTCCGATCCTGTGCTTCTCGCATCCACCGCACTCCCGCGACCCTCACCAGGTCGTCGGTCCACCTTGCGGGAGGCCTTCCAACGCTGCGTCTTCCGGTGCGCGGTCGCCACTCTAGAACCTTTCGGCCCCATCGACCATCCGTTCTACGAGCAATGTGCCCTGCCCACTGCCACTTTAGTTTGGCGATTCTTTGGGCTATGTCGGCGATCTTGGTTCTCCTGCGGATATCTTCATTCTTTATGCGATCACGCAAGGAAACTCCGAGCATAGCCCTTTCCATTGCCCTTTGGGTGACTGTAAGCCTTCTGATGAGGCCCATTGTAAGCGACCATGTTTCAGAGCCATATGTCATCACTGATTATTGGACTTGTTTGACATAAATGAGCATGGCAGTTGATAGTCTGTCATGCTCAAAAAATCAAATGTATCATTGGATGGACCATTCGGTTCCCTTCAAAATGGTTGAGCTGAGTGGTGCTAATACTCGCGCCATGTCCGTGAACGGGCGCTGTCAGTTGAGACTATAGTCATCTCTTAGCTACCAGTTGCCATTTTAATATCTATATTTAATTTTTATTTTTACTTTATTTACATTGTTCTCACATGATATTAGCGTTAAAAACATGTAACCGAGATATTTGTAATACATAACATTGTTAAACAGAGTGTCCATGGAGTTTCTTGCACATTCTTCTCCATAGAGATCTACGCTTTGGCATGTGGAATTAGCATCATTTTTTTTACTGACTGACTGACTTCTTGACATTTCAAAAGTGCCTGTAAACGGTTTATTTGTAATAAAATGCTTTGAATCTTTGAAACGGCTCAACATCAATTATATCTGAAGACACTGGTTACTAACAATTTTGTTGATTGAACGTATAAACTAAATCATCAACTCGTTTCTTATAGTACACATGAATTGATTAGTGAGCAAATATATGAGTAAAGGTAGTCGTTCATTGAAGCGACAACAGACAAACAGACCGGGAATTTAAACGGTTTTTATAGGCAGGTAGCTATTGCTTGAAGTAATATTATTTTTAGGAATCCGTACTTCAAAAGAAAAAAAAACGGAACCCTTACAGGATCACTTTCTTGTCTGGCTGTCTGTTTGTCAAGACCTTTAATGTCGGGAACGCTTGGAGGTATCGAGTTGAAATTAAAACCATATACTCAGATCTGCAGTCCCTTGAAGCTGTGAAAAAATCAAACTTTTATGTTAACGAAAAAAAAAGATATGGCCGTTTATGTCGTAAAAAACATATGTTTCGACCCTCTCAAGGGAATCAAAATTCATAGGATACTTTCCATTGACACAGAAATTTTCCGTAATTTTTTTTGTTAAGTACGCCATAAAAATAAATACTTTTTTTTCGATTCGGTAAAATCTTCGAGACTCCATACGGGAATTGAACTATTTACATAGGTAAGTTTGTACGGAACCCTCAGTGCGTAAATCCGACTCGCACGTGCCCAGTATTTTTCCATAAAGTTGCTCCTCCAAAACCAAATACAACAAAAAAACTTTAAATAGTCACCCTCACGGTGGAGCACACGGTGGAGGTGTGCCCCGCTTGGGCAGAGCAACGCCATGTCCTCGTGGGGGCGATCGGCGGCGGCGATCTCACGCGCCGGGCCTTGATACAGGCCGTGGTCCGGAGCGAGGAGGAGTGGCAGGCGGTCGCCTCCTTTTGCGAAGCAGTAATGCTAGCAAAGGAGGTGGCCGATCGCGTGAGGCAACGGTCCTCACGTCCTAGTCGCCACCGGGATTCCGATCCCGATTTCCGGCCACCGTAGGCGCAGGCTTGCGGACGGCGAGCAATGGGTGGCTCGCCGTCCGATAATCCGGTAACTGTCCGGACCGAGCCCAAGTCGTCGACGGCGAGTATTGTTCCATGCGCGCCTCAGGGTGATGTCAGCAAATCGTAGGGGCCCAGCAGGGTCGAAGCCTACTGGGGCCATGGGTAGTGTGAAAACGAAACCCGGGGCCCTGAGCGAAGGCCCTTTCAACTTTTCAGTCACCGGCGCCACTTTCAAACTTCCCCTAATATACTCATTTCTCACTTTATCCATTCTCGTCACACCACACATTCATCTTAACATTCTCATCTCCGCTCCGTGCAATCTTTTTTCATCCGTCTTTTTCACAGCCCAAAATTCTGATCCATACAGTATGACAGGCCTTATCACGGACTTGTAGATTTTACCTTTCAACTTGTGTGGCATCTATGGGTCGCTCGTGTTCCCTTCTCGTGACTTGTCGCCATTTCATCCATCCTGCGTTGATCCGTTCAGGTCTACTTCACCATCCCCTTGGACGAGCGACCCAAGGTACCGAAAGTCGGAACAAATCGGTATGGGCGTTCCGGCGAGAGCTAAAGGCACTGTTTGGAGAGACCGCCGAAATCGCAGAAAAAGTAGTCAGACCATCATCATTAATTCCGAAAATTCCTGCAAAGTTTTAACACACGTACAACGATCTACTTTTCAGCTAAAAATACGTCCATTCTACATCATTTTACTTACTGACCCTCCACGTTCTAACCTACAAACGTAACAAGCGTTCAGCGATTACACCGCAGTGTACGCCAGGCTTAACCCTCTATCCACTGCGGTGCCCAAAGTGGTCAAAGTACCGTAAAATCTCCACAGATCATGTTCAATGAACATGTCTTTTGAAGTCTTTGATCAGTGGGGATCCTGCGCAGTGAGCATTGGAGGGTTAGGTTGTATATGGGCGTGTTGTGATGCTGCGTGGCCGTTCATGCGAAATTGTGTGTGGGAAGCGAATGTGGATTGATTCGTAGTTTGCAGGTGTGTGGCAAGACTTGGGAATGGGAATTAGTGAGTTTGATTAGGTATGATTTTTTAATGATATGTTTTGAAATAGTTTTAATATTTTATATTTATTTTAATTTGTAGTGTTATCAATAATAATAGGTAATCTTCATGTGTTTGACTTATCAAATACACTAAACAATTGTTTAAGTATTTTAGGGTATAAATAATAATAAATAAATAAATAATAATATTCCACAACTATCACACAACGCCGTTTAGTCCCAAGCTAAGCAAAGCTTGTGTTATGGGTACTAGACAACTGATTAAAATGCTTATATATTTCTAAATACATATATAGATAAATTACACCCAGACACAGAACAAATGATCATGCTCATCACACAAACATTTGTCCTGGGTGGGAATCGAGCCCACGACCTCCGGCATAGCAGTCAGGGTCACTAACCACTAGACTAACAGGCCAGTCAAAAGGCGTATGTATGTAGTGTATTAATTTGAGTATATATTTTATAATTGTATTATATTTATTCTATGGTTTATTAGTCTATAAGTAAATCTATTCCTGTATTCGCCTTTTTCTCTCTCTTTTATTGCACCTACCACTACTTTTCTCAGCATCACCCAAAGGTTGACTGGTAGAAAATGCCTAATGCATTAACTCCGCCTCTGTACTTTCGTCTGCATAAAGCATTAAATAAATAAATACTCAATACCTCCACGCGTTTCCGAGATAAAGGGTCTTGACAGACAGACAACAAAGTGATCCTATAAGGGTTCCGCTTTTTCCTTTTGAGGTACGGAACCCTATTAAACACATTGAAAGGCTATCGTATATAATAAGCATAAACAGCCTTTTTGTTAATGTTCCCACTGCTGGGACTCAGGCCTCCTCTCTAGGAGAGGGAATGGCCCGTAATCCACCACGCGGGCCCAGTGCGGGTTGGTGGATGTCACATGTCTTCGAATTTTGGTTCTAGAACATGCCGGTTTCCTCACGATGTTTGCCTTCACCGTTTTGAGAGCAGTGGTGATGAAATAAATTACACAAAGTAATGCATCGGGCTCGGTTTGAACCTGCGACCTACAACTCGTAAGTCGGAGCCATTACCACTCGACCACTACTGCTCTAACGTATATCACTTTTATTAAATTTTTGTTACGAACTAGAAAAACTAAATAGAAGCTAACAGCTTCATAAAACAGCTGTTACTCTAACTTGTAACTTACAGCGTGATAACAAGTTGCAGAGCAGTTTTAACAAGCACGCAGTGTGTTATTAGTAATACAAGGTGTGTATAATACATTGGTACTATGGTGGAACAATTTTTTATCTTTTTGTAAAGAAAGAAAGAAAGAAAAGAAAGAAAATCTGTTTATTCGCGCGAAATGACGCAATCTTAAAACTAGCAAACAAACATTATCAATTAATAGGGAAGATATGCGTCACATCCGCGCAAAACGGCCGAACGCTCAGCATAAAGCTGTGGCCTCACGCATTATGCGATGAACTCACAGCGCTGGTTTTCAGCGTGGGCCGGTGGTGGTGTCGACATAAAGACGCCCGAACGGACATACACACAACATAAACATTAATCTATATATATAAACGGAGAAACTGACTATAATAATAATAATAAAGACCGATTAGCGCGCCGCGCAGTGATAGTCGACGTCACCAACCCGCGTGACGAGAATCTCGTGAAAGCTGAGAAAGAGAAACAAATCAAATATCTCGACTTAGCACACGAGGTTGTCGACATGTGGAATGTGGACTCGGCTGTCATTGTGCCGATTGTCGTGACCGCCAATGGTCTTATAGCCAAAAGCTTCGACGACCATCTGTCGAAGCTTTCGTTGCGCGGTTGGATCAAGGGCCTGATACAGAAGGCAGTACTCCTCAATACGGCTAGCATTGTGAGGAGGTTCCTGTCTCTGGAGCCCTAACCACCGGTAGCTTGGACCCTGTTCCCGACACCGGCGGACAACTATTTTTTATATTTTTAAATGTTTTTTTTATCACTTTTTTTTTAAAGAAATATTTAAAAATGTAAATGATATGTATATAAAAATAAATAAATGCATAATAATAATAATAATAAATTAGAATCTGTGGCTCGGCTGTCAAACTGACTGACAGCAAATATTTTCTCGCCAAAATTTAATTTAATTTTATTCATCAATACGCAATAATTATGTACATTCACCGAAAAACACGCAGGAAAAAATAAAAAAAAAAAACATCGCATCACCATCCATGATATGTATCCTGAAAATAAAAATACAAACCTAAATGACATGGCGAAGAATTGAAACGGAAGAATGCTGACAAGAAGCCGAGCACAAAAACTCCACACACACCCATCATCTTCGGGTTCGTCGCTCAGCTCCGCCTCGCAGCTGCCGGGACCAGCACCAACCGTGAGTCCAGAGATTCCGGTCGCTGCAGTTGCGTCGCGCTCGAGCGACGAATACTTCTCGCCGCCGACGACACCACCACCAGCGCGTCGACGGGGAAGAGGCCGACCTCCGGCCAGCTTGGGACCTCGAGGCCCGCCGGCCTCTGATAGGGTCCCCGCTGCCGGTGGAAGTGTGCAGCGCATGCGATGGATATCATCCATTAATGAAAACGTTATGCGCTCATACTTTGGGGCTACAGAGGGGGGAATTAACCTGACTGCGTATCGTGGTCGGATGCTCTCTCTGTTTCAGATGCTTGAGCCAGCTGTCAACGTTTCGGTCCAAGGACTATCGGATCAGGTGCGGGTCATTCAGCGTAACCGTATGTTGGATGACGCCGTACTTGATAGACTGCGCCTGGAATCACAGAGTAGCCGTGTTTCACCTGCTACACCACCGGCCGCGGTGCAACGTCAACCCACTGCTTCACCGCGACCCGACCACGTTGGTGACGCCGATGATGACGCGGCTATATCTGTGAGTACCCAATGTAATGAACGATTGAGGGGCGCTTTGGAGGACGCATTTCGGGAGTACCGTACCACACCGCCGGAGCTTAGACCTCGTCTACCTCGTTTGCCCATGCACAAGAGAAATAGGGCGCTGGTGTGTGCTCTAGATTCGCAGCTATCAAATTGTTTTGATAGCAGCAAAGACCTCACTGATACCCACTCGATCTTGTACTGTGCGGCTGTAGCGGCATGTCGTGTAGCCCATGTTAAATTTCTTAATTGTGACAGAGCTACACGACCAGCTGTACCAGCTTGGCAGTGCAGGATAGAGCGCCGTATCAGTGAGGCTAGAGCACTCATCGGTAAGCTTATCTGCTTCAGGGAAGGCAACACTCGCCCTAAGGTGATGCGCTTTGTGAGGCGGGCATTCTTGGGGACTGATATTAGTCCTCCAGATTATCCGTCCTGCGTCACAGAGCGTATCGACTTCCTGAAGCAGAAGATCTACGCATGGGCAAACCGTATTCGTCGGTACAAGCGGCGAGTGGAGCGGTACACTCAGAATCGTACATTCCAAAGCAACGAAAGGTGGGTTTATAGGGATTGGGAGCGACCGGACCAAGGTGTGACTGATACGGGCCTGCCGGATGATGACGCCATGTGTTCATTTTGGCGCAGCATTTGGTCGGCGCCTGTTAGTCATACCGAGGGTGACTGGATTCGAGAGGTCGAGCGCGCATGCGAACTTTTACCAGAAATGGGGGCAATTACCATCAGCCCCCAAGATGTAGCCCGTGTAGTCCGTCCACTGCCTAACTAGAAATCTCCTGGGCCGGACGGGCTGCACAATTTTTGGCTTAAATGGTTTCAAAGGTCGCACGCTCGCTTGGCATCTCAGTTCCAGTCTGCCTTAGAGTCAGGGTCGCTGCCCCAGTTTCTAACGACAGGAATAACCCACCTGCTCCATAAATCAGGTAGTACTGCGGAACCCAAAAATTATAGACCAATCACGTGTTTGCCGACGGTCTATAAAGTTCTTACATCCATTCTGAGAGCTAAAATCAATAGTCATATTGAGACAAATTCTATCATGTCTGCCTCTCAGAATGGATGTAGGAACGGGTCCCGCGGTACTAAGGAGCTGCTCCTCATCGATATGGCCATTAGCCAACAGGTTCGTCGTTCTCGAAAGAATCTGTCGGCATGTTGGATAGATTATAAGAAGGCCTATGACTCTGTTCCTCATACATGGCTCATGAGGGTGCTAGAACTGTATAAAGTTGATGCAACTCTTCGCACCTTCCTGATGTCATGTATGGGGCAGTGGAGAACAGTCCTTCACTATCCGGGATGTCGACAGATTCGGGAGAACAGCGAACCGATAAGGATTGAGCGTGGCATATTCCAGGGTGACAGTTTGAGTCCACTGTGGTTTTGTCTAGTTTTGAACCTCTCAGCATACTGCTGGAGGGTTCTGGCTTAGGTTACCGGTTGAAAAGAGGCGGTCAGGTCATATCTCTCCTTCTTTACATGGATGATCTGAAACTCTTTGCCCCCAACAACTTGCAACTGGTGGAGCTACTGAAGGTTACTGATACCTTCAGTAGTGCCATCAGGATGGAATTTGGTGTGGACAAATGTGCAGTCATACATGTAAAGAGAGGTGAGATTATGGAATCCGTGGGAATTCAACTCTCGGATTCCATACACCTTAGATCCCTCTGTTCAACCGAAACTTACAAGTATTTGGGTATGTCGGAATCGTTAGGCATCAATACTGAGGACATGAAACAAGCGTTGAAAGAGCGCTTCTTTGGCCGCCTGAATAAAGTACTGAATAGTCTTTTATCAGGCGGAAACAAGGTGCGCGCTTTCAACGGTTGGGTCATGCCGGTATTGATGTATTCTTTCGGCATACTCAAATGGACTCAGACAGAACTTGACGCCCTGGACAGGAGGGTCCGCACACTACTTACCGCAAATCGGATGCATCACCCACGGTCATCGGTGATGAGACTGTATATCCCGTGGAAGTGGTGGTTGGAAGGGGGTCGTGGCTTTTTAAATGCTAAGACCCTGCACAACCGCGAGGTATACAGTCTCAGGGAATACTTCCTAAAAACCGACGTGGGTATGCACCGAGATGTGGCAGCGGTGGACAAGGGCCTCACTCCGCTCTCCTTGGCCAACGAGGAACTGGCGCAAACCTATAGTTCTGGATACTAATGACCGCAGGGAAGTATGGCAGAGCAAGGAGCTTCACGGACGCTTTTACTGGGCCTTACATGGACCCGATGTAGACCTGTTAGCGTCCGTATCTTGGCTGCGTTTCGGTAACCTCTTCGGGGAAACCGAAGGTTTTGTCTTTGCGATTATGGACGAAGTTATGATGACGAACAACTACCGGAAATACATTGTGAAGGACGGTACGGTTGACATCTGTCGGGCATGCCACCGGGCCGGGGAATCAGTCCGACACATTATTTCTGGGTGTTCTCATCTAGCTAACGGAGACTATTTGCATAGACACAACCTCGTGGCCAGGATTATCCACCAGCAACTTGCTCTTAAATACAATCTTGTGGAATCAGAAGTACCGTATTATAGGTATGTGCCCGACCCAGTTCTCGACAATGGCAATATCACATTATATTGGGATCGATCTATCATCACTGACAGGACTATTGTTGCCAATAAACCTGATATAGTGGTGATAGATCGACTAGAGCGTCGCACAATGATTGTTGATATAGCGGTCCCTCATGACGAGAACCTCGTGAAATCTGAGAAAGATAAGCAAACTAAGTATCTTGATTTTGCTCGCGAGGTTGTCGACATTTGGGAAGTGGATAGAGCAATCATTGTGCCGATAGTCGTAACGGCTAATGGCTTAATAGCAAAGAGCCTCGAACAACATCTAAGGAGGCTCTCGTTAGGCAGCTGGATCAAGGGCCTGATCCAGAAAGCAGTTGTCCTGGACACGGCGCGCATCGTTAGGAGATTCCTCTCTCAGGAGCCCTGAACACCGGTAGCTTGGACCCTGCTCCCGATGCCGGTGGGCTACTATTTTTTATATTTTTAAATGTGTTTTTTAATTTATTTTTTAAGAAATATTTAAAAATGTAAATAATATGTACAGAAATTGAATAAATGGAAATAATAATAAGAGTTTATTGACATAAAGTTTTACATAGAAATAAATCCCCAGGTCCATAAACTAGCGTAAACTGTATCATAGGGACCAGTGTCTTCGCCAGTTTTCGTAAATACATTATTATGTCAGATATACTTTTAAATTAAGGTTAAATAACAAAATAAATACTTAGGTCTAGATTTAAAATTAAGCATTCTGTGGAGTGTGTGTGTGTGTGTGTGTGTGTGTTTGTGTGCGTGTGTTTTGAATAGCGTCTAAGTGAAGTTATAAAATCATAAGAATATTTATTTGCCTGAAATTAGGTTTTCAATTTCATCATAATTGTACTGTTTTAGCCAGAGAGTCAATTTGGTTTTGGACGTGGAGGAGTTTTTCGACGCCGTACTTTAGATTGCTTTTTTTTTAGTACTTTAGGGCTTATATTTTTATTTTGTAAGTTAGTTTTAATTACGTTATTATTAGATTTAAATGTATATAATATTTTGAATTGTGTGAATTAGATCTTAAATATAACAACACAATAGAATATGCAAAAAAAAACAAAATTTGGTTTTAAATTTGCGGACAGTATATGTTTTGACTGACTGACATATCAACGCACAGCCAAAAATACTGGGAGTAGAAACATGAAATTTTGCACAAGGTTGCCTTGTACGATGTAGGTGAGCACTAAGAGAGGACTTTCCAAAATTCATCCCCTAAAGGGAAGGGAATGAAACGGGTGTCCAAAGTTTGAATGGAGAAACCCATTTCCACGCGGGCGAAGCCGCTGGTATAAGCTAGTATTGTATAGAGGTGATAGTTTGTGTGTGTTTTTATTTTTAACCAACTTCAAAAACGAGTAGGTTATACGTTAATTTGGATATTTTTAGAGTTCCGTACCTCAAAAGGAAAAAACGGAACCCTTACTGGATCACTTTGTTGGCCGTCCGTCTGTCTGTCTGTATGTCAAGACCCTTTATGTCGGGAACGCTTGGAGGTATCGAGTTGAAATTAAAATCATATACTTAAGTTTGCGGTTCCTTGAAGCTGTGAAAAAATCAACTTTCTGAGTTAATGTAAAAAAAAGTTACGGCAGTTTATGTCACAAAAAACGTGAATTTCGACACTCTCATGGGAATTAAAATTGATAGGGTACTTTCCGTTGACCTAGAATCCTGAAATTTTGCATAAAGCAAGGTCCTATAACACAAGAATAGGAATAAATCTGAAAACAGAAAATTTGTTGTTACTTCACAATTTTTTTTGCGATTAGGTAAAATCTTTGAGACTTCAATCAGGAACTGAACTCTTTACATAGGTAAGTTTGAATGGAACTCTCAGGGCGCGAGTCTGACTCGCACTTGCCTAGTTTCTTTTCTGACTGACTGACTTCTTGACAATTAAAGTACCAGTCACTACATATGCGCCACATGCCACAGCCACAAACGCCGCCACGAGAAGCTAGAAGCGGCCATAAAGGAAGCTGAAGCGCGCGACAGCCACTTGTGGCTTTGGCTGCTACATTTTTTAACCCATACGCGCAGTTTAATAATGGACTCAGACGAAGAAGGTTTAAATACGCGAGTGGCGTGTGACGACGTTTTTTATCGGCGTTTAGTGGCCGGTTCGGGCCACAAGATACGAGCAGTGGTGATTTGTAGCTATTGGCACCCGCCGGCGTCAGCCGTGTGCGGCGAATCCATATAAAATGTATGAAACCTATCGGAATTATGCCGGTCGCGGCATTTTATGGTTGAGGCCGGTGGCCCGTGTGTGGCAACCCTAAATGGTACGGAAGAATTATCTGTATATATAAAAGAAGAAACTGACTGACTGACATATCAACGCACAGCCAAAACTACTGGGACTAGGAGCGTGAAATTTTGCACAGGGCTTCCTTTTATGACGTAGGCGAGCACTAAGAGAGGATTTTATAAAATTCACCCCCTAAAGGGATGAAACGGGGGAGTCTAAAGTTTGTGTGGAGAAAACTATTTTCACGCGGGTGAAGCCGCGGGCAGAAGCTAGCCTATCTATACTTATAAAATGCTTCGTCCTGAATGACTGATGGATCAACGCACAGCCTAAACCGCTGATCTTACAGACCTGAAATTTAGAGGATGTGTTCTTTGTACGACGTAGGCTACTGACAAGAAAGGATTTTTTGAAATTCTACCCCTAAAGGGGTGAAAAAGGGGGGCAAAGTTTTTATGGGACAACGTGATTCATTGGAAAAAATTGAAGTAGATTGCTTCAATTTTTTTATGAACATTACGAACGAACGAAGTTACGTATTCTATTATAATTCATCTCCTAACGGGGGAAAAAGTCGAAAGGGGTAGAAAGTTTAGAAAGTTATTTAATTTTTTTTGCTTCGAAGTTGATATGAATACTCCTTAATGCATTTGATTTACTTTACATTTTACGTTGACGTATGTTTAAAAACTCAATCTGGAGAAGAAGATAGAACTTTACAAAATCAATAACGTAAAAAAAAAAACAATAAAAAATTCTATTAGAGCCATTTTCGACTTCTACGCAGACGAAGTCGCGGGCACAAGCTAGTATACAGATATTAAGTAATTAGTAAGACGACTACGAGAAACACCACGGCAATGTAACTCGTTGTCGCGCCTACGCCGTAGACGCTACGTCGTAGCACTTTGCTACGGATTCAAACAACGGTATTATAGTACTAGATTTTTGTCATATTTATTTTATTTCTTTCTATTTATTTTCTTCCAGTGTCTCTGTTTCCTGATAGCTACAAACTGGGAGTCTTTATGTCAAGATTAAATAGGTTACTTCTAGGCAAGCGTGCTCCTTCGTCAACCACATCGCTTACGAGGTGAGATGGTGGTCAAACGCAAGCCAATCCATGATAAAAAATTTAAAATAAGATTATTTTTGGATTTAAAAATATAAAGACACCACTGTATTCTCGGGGTAGGCAGCGAAGTTAAGTAGTTCTACGTTTCACTAGTTACGTGTGTTGCAGTTTTGTGACGAACTGTTGGGCATTAGCAACCCCACGGGCCCGATCTCCCGGGAGAATTCTTGTTCTTCATCTCAGGCTTGCCTTTATTGACCGGCCGTAGTGAACACTGACGAGGAACAGACTCCCACCTCTCTCTTGCCTTTATTCGCTGGCTTGAGTGAAGATTTGTAAGAGCAAACGTGCTCGGGAGAAGGATGTATAATCCAGTAAGGTGCTGGTTGGGATCTTGAACGTACTTCCGGGATTGTCCTGATAGCCGTGGTATACCTCTCCACTCCTCAAGCACTTCAGGATATGTTGCCCTCTTGTTCCTATGTCACTTCGTGCTAGCGACCGTTTTGGGGGCCCATTTGTTGAGTGTGCAAGTCACCCCCTGCCTTTTTCATAATCATCATCATCATCATTTCAGCCGAAAGACGTCCACTGTTGGACATAGGCCTCCCCCAAGCGTCGCCACAATTACCGATCCTGTGCTTCTCGCATCCACCGCACTCCCGCGACCCTCACCAGGTCGTCGGTCCACCTTGTGGGAGGCCTTCCAACGCTGCGTCTTCCGGTGCGCGGTCGCCACTCTAGAACCTTTCGGCCCCATCGGCCATCCGTTCTACGAGCAATGTGCCCTGCCCACTGCCACTTAAGTTTGGCGATTCTTCGGGCTATGTCGGCGACCTTGGTTCTCCTGCGGATATCTTCGTTCTTTCGAAAGTTTCGAAAGTCTATGACCAGTGCGTGTTGCCAGTGATGACATATGGCTCTGAAACATGGTCGCTTACAATGGGCCTCATCAGAAGGCTTACAGTCACCCAAAGAGCAATGGAATGCCTTTTTATCGATGGAAATTAGTAACATTGTTCAGGCAGGGGCCATAGTCTTAACATAGTTCCTGGTAACCAGTCCACTTAATACTCCAAAAACCATTGCCTTATATCTTAGTTTTCCATATGTCGCAATAGTTTCCCACCAACCGTGGGTTGTCCTTGGATGCACTAGCATACCACGTACAGGGATAATCACCGGTTGGTACCACGTTCCATTAAAATCGAGAGTTGGTTTCGGCTCCTCGTACGCTTTCCAAAGGTCCAGGACCTCAGGGTCCTGAGATAAATAAGTGTTTAAAAAAAAAAAATTAACAAGACAACATTTGGTTGACACAAGGGAATCGTTTGTCTTGGTATGGTCATGTGAAGAGGAGGGATGAAGTGCATGTTACTAAAAGAGTTATGAGTTTACATGTGGATGGATGGAGAGGGAGAGGGAGACCAAAGAAAAGATGGATGGATTGTGTGAAGAGTGATATGAAAGAAAAGGAAGTTAGTGATAGCATGACGAATGACAGGGCAGAATGGAAGAAAAAAACATGTTGCACCAACCCGAAATAGCACGGGACAAGGGCAGGAAGATGATGATGATGATGAGGATTTGGTCCACAATATCTGTTAGTAAATCTTATATCTACGTTAGTTCATCATCAAATATAAATAATAATATACGAAAACAATAAAATAAAATAGACTAATATTTTTTTATTTGTTTTTTATTATTGATAGGCTCGCGTTTGACCACTATCTCACCTGATGGTAAGCGATGATGTGGCCGACGATGGAACACGCTTGCCTAGAAGTAACCTATTCACTCTTGACTTAAAGACCCCTAGGTTGTAGCTATCAGGGAACACAGACTCCGGCAGGGAATTCCACTCCTTAGCTGTACGCATTATGAATGTGTTCCCAAAACGTTTTGTACGTATGGGTGGGATGTCCACCATGTACCGATGGCACAACGCCGTACGTCTAGTGGTCCGATGATGGAACGGACTAGGTGGAATTAAATTGTGCAATTCCAACGCACACTCCCCGAAGTGTAATCGATAGAAAACCGACAGGTTAGCTCGGCGTCGATGCTCAAGGCTTTGGAGTTTTGATTCGACAAGTGCATCATCACTGATGATCCTCTTGGCTCGCTTCTCAATCGACTCCAGAGCATCAAGCTGGTATTTGGCAGACCCATCCCATATTATATCTATACATACAAATTATAATTAATTATATTATATACACCTTCGCACCTACCACCTTTGTACATATTTTTCTGTTTTCTTCTTCTTGTCTTTTATTATTATATGAGTATACATGAATTATGAGCAGAGAAAAAAAGAAAAGAAAAAAAAACCGAACATACGAATTGTAGGTCGCGTGTTCTAACCCAGCCAGGCGCATTACTTTGTGTAATTTATTTCATCACCACTGCTCTCAAAACGGTGAAGGAAAACATCGTGAGGAAACTGGCATGTTCTAGAACAAAAACTTCGAAGACATGTGACATTCACCAACCCGCACTGGGCCCGCGTGGTGGATTACAGCCCATTCCCTCTCCTAGAGAGGAGGCCTGAGTCCCAGCAGTGGGAACATTAAAAGGCTGATTATGCTTATACATAAATTGTTAAATAACTAAATACAAATAAAATTTAAGTGTGTAACATCAAAATATTTTTTTACTGAATGCGTATGAAATTATATTCGACACCTGTATTTTTATTCAAAAATTAATGATTCAAAATATTTTATTTCAAATAAACTATTTACAGGAACTTATTAAATGTCAAGAAGTCAGTCAGTCAGGAAAATCCAAAGCGTAGATCTCTATGGAGAAGAATGTGCAAGAAACTCCATGGACACTCTTTTCAATCATGTTATAATAATAAATCAAATATCTCAGTTACATGTTTCTTGTTGCTACTGTTAAGTTAGAACAATGTAAATAAAGTAAAACAATGCAATTTTTTAAATTTTATTTCTGTTTGCCTATTTGTTCCGACTAATATCCAAAACGACTCAACCGATTTTGACGAAACTTTCACAAGAAGATAGCTAGCGCTAACTCCTCCTGCTCTGAGTGGATCGAGATGGCTTGTCAGACTTTAACGAAAAATCCCGAAGAACCACGTAACCTAGTTCTAACGTCATTATTCACTTCACATAATCACTAAACAATTCCAACAGGAAAAATTAACTGTCTGTTTGAGAAAAAACCTCGCAATGAAAGCTGTGACGCCATCCATCATGACAAACTGACTTACAGTTAGCTCGGAGACAGGAGATGATGCAATACCTGATTTCGTTATTTTTTATGTGTTGCTGTGTTTACATAATCGTAGAAAAAAAGTTTTTAGGGTTCTGTACCCAAAGGGTAAAAATGGGACCCTATTGCTAACACTCCGCTGTCGGTCTGTCTGTCACCAGGCTGTATCTCATGAACCGTGATAGCTGGACAGTTGAAATTTTCCCAGAAGGTGTATTTCTGTTGCAATTGTAAGTACTAAAAACAGAATAAAATAAACATTTGAGTTGGGCTCGGACTTGACAAACGTGGTTTTTTTTTGACGTGTTTTGCTACGGACGTGACCCTTCGTATGTGAGTCCGACTCGCACTTGGCCGGTTTTTAAAAGAGTTGCTGTGTTTACAAAATAGTTGATAAGGGTGTTTGCTTTTGTAATATAATAATAAAACATTTGCAGCACTAAGGGCTATATTCACCGGGGCAATCGTGTAAAAAACGACGAAAACGGGGAAATCGTGTAGACGGATGAAAAAAGATTGCACGTAGCGGAGATGAAAATGTTAAGATGGATGTGTGGTGTGACGAGAATGGATAAAGTGAGAAATGAGTATATTAGGGAAAGTTTGAAAGTGGCGCCAGTGACTGAAAAGTTGAAAGGGAATCGTTTGTCTTGGTATGGTCATGTGAAGAGGAGGGATGAAGCGCATGTTACTAAAAGAGTTATGAGTTTACATGTGGATGGATGGAGAGGGAGAGGCAGACCAAAGAAAAGATGGATGGATTGTGTGAAGAGTGATTTGAAAGAAAAGGAAGTTAGTGATAGCATGACGAGTGACAGGGCAGAATGGAAGAAAAAAACATGTTGCGCCGACCCCAAATAACACGGGATAAGGGCAGGAAGATGATTATGAATCGTGTGATAAAATGTTATCCATTTCGGGGATGTTTCCCTAGGGAATTAAGTCCTGTTCAAGCAGAAAAATAAATAGTAACTTAAGTAACTCATATTAGTTAGATCCTCATAAAAGTCCCATCAGATTTTGTTCAACCGTTTCGAAGACGAATTCCGTAGTTTGAAATCCCATCCTTGCGGAAAGATGAAAAGTTACCTAAGTTACTCCCTGCTACACCAGTCAGTCCAGCCGTTTTGGAGATTAGCCGGAACAAACAGACAAACAGATAATATTTTTAATTTATTTTATTGGTTATAGGTAGATATCTAATACGCATTTAGTAAAAAGATATTATTTTAATATTACAAACGAATAAGAATAAGTTTAGGAATAGTTTCTTCCGAAAAGCTACCCAAAATGGCGGCCACAGATTGTAGACACTTTATTAACCGATGAGCAGACATGAACCGAACTTTATTCGGTTCACCGAAGCTGGCTCAAGCTAAGAACTACACATTCAGTTCAACTATCTTACCCCTTCTAACTTAACTAACCAAGTACCTAAGTATTTACCTGAAAACACTAGCAAAACTTGAGAGCCTGCCTTTGTAAAATTAAAAGTTATTCAACCGTAAACACGATCAAAGAACCCCTTGTCTATGCTCGATTGAAAGTATAAGCCGATTAGTCTATGGTCGCCCGGCTGACCAATCACTAGTCGAGCTTGCTTGTTCTTTATTTAAAATTATCGTCCGACGCTAGCCAGTCGACGCTTGCATGTCATTGAGTGCACACGCTTCTGATCAAAGACTCGAGAAATTTTCTCGCTCTATTAAAAAAATATGTAAAGGGAGTTGTTTAATTATAAATTAGCTTTGTTAACTGAGGTTGAATTTCCGACCTAGTTGCTTTGTTATGGTGACTTTTTTTATGGTTCAGATGAAATGGAGGTCTTCTATTTTTGTTTGGCGATCCGGTGGGAAGTTATTTTCCATTGGTGTTTATTTTTTAATACCTATATTTTTTATTTTTTTATTTATGTGAACAATTTCCGTTGATCATTTGAATCAAAGGCTTGTTAAACCGTTATTCTAGGACACTTATTATCCCTTGAGACAATTTTCTACTACCATATTATACGAGATTATGTAATAGGGATTCTTATTATTAAAATTATAAAAAAAATATATCTATTAAATTATAGATGTCTATTTAAAAAATGCATCATAAAATGTAATTTAAAATTGAAAATATAAAAAATATATATATAAAATTAAAATGTCAATAATAAAAAAAAAATATACGGATAAAATGACCACTAAATTTATGAATATAAATTGTGAAATAAAAACATTAATTTAAACATTGGTTAAATAAAAGTCAATAATATTAAAAAAACAATATATTTATTAAATTATTGTTAATTTACATCATTATGCTATATTGTACACATCAATGCTACTGAAATTCATTTTATAATATTGAACGAAAAAAAAACTACGTTATATGTAGCACCATTATACATATTTAAATGAGAGAAAAAAATCAATTATTATAAATATTAAAAAATATATATATCATTAATCTTAAATCTAAAAGCGAACAGTAAATAATACCGAAAAATAAATGCTGACAATAAAATCAATCAAATAATAAATTGTAATAATCGAATTGGAAAAACATAATTCACATAAAAAAATATTTAGTTTCAAAAGAAATATTAGTTTAAAGCATTTATTCATTACATTAATTCCTATATCTTAAACTCGGTTCCTATATAAAAAAAAAAACAAACCTCAAAATTGTCACCTGCTGCACTAAATTCATTTTATTTCCTTTTTTCTTTTTTATTATTTATTATTTACCTTTTACTTTCTTACAAAATGTATTTATTTAGAGAACTGCCATATCACCTACATTTAATATTACAGAAAAATAATTGCTTCACTATTATTATGGGCCTCATCAGAAGACTTAAAGTCACCCAAAGGGCAATGGAAAGGGCTGTTCTCGGAGTTTCCTTGCGTGATCGAATCAGGAATGAGGATATCCGCAGGAGAACCAAGGTTACCGACATAGCATGAAGAATCGCCAAACTAAAGTGGCAATGGGCAGGGCACATTGCTCGCAGAACAGATGGCCGTTGGGGCCGAAAGGTTCTGGAATGGTGGCCACGTACCGGAAGACGTAGCGTTGGAAGGCCTCCTACAAGGTGGACCGATGACTTGGTAATGGTTGCGGGAGTCCGATGGATGCGAGACGCACAGGACCGTTCATTGTGGCGACACTTGGGGAGGCCTATGTCCAGCAGTGGACGTCTTTCGGCAGAAATGATGATGATGATGATATATTATTATATTAACACGTACATTAGAGCAATATCTAATGTAAGTGTTAATATAATAAGGGTGTACATAGCATTTGCAATTCTATTGCTTTATGTATCAGAATATAGTTCAATTTAATAATCAAAACTATATTGAAATACATAAAACAATCAATTATTTATAATATAAATGTTGAAACCTAATAAATACAATTTAATTCAATTGAAATTCAAATTACGAATAAACTTTAGACTGTTTTATTAAACTTATGTAGTTTGTACGAATATGTATGATACTTAAGCTAGAACTACATTAGAACGACGTCGCGTGGCATTGCGTGGAGAGTCTAGTTTCCATATAACATGTATGGAGACCGAAGCGCCCAGATCGGCGTGTGTGGCACACGTGTGTAGTTGTCTACAATCAACCAATGGCAACATAGTAGTGTACAATCAATCAATGGCAACATAATCTACTTATCTGAATTTGGCTAACATTAACATTTTACAATTAAATGGAGAATGCCCATTATCTGTTTCACACAAAAAAAAAAAATCTGAAATAAACAAATATGAAATATAAGCCAAATAATTGTGCTTCAAATTGATTGCAATTTCAATCCACTAGGTAGAAGCCAAATTTAAACATCTAAACTAGATAAATTTTCGGATTCAAAAAGCCGTGTTGTTATCTGGGCGGGTCCAATTTAAGTCTGTATTAAAAAACGGTTATGGTTTTCTGAGGAAAATATATAAAAAATGGCGACTGTCATCGATGTCACAAAGAACAATATGTTATTCAAATTGCAAACTCAAAACAAAATAATAGAAAAAAATAAAATATTAGATACATGGTATTATGAAATTGTCAGTCAGGCAAACAGCATATCTTCTTTGCCTCACTGACAATCATGTATTTAAATTCATTTGTCTTTCTTTTTTAATTAAAATTGACGTGCATATAATTATTATTGTAACTTAGATTTTAGAATCATGTTCAAATATTGACAACTGTGAACTAATTCTATAAAAAAAAAATTGATGTATCTTGCAATGTTAATTAAACACAAGTGGATATCAAATTAAATATTATAATTATCTTTATATTTTTTACCCTAGTTTAGAAAACTTGGTTAAGCTTTATCGGGTTCCGTACCTCAAAAGGAAAATACGAAACCCTTATAGGATTATTTTGTTGTCCGTTCGTCTGTCTGTCTGGTCTGTCTGTCAAGACCCTTTATCTCGAGAACACGTGGAGATATCGAATTGAAAATAAAACCATGTACTCAAGTCTACGGTCCCTTGAAGCTGTGAAAAAATTAAACTTCTAAGCTAACGAAAAAACATATAAGACCGTTTATGTCGCAAAAATCGTAAATTTGACACTCCTATGGATATAGAAATTCATAGGGTACTTCCCGTTGACCTAGAACCCTGAAATTTGGCATGAAGCAAGATCTTACAGCACAAGTATAGAAATAAATCTGACAAGTAAAAATGTGTAGTTACGTCACAAAAAATAAACATTTTTCTATTCGGAAAAATCTTCGAATCTCGATTCAGGAATTGAACTATTTACATAATTTAGTTTGTACGGAACCCTCAGTGTGCGAGTCCGACTCGCACTTGACAGTTTTTTTTTTAATTTGTTTCTAAATAGAATTTAGGATCTGTCTATTTCTAGCACTCAATGGGCATTTCCCTATCTACAATTTTCTTTCGCCATCAATAAAAATGCGTACTACAAAGAATTCCTTTCTTTAAATATAGGAACCGATTAAAATTACTTTACAATAAAAACCTAGCATTCATTGTAAGTATGTTTGTTAGTGCACATACCACAAACAGTTTCTAAATAAACATGCGGAACTAACGTCACTACTTCATCTTTATTGTAATATACTTGAAGATGTGTGAAACGGGAGACGATTTTCACAGTATTCCTGATGTGGGTTATCCTGTAAGGTAAAGGAAATATTAATATCACACATCAAGTATTTTGATTGTTGAGTAAGTGTGAGTGTCCCTCTCTTTGGTCCTTTTTGAGAAGAATTATGCTTGGAGTTTCCTTGTGTGATCGCATCTATACACCACTAGTTTTTAATTAGTACAAATACTTAATTAGTACAAATAATTCTTTATTGTACACAAAACATACATAATACACGGTGATACATATACAGTTTATGTACAAAGGCGAGCTTAACTCAACAATGAGTTTTCTTCCAGCAAACCTTTGAGTTACAGAGAGAGAACACATTCGAGGGTAGGATCCAGTGCACAATATAAACCTTACATAATTAAATCTAATAAGGTCTTGTTATTATTTAAATAAAGTTTATATAATATTCATAAACCGCACAGTTATTACCGTTTGTATAAATCCCAAAATGTCACTCAATTTAAGAAAATATTGTACAGGCTATTGATTATGAATAAAAAACAATGAAAAAACACTGCGCGTAGTATTTTCTAGTAGCAATTGTATGAATAATTGATTCAATAATGAATTTACCAATTATGACAAATTTTCGTGGACAATTTCGGGATTTCGATTTTTTTTACTTTTTACTACATAAATATCAGATCAGTAACGGTTACAAATAGAACCCATTTTTTTTGTACTTACTAAAATATAGGGGTGTTTAAATAAAAATGAATAGCTGTTCGTTAGTCTCACTAAAATTCGAGATCGGCTGGACCGATTTGGCTAATTTTGATCTTGAAATATTCGTGATAGTCCAGGGAAGGTTTAAATGGTGAGAAAAATGGAAAAAATCCCGAAAAAAAAAATCTTAATACAACGTCATCTCTAATTAAAATGTAATTTTAAAATGAATTTCGCTGTTTTAATTAATGCCAGTAGATGGCGTTATCCTTACTATTACGCGGTACGAAGTTCGCCGGGTCAACTAGTCAGAAATATATATAACCACAGGACAACAAAGTTTATCAACATAGCACAAAGAATCGCCAGACAGAGGAACAGTAGACACCCTTGCATACTGTCTATCACAGAACACCAGATAAACACGTCTTATTTTATTCCATTCGGCATTCAACAAATCCCTGGAGAACCAAGCTTACGGGCATAGCCCGAAGAATCGCTAAACTTAAGTGGCAGTGGGCAGGACACATAACTCCCAGAACAGATGGTCAATGAGGCCAAAAGTTTCTGGACTGGCGACTACTTACCGGAAGACGCAGCGTTGGATGGCCACAAGGTAGACCGATAACCTGGTGAGAGTCGCTAGAATCCGATGGATGCGAGACGAACAGCCCCCCTAACCAAGTTACGATCGTTTCATATACGTCGAACGCTTTCCAGTAGGCTACGCCTCCGATTCCTTTGTTCTGACCACGTGACTGAGCGTTGAGATGATGTCATAACAAAGGAATCGGAGGCGTGGCCTACTCGAGGCGTTCGACGCAAACGAAACGATCGTAACTTGGCTAGGGGGGCTGGATCGGTAGTTATGGCGATACTTGGGAAATGCTGATGATTACTTACCAGAAATAGTTACCCGCGTGGCTTGTATCTACCACCGGTTTCAGGTCATCTTGAGATTTCACCAGTACAAAAAAACCTCCGGTATACACCTTGACACCATCTTTCACCTTGATCACGGCAAATCTGAAAGAAACATTCCATAATTCAGGTCTTCTGAGAAAGCAGTGCCCATATTAAGTTACAAAACTAAATAACGCTCTCCGAATACAATATAATAACGCGTCCAGAGACCTGGTGGGGCTCCCTGCGATGTTTTTGCACGCGCAAACAGACTGCTTTCACACTGTGCTGCAGCACCGTATCACTTCGCTGATGTTCACCATCCTGAACGTGCTCAGTCACAAGCTGGATACCCCCCTTCTAAGGCACTGGGTTCAAATTCTAGTGCGCGTGCCCATGGACCCAGAGGGCGGTAAATATTTTTTTTTTTTGAACATAGTTTTTAAGTAACTAACAATAGTTTATCACTTATTTTTTTAGTTTTAGTAATGAAAAACTGCGAACGTGAAAAAAATATTACAATAATAACCAATTTAATCTATTTTATCTATAAAAACCTCAAAATATACCAGTAATGCTTCTAAATGTATCTTCATTCGGTTACGATTTAAAGACCTGATTCTTTTTGCTTTTGATTCCTTGTATTGGCCTCTAACATATAACCTAGGTTTCATTTCTGGCGCAAAAAGTAAAACATTGCAATAGTTTGCATTGGCCTATTTGTTCCTATTTACCCCTGTGTTCATATTCACCCCACTTGACTATATCTACATGTTGTATTACAAATATACTTACTTAGGCTCTTCAGTGCAATCAGCTAGAATTATATTCTCAACACAATCTGATGTCATGATATGCTCTGCACCTCCAAACAGCATCTGTACCAGGTTTTCTTGTACACGGCATTCACCTACAAGGATATAGAGAGACTTAATATACTCTAATCGCAATAAGATTAGCCATTCATACAAATAATTTTTACTGTCAGTTCAACCGATTTTGACCTTAATTGCGTTGGTGGCTTGATATATTATGGCACGCCAAGATTGCGGCAATAACTCCCCTCGTTGAGACGTGGCTGGAGAGGCGCCACGCGTCCTCACCTTCCGCATGACACAGGTCCTCACCGGACATGGTAAGTTCGGGAGGTTCCTATTCCGGATTCGGGCAAACGCCCAGATGTCACCATTGCGTGAACTGTCCGGAGGACATGGTGGAGCATACGGTAGAGGTGTGTCCCGCTTGGGTGGCGGCGACCTATCGCGTCGGACCCCGGTTCAGGCCATGGGCCGGAGTGAGAGGGATAGGATGCGGATCCGTCCTGCGAAGGAGGCAGCCGCATGAGTGAGAGAACACACAACCCCACGCCCCAGCCGCCGCGACAGAAGACGCCCCGGGCGTCGGGAATCGCAGAGCGATCTCCGGCCACCGTTGGCGCGGGCTTACGGACGACGAGCAATGGGCAGCTCAACGTCCGCTCATCCTGTGAGGACTGAGCCCAAGTCGTCGACAATGCGTAGTGTAGGATTAGTCAATTAGGAAGATGGCTACAGAAAATAGTTGGTATTGTAACCACTTTTTTGCTTTTAATTGCCATCCTTATGCCTATAGAATGGAAGTTAAAATCGGTTGAACGGAAAGTAAAAAAACCGGTCAAGCGCAAGTTGGACTCGCGCATTGAGGTGTCATTTTGTGTTATGGTCGGTGTTATGTGTAATTATAAGTCATAGTTACTTGATCAAATAAATTATATTATTATTATTAAATAATCCAGCAGCCAATCATTCCACTACTGCTATAAAACCTACCTTCAAGTGTTTTTTTTAATGACTTACACCAGTGCTTGACTGCGATCCCACCTGATGGTAAGTTATGCAATGGTAGATGGTGAATCGCACTAGTTTATTAGCCTATTCACTCTAGCCCTTAAGACACCTAAATTATAATCGGACGGGAAGACCGCAGCAGGCAAGTTCCAATCCTTCGATTTACGCTTTAAAAACAACGAAGCGAAATGCTGAATCCGTTCGGACTAAGAATTTCGCTACGTCGTTTACGTTCTTCGACGAACATCTTTTCGGTCCCGAGGTGTTAACAACGTAAGGGTAAACACTCACTGCACGTCAGGCTGTCCGATGGTAGAAAGGTGATGGCGGAATCAAGACATGTAATTCTTGAGCACACTCTCCAAAACACATCCTGTAAAATACCGAAAGGCTGGCTACCCTACGCCTGTGCTCCCAGGCTTTGTAGATAGGTGTTAACAAAAACTGAATCACCAATTAGCCTCTTCACTCGCCTTTCCACTGAAGTCTAAAGCTGCTAGGTAGCATTTTGCAGCACCAGCTCGTATGTGGCTGCAGTACTCCACTCACGATCGGACCTGTGCTTTGTATAACATTAGAAGCTGTCCCGCCAAGCAATAATATAACAATGAAACTACGTACGATATAAACCCAAGGTCTTCATAATCTGCATGTCAGTCCAGCTGTCTAGCAGCCAGGCGAAGTTGTCGGATTTGAACTGCATTTCAGCACCCTTGTTGACACTCACGGAAGCCAGGCCATTCCTCTCCTGGAAAATTACAAGTCATCATCATCATCATTTCAGCTGAAAGACATATACTGTTGGACATAGGCATCCCCCAAGTGTTACAACGACAGGTCCTGTACGTCTCGCATCCAACGGATTCCCACGATCCTCACTAGGCAATCGGTCTTCCTTGTAGGAGGCCCTTCTTCTAGTACACGGTCAGCACTCCAGAACCTTTAGGCCCCATCGACCAACTGTTCTATAAGCAATATGCCCTGCCCACTGCCACTTAAGTGTGGCGATTCTTCGGGCTATTTCCAGGTCTTTTTTTTTCACAACTTTCACACGTCATCAAGTCCCAATTAGTTAGGGACATTATTCACACAATGCCATCTAGTCCCGATCTAAGCAGAGCTTGTGCTATGAGTACTAGACAACTGATAAACATACTTATATATTTCTAAATACATACACATTATAGATAAATTGCACCCAGACACAGAACAAATGTTCGTGTTCATCGCACAAACATTTGTCTTAGGTGGGAATCGAAGTCATGACCTCCGGCATAGCAGTCAGGGCCACTGACCACTAGACCAACTGGCCAGTCTTGTATTTTACATGATTTTGAACAAATCCACGATACAGGATTGAAGCTAGCTACATAAAACCGACGCACACGTATAACACGCCTGCAATCGTTAACGCTTGTCGATAACTAATCACGACATCATCTCAACGTTAAGTCACGTGGTCAGAACAAACTCATAGAAAATTCGTAGCCAAGTTCACATCGTTCAAAATGATAGAATGAATTGTTATCGTTTCTACAATGTTCAACGCTACATCCTTTGTTATTGTAGAACGACATTGTAGAACGAGCGGCCGACTCAGGCACGTCAACATGGCTACCAACTTATCATTTTCTACAATTGCTTACACCGAGGCGTTACCGATTGGAGATCGGAATTCGACGCGAAATGGTAATTGTAACTTGGCTAGGGCGGCTGATTTGTACCTACGAAGAACGAAGACGCGCGGCGTCGCGTGGTTTGGATCAAGTGTAGTTCTACCTTAAAGCTACACTGCGCATACGTGTGCCACACACGCCGATCTGGGCGCGTCGGTCTCCATACATTTTATATAGAAACTAAACTTGTAGAGCTACACTTGATCCACGCCACGCGACGTTGTTCTACGTACAAATCAGGCGTTTTACACGTTTGCGTCGGTCTAATGTAGTTTTAGCTTTATTATTAGTCTTAAATGATTATATTTTTTTTTTTTACTGTCTCTTAGCTTACCTTTATAACAGCAGTCATATTCAATGGTTCCTTACTGTAGCTTCTAACAAGTTGCCCTAACGCCGTCTGCGTCACTATGTCTGACTCCAGAATTCCCATTTCTGATAACTACAAAAGATGAGTTAAATTTTAAATGTCATGATTAGATTTATCTGCGGGCTTATTCGAAGGGGTTACTGTGGCCGTGTCCCTCTAGTCAAGTTACAACCGTTTCGTTTCTATTCTCTTTTCGTCGATCGCCTCGAGTAGGCCACGCCTCCGATTCCTTCATTCTGACGTCATCTCAACGCTCAGTGGCCGACTTGAGGCGATCAACTAAAAGAGAATCGAAACAAAACGGTTGTATCTTGGCTGAGGGGGGGCTGGGGGCGAAATTATGAAAAATTGCCAAAATACTCACATTACTCCCAAAAATCTTTACTTCAAAATATCTCTCCAGCCTCCCATACAGGTTCTGCGGAACCCCTTTATATTTCAGCGTGAGTTCCGAAGTAGGACCTGACTCGAAGCAGTCAGTCTTGTTACCGGAATACGTCAGGGTCAGATGGCCTTCATATGATGCTGGGTGGATGGATATATCCTGGTCTGATGCTGCATGACTGATGTCTTGTTCTCGCAGACAGATCTGAGAAGAGATTTGTTAATTAGTAAGGTGTGTTATTTTTAGGTAGGAAAATCATCTAATGACAAATCAAGCTCTTGGGCGGAGCGGGAGATAGTATCAGACTTTTATTGACTAAAAACCCATTCCTGTTCCTTCGTTGTCCTTACTTACCAGGGCCGAGTCTTTCTTTCAGAAGCAGACCCTTGGACCCAGTAGGCTTCGACTCTGCTGGGCCCCTACGGTTTGCTCACATCTCCTTGAGGCGCGCGTGGAACAGTACGCACCGTCAACGACTTGGGCTCGCTCCGAACGGTAACCGGACGGTCGGAAATCGGGATCGGGATCCCTCGGCTGGGGCGTGAGGGCCGCGCCCTTGCGCGTGCACGTGCGGCCTCCTCCTTTACTAGCATTACTGCTTCGCAGAAGGAGGCGACCGCCTGCCACTCCTCCTCGCTTCCGACCATGGCCTGTACCAAGGCCCGGTGCGAGAGATCGTTGCCGCCGATCTCCCCCACGAGAACTACATACATGAGATTGACTTCTGTACCTATCTGTTTTGTACAGTTACTTTGTAAATCGTCAAGTAAAAGGTAAACAGTGTGAGAGGTTTTATCATAATATACCTAAATTACTCTGACATGAACTTCCTTTTACCCTTGCACTCACGACGTGTTCCCAGGAGGATAGGCAGAAACTACTAAGCGCCACGTGCCACGATTCTCACTTAATATAATACCCTTTTTGCGTCTACTTTCACACATTAGTCTGACGTGGATAATGAGGTTTTTTTCTGGTTTCGCGAAAGCATTAGCCATTCAAAAGGTTCAGTCATGTCTTAATATGTATAGTTAATTTGTTTATTATTAGACTAGAGATGAACACATCCTAATATTGATAAAATAATCCCACATACTAACATGTTATTTAAACACTGCAAAATATTACCTGTTCAAGCGTGAGCTGAGTACCTATTCCTCATTGAACATTTTGATAATAGTGATATTCTTATACCACTAAAATATGACGAGAACACACGGCAGGCTAAATCTAAGCTACTTCAAGTGCCACGCAGAAATAACTTTTATGGCAGGAGAACAGCTTCTTAGTCTTTCTTACAAAAACGTAAAGCGTAAGTAGAAGGAGTACTATATCGAGTTAATTGGACCTTGGCGGTTTATAGCGCGTTGACCAAGTTGACGCGCGTTGGCACGCTGAGACAGACTCCAGGGGTCTAATTGAGGGCTTTTTTTTCTAAATTTAAAGAAAACCCTTGTATTTTATAAATAAACTAGCTTCTGCCCGCGGTTTCACACGCGTGAAAATAGGTTTCTCCATACAAACTTTGGACCCCGTTTCCTCCACTTAGGAGGTGAATTTTAGAAAATCCTCTCTTAGTGCTCGCCTACGTTATAAAAGGACACCTTGTGCAAAATTTCACTCTCCTAGTCCCAGTAGTTTTGGCTGTGCGTTGATATGTCAGTCAGTCAGTTTCTCCTTTTATATATATAGATAAATAATAAATAATGTTTTTTGTGAAAAAAAATCCGAGCAAGTGCGAGTCGGACTAGAGTACGGAGGGTTCCGTAAAAACTTATCTATGAAAACAGTTCAATTCCCGAATGAGTTACGAAGATTTTTCCGAACCACGTATACGTTGTCCTAGAATCCCGAAATTTGGCATGAAGCAAGGTTTCATAGCACAAGTATAGGAAAAAATCTAAAAACTGTAAATTTGTAGTTACGTCACAAAAAACCACTTGGCAATAAGGAAAAATCGTCGTCATCATCGGGAAAAATGGAACTGTTTGTACGGGACCCTCAGTGCGCGAGTCCGACTCGCACTTGTTTATAAAAGCACAACTGACCGTCCATTCCTTCCTAGTCACGTTGTCAGTACTCGGCTGCAGTCCATGTACAGTCAGCTGCAAGTTAGCATTACCTCCCGTAGTCTCAACCTTGGTGATAGCTTCCATTTCGAAGAAAACTTTCTTTGGATCTTCTTGGCTATAAGAAAAAAAAACAATACTAATCTATCATCATCATTTAAGCCGAAAGACGTCCACTGTTGGTCATAGGCCTTCCCCTAAGCGTCTCCACAACGACCAATCTTGTGCGTCTCGCATCCACCGCATTCCCGCGACTCTTACCAGGTCGTCGATCCACCTTGTGGAAGGCCTTCCTAAAGGGGTAGCCGGATTCCATCCGGAGATTTTTCGCACCCCTTGCCTCGCCGTAACCTTGACCCGCTACCGGAGTCAAGGGTAGATGGGCTGCTGGGCACTAGGGGCCATTTTTTGGTTGTGCTTGTCATTAGTGGGGGTTTTGCCATAATCGCCGCTCTTGGCATGTGGATTGGCGATCGCAGTGTGGTTGTTGCAATTCACAGAAAATGCTGCTGCCATTCTCTGGTATTTCCCTTAGTCGCCTCTTACGACACTCACGGGAAGAGATGGGATGGTGTTATTCTTTACGTCCGGACACCATACGGAACACATAATAATTATAATTACCCCATCATCATATCTCTACGTTGGGGGAGGAGACAATTGCGCATGTGCTACTAGAATGCACAGGTGTCACTGAAATACGCACACCAACCTTAGGATCCCCGAACTGGCTTAGTGATGTCCTGAAAAACCTGAGAGGCCTAATCTGTTTTTGGAGAGAAGTGGGCTGGTTGGAATAAGCCCACCTAAGGTTATGGCCGCCATGGCCACGTACAATGGTCCACATAGGACTAAGTGCGGAAACCATACTCAAATATAACATCTCTACGTTGACGTTGTGGTAAGGCTTGCACAAATGAACCCTATGTCTGTACCGATAGAGTTCGATTTTCCAAACTAAGGCATACTGTACACGGATTCGTCGCTTCATAGACGCGTATTCGTCATTCGATCGGCTTCCAGTTTTTTTTTTTTTTTATTAATAATAGGCTCATGTTTGACGACCAACTCACCTGATGGTAACCGATGATGTGGTCGACGATGGAGCACGCTTGCCTAGAAGTAGCCTATTCACTCTTGTCTTAAAGACACCTTTTTTTTTTTTTAAGGTGGGAAATCATCCAAATGACTTCTCGCGCTCTGGGTGGAGCGCGAGGGCGTGTCAGTCTTTTACTGACTAAAACCACACCTGTGTCCTTCAATTACCCTTTGCGTTCTAGGACTACGGGTTTCCCTTTCAGAAATTCTCCGCGGTCCTAGCTAGCGAGCATCGGCCCTGTTGGGCCCCTACGGTTTGCTGACATCTCTTTGAGGAGCGCGAGGTCTTAAAGACCCCTAAGTTGTAGCTATCAGGAAACACAGACTCCGGCAAGGAATTCCACTCCTTGGCTATACGCACAGTAAATGTGTGCAACAGTGTAACCATACGCGGCTGAATAAGTGAATACCCGTGTTTTACATATTGTGACTGCCTGTCAGACCTCCATAACTCAGTTACAGGGCAACATGATCCTCCTTGGAGAGATAGATTGATTTAAAACGGAAAAATAACAATAAAAAGAAATACAGATAAGAACATACCTAAAATAATTAATTATCATAGACAGATCAAACTTCGTAGTATCCTCATTGACGCTTATCTGCTTCAGCTGGACCTTCAGCCGCAGCACGTCGTTAGCGGTCTTCATCAGGTGCTGTGGTGGCAGGATCAGGCCACAAGACCCTGAGGGCGGGGACGTGAACAGCAGTATGCTGTTCAGGATTATTAAGGACGGCTGGATTGAGGTTAGGAAGCTGAAATGAAGAAGAGAGTTTAAAAATAGTACATTTTGATACAAGTGCAGAAAGTTTGTCATTGCGACCGAGGCAGAATGCAGTGATAAATTGAATAAACCGAGGTTAACCGGCGACTCGTGGGGGTCGACGCGCGCCCAGCCTGATACGATAAATGTAATAAAATTGTGGCGGGAGAGAGCACGCGCACTTTTCTGCACTAGCGTAGATAACAGTCCTTTGCGTGCCTAAAAGCGGTGGGATAAGAGTGGATTTTCGAGTAAGTGTATTGTAAAACAATATTCAATGTATTGATGGCGCGGTTCCCGTAGTAGTTGAGCAATAAAATTGGCTGCTGCGCTACGTGTCGTGGGTTCGATTCCCACATGGGAAAAAAAATTGTATGGCCTACTGATAGGAGTTCCGGGTCTAGCGGCCAAAAAATAAAAATAGAGATAATGAATATGGTTTGGTATCATTTGAAAGGGCTTCACTTGTAAATTTCCAAAATATTGCTCAAATTTAAAGTGATGCCCTCTAGCGGACAAAAAGTCATGTGTTAAAATATTTTTAAGATAAATACATCGTGTTTGATATCATTTGAATGGGCTTCACTGGTATTTATTAAAAAATATCATCAAAATTCAATGTGGTGCCCTCTAGTGGACAAAAATAAAAAAGATAATTACGTCGTGTTTGGTATCATTTGAAAGGCCTTCACTTGTACATACGAAAAATATCGCCAATATTCAAAATGGCGCCTTCAAATAAATAAAAGAATGAGTGATTTAACAAAAAAATTGTTTAAATAATAAAAAATAAAACCCAACTACGATAAAAAAATAACGACGCTGAAAATCTGGACGCTGACGTTTGAAACAAGATTTTCAGAATGCTGAAACAAGGTAACTGAAAAACCAAGATCCTTATTAATTTAAAATGAGTTCTTCTATTATAAAAAACGACCAGAACAGAACAAAACAAAAAGAAAAGCTGCAGTCACACGTTATTAAAGTGTTTCGGTTGGTACTCCTATAACGTGTGACTGCGGCTTTTCTTTTTGTTCTGTTTTATTCTGCCCCCCTAGCCAAGTTACAATCGTATCGTTCGCGCTGAACGATTCGAGTAGGCCACGCCTCCGATTCCTTTGTTCTGACGTCATCTCAACGCTCAGTCACGTGGTCCGAACAAAGGAATTGGAGGCGTGGCCTACTCGAAGCGTTTGGCGTGAACGATACGATTGTGACTTGGCTGGTCGTTTTTTATAATAAAAGATAATCATCATCATCATCATTTCAGCCGAATGACGCCCACTGCTGGACATAGGCCTCCCCCAAGTGTCGCCATAATGAACGGTCCTGTGCGTCTCGCATCCATCGGACTCCCGCAACCGTTACCAAGTCATCGGTCCACCTTGTAGGAGGCCTTCCAACGCTACGTCTTCCGGTACGTGGCCGCCATTCCAATAATAAAAGAACGCATTTAAAATTAATAAGGATTTTTACTAAAAATATTCGCATTCGTTTTTACTAAAGAAGTTATTTCGTAAGTAGTAATTATTTGAAAGACAATAATTATGTTCAATGAAATATACACTATATTTCATTGAACATAATTATTGTCTTTCAAATAATATTAAATCAACGTTTTTTTTTTACAACTATCACACAACGCCGTCTAGTCCCAAGCTAAGCAGAGCTTGTGTTATGAGTACAACTGACAAACATACTTATATATTTCTAAATACATACATATTATAGATAAATTACACACAGACCCAAAACAAATGATCATGCTCATCACACAAACATTTGTCTTAAGTGAGAATCGAACCCACGATCTCCGGCATAACAGTCAGGGCCACTAACCGCTAGACCAACAGGCCTGTAAGATTGAACTTTGATACTTACTCGTAATGATTATTTTTGGAAGTAAACAGTTTGTCCAAGACCTCAGCTCCAGTCATCGGTCTCTCGCAGTCGAAGAACACACTTTTACTGTCAATATTCTGTAAAAAGACAATGTTAATTTAACATTTCTGTGATACGGGGCGTTTAAGACCTCGTTTGAAAACTATCATTATGTCGGTAAGAGGCTTATTCGACCCCATAACTTTTTAATTTAGGTGGAAAATCAACTAATGACGCTGGGGTGGAGGGAGAGGGTTTGTCAGACTTTTACTGACTAAAATCCACTCCTAGGTTCCTTCTTTCAAAGTCAAAGTCAAAGTCAAAAGTTTTTATTTCACATAGGCCTACATGGGCACTTATAAAACGTCAGAAGCTAGTGCACGGTTCCAAATTGGCCGTTTCCTATGGAGAAGAACCGGCAACTCCATGGTTACTCTTTTAAAAAAGTGATTGTTTACAATATTTTCATATTACAGTATTAATAGACCTTTGCCTGGCGTTTCATTACCCAGGGTTTTCTTTCAGAAGTGAACCCATGACCCCAGCAGGTTTCGACCCACTAGTCACTAAAACTATTGGTTTTTCGCCTAAATAAATATTTTTTAATAATAAATATTTTTTATTTATTATTTATTATTATTAAATGGGGGGTCAAAACCACCAGCTTTAGTGGAAAAACCACTAAGTTGGCAACACTGGCCGTACGCCGCTAGACTGTTTTGTCTTGATAGTGTGCGCCGTGACGTAGACCAAACAGTCTTGTCGCAGACGTCGTAGACAAGTCTGCGACTTCGTAGGCAATTCTGTCTAAGACAATCTTGTCTCAAGTGTGCGCAGGCCCTAATAGGGTATTTTTTTCGGGTGGGAAAATCATCTAATGACAACCCCCGCTCTTGGGCGGAGCATGAGATAGTGTCAGACTTTTAGACAGACAGTGACTAAAAACCCACTCCTGTTCCCTCCCTGCCATTTTTCCGGGGCCCCGGGGGTCAATTTTTGCATCACCCATGGCCCCAGTAGGCCTCGACCCTGCTGGGCCCCTACGGTTGCTGACATCTCCTTGAGGCGCGCGTGGAACACTACACGCCGTCGACGACTTGAGGCCCTAATAGGGTTAAGATGCTCTATTAAAACGTATATTAATATTGATCTTTTTTCTAAACTAAACCAAATTGAAACTATGGCCTCCGCACGCCAAAGAAGACTGTTTTTCTTAGCTGCACTGCCACTGCAAGAAGGGCACGTACGGGGCCTCTTAGACCTCGTTCCGCACTGATCGCGTTAATATAACACAGAATTAAAAGTTTCACATAAACAGGTTAGAATGTTTCTAACTTGATTACCATTGAACGAATTTGAAAGCTTTCTTTTTGAAATTCTGTATAACGTTCCTTTTTGATACAAACAATAAAAAACTGGGCAAGTGCGAGTCGGGCTCGCGCCTTGAGGGTTCCGTACAAATTTACATAAGTAAACAGTTTAATTCCCAAACGAAGTCTTGAAGATTTTTCCAAATAGCATTTTTTTTTTGTTGTGACATCAACAAATTTACAGTTTTTAGATTTATTCCCATATCTGTGCTAAAATACCTTACTTTATGCCCAATTTCAGGATTCTGGGTCAACGGGATCATACCCTATGAATTTTGATTTCCTCGAGAGTGTCGAAATGTACTTTTTTGCCACATAAACCGAAGTATCTTTTTTTCTCGTTAACTTACAAGTTTGATTTTATAGCTTCAAGAGTCCGCAGACTTGAGTATATGGTTTTAATTTCAACTCGATACCTTTACGGGTTCCCGAGGTAAAGGGTATTGACAGACAGACAAACAGACGGACCGACGGACTGACAACAAAGTGATCCTATAAGGGTTTAGTTTTTTCCTTTTGAGGTACAGAACCCTAAAACATCGAGTCAAGTACCCTATTGTTGGAACAAGGAAAATTTTACTGATTTAGTCTATTTTTATCACATAATAAAGGCAATAATAGATCAAGAAGGTTAAGTAATAAGCCAATACATTCCTTTTAATCCCTTTTCGCATATTTGCTTGTACCCTCTTTAAATTCTTGACGTTAGTATGACAATACGTAGGTGGAAAAATAACAACTTTTTGACTGTTCAAGCAAAAATAGACCTTAAAATGGGTTAAAGGTTTAAGCACACGGGTCACAAACATTGCTACTAAAAGCTAGAAGCGGCCTCAAAGGTCTGAAGCCCGAAGCGGATTTTTACTGACTAAAAACCCATTCCTGTTCCTTCTTTGCCTTCGTCTCAGGGCCCCGCGTTTCACTTTTATACTACCCGTGGCTCCAGTAGGCTTCGACCCTGCCGGGCCCCTACGATTTGCTGACATCTCCCTAAGGCGCGCGAGAAACAGTACGCGCCGTCGTCGACTTGGGCTCGGTCCGGACGGTTACCGGACGGCCGGACGACGGGCCACCCATTGCTCGCCGTCCGCAAGCCCGCGCCTACTGTGGCCGGAAATCGGGACCGGAATCCCGGTGGCTGTTGGGGCGTGAGGACTGTTGCCTCACGCGATAGGCCGCCTCCTTTGCTAACATTACTGCTTCGCAGAAGGAGGCGACCAACTGCCACTTCTCCTCGCTCCATGACCATGGCCTGTACCAAGGCCCGGCGCGAGAGATCGTCGCCGCTGATCGACCCCACGAGGACACGGCGTTGCTCTGCCCAAGCAGGGCACACCTCCACCATGTGCTCCACCGTGTCCTTCGGGCGGTCACTTATAGTGGCTGCTACTTTTTAACCGACTTCAAAAAGAAGGAGGTTCTATGTTCGACTGAATGTATTTTTTTTTTATGTATGAAACTATAACACCTACAAACTTAAAATTTGGCAGTAGGTTCCTAATCGAGTGTAAACATCTGTTAAGAACGGATTTGGATACGAAACTCCGCCCCAAAGGGGGTAAAACGGGGGTCCAAAGTTTGTATGGAGAAACCCATTTTCACGCAAGCGAAACCGCTGGCAGAAGCTAGTACCTAACCTTTTAAGTATTAGTATCAACTAATACTTAAAAGGTTTATTAAAAACGGTCTTGTTATTATTTAAGTAAAGTCTCAAAAAATAATATTCATAAACAGCAAAGTTATTAGCGTTTGTTTATATCCCAAAATGTCACTCAATTTATGGAAATATTGATTACTAGCTGACCCGGCGAACTTCGTACCGCCTTAGCGTAGCAATGATGCACTACTTTATTTTGGAACAAATGATGCTCGAATTTAATTAAGTAACCACGTTTCCGAACAAACAATGCTCTTTCAATATAGTCTATGGCTGTGAATGACATTGACATTCGTTACGCGCGTTTTTTTAAATATGCAAAATTAAATGTATATTTTTCAATATTTCTGAGAGATTTTCTTAATATTTTTTTCCGTAAAAACCTTTTCCTAATAATAACAAATACACCAAAAAAAGAATTAGTGAAATCGGTCCAGCCATTCACGCGTGATGCCATGACCAAGGAAAACGGGTTTCATTTTTAAAAACAAAGGAAAAACACTGCGTGTAGTATTTTATAGTAGCAATTGTTATGAAAAAATGATTCAATTATGAATTTACCAATTATGACTCAAAAGAAAATGTTGTTTGATGATTTCCTACCTTTAAGCAGGGGCAAGAAAATTATGAGGATTATGATAAACTCACCGCTAAGCTATTTTCCCCAGCAGTAACCGTGGATGTAGTCTTCAAAGCAGAGGTTTCTACAGCAATCTGTGCGCGAGAGTGCATTGCTACTCCACCCTGCTGAGCTCCAGGGTTAGGCCAAGTTAGTCTAAAAGAGAGAAAGAGAAAATGTATTTTTATTGGGTAAATACAACTGAATCTATAATTTTATTTGTTATAACGATCAGTTCATATATTAAGCGATTGATATAATTTTCAAATAAATATTTTTTATAAGTATAACATACATTGATTGTAATTTTTTTAGATATACCACTCAAATTACTTACTACTTAGAGAACTTATTTAGTCTATTATGAAAGAACAAAAGCTTTTTATAAATTAACATTAGAAGGGGTTCTGGCGCTTGGCGACCGCTGCCACGGCAAGGTCGCTTCGCTCGCTCTTTAATGATCATTGTTCTAACCTAACCTAATCCACATTATCGCTTCATTCGCCATTGCATTCTAATGATCACTATTCTAACCTAACCCAAATGATTAATTAACATTAGAAGAGGATCTGGCTATTATGCGGCTCAGCAGCCCGTATTATATTACAGTAATGTTTTTCAATACGCCGCGCCAACTTGTAATACTAACAGTGTGTTATATGATACAGCTGCGACAGATATATATTTAAACTCTATCGTTTGAATGATTTTCGATGAAATAAACTTTATATCCAATAACGTTATACGAAATAAGTTTTAGAGCATAAAAATGTTATATGTAAAGGAATTGTATTAACAGTTGGTGTATCTCACGTTTATTATATCTTGTGAATGTTATTGAAATGAAAATATACCAAATGACTTCTCTCTCTCTCGTCTGATATGAGACGCATCCATAAAACTTTATTGCACAACTTAAGACAGGGTAAATATTAGGCAGGAGTGATTCATCATAACTGTAGACCATCTTTTTTTGTTTCTTAGTGTTATTTTGGTTTTTTTTTTTTTCTCACTAACATAGTTTTTAAGTCTCTTTGTGACTATAACCCGTGGACCTAAAGTTTTCTGAGTAAATAAATAAATTGTTATTAATATTATTACACAGGATACTAACACACACATACACACAGGATAATAACATAATAATAATAATATTCCACAACTTTCACACAACGCCATCTAGTTCCAAACTAAGCAGAGCTTGTGTTATGAGTACTAGACAACTGATAAACATACTTATATATTTCTAAATACATACATACTATAGATAAATTACACCCAGACACAGATTAAATGATCGTACTCAACACACAAATATTTGTCCTGGGTGGGAATCGAACCCACGACCTCCGGCATAGCAGTCAGGGCCACTAACCACTAGACGAACAGGCCAGTCTAAGGATATTAAAATAATTACTTATTGTTACAGAAGAATTTAAACAAAATACAAAAAAAAATACTTACTCCAAAGACTGGTCTGTATTCGAGAAAGAAACGTTAAACTTCATCGGTAGGTGAGCCACGAGTGACTGCTGGATACGAGCAGAGTGCAGTGACTGTACCAGTGGCCCGTCAGTTGATAAAGTCGTCACTGATGTCCCTTGGTATCTGAAGTAAAAAAGAAGTGGTTATACTAATAGGTTCAGAACCACAAGCTCTTCGGACACATAGAGTGTATAGCTCACTCCTTCTTTCTTTCTCGCACGCTTTTTTTTAAAGCGGCACAATCATCTAATAACATCCCCAGCTCTTGGGCGGAGTGAAACGGCCTTTCAGACTTTTACTGACTAAAAACCCACTTCTATTCCTTCTTTGCCATTGTTCCAGAGCCCCGGGGATCTCTTTCGCATCACCCATGGCCGCAGTAGGCTTCGACCCTGCTGCAACGTCGATGGCTTGGGCTCGCTCCGGACGTTTACCCGACGGTTGGATGGCGAGCTACCCGTGGCTGGAAATCAGGGCGCGAGGGCCATTGCCTCGCTCGTGTGGGCGGCTCCTTTTCTAGCATTACTGCTTTGCTGAAAGAGGCGACCGCCTGCCACTTCTCCTCGCTCCGGACCATAGCCTGTACCTAAGCACGGCGCGAGAGATCGCTCTCGCCAAGTGCCCGCACGAGGACACGGCGGTGTTCTGCCCAGGCAGGGTATACCTCTACCGTATGCTCCACCGTGTCCTCCGGGCGATCCACACAATGGTGACACCCGGGCGTTTCTTCCGCACGAATACGGTGCAGGAATCTCCCGAACTGACCAAGTCTGGTAAGGACCTGCGTCATATGGAAGGTGAGGATGCCGTGTTGTTTTTCCAGCCATTCCTCAAAGAGGGGACTTACCGCCATAATTGTGGCGTGCCCATTCTATTCCCTCCTGCGTTCCTATTCACCCCGTTTTACGGTAACTCAATCTCCCTTTCTCTTAGCTCGCAGGACTGACATATTAACACTTAATTGTAAGTCCTATAGAATAAATGGTTTTTAATTGGAGACAGGAGTAACGAAGATCTCAGTACTCACCTAATATGGAGATCATTCTTCCATATCCTATCCTGTGAGGATGGTGCAGTTAGATTCCCTCTTATTGAAGTGAAGGATAATATTGTTGACTGCAGTCGTATTGGTGTTCCTGGTTTAACAAAAATACAGAATAATAATAAAATTTAGCGAGTGTTGTATTGTAATAAAACATTCATTTGTTTGAAATATGGTGGTACAGATCTTAATATAGGTACAAAATATGGTTCTTTATATTCAATCTCGTATACAGCATGTAAGTTGTGATATACAACATTATTTTTTAGTATGCGAAACCTGAATATAGTTTGTTCAGAATCAGTAACTGAATCGATTCCAATAATTTTTACACCATGTACATTTTTTTTTCCTAAATATTTAAAAATGGTCACCACCGACACACATACAGGGCAGGTTATAGCGGACATTAGACGCTAGCGCACAGCTGGATGCGAAAGTAAAACAACCCCTCAGTCGCCTAGATAGCCCGATGATCGTGTATTTGTGCGGCCAACTAGGTATCATAACATACTTATAACTTCGTGGATTTTCATCGTACAGTTATGAAATTTTGTACACAGATTTTTTACATAAAAATACAAGACACGTGTTTCGGGTTTAGCATATACTAAAACTAATGTTGCATATAGCTATGACTCCTTAAATTAATCCTTAAATTCTTTACAACCAACAATTCTATTTTAGCCATATTACTTAATTATGTGAATGTCAATAAATTAAATAAAAAATTTGAAAACAAAAAAAAAATACGCTTATAAAAATAAAGCGTCATAAAAAATACATAATGTCAAAATCAAATCGAATTGCGATTACAAATGATTAGGTCCGATCTAGTTTCTTACGTATATTATAATTCAAAAAAACATTTAAAATTTAGAAAGAATCCTCAATGAGCCATGTTTGGAGCTCTTTTTGGTAAATTTTTTTTTTTTATGCGAATTCTCTGGAGTACCCCACAAAAATCAAATTTTGAATGTTTTATTTTTCTTAATTATACTGATAAAAAAAAAAACACATAACTCTCCACGGAACATGTCTAAAAACGAAGAGCTTACCCATTTCGCTAGGAATATGAACATCAGTCTGGAATGGGTAGTATACAATTTGCTGGTTAATATGACTTCCGAATCGTAAGAAATCCTCGATGTAAGCCACTGAAACCGATAAGTAAAATTACAATTTATTCTACTAGCTTCTTAAAGGACTGAACAGAAGTAGGTAAGGACAGAGAAGAGTGAAAGAATGAAAGTGAGGCCTTTGCTCTGCAGTGGGATGAAACAGGTTCGTAATAATAATACCAATAAGCCTGATATAGAAGTGATAGATCGACTAAAGCGTCGCACAATGATTGTTGATACAGCTGTCCCTCATGACGATAACATCGTGAAAGGTGAGAAAGTTAAACAAACTAATTGTCTTGACTTGGCTCGCGAGGTTGTCGATAAGTGGAAAGTGGACACAGCAGTCACCTCGAACAACGTTTCAGGAGGCTCACGTTGGGCAGTTGGATCAAGGTCGTGATCCAAAAAGCAGTACTCCTGGACACGGGGCATAATGTTAGGAGATTCCTCGCTCAGGAGCCTTGACCGCCAGTAGCTTGAACACTGTTCTCGATGCCGATGGGATACTATTTTTATATTTTTGTTGTTTTTTTTTTTACTATTTCTTATTGAAATATTTAAAAATATAATTTATATGTATATTAAAATGAATACAGAGGTAGTAATAATAAAACTAGTGGCTGCCAGCGCCTTAATGAGGAATTGCGATTTATTAAAATGGTTACCAGTCCACACATCGACCTCGACACGTGTTGCTTTAGTTTATTTAGCCACAAACTCCTCCTTTTTCTAACATCAAATGACAGGTAACAAAAATACTTAATTTATATGCTGACCAGGGAGTCCACCATGCTAGACCATAGAGAACAGAGGGATTGCAACCTCACACAGATTGGAGGACTGTTGGATTCTAAGGTCTAAGATCCGGAAAAATCTTCGTAGCTCGATTTGGGAATTGAACTGTTTTCATACGTAAGTTTGTATGTAACCCTCAGTGCGTGAGTCCGACTCGCACTTGCCCGGTTTTTTTGGTGTGGAATCACCAAATAAATGTTCCTCCTTTGGGTAGAACGAAAAGGAGTGTCAGTCTTTTACTGACTATAACCCACCAGTGGCCATAGTAGCTCTTTTGAACAATCCTGCAGCCTCACCAAGTATAGGTCCTATCAGGCCCTATCAATCCTGTGACATCACTTTGAGGCGCGTATGAAAAATGACGCACCATAGGCACTAGCCCATGGTGCGTCATTTTCTATACTACAGATACTAATCTACGTATTGGAATAATGATGAGATATGATGAGAAACTTACAGTCTTCCCCGCTGCCGGTTTCAAACCTTGATTGATTCATGTGTGTTGCGAAGACCGTCTTCTCATGAATTTTGATCACCACATCTATGTGAACCTAGAAAAACGTGATTATATCTGAATTATTACATCCGAGATTGGGATTCAATCCAAAGAGACCAATCTACTCGTAAGGAGATGAGACTTGAACATTGTCTCTGGAACTCTCACCCACTCTCCCTTCGCGACATCCCATCTCTAGAAGTCTTCAAGAGGAAAATTAAAGAGCACTTCCTTTTACAACCAAGATAATATTCGTATCTACTGGTATTTTTTTTATTTATGTATATATATATACATAAATGTACATAATACTAGTCGTAAATATATATATATATATATATATATATATATATATATATATTTACGACTATCACACAACGCCAGGCTTGGGGCTAGACCAAGCTAAGCAGAGCTTGTGTTATGAGTACTAGACAACTGATAAACATACTAACATACTTATATATTTCTAAATACGTACATATTATAGATAAATTACACCCAGACACAGAACAAATGATCGTGCTCATCACTCAAACATTTGTCCTGGGTGGGAATCGAACCCACGACCTCCGGTCTAGCAGTCAGGGCCGCTAACCACTAGACCAACAGGCCAGACAAATTTGTAAAAAATTGACAATTCAGAGATCATATTCGCGTGTAGAATCCACTGTACAATACAGTGAATTTTACACGCGAATGGGATCTCTCTCTTTCACTCAAAAGTTTGCTGGAAGAAAACCCATTGTTAAGTTCACGTACCTGAATTGTCAAATCACCGTGTACTGTATTAAGTTTTTTGTATACAAAAAAGAAATTAAAAATGAACAAGATGTTACATAGAAACATGTTAACAAAACAGAAGATTTTTAAAAACCAACTCACTTCTTCAATCGTTCTCAATATCAGGGAACAAAATCAGCCCTAAATCAATGAAAATTTCATAAAAATAACTACCTTTTCTGGCACCTTCACAGCCCAGGCCTTCATCTTCTTCAGGATTTGGATCAGGTCTTCAACCTTCAGATTCTTCTCATTAAAGTTGTTGAATTTCTTGAACAGACTGGTGGCTACTCCTTGCATTACCAAGTATATCTGTAACAACAAAGATCTGTTAATTTTTTTTATGTAAGCTAGTTTTCATAGCTAGATCAGTGTACTGGGTTATATCAAATAGATATGAACGGTCAAAATAATAGAAGGAAGGCTAGCATTGAAATTAATTCTTGTAACAATATAATCAATATATATTTTGGATGGTTTTAAAGTGCATTAGCACTTACTTATTGAACGTGAACAGCAGTTTTATCAACATCAATGTTTATCGATATATTATTAATTATATATATCGATGACGTTCTTAAGCTATCATTATTGCAGAATTGTTTTTGAAAGAGTCACCACAGTCCTCGTACGCAAAGTGTAACTTAACGTCTTTCGGCTGAAATTTTGATGATGAAGATGGAACAAATCTGTGTGTCTTGGACAAATCGGTCTGTGTCTTGTGTATGCGAGTTTAAATATTTGTGAACGTACCCACGACACAGAAGTAACTCCTATTGTGTCCTGAAATGATAATAATGAAGGGATAAAACTTACATCAGCCTTAAAAGGTCTTCTTCCACCAGTACACAGCCTAGCCCCCACAAAGTTAGGCAGCACCCCCTCAGAGTCCCCAACACTGAAGACCTGGAGAGAAGCAGCACTATCCTCTTCTTGTGCACTAATTATGTAGTTGTTCGTCGCCCAGTAGAGGGGGTCGGGGTTCGATACCTGGTTCACAACGAAGGGTACGTAGAAAGAGCTGAAATAATAAGGAATACAAAATGACTCAAGCCGCTTGATATTATGATTTTATCAATTATCTACATATTACCGGCAATCAGTATAATACAGGTATTCTATACAGTACCCAGGTAATATATAGGAAACCTTGCGTGCTCGAATCAGAAATGAAGATATCCGCAAGAGAACCAAGGTTGCCGACATAGCACGAAGAATCGCCAAACTTAAGTGGCAATGGGCAGGGCACATTGCTCGCAGAACAGATGGCCATTGGGGCCGAAAGGTTCTGGAGTGGCGACCGCGTACCGGAAGACGCAGTGTTGGAAGACCCCTACAAGGTGGACCGATGACCTGGTGAAGGTTGCAGGAATCCGATGGATTCATTGTGGCGACATTTGGGGGAGGCCTATGTCCAGCAGTGGACGTCTATCGGCTGAAATGATTATGATGATGATGTATAGGAAACCTAGGGCTTTCAGGCAATGTATGATATAATATGAATATTATTGTCCGTTACATACTTTACGTAGGTTATTTATTTATTTATTTATTTATTTATTTATTAAAACTTCATGCAACATAAAGGTACAAAGGCGGACTTAATGCCTTAGGCATTCTCTACCAGTCAACCAAGGGTAGTGAAGAGAAAACATGGCAGGTGCATAAAAAAAAGGAAAGAATAATGAGAAAACAAGGGATCAAATGTATATATACATAAAATAAACATACATACATATTTAATATAATATAAACCTACATATATATATATTATTTATATAAGGAAAAATGAAAGGATTTTTGAGACTACTCCACTATTTGCTATGGTTATTTATAGAGATATAATTCCTAGGAATTGTATAGATGTCCAAAGGTAATGTGTAAAATAAAAAGATTAAGATCTTTATTTATCAATGTTAACTAGCCTACCTTTAAAATGAGGGGCAAATAAAACATTCTATTACTTAAAATCAATGTGTGTAAAAGACGACAGTAGGGAAGGAGGTGACGTAATTTTAGGGCACCCCGACTCGGACAGGTTAAGTTGGAAGGTTAAGACGGGAGCGGAGAGGGTAGTTTTTATAACTACCCGGAAATAGGAGCCTTACCTTAAACCTCGTTGACAAAAATACGTCCTGATTACTTATACATAATAAAATTAACGTGAAATAAAACATTCTTTTGACGATAAGTGACCTAATGTAATGATTTTAATTATTAAAGGGAGTGTCTCAGATAAGGCCAGAGGTTTTCAATGCCGTGGACAAAATTATTATTTATACTAAAAATCTTAATAATTAAAAGAAATAATTATTAAAATAATATCACGTCAGTTAAAGTTCGGAAAAATTATATTAAACAATAAGCAAATTCATTAATTCAGTGTTTCCTTGGTTCCTGCAACCACTTTGATGGATACAAAGTCCTTTAGGCGAATTAATAAAAATAAAGATAGCATAGAATTTTCATTTTAAAAATCGACCAGAACATCATTTTTTTATTAACATTATTTATTATATCAATAATATGTATTTGGTCCATTGATAAAAATGCAAATGTTTGGGTGTTTTTGGCGGGATTTCTTGAGTGAAGTTCAGTGGCTGTATGGTCTTAAGACCTTAGCCTACCCAAATGGGGTGAAAAGCAGCGGCAAAAAGTCACATTTTGCCGCGTAGCATTTGAATTGCGACTATTTGTTTTAATTTGTGACTATTTGCTATTATTACTATTTGATTTCATAATGAAATCTGCACTCGCTTTTCCCAACGACCCCAGCCTGCCTATGGATTGTGAAACTGCTATGTACGACAATGACCCCGGCTGCTCTGTCTCGGACTCTGTTTCTACTTCTTTGAATAACTCCAGCGTCCGATAGATGGAAACCGACTCGTATGTACCATATTTCGACCCGCAGAAGCAAACGCTGTGTTAATTGTGCTTTAAATATTACTCAAATGAGACTACATTCTTTGGAAGTTGCTGAAATCTGTGATCTGTGATACAAGAATGGAGTATCCACGGCAGGTAAGAACTATTTAATTTGTACCAATGCTTAGTAACAAAAATAAAAATATGTAAATAAAATACTACAGATGTTGATGTTGAATGATACTTGTTGATGAATAACTGTGCTAATACTTAGAAGTCACTAACATAATGTTTTAGACGTTGTTCTAATATGAAACGACGAAAAAAATTATTAACCAAATGAATAAATAAATGTTTGTTTATTTTGCTGTGCTACAGCCGCCATTTTGACTCAAGCAACATAAAAATTAAAACTGATTTAACTCATTTCCCCCAACTTTTAGATAAACCTGTAATAGCTGTAGCATGTTTACTATTACATAAACTATGAATTGAAGTTGTCTTAATATATGTACACTGTTGCTATACCCTGGCCAAAGTTTGTATGAATGGTGGACCATACCCTTTCGTAAATAAATATATACTCTACCGCGAATCATACTGTAATCAAGATACAACTTGAATCTAACCTGCAGATTGCAAAACTTAAAAAAAAAAAACAAATTAATTTCGTTTCTTATTCCAAGATTGTTTTTACTAATAAATCAAGTGCATCGCAGAAAATGAAGTAAACAAATAACTCGGAGAATAAAAATGCACTTTATTTCTTTTTCTACGAACTTTTATGCGTTCTCAACGTAAAATAAAAGTTGCCAGTATGGCGAATTGAGCTCCAAATTAGTTTTCTGAAGTCATGGAGCTCCGAGGTGTATGTCCGGTTGATGAACTTATGAGTCCACTATCAACGCAATTTTGTACTGTTTGTATGTTGCTAACTATATATAATACTAGCTTTTGCCCACAGCTTCGCCCGCGTGCATAGGATATAGCCTATGTCACTCATGATTAAATCAGCTTTCAAAGAAGAAACCGGAAGAAAAGAAAGAAAAGAAAGAAAAGAAAGAAAAGAAAGAAAAGAAAGAAAAGAAAGAAAAGAAAGAAAAGAAAGAAAAGAAAGAAAAGAAGAAGAGGTTTGCTGGGAGAAAACTCATCGCCGAGTTAAGCTCGCCTTTGTACATGAACTGTATGTATCTCAATAAGTTATGTTATGTTTTTGTGTACAATAAAGAATTAAAAATATTTTATTTGGCACGCATGGATACACACACTGTAAAAACAAAATTGCACCCTGTTTAATAAGTACCCTATAGAAACTAGACTAAAGCACTTACGTGATTCTGTACCCCGAAAAATACTTATTGGCTTCTAAATTCTTCATAGTCGCGAACCAGAATCTTTTCAGCTGGCTGTTGTCACAATTTCTTATATAATTGTGCACAAACATAAAGTCGGATTCTCGTACGTTACTCGAACTTAGAAATGTGTGGAGAGCTATGATTCTTAGCTGTATGCTCTCTGTGTCATTAGTTAAAATTGGTAAAGTTGTTTCTAGAATCTGAAAAATATAATTAAAATTAAAAAAAATTGGGCAAGTGCGAGTCGGACTCGCGCCCTAAAGGTTCCGTACAAACTTACTAACGTAATTAGTTCAATTCCCGAATGGAGTCAGGAAGATTTTTCTGAATCGCAAAAAAAGTTTTTTGTGACGTAACTAAAAAAATTACTGTTTTCAGATTTATTCCTATACCTGTGCCATAAGACCTTGCGTCATGCCAAATACAGTTTCAAGGAACCACAGACTTGAGTTTATGGTTTTAATTTCAACTTGATACCTTCATGCGTTCTCGAGATAAAGGGTTTTGACAGATCTGTCTGTCTGTGTGTAGACGGACATCAAAGTGATTTTATAAGGGTTTCACTTTTTCCTTTTGAGTTACGAAACCCTGACCTGACCGTGGAAATTTTTCACTGTAGCTCTCGGCTCCATACGACCCTCGTCCACGGCTCGGGCAAATTCCGCCTCGGTCGCAATCACAAATTTTCTCCCCTTGTATCAAAATGTATTATATATAAAAATATCTTCAAGCATATTTTCTATTTTCTACCTCAAAAATTGCCATATTTTATCATGCTACATACAAACATATCGTACCTTTATTGCAAAAACCAACTATCTGCAATTTTTACCCAAATTAAGTTAAATATAGCTATCGATTCGTCTCATTAAGATGAACCTACAGATGAAACCGGTTAATTATTAGCCACAACACTTATTTACAAAGATAGCTTCGGCAAAAATTAAATAACCTACAAATTTGATCGAATATAATAATTATAAAACCTCTCTCGTCTTTATTGGTTGGCTTGAGTGGAGATTCGCAGGAGAAAACGTGCTCGGGAGAAGGATGTATAATCCAGTAAGGTACTGTTAGGGATCTTGACCGCACTTCCGGGATTGTCTTGATAGCCAGGGTATACCTCTCCACTACTCAAGCACCTCAGGATATGTTGCCTCCTTGTTGCTACGTCACTTCGTGCTAGCGGCCGTTTTTGGGGGCCCATTTATTGAGTGAGCAAGTCACCCCCTGCCTTTTTATCGATAGATATTAATAACATTTTTCAGGCAGGGGCCATAGTCTTAACATAGTTCCTGGTAACCAGTTCACTTAATATTCCAAAAACCAGCCTTATAGTCTTTGTTTTACATATATATGGCAATAGTTTTTCACGAACCGGCGGTTATCCTTGGGTGCACTAGCATAGCGCGTCCAGGGATAGTCGTCGGTTGTTATCACATTCCATTAAAAGTGACTAAAGGGCCTCTGCGAGGGCCTTCCAAAGATCCGGGATCTCAGACTCCGAGATATACTGATAATATAACAATACAAAAATGTTGCTGCATTTAATTGGTTTTTGCATTGAAAGCACGATATGAAAACCATTATCATTCTGTAAAAATTTAATTAAAAAGGAAAATATACCGTGTATGGATCCTCAGTCTTGGGGCTTCCAGCCAGTGCAGCCCAAAGCCTCTCATGCTTGTCCCTCGTCGTGTCAGTGTGTATGATCCTGGTGTAAGACTCCGCTGAGTACCCAATGTTGCACAACCCTTGGAGCCAGATCATTCTGTCCAGGTATTGGGGGCAATCTAAAGGAAAAAATATGATTAGGCTATTATATTCAGCCTTTTAATGTTCCCACTGCTGGGACTCAGGCCTCCTCTCTCTAGGAGAGGGAATGGACCGTAATCCACCACACGAGCCCAGTGCGGGTTGGTAGATGTCACATGTCTTCGAAGTTTTGGTTCCAGGACATAATGGTTTCCTCACAATGTTTTCCTTCACCGTTTTGAGAGCAGTGGTGATGAATAAATTACACAAAGTAAGGCGCCTGGCTGGGGTTGAACCCGCGACCTACAATTCGTAAGTCTGGGCCGTTACCACTCGGCCACCACTGCTCCTAGGCTGTTATAATAAAGCAATTTGTTAATTTTAAACTTCAGGCAACAGTAAGGTACAACTGACAGGGTGAACTTAATGACATAGGTCACAGTATCACTCTACGAAGACTAAAGAAGTCGTGGAGTATATGAGAGTGAAGACCAACTGGACTCTGAGCGTCGAAAGGTGGAAATCACGCCGCAAAATTAACTTTAAGTCGTTCGTGAAACGAGTTCCAACCCACCATCTAAAAACCTTTTTGAAAAAGGACTTTTTTGGCCGAAAGGTTTCGTATATCGGCGCTTGCGTAATCATTACGCAGCTGAACACTACGCCGATGTTACGTGCATAATTATAGTATATTCTTTTGTGATATTTTTAGTGTTCATTAGTTTATTATTTTGTAAGATTGTAATAATATGTAATTTACCTATAGGCCTTAGCTAATAATTGATAAAATAAGGCCGGGTTCCAACTATCGGACGGGACTGGTGAATCTGCCGGACCGGTAAAACTGCTGGAAGAGCTAGTGGCTGTACAATTTGTATGAAGCTATTCACATTATTCCGGATCCGGCAAAAATGCCGCCGGATCCGGCATTTTTACCGAGCGTTTTGCCACTGTAAAGTGCCGGTAGAAATACTGGACCGGAGTAATGTGAACGAGTTTGTGCCGGATCACTCGCCACGCCCGTACTCTCCTCGCGTCATTCGGCTCGCACTTTCGATATAAGTAGACGTGGCATGGACCACATGGACATTCAAGTAGAAACTTTAATTACGCTTGTCCAAAAGAGGCCTGTTCTGTGGGATAAGACCGACTTCTTTGGTCTTATCCCACAGAACAGGCCTCTCTTGGCTATACTTATATGACCTATGGCTTGGCTTTGTTATAGACTTCTTCTAAAAAGACAAAAACTTAAAGTTAACAGCATGCCGTGAAGTTATGCGCACAGGTCCAAATTTAACTGAGATGAGTACTTGACTGTCTGGGATCCGGTGTAATGTGAACACTCTGTTCCGGCATCCGGCTTCCAGTAGATTTGCCGGTCCGGCATAGTGAGAACCCGGCCTAAGTTATTTAAGTGTTAGAACTATAGATTAATTCATTCATGTGTTTTTTTTTTTTTTTTTTTTTTTTTCGGTGGGAAAATCATCTTATGACATCCCCCGCCCTTGGGCGGGGCGGGAGATAGTGTCAGACTTTTACTGACTAAAAACCCACTCCTGTTCCTTCGTTGCCTTCGTCCCAAGACCCCGGGTTTCGCTTTCACACTACCCAAGGCCCCAGTAGGCTTCGACCCTGCTGGGCCCCTACGATTTGCTGACATCTCCCTGAGGCGCGCGTGGAACAATACGCGCCGTCGACGACTTAGACTCGGTCCGGACGGTTACCGGACGGTCGGACGGCGGGCTACCCATTGCTCGCCGTCCGCAAGCCCGCGCCTACGGTGGCCGGAAATCGGGATCGGAATCCCGGCGGCGACTTGGGCGTGAGGAGCGTTGCCTCACGCGATCGGCCGCCTCCTTTGCTAGCATTACTGCTTCGCAGAAGGAAGCGACCGCCTGCCACTCCTCCTCGCTACGGACCATGGCCTGTACCAAGGCCCGACGCGAGAGATCGCCGCCGCCGATCGCCCCCACGAGGACACGGCGTTGCTCTGCCCAAGCGGGGCACACCTCCACCGTATGCTCCACCGTGTCCTCCGGGCGGTCCACACAGTGGCGACACCCGGGCGTCGCTTCCGCACGAATCCGGTGCAGGAACTTCCCGAACTTACCGTGTTCGGTGAGAACCTGCGTCATACGGTAGGTGAGGACGCCGTGAGGTCTTTCCAACCACGCCTCAAAGAGGGGACTTACCGCCATAATTGTGGCGTGCCCAAATTCATTCATGTGTAAAAAAAAAAAAAAAAAAAAAAAAAAAAAAAAAAAAAAAAAAAAAAAAAAAAAAAAAAAAAAAACTTCATACTCACCACTATACATTCGAAAATATTTCACCACAATATTATCAAAGTAATCCTGCTTGACTTGCGAAGTCTCCATAGTCTTATGAAGCAGGGTCGCGAAGCTCAGTATACCAGCATGTCTTATATCGGGGGGAAAGTCCAACCCCAACTTGCTAAGGACCTCCAACTCCTCAAGGAGAGCCTGGTTGGGAGCTGCCACGTTGAATGGCAGTTTTCTGATGAGGGACAGGAGGGCAGCATCTTCTACTTTTTCCTGATAAAATATACATAGTTGAATAGAATTGTCCATCGAGTTTCTTGCACATTCTTCTACATAGAGATCTACGCTTTGGAATGTGCAATTAGCATCATTTTTCTGACTGACTGACTGACAACTTGAAAATGATTGACCTTTGGTCTAGTGGTTAGTGACCCTGACTGCTATGTCGGAGGTCGTAGATTCAATTCCCACCCAGGACAAATGTTTGTGTGATGAGCACGATCATTTGTTTTATTTATTTAAACTTCATGTACAGTAGTGGTACATAGGCAGACTTAATGCAACAAGGCATTCTCTACCAGTCAACCTTTGGGTTAAAAGAGACAACACTGTGGTAGGTGTGCACAATAAATAAATAACAGATATATCAAGTAGAATGTAGTATCATTAAAATAAGTTACAATAATAAAATAGTTATATTTATGCTAAATTATAAACTAATAAATACATTATAATTAGGAGAACTTTTCAGGGTTTTATTTATTTATTACAGCAAAAAAGCCATTAATACTAAACTAAACTAATTAAATCCTTTCGCTCTGTCTTCTCACAGAATCGCAAACTTTCTAATAATATTGTCTTCCATTCATCAGCAAACAAATCCAATCCAGGATTGGTCTCCACGAGCGCGTTGAGCATCGTTAGCATACGCGGTATAGGGGAGGTGGATCGAGCTACAGTGCGACAAAATGGGACATTAAATAATGTATGCTTTCTAAAGCGATTGTAATTATTTGGAACAAATAATTGACACAACTCTACATGTAAGTCGGACGCATCAGTGTAACCATTTTGTGTCTGGGTGTAATTTATCTAGAATATGTATGTATTTAGAAACATATAAGTATGTTTATCAGTTGTCTAGTACTCATAACACAAGCTCTGCTTAGCTTGGGACTAGACGACGCTGAAAAAAAAAAATGCCTGTAAATAACGGAGCATCGGGCGTATGAATGGTTAAAATAGTACTTTTAATTTACACTTTTTTGATGTTTAATAGATGATGAATGTTTGTATATTTAGTATGTATAATGTCCTAGAACGCAAAAGGTAACTGAGGTTTTAGTCAGTGAAAGTATGACACGCTCCTCACGCTTCGCCCTAGAGCGAGAGAATGAATTTCCACTTTAAAAATAATGTTTTCATTGAAATAACTGCTCTAAGCTTGAGTTTGAAAAACTAAACTTCGCTTATTGAAAGTATATTAAATTTAATTCGTCATAAATAAATTCGATCGAAAATCTTTGTTTCAAATAAGTCATTTCAAACTCCATTAAATACAAATGCTAAATCAAATGGGCTTTTTCAGCCTCCAATCAAAGATCAATTACAAATTAAATTATTCAAAATTAATAGTTGATCGTATCAATAGTTATTTCAAATGGTTGAATCAATTAAGATTTATGTAAAGTTATATAATTAAACAAAACCTATTGATATTGTTGTTTAAAAATTTAGCGTCGAGTTATTTATGTAGAAGTAAATAAGACTTAAGCTAGAACTACACTAGACCGACGCACACGTGTAAAACGCCTGATTTGTACGTAGAACGACGTCACGTAGCATGGATCAAGTGTAGCTCTACAAGTCTAGTTTCCGTATAAAATATATGGAGACCGACGCGCCCAGATCGGCGTGTGTGGCACACGTGTGCGCAGTGTAGTTCTAGCTTAAATTTACTAAGTACTATACGGCGCCAAATCGCAGAGGCACGACCTGTTAACACGATCCATTTGACGATCTAAACTGAGCTGTTAAATGGATGGAGTTATATAGGATGTTATTTTTTTTTATTGATATAAACTAATGCTTGACTGCGATCCCACCTGATGCTAAACAGTGATGCAATTGCGTTGACGGTGAGACGCACTAGTTTATTAAGAGCCTATTCACTATAGCCTTGAAGATACCTAAATTATAACCGGACGGAAAGACCGCAGCTGGCAAATTGTTCCAGTCCTTCGATACGCGGTATAAACGACGAAGCGAAATGCTAAATCAGGACCGTAGAGGTTTCAACAACATAAGGGTGGATACTCGCCGTAGGTACGTCGGGTGTATAATTGTATATATTTTAATACGTTATGATAAGAGAACTGGTTTCTGCGATTTCTTGCGGCAAAGCATCGGTTCAGGTGACATTACAGTCTTTTTTAGGGCTCCACCAACCAGCGAGTAGTAGGTCTACTCGTAAGTCGGGGCCTTTACCACTCGGCCACCACTGCTCTGCTTATCATCATCATTTCAGCCGAAAGACGTCCACTGTTGGACATAGGCCTCTCCTAGTGTCGCCACAATGAGCGGTCCTGTGCGTCTCGCATCCATCGGATTCCCGCGACCCTCATCAGGTCATCGGTCAACGCTGTGTCTTTCGGTACGAAGATAGGCTTTTTAAAGAATTTAGAGTACCAACCTTTTCCTCCAAGACCAGGTATTTGATGAACCTGACGCAGGCATCACTCCTGGCGTGCGGGAGCACTTCTATGAAGATATTCCTTGCTGTCTCCAACTCATAGCTGGTGCCCAGGACTAAGTCATCGAAGAGATGTATCAGGATTTCGTAGTTTAGTCTTGATATGGTGCTAAAAAATAGAACATATTTATAAACAAGCTTTCGAAAAATTGTCAGCCATATTGAATTTATTGTGACGTAGGTTTCTTTCATGAGTTTTATTATAAACAAAAGTATGTTGATCCACTACAGTAAATAGAATCATAATAATAAAAATGTTCAGGATTAGTACTAGATACAGTGTATCTTACACATAGTATAAAACAAAGTCGCTTCCCGCTGTCTGCCTCTATGTATGCTTAGATCTTTAAAACCACGCAACGGATTTTGATGCAATTATTTTTTAATAGATGAAGTGATTCAAGAGGAAGGTTTATTTTTTACTAAAAATATCATCGGGGTTGGTTAGAATAACAATTTTACACAGTTTCATCATCTTCCTGCCCTTGTCCCGTGTTATTTGGGGTCGGCGCAACACGTTTTTTTCTTCCATTCTGCCCTGTCATTCGTCATGCTATCACTAACTTCGTTTTCTTTCATATCACTGTTCACACAATCCATCCATCTTTCCTTTGGCCTCCCTCTCCCTCTCCATCCATCCACATGTATACTCATAACTCTTTTAGTAACATGCGCTTCATCCCTCCTCTTCACATGACCATACCAAGACAAAACACAGTTTATATTTAAAAAAAGTACAGACTTTTTTTAAATGACAGACAAAATTAATACAGACAATTTTTTAAAATTAGGGAAATTCCTACGAAAATTCAACCACTGGAGGGTCCATATCATGTACTGGATCCGTGGTATTCATTGTGTCCGTGCGTCACTGCCCAATTTGGAACCGTGCACTAGCTTCTGACGTTTTATAAGTGCCCATGTAGGCCTACGTGAAATAAAAAATTTTTGACTTTGACTTTGACTTTGACTTTGACTGCAGGGTGCCAACTGAAAACCAGCGCTGGGTATCTAACGCCCAATAAATGCTGAGGTGGCCACCCTTTCGGTGCGGGTACGCAAGGCGCACTTTGTACTTTTGTTGTGTTTAAAACCGTTGTGCTGTGTCATCATCATCATCTTCCTACCCTTATCCCGTGTTATTTGGGGTCGGCGCAACACGTTTTTTTCTTCCATTCTGCCCTGTCACTCGTCATACTATCACTAACTTCCTTTTCTTTCATATCACTCTTCACACAATCCATCCATCTTTTCTTTAGCCTCCCTCTCCCTCTCCATCCATCCACATGTAAACTCATAACTCTTTTAGTAACATGCGTTTCATCCCTCCTCTTCACATGACCATACTAAGACAAACGATTCCCTTTCAACTTTTCAGTCACTGGCGCCACTTTCAAACTTCCACTAATATACTCATTTCTCATTTTATCCATTCTCGTCACACCACACATCCATTTTAACATTCTCATCTCCGCTACGTGCAATCTTTTTTCATCCGTCTTTTTCACAGCCCAACATTCTGATCCATACAGTATGACAGGCCTTATCACGGACTTGTAGATTTGTTTTTGTATCTGTCCCGAATAAAAGTGTTTCTATTCTATTCGATTCCATTCTACAACTCATTGACTGAGTAGGTAACAGGATACCCTTTGGATGTCTCTGATGGTCAGACTTTCTGGCGTCTGACTATCTCATGCATGACCGGTGGGTGTCGGGCACACAAAACTCATCATCATCATCATTTCAGCCAAAAGACGTCCACTGTTGGACATAGGCCTCCCTCAATGTCGCCACAACGACCGGTCCTGTGCGTCTGGCATCCATCGGATTCCCGCGACCCTCACCAGGTCATCGGTCCACCTTGTGGGAGGCCTTCCAACGCTGCGTCTTCCGGTACGTGGCAGTGGGCAGGGCACATTGCTCGCAGAACAGATGGTCGATGGGGACGAAAGATTCTGGACGTCAGAATAAAAGAAACGAGCGTTGAGAAACGGTTGTAACTTGGCTGAGTCGGTCGCTCGTTCTACAAGGTAGCGTTTGTATAACAAAGGATGTAGCGTTGAATATTGTAGTAACGATAACCATTCATTCTATCGTTTTGAACGATGTGAACTTGATAAGAATTTTCTATTCGTTTGTTCTGACCACGTGACTTAACGTTGAGATGATGTCATTCCCATACATTTGATTAGTTTTCGACTAGCGTTAACGATTGCAGATTATCAACTTGGCTAGGGGTGCTGATCAGCGGTTATATCTACACTTACTTCAACAGGTCTATGAAGTCTAAACTGTGAATCAACGAAGCATTTCTCACGATGTTGTCGGCGTCAATCCCTTTTCTTGCAATTTTCAGAAGTAGCTGAAACAATTACGTATTAAATAATAATAATATTCCACAACGATCACACAACGGCATCTAGTCCTAAACTAAACAGAGCTTATTTCCAGCCACCGTAGGCGCGGGATTGCGGACGGCGAGCAATGGGTGGCTTGCCGGCCGACCGTCCGGTAACCGTCCGGACCAAGCCCAAGTCGTCGACGGCGCGTACTGTTCCACGCGCACCTCAAGGAGATCAGCAACTGTAGGGGCCCAGCAGGGTCGAAGCCTACTGGGGACAAGGGTCTGATTCTAAAAGGAAGACTAGGCCCTAGTACTAAGGAACAGGAGTGGGTTTTTAGTCAGTAAAAGTCTGACACTATCTCCCGCCCCGCCCAAGAGCGAGGATGTCATAAGATGATTTTCCCACCGAAAAAAAAACTAAACAGAGCTTGTGCTATGAATACTAGACAATAGATAAACATACCTACTGTTGTAGATAGTTCTAATCTCTGTTGTGCAGACCTATTTCTTAGTTTATTTTATTTTACTAGGTAAGTCATTTTAAAATTCATATACATTCATAATGCGTACAGCTAAGGGGTGGAATTCCCTGCCAGAGTCTGTGTTCCCTGATAGCTACAACCTAGGGGTCTTTAAGTCAAGAGTGAGAAGGTTACTTCTAGGCAAGCGTGCTCCATCGTCGGCCACATCATCGCTTACCATCAGGTCAGATAGTGGTCAAACGCGAGCCTATCAATAATAATAAAAAAAAAATGTTCTATATTTTAAAATATTTGTATTGCCTAGTTACTTGCTTATAAACACTTATGACAGTAACATATTTTCTCTTATTTATTTACAAATCCTATATATTTACGAGTCTTCATCCTATTATTCTAACACATAGGTACTTATATATTTTTAAATACATACATATTCGTATTATAAATATTTTATACCCAGACACAGAACCAATGATCTTGTTTATCACACAATCATTTGTCGTGTTTGCATAGCAGTTAGGGTTCCTCAAAACACACACACATAACAAACTCCTGTATAAGTGAAATATGAAAATAGGCCGGTGGCTATTTATAAATTATAACACATTCCGTGAGCTACATGGCTTTCCGGTTTAGCCTTCATGCATTTTTTAAGATCGCCTTTCTAATGGAGCCAACCATGACCTGATTAAAGCCACAAGGTCACGACGTGAACCCTTGAATTAAATAAGTACTAAGGCGTTTTTGAGTGAACTATTTTGTGATCTTTGAAATCTTCTTTATGGTTCCAAACTCAAAGCAAACAATAGCAATTTATGTGTATGAATGTGAAGTATCATGGAGCATTTTTATAAGTTTTTAACTTGTTTGACATTACGAGCATGGCAGTTAAAAGTTTGTCATGCTCACTCAAATGTCTCGCTGATGGTGGCACATGATGTTGGGTTATTTAGTTCCCTTCAAAATGGTTAAGCTGAGTGAGGCTGATGCACGCGTCATGCTCGTGAACGGGTGCCGACAGTTGTGACTGGTCATCTCTTAACTGCCATTGACTTAATTCAATTTCTATTTTTTAATTAGTCTTTTTTTTTAATTATTATTACTTATCTACATTGTGCTCACATATTAGAAGCGACAAGAAATATATAACAAAGCTTTATGTAACTCATAATATGATTTAAAACAGTGTCTATGGAGTTTCTTGCACGTTCTTCTCCATAGAGATCTACATTTGGAACGTGCAATTTAGCTTCACTTGTTTATTGGACTGACACTTTGACTATTAAAAAGTGCCTGTGATTGGTCTATTTGAAATAAACGTTTCTAATTTCTGAAAGGGTAACAACGAGATCCTATTGCTCAGGGTCGCCGCATACGGGCCACCGGCCACAACCACAAAACGCCGCCACCGGCATATTTCATATGTTGTCATACATTTTACATGGATTCGCCGCACGCAGATGACGCCGGTGGCCGCCACACGCTACAAATCACCTCTGCTCGCGTCTTGTGGCCCGTACTGGTCACTAAACGCCGATACTACCCTCACGAGTACTACCCTCTCCTCCCTCGCGCCTATGGGTTAAAAATAGTAGCAGACTCTACCCGCCACAAGTGGCTTGTGGCCGCTTCTAGCTTCTCGTGGCGACGTTTGTGGCTGTGGCATGTGGCTCATGTGCAGCGACACTAAGACTCCACTGTCTGTCTGTATATCACCAGGCTGTATCACATGAACCGTAATAGCTAGACAGTTAAAATTTTCACAGATTTGTTTTATATTTGATATAAACTAGTGCTTGACTGCGATCCCACCTGATAGTAAGCAGTGATGCAATCGTTGAGGGTGAGGTGCACTAGTTTATTAAGAGCCCATTCACTCTAGCCCTGATGATGTAATTCCGTTGCCGCTTTATCAACAAGTACTAAAAACAAAATAAAATAAATATTATATATATGTACTCGCTTTTGCCCGCGGCTTCGCTCCCGTCAACTGTCTACTCTACCCAACTCTACCCTGCTCTACCCTACTTTACCCTACTTTACCCTACTCTACCCTACTCTGCCCTACCATACCCTACTCTTCCCTAATCTACCCTACTCAACCCTACTCTACCTTACTCTACCCTACTCTACCCTACTCTACCTAAACATTTGGTTTGGATAGTTGAGCCCGTTTTTGAGTTACAAAATTACAACTAAAAGTGGCATTGATTTTTATAATATATAGATAAATATATAACAACCGTGTTTTTCTTAGATGATGGTAGACTGTTCTTATTTTAGATGATGGGTAATCATCCGATGACTTCTCCCGCTCGTGTCAGACTTTTGCTAACTAATACCTACTCCTAGAAAGCAGTGGTGGCCGAGTGGTAACGGCCCCGACTTACGAGTTGTAGGTCGCGTATTCAAACCCAACCAAGCGCATTACTTTATGTAATTTATTTCATCACCACTGCTCTCAAAACAGCGAAGGAAAACATCGTGAGGAAACCGGCATGTCCTAGAACCAAAAATTCGAAGGCATGTGACATTCACCAACCCGCACTGGGCCCGCGTGGTGGATTATGGCCCAGCAGTGGGAACAGTAAAAAAAGGCTGATTATATCCACTCCTACGTCCCTTCTTCGCCTTGCGTTCCAGGATCCCAGGAAGTCACCCCATAGTACCAGCCCTACTGAGCCCCTACGATTTTGCTAACATCTCTTTGAGGCGCTCGTGGAACACTACGCGCAGTTGATGACTCGGGCTCGGTCATCACCGGACGGCCGGACGGCGAGCTACCTGTTACTCGTCGAACCATGCTGCTGTTATTATTTTAGGAGTATCCCAAAATGAAGAGATCAAAATAGTGGAGAGTAACATATCTTCTTTGGATGCATTCAAGAGGAAAATTAAAAAGCATTTCCTATCGCATTTTTTTTTTAAATAAATAGGTAGTGAAAAAGCTTGCGAAACTTCTGCAGAAGCGGAAGTGAAAGCAAAGCTCTGTTGCAACACTAAAGTACATGAACTCTGGTATCCACTTATAAGCTGTTATGGTGTCATCATCATCTTCCTGCCCTTGTCCCGTTTTATTTGGGGTTGGCGCAACACGTTTTTTTCTTCCATTCTGTCCTGTCACTCGTCACGCTATCACTAACTCATTTTCTTTCATATCACTTATCACACAGTCCATCCATCTTTTCTTTGGCCTCCCTCTGCCACTCCATCCATCAACATGTAAATTCAACTCTTTTAGCAACATGCAATGGTGGTGGTGTGTGGTGATGGTGATGGTGTACGATAAAGTATTAAGGAATATCATACCTCATAAGTAGCATTCTTCAAAAAGGCTTGAGAGAGATTCCAGATTCCATTTGAGGGGTCTCTGAAATCGCTGGCCACGTACTGTATGTTCGTTTCAAATAGGTTCATCTTCTCAACGCTTCTGGCTGCTATGTCATGATCGTAGGAAAGGGATAAGCTGGAAATAACGTAAAAAAAACATTCATCATCATCATCATTATTTCAGCCGAAAGACGTCCACTGTTGGACATTGGCCTCCCCCAAATGTCGCCACAATGACCGTTCCTCTCGCATCCATCGGATTCCCGCGACCCTCACCGAGTCATCGGTCCACCTCGTGGGAGAGCCTTCCAACGCTGCGTCTTCCGGTACGTGGAAAAAAAAACATTAATTTCAATATATATATTTTTATATATAAACTAGTGCTTAACTCAGATCCCACCTAATGGTAAGCAGTGATGCAATCGTTGTTGGTGAGGCGCACTAGTTTATTAAGAGCCTATTTATTTTAGCCTTGAAGACACCCAAATTATAATCGGATGAGAAGACCACAGTAGGCAAATTGTACCAGTCCTTCGATGTACGCGGTATAAACGACGAGGTGAAACGCTTAGTCCGGACCGTAGACGTTTCAACAACGCAGACCTGAGTATATGGTTTTAATTTTAACTCGATACCTCCACGCTTTCCCGAGATAAAGGGTCTTAACAGACAGACAGACGGACAACAAAATGATCCTATAAGGGTTCCGTTCTTTTTCGTTTTGAAGTACGGAACCTTAAAAATTAAACTATTCACATAGGTCAGTCTGTACAGAATCCTCAATGCGCGAGTTCGTTTCCCACTTGCCCGGTTTTTAATCAAAGCCCCATGCTCTTGTATCAATCTCATCTACGTTTTTTTTATACTCACTCTGTGTTTACAGCTAAGATGTGATCGTGCGTTTTATATTGATAACTTCCTCTGAGTTCTACAGAACTCAGTCCTTTGTAGTCGTCGACTTCGTAAGTTCTTTCTGCTGAAGACACTGAATCTATCTGGAAGCAAAATAATAAATCTATACTAATAATAGGGGTTAAAGTATGAAATTGCCGTTTTTTAAAACGGTTTGCTTTGTTATATCTTTGGATTGACTTGTTATGAAAAAAAAAATGTTTTTTATTAGCTTTCATGGTTATAAGAACTGCGGTATTACAGAAAATACAAAACACAAAGAAACCAATAAAAACCTAATTTTGAAAAAAAAGGTTGCGTACCTTTAATATAAACTTTATTTGAACTTATAATTCCAAGCCAATCCAAAGATATAACACTTCAAAGCAACCCGTTTTAAAAAACTGCAATTTCATACTTTAACCCCTAATATTAATATTTATTTATTTAAACTTTATGTACAGCTGTAGTGAGCATATACATAGGCGGACTCAATGCAACAAGGCATTCTCTAGCAGTTAATACTTGGGTTAAGAAGACAACACTGTCTTAGGTGTGCACAGTAAATAAATAAATAATAGATCATAATTATCATTAAAACAGTATCTACGTTCAAATACTTGGGTCATTATCTATCTGACGGCCTTAAAGACGATGTAGACATTGAAAGGGAGCGCAGTGCCCCTAGCCAATTTACAACCGTTTCGTTTCGATTATCTTTTCGTCGATCGCCTGGAGTAGGACACGCTTCCGATTCCTTTATTCTGACGTCATCTCAACGTCGTCACGTGGTCAGAACAAAGGAATAGGAGGCGTGGCCGACTCGAGGCGATCAACGAAAAGAGAATCGAAACGAAACGGTTGTAACTTGGCTAGGGGGGCAGGGCACTAGCCGTCCGGTGCAACATGTTGGTTCGTAGATTTGCTCGGTGTACCGACCAAGTTAAAATCGCTCTTTTTAAGGCCTACTGCCAGAATCTGTACACGGGTAATCTATGGGTAAAACCAAAAGATCGCTAGATGTCCTGCGCGTCCTTTATAATAATGTCTTCAGGATGTTGTTGGAACTGCCTCGCTACTGCAGTGGATCGAATATGTTTGCGCAGGCTCGTACCGACGGCTTTTTTTTATTATTATTATTGATAGGCTCGCGTTTGACCACTATCTCACCCGATGGTAAGCGATGATGTGGCCGATTCCACATGATTGTTCGCAAAAAAAGCGCTTCGCTGCTTAGGAGAGTGAAAGATAGTCGCTACAGCATCCTGAGAACTGTAGCGGAGAGCTATAGCTCTCCGATTGTAAAATTTCTTATGCAAAGGGTAATGGTTACTAACACTAGATAATAAGTTATTGTAACTCTGTATGGATCTTTTTGTGGCCGAAATAAAATAAATTCTATTCTATTCTATTAAATTAAGTTGCTTATAATAATAAAATACTTATAGACCCAAAGTAACAAATATAGTCACAAAACAGCCGCACTCAGAGACCCCACTCACCTATTAGTGCAGGCAACATAATGATGGTCTCAAGTCTCAAGCAACGCCTTGAAGAACCGGCAGAAGTTACAAAAAGGACAACACACTTAGAGTCACCGCAAGAAAAGAAAATGGTATGATACTTACAACAGCTCTCCCAGAATAAGTTGAAGACCAGGGCACCGAAGCCCAGCTGTTCCGACTTCTGGCAGTTGGTACCTTGAGGCTGGTGTACTTCTTGATAATGTTGCCTTTCGATAGATAGATCATAGCGCAAATGTCGTCCAGGCATGGCTGAAAAAAAAAAATGTCCACATAACGCTGCCCAGCTTAAGTGGTCATGCTGATCGCGCTGTGGGCCAGTAAAACCCAAAGCGGCAGATCAAGAAGAGTTTTTTTTTAAGTGATAAAATCATCCAATGACATCTCCCGCAAAGTCTGACAACCCACTCCTGTTCTTTACTTGCCTTCCATACCAGAGGCCGGGTTTTCCCTTCAGGGAATGCGAGGGAATGCTAGAGAATGCTTTTGCTCCTTCTGCGAAGCAGTAAGGAGGCGCGGGCGACCGCCTGCCACTCCTCCTCACTTCAGAACATAGCCTGTACCAAGGCCCGGCGCGAGAGATCGTTACCCGGCACCCTCACCTTCCACTTAACCCAGTGGCCAGTCCGGGAGGTTACCATTCATTCAGGCGGAAGAGAAAGCCGGGTGTCACCGTTGTACAGATCGCTCGGAAGACAAGGTGAAGCACACGGTAGAGGTGGACCTCACTTGGGTGGAGCACCGCCGCGTTCTTGAGGAGGCGATCGGCAGCAGCGATATCTCGCGCCCGGCTTTGGTTCAGGCCATGGTCCAGGGCGAGATAGAAAGCGGTCGCCTTCGTCTGCGAAGCTGTAATGCTAGCGAAGGAGAGGGCCGCAACTGTCAAGAAATGAACGTTTTCACGTCCCAGCCGCCGCCGCGTTGCCACAGGAGATGACCCAGACGTCGGGATTAGCAGGGCGATCCCCGGCCACCATAGGCATGGATTTATATATTTATATAAGCGAAATTCTACTTACCTCGTTGACAGAATAAGTTCCCGTGTTCTTAGTCAGTTGGAAGTTGATGGAAATAGCTCTCTTCAGATTCACAGACCAGCCTGGCTCCTGGTGGCCCACGTATATCGATTTTATGTAGCCGTTTTCCTGAAAAAGCATAACATATAGCTGGATAACTAATATTCACATTCGAACATCAATGTATATATTTGTAATCCCGAAGGTTCCCGAAGTTTTGCTTCGGGTCGCAGTTGCAAGCGAGGTAAAACTAAAATGCGAGGTTTACTGGACGTACACTATATTATGAAAATGCAAGAGGGCCTAAACTTGGTCCAACTTTTCACATGCAAATAGTGTGTGATTTGAAAGCCACTAGACTCAGAAGTATAGATTTAAAAATTGGTCGCAAGAGCAGTGTACCCGCCCTCTCATCGCATTGTTACGGCCATAGGACCCCCTATGGCTGTAACAATGCGATGAGATGGGGTAGCCACATTCACATTTCAGGCAGATTCCACACACGTCCGATAGATTGAAAACTGCTGATGTAAAGTAATTAAGGGCAAATAAGCTTACCTGATACTCTAACTCCCATGGTTCTTGTAAGATTTTATCATCAGAAGTCTCCAGATCACGTACTGAGCCATAATTAGTGCAACAGACTGTTTTCTGCAAAAAAAACATAGGTACATTGGCATAACACATCACGCATTATAGGTATACAAACTCGCAAGTCTATATTTTTGGAAATGAATGAACAGCCCCCCTAGCCAAGTTACAATCGTTTCGTTTCGATTTTCTTTCCGTCGATCGCCTCGAGTCAGCCACGCCTCTGATTCCTTAGTTGTAACGTCATCTCAACGCTCAGTGACGTGGTCAGAACAAAGAAATACTAGGCGTGGCTGACTCGAGGCGATCAACGAAAAGAGAATCGAAACGAAACGGTTGTAACTTGGCTAGGGGGGCTGGTAAGAAGTAGAATTCCCTGCCAGAGTCTGTTTTCGCTGATAGCTACAACCTAGTAAGTAAATTACTTTAATCCTTTCACTCTATCCTCTCACAGAACCGCAAACTTTCTAATAATATCGTCTTCCATTCATCAGCAAACAAATCCAATCCAGGATTGGTCTCCACGAGCGCGTTGAGCATCGTTAGCATACGTGGTATAGGGAAGGTGGACTGAGCTACAGTGCAACAAAATGGGTCATTAAATAATTTATGCTTTCTAGAGCGATTGTAATTATTCGGAACAAATAATTGACACAACTCTACATGTAAATCGGACGCATCAGATTGAATAGGTTCTTTCTAGGCAAGTGTACTCCATCGTCAGTCACATCATCGCTCACTATCAAGTAAGTACTTAAATATTTACTTTATTCTGTTTTTAGTATTTTTTTTTACAGCGGCAACAGAAATACATCATCTGCGAAAATTTCAACTGTCTAGCTATCATGGTTCATGAGATACAGACTGTTAACAGAAAAATGGACAGCGGAGTCTTAGCAATATTGTCCTGTGCTTAGCCTTTGAACCCTGAAAAAATGAAGGTGTGTATGCTTACCTCAAGCTCGTCCAGAGACAACCTCGCCTTAGTAAAATTGTCATACACCTGTATATGCAGGTTACCCTCCAGCTGCCAGTAGGTGGTGCTTTTCCGAGGGTTCCAGGTCCCGGTGGACACGTTACTCTTTAACACAAAGACGTACTCTCTGTGTTCTTGCGGGAACATCAGCTTTAGACCCGTGTTCAGTGTGGTTGCGACGGTTATGGAGGCTGGAAATTATGAAGGGTTTTGGTTAAACCTGCACACACACGGACCACACGCGATAGCCACAAATGCTGCTACCTGAAGCAAGATTAAGGGCTATATTTCACCGGGACACCATGGTGGCGCGACCAGTTGCGCCGCCATGGTGTCCGTAAGCTACCAAACTAGACACCAGAGTCGCTACACCATACTGAGACAGTATCAAAATGGATCTTAAGTACGAGTTGGTCGCGCCGCCAAATCGATTGCGCAACCAAACGGACACCAGGGAGGATCTCTCTATAGAGCGGTATACATTTTGTTCGTAGCGGCAACTGGTCGCGCTGCCATGGTGTCCCGGTGAAATATATTTATTTATTTATTTATTATATACTTTCTTGTACACTATTACAAATACAAAAGGAAACTAAAACTAAAGCACATACACACAATGGGTAGCCTTATCGCATTCCGCGATCTCTTCTAGGCAATCTGGAATGGACATTAATTGCCTGGACAAGAAAAAATATATAACCCTGGAATATAGCCCTTTCATGGGATAGATTTTCTTCTTACATAATAATAATAATAATAATAATAAGAATCTGTGGCTCGGCTGTCAAACTGACTGACAGCAAATATTTTCTCGCCAAAATTTTTCATTCAATTTTATTCAATACTATACAATAATAATGCATAACCACCGGAAAACCCTCAAGAAAAAATAAGAAAAAACATCAAATCACCATCCAACAAATAATATACAATGAAATGGCGATGAACTGAATCGAAGAATGCTGACAAGAAGCCGAGCACAAAAACTACACACACACCCAACATCTTCGGGTTCGTCGCTCAGCTCCGCCTCGCAGCCGCCGGGACCAGCTCCAACCGTGAGTCCAGAGATTCCGGTCGCTGCAGTTGCGTCGAGCTCGAGCGACGAATACTTCTCGCCGCCGACGACACCACCACCTGCGCGTCGACGGGGAAGAGGCCGACCTCCGGCCAGCTTGGGACCTCGAGGCCCACCGGCCTCTGATAGGGTCCCCGATGCCGGTGGAAGTGTGCAGCGCATGCGATGGACATCGTCCATTAATGAAAATGTCATGCGCTCATACTTTGGGGCTACAGAGGGGGGAATTAACCTGACTGCGTATCGTGGTCGGATGCTCTCTCTGTTTCAGGTGCTTGAGCCAGCTGTCAACGTTTCGGCCCAACGACTATCGGATCAGGTGCGGGTCATTCAGCGTAATCGTATGTTGGATGACGCTGTACTTGATAGACTGCGCCTGGAATCACAGAGTAGCCGTGTTTCACCTGCTACACCACCGGACGCGGTGCAACGTCAACTCACTGCTTCACCGCGACCCGACCACGTTGGTGACGCCGATGATGACGCGGCTATATCTGTGAGTACCCAATGTAATGAACGATTGAGGGGCGCTTTGGAGGACGCATTTCGGGAGTACCGTACCACACCGCCGGAGCTTAGACCTCGTCTACCTCGTTTGCCCATGCACAAGAGAAATAGAGCGCTGGTGTGTGCTCTAGATTCGCAGCTATCAAATTGTTTTGATAGCAGCAAAGACCTCACTGATACCCACTCGATCTTGTACTGTGCGGCTGTAGCGGCATGTCGTGCAGCCCATGTTAAATTTCTTAATTGTGACAGAGCTACACGACCAGCTGTACCAGCTTGGCAGTGCAGGATAGAGCGCCATATCAGTGAGGCTAGAGCACTCATCGGTAAGCTTATCTGCTTCAGGGAGGGCAACACTCGCCCTAGGGTGATGCGCTTTGTGAGGCGGGCATTCTTGGGGACTGATATTAGTCCTCCAGATTATCTGTCCTGCGTCACAAAGCGTATCGACTTCCTGAAGCAGAAGATCTACGCATGGGCAAACCGTATTCGTCGTTACAAGCGGCGAGTGGAGCGGTACACTCAGAATCGTACATTCCAAAGCAACGAAAGGTGGGTTTATAGGGATTGGGAGCGACCGGACCAAGGTGTGACTGATACGCGCCTGCCGGATGATGACGCCATGTGTTCATTTTGGCGCAGCATTTGGTCGGCGCCTGTTAGTCATACCGAGGGTGACTGGATTCGAGAGGTCGAGCGCGCATGCGAACTTTTACCAGAAATGGGGGCAATTACCATCAGCCCCCAAGATGTAGCCCGTGCAGTCCGTCCACTGCCTAACTGGAAATCTCCTGGGCCGGACGGGCTGCACAATTTCTGGCTTAAATGGTTTCAAAGGTCGCACGCTCGCTTGGCATCTCAGTTCCAGTCTGCCTTAGAGTCAGGGTCGCTGCCCCAGTTTCTAACGACAGGAATAACCCACCTGCTCCATAAATCAGGTAGTACTGCGGAACCCAAAAATTATAGACCGATCACGTGTTTGCCGACGGTCTATAAAGTTCTTACATCCATTCTGAGAGCTAAAATCAATAGTCATATTGAGACAAATTCTATCATGTCTGCCTCTCAGAATGGATGTAGGAACGGGTCCCGTGGTACTAAGGAGCTGCTCCTCATCGATATGGCCATTAGCCAACAGGTTCGACGTTCTCGAAAGAATCTGTCGGCATGTTGGATAGATTATAAGAAGGCCTATGACTCTGTCCCTCATACATGGCTCATGAGGGTGCTAGAACTGTATAAAGTTGATGCAACTCTGCGCACCTTCCTGATGTCATGTATGGGGCAGTGGAGAACAGTCCTTCACTATCCGGGATGTCGACAGATTCGGGAGACCAGCGAACCGATAAGGATTGAGCGTGGCATATTCCAGGGTGACAGTTTGAGTCCACTGTGGTTTTGCCTAGCCTTGAACCCTCTCAGCACACTGCTGGAGGGTTCTGGTTTAGGTTACCGGTTGAAAAGAGGCGGTCAGGCCATATCTCACCTTCTTTACATGGATGATCTGAAACTCTTTGCCCCCAACAACTTGCAACTGGTGGAGCTACTGAAGGTTACTGATACCTTCAGTAGTGCCATCAGGATGGAATTTGGTGTGGACAAATGTGCAGTCATACATGTAAAGAGAGGTGAGATTATGGAATCCGTGGGAATCCAACTCTCGGATTCCATACACCTTAGATCCCTCTGTTCAACCGAAACCTACAAGTATTTGGGTATGTCGGAATCGTTAGGCATCAATACTGAGGACATGAAACAAGCGTTGAAAGAGCGCTTCTTTGGCCGCCTGAATAAAGTACTGAATAGTCTTTTATCAGGCGGAAACAAGGTGCGCGCTTTCAACGGTTGGGTCATGCCGGTATTGATGTATTCTTTCGGCATACTCAAATGGACTCAGACAGAACTTGACGCCCTGGACAGGAGGGTCCGCACACTACTTACCGCAAATCGGATGCATCACCCACGGTCATCGGTGATGAGACTGTATATCCCGCGGAAGTGCGGGGGTCGTGGCTTCTTAAATGCTAAGATCCTGCACAACCGCGAGGTATGCAGTCTCAGGGAATACTTCCTAAAAACTGACGTGGGTATGCACCGAGATGTGGCAGCGGTGGACAAGGGCCTCACTCCGCTCTCCTTGGCCAACGAGAACTGGCGCAAACCTATAGTACTGGATACTAATGACCGCAGGGAAGTATGGCAGAGCAAGGAGCTTCACGGACGCTTTTACCGGGCCTTACATGGACCCGATGTAGACCTGTTAGCGTCCGTATCTTGGCTGCGTTTCGGTAACCTCTTCGGGGAAACCGAAGGTTTTGTCTTTGCGATTATGGACGAAGTTATGATGACGAACAACTACCGGAAATACATTGTGAAGGACGGTACGGTTGACATCTGTCGGGCATGCCACCGGCCCGGGGAATCAATCCGACACATTATTTCTGGGTGTTCCCATCTAGCTAACGGAGACTATTTGCATAGACACAACCTCGTGGCCAGGATTATCCACCAGCAACTTGCTCTTAAATACAATCTTGTGGAATCAGAAGTACCGTATTATAGGTATGTGCCCGACCCAGTTCTCGACAATGGCAATATCACATTATATTGGGATCGATCTATCATCACTGACAGGACTATTGTTGCCAATAAACCTGATATAGTGGTGATAGATCGACTAGAGCGTCGCACAATGATTGTTGATATAGCGGTCCCTCATGACGAGAACCTCGTGAAAGCTGAGAAAGATAAGCAAACTAAGTATCTTGACTTAGCTCGCGAGGTTGTCGACATGTGGGAAGTGGATAGAGCAATCATTGTGCCGATAGTCGTAACGGCCAATGGCTTAATAGCAAAGAGCCTCGAACAACATCTAAGGAGGCTCTCGTTAGGCAGCTGGATCAAGGGCCTGATCCAGAAAGCAGTACTCCTGGACACGGCGCGCATCGTTAGGAGATTCCTCTCTCAGGAGCCCTGACCACCGGTAGCTTGGACCCTGCTCCCGATGCCGGTGGGCTACTATTTTTTATATTTTTAAATGTTTTTTTATTTTATTTTTTAAGAAATATTTAAAAATGTAAATAATATGTACAGAAATATAATAAATGGAAATAATAATAATACTATTTTTTATATTTTTAAATGTTTTATTTTTTTATTTTTACTGAAATATTTAAAAATGTAATTTATGTGATAAGATAATAAATAAACGAAATAATAATAATATTTATTCAAAATTCTTTACAGGATAAAGTAATACAGTCTTAAATATAAATCTTAATTCTGAGTCTTACGTGCCTGAACTAGGAAATCCTGTGTTTCAGGCGAAAAGAGCTAAAATAATTTAAAATTAACAAATAATCAAAAGGATTTTATAGTACAATACAAACGTGTAAAAAATCTGTAAAGTAGGCAAGTTATCTTATACTATTAATTTATAATGTTACCAAATCTTAACTTCTAGTTTCTTAACTAACAAGATACTTAAACTAGGTCAAATATTGTATAAAAACAAAAAAATCACTTTAGCACAATCAGTAAATTCTCTGTATCATCGTAGGACATTCTTTGAAGAGCCTCCTTAAGAATTCTCTTACAGTTAATTTGATTTAAGCTATAAATGTTTGCTTTCGCGTTCAACCTATTGTAGAGGAGAGGACCGAGAAACAGGTAAAATTTTGATGTGAAAGCATGTTTGGTATGATTTTGAGGACAGACTAGGTCTTTACGTCTTTTGTTAGTAAACTCCGTGCTATATGTTAGATCTGCGTGCTGTTTTAATACAATACCCATTATAAATAGCTGTCGGACTGTTAGTACTTCACATTCTTTGTAAAGGAGGTTAGTGGGAAAAAGGAATGGGCGAAAAGTAGCCACTTTGAGAATTGCCCTCTGAGCTCTCTCGATGGTTAGTAACAACGTTTTACCCGCTCCACCCCATGTGGTAATACAGTAATAACATACTCTTTGGTAGGGGCGTCGCAGGCGGCTGGACTGGCGTCCGAGCTGGTCGCGCCACCAAATTGGTAGCGCAACCACAAGGACACCAGGTGAGTAACTCTCTAAAGAGCTGTATACACTTTGTTGGTAGCGGCGACTGGTCGCGCCGCCATGGTGTCCGACATACACTCTCGCTTTTATTCCGCTAGGGTCGTACATCCACGACTAAATACTCCATCCCGTCAGCTCTTCTGTCACCTATGGGGATTGAAGAGCCAAACGAGATGGAGTGTCCAGTCGGAAACACACGACCCTGGCGAATAGGACATGAAAACAATCTTCGCACCAATCCGAAGCTAGCGGTTAAAGGGTGAAGAAAACTACAGGATCTAAAGCGTGATAACTCTCGGACAGCATGAAAAAAAAGTGATGTGCAAAGACAGAATGCTTGCAAATATAAAGCATTTTAGCGATTTACCAAAAATATATAGCCCCCTCGAGTAGGCCACGCCTCCGATTCCTTTGTTCTGACGTCATCTCTACGCTCAGTCACGTGGTCGGAACAACCATCAAAGGTTATGACCACGTGACTGAGCGTTGAGATGACGTCAGGACAAAGGAATCGAAGGCGTGACCTACTCGAGGGGAACGAAACGATTGTAACTTGGCTAGGGGAGCAGATTTGACTATAAAATTAAAACACTGTAACAGTAAAACGTTTCTTATAGAATAATTTGATTAACAATCGGAATGATTGCATGTATTATCATTTCAGCCGAAAGACGTCCACTATTGGACATAGGCCTCCCCTAGTGTCGCCACAATGAACGGTCCTGTGCATCTCGCATCCATCGGATTCCCGCAACCCTTACCAGGTCATCGGTACACCTTGTAGGAGGCCTTAAAACGAACTAAGGTTGAGAGGACTTCAAGTAATAGTTCCAAATTTTACGCTTGAAGGGAAATTTACTTTCAGCTTTTTTGATGTCAAGGGAAGCACATTCCAGAGTTTTATGGTAGAAACAGCGTATGAGTTGGACACAATGCTAGTACGGTGAGAAGGAATATGAAGGAGCATGTTTTTGGATGCACGAAGGTTAAGATTGTAAACACAACACTTTAAAATATCTTTTAATAATTTGTTTGTGTTACTTACCAGTGAGAATAAAGAAGATTTTACAATACATTTCGGTGATATTCTGAAAGAAAAACAAGTTTATTTTAAGAAATGTCTCATCAACGAGAAGCAATTGGAAGTTTTTGGAAGAAGGTGGCACGTGTGACTCATCCGTGTTTTGTAAAACACTTAAGGTCGTTAGTCAATTACTATCCACCTTTGCACCTGCGTTAGTGCACACATGGGCGCCAACTCCGTGGGTGCTCGGGTGCTCGAGCACCCATGAGAAATAAACAGTGGATGCCGAGCACCCCTGAGAATAGTCATTAAGAAACAGATCAGTAATCGCCTTTTAGGTTACGTTTATATTACTTATAACATTTCTTGATACTTAAAACTAGTTTCAGCTCAAAAACATATCAGCTGTTCAGTACATTAGGCAAACATAAACTACTGTACTGAACAGCTAATTTTTTTCGCGATTTCAGGTTTGATCCCATAGTAAAAGTTGTTGGTTATCATGAGCACAATCACGTGTCTAAGTATCGTACACTAATTACCAGTCACCCTATATAATGGTTTCATTTTATACTTTTATCAAACATAATTAGTAATTGAGTACGCAGTATGTGAGTAGGATATTTATTTATTTGTCGGTCGATCAGTGTGCATTTCTTTTCTCACACTTCGCCACTTTTACGAGTCATTAAATGAGCATGAGCACCCATGAGGTTTTCTAAAAACCGGCGCCCCTGAGTGCATATATTTACTTGTACACTATATGTCCTGAGTTCATGGAACTTAGATTCCATGAATATATGATAACATAGCATAAGCATAGCTTTTTGATGTTCTTACTGCTGGGACTCAGGCCTTCTCTCTCTAGGAGAGGGAATGGACCGTAATCCACCACGCAGGCCCAGTGCGGATTTTTGAATGTCTCATGTCTTCGAATTTTTAGTTCTAGAACATGCCGGTTTCCTCACGATGTTTTCCTTCACCGTTTTGAGAGCAGTGGTGATGAAATAAATTACTAAGTACAAGTTAGTAAATTTCATCGAAATCCGTTCAACCCCTAAAAGGGTTCAACATGGAATATAGTTTTTTTTTAGGGTTCCGTACCTCAAAAAGGAAAAACGAAACCCTCATAGAATCACTTTGTTGTCCATCCGTCTGTCTGTCTGCCTGTCAAGACTCTTTATCTCGGCAATGCGTGGAGATATCGAGTTGAAATTAAAATTATATACTCAGGTCTGCGGTAACATGAAGCTTTGAATAAAATCAAACTTATAAGTTAAAGAAAAAAAAAAGGTCGTGTAGGTCGCAAAAAACGTATGTTTCCACTCACTCAAGGGAATTAAAATTCATAGGGTACTTCCCGTTGTCCTAGAATCCTGAAATTTGGCATGAAGCTAGGTCTTTTAGAACAGATAAAGGAATATTTTTATTATAGGTCACATTTTTTTGCCCTTTTCTATCATATTACTTCATACACAATCCATGCTGGCCAACCACCGTGGGATTTGGAGGCAACAGTCCTTGCACGCATGCACGATCTGTGCATGGAGATGCAACGCCGGGGCGAAACTCTGCTGCCGTGCCAAGTCGCGGCATGGCGGGAAGATCTCCGGCGGGATCTCATAGTGGAATGGCGACAGCGACTGTCGCATCCCAGTGCTGGGCCCACCATAATTATGGCGATAAGTCCCCTCTTTAGGAAGGGGCTGGAAAGACCTCAAGGCGTCATTACCTTCCACATGACGCAGGTCCTCACCGGACATGCTAAGTTCGGGAGGTTCCTGCCCCGGATTTGCACGGATTCACCCGGGTGCCACCATTGTGTATACCGCCAGGAGGACACGGTGGAGCATACGATAGAGGTGTGTCCCGCTTGGGCAGAGCATCACCGTGTTCTCGTGGGGGCGATCGGTGGCAGCGATCTCTCGCGTCGGGCCTTGGTGCAAGCCATGGTCCGGAGCGAGGAGGAGTGGCAGGCGGTTACCTTCCCTTACCTTCTGCGAAGCAGTAATGCTAGCAAAGGAGGCGGCCGATTGCGTGAGGCTAAGGTCTTCAAGCTCCAACCGCCGCCGGGATTCCGATCCCGATATTCGGCCACCGTAGGCGCGGGCTTGCGGACGGCGAGCAATAGGTGGTTCGCCGTCCGATCGTCCGGTAACCGTCCGGACCGAGCCCAAGTCGTCGTCGACGCGTAGTGTTCCACGCGCGCCTCAAGAACATGTCAGCAACCGTAGGGGCCCAGCAGGGTCGAGACCTACTGGGGCCAAGGGTCTGATTCTGAAAGGAAGACTAGGACTAGGTATGAAAGACAACGAAGGAACAGGAGTGGGTGTTTAGACAGTCAAATTCTGACACTATCTCTCGCTCCGCCCAAGAGCGAGGGATGTCATTGAACGATATTCCCACCGGAAAAAAAACTCATCCAGCTGCTAAGAGTGATCCTGCCAGCTCATCACGAATGTCGACGATAAAATCCTTTTTCTTAGGTGGGAAATCACCAAACATCATCTCTCACTGTCGAGAGAGAAGGATTGATAGAATTACTGAGTAAACCCACCTGGGTTACTTTATTTTGGTCTATGCGTTCAAGAGAGAGAGCAGTGGTGGCCGAGCGAGAGCAGTGGTGGCCGAGTGGTAACAGCCCCGACTTACGAGTTGTAGGTCGCGGGTTCAAACCTAGCCAGGCGCATTACTTTGTGTAATTTATTTCATCACCACTGCTCTCAAAACGGTGAAGGAAAACATCGTGAGGAAACCGGCATGTCCTAGAACCAAAAATTCAAAGACATGTGACATCCACCAACCCGCACTGGGCCCGCGTGGTGGATTACGGCCCATTCCCTCTCCTAGAGAGGAGGCCTGAGTCCCAATAGTGGGAACATTAAAAGGCCGACTATGCTATGCGTTCAAGTACTACGGGTTTCCTTTTGAAAAATTCCGACCCCAGCGAGTATTAGCCATACTGGGTACTGGCAGCACTGGCACCGGGTTTTTAAAAGACTTTTTTTAGGTGGGAATTCACCCAATGACTTCTGGCGATCCTGGACGGAGTGAGAGGCCGTGTCAGACTTTTACTGATTAAAACCCACTCCTATGTTCCTTCTTTGCCTTCATTCCAGGCCACCGGGGTTCTCTTTCGCATAACCCATGGCCTCAGTAGGCTTCGACCCTGCTGGGTCCCTACGGTTTTGCTGACATTTCTTTGAGGCGCGTGTGGAACACTACATGCCGTTGGTGACGGTTAACGGATGGCCGGACGATGAGCAATGGATAGTGTAAGCCCATGTCTACGGTGGCGTATAAAAGGTTACTTACGCCACTGAACTCTTACCAACAAGAGAAGAAGAAATGGATATTTATAGCCTGCATTACCCCGGTCACCGACCCCTAATACAAGCGTCACATCCTATTTTGGGAGACACCTTATACACGTTCTATCACTTGACTTCAAATACTTAACCCTCTAATCCAAATTTCACTTACATTTTAATTTCACTATTTCACTGAATTTGACACTTTCACTGCTGAAGCTATTTATTATTATTAATAATAAATATTATTAATAATTATTATTATATCACAGTCCGCTGTGTAATGTGTTCGGACATCGCCGTTTAAATGACTGTGACTTCATTGTGGAGGGAAAGTGGTATAAGTGTGAATTTTAGATTTTTATTTTTGCTATTTTTTTTGCTTTGTTTTTTTTTTATTATTGATAGGCTCGCGTTTGACCACTATCTCACCTGATGGTAAGTGATTATGTGGCCGACGATGGAGCACGCTTGCTTAGAAGTAACCTATTCACTCTTGACTTAAAGACCCCTAGGTTGTAGCTATCAGAAAACACAGACTCCGGCAAGGAATTCCACTTCTTTGTGTTTTATTGCTTAAGCAATCACTTAATTAATTCTATTTTAGTTATTAAACGTCCCATACGCCTTCTCTACCCCACTCTACCCCACTCTACCCCACTCTACCCCACTCTACCCTACTCTACCCTACTGTACCCTACTACCAATTTTTTAAATTTTTTCTTTCATAAGAACTTTCCCCTTACAATAACAAACACAACAAAAAAAAAATAGTGAAATCGGTCCAGGCATTCACGCGTGATGGCGTGACCAAGGGAAATAGGGATTCATTTTTATATATATAGATTATTATATATATTATTAATCATCATCATCATCATCATTTCAGCCGAAAGACGTCCACTGTTGGACATAGGCCTCCCCCAAGCGTCGCCACAATGACCGATCCTGTGCCTCTCGCATACACTGCACTCCCGCGACCCTCACCAGGTCGTCGGTCCACCTTGTGGGAGGCCTTCCAACGCTGCGTCTTCCGGTGCGCGGTCGCCACTCTAGAACCTTTCGGCCCCATCGGCCATCCGTTCTACGAGCAATGTGCCCTGCCCACTGCCACTTAAGTTTGGCGATTCTTCGGGCTATGTCGGCAACCTTAGTTCTCCTGCGGATATCTTCATTCTTTATATTATTAATGTAACACAAAAAAAAACTTGTTTTCTAAATTCCATACTTATACCACTTTCATAAGAGCTCTCTTATCAAACAGTGTTGATAAGTCACTTGACCTATAACCCCTGTAATGAAAGACTCATTAACACCCACCCAGTATACGCTGACCCCCCACATCTCATAGTCTTACCTCAAATTCAAATTAGTTTCTTTGAATCAAGGGAAGGGAAAAGGATCAAGAGGTTTTGGTCGAGCTATAGTATAATTTCTTGAAGTTTTGTGCAAGGCCGTTTTAAAAGAAAAAAAATATGTTAAGAAGTTTGTTTTTTTTTTGGTGGGCTGCGCGATTGTTGCTCATTTCCAAAACATTTGAGCCAACCACAATAGAAATCTGCGCACATCTCATAACGGCCTGCTCCAATGTCCCTCTCATCGTACTGACTTTCTTCACATTTCATTCTGATCTGATTGACTGGCCTGTCGGTCTACTGGTTAGTGGCCCTGACTGCTATGCCGGAGGTCGTGGGTTTGATTCCCACCCAGGACAAATGTTTGTGTGATGAGCACGATCATTTGTTCTGTGTCTGGGTGTAATTTATCTATAATTTGTATGTATTTAGAAATATATAAGTATGTTTATCAGTTGTCTAGTACTCATAACACAAGCTCTGCTTAGCTTGAGACTAGACGGCGTTGTGTGATAGTTGTGGAATATTATTATTATTCTTTGTTAAAGCTATTTTTCTGTAGAACGCGCTCCCCCAGGAGATCAGGATGACAACGAGCCGATTAACATTCAAAACTAAAGTTCGAGAACTAATTCGTAAGAAATTGGCAGTAGTATAATAACAGCGTTACTGTTTTCATATTGTCGATTTAGACTAATTGTTTGACTATATTAGTTAGATATGTATGTTGTTTATTAATTTGAGTATGTATTGTATGATTGTATCATATATTATCTAAATGGTTTATTAGTACTATTCTCGTATTCGTCTTTTCTGTCTCGTTTATTGCACCTACCACTATTTTTCTCAGCATCACCCAAAAGTTGATGGTAGAAAATGCCTAAGGCATTAAATCCGCCGCTGTACTTTTGTGTGCTTAAAGCATTTAATAAATAAATTGTTCGAAACAGTTACCATTGCGTTGCGCTGAAACTGATAAGGCAACTGAAGGATCACAGATGTGTCTTTTAGTCAGTAAAAGTCTGACACGCCCTCTCGCCCCACCCAGAGCGAGTGAAGTTATGAGATTATTTCCCTTATTTTCTTTTATACTTGTGAATTTGAGGACTAAGTAGATTGTTTTTAGGGTTCCGCACCTCAAAAGGAAAAACCGGAATCCTTATAGGATCACTTTGTTATCTGTCTGTCTGTCTGTTTGTCTGTCTGTCTGCCTGTCAAGACCCTTTATCTCAGAAATGCGTAGAGGTATCAAGTTGAAATTAAAACCATATACTCAAGTCTGTGGTTCCTTAAATCTGTGAAAAAATCAAACTTATAAGTTAACGAAAACAAAAGATACGGCTGTTTATGTCGCAAAAAACGTATATTTCGTCACTTTCAAGGGAACCAAAATTCATAGAGTATTTCTCGTTATCCTACAATCCTGAAATTTGGTATGAAGCAAGGTCTCATAGCATAAATATAGGAAAAAAATCTGAAAAATGTAAATTTACGTCACAAAAAAAAAACTTTTTGCGATTCGTAAAAATCTTAGACTCGATTCGGAAATTGAACTGTTTTCATAGGTAAATTTGTACGGAACCCTCAGTGCGCGAGTCCAACTCGCACTTGCCCGTTTTTTTTTCTTTACACTAATTTTAACGTCTGAAAATTTGACTACTTTTTGCGACCTACCCAAATTTCCTTTTCTTGTTATTTATTTTTTGTCAACTCGTTGAGCTATACGAATACTGATAAATGCTTACACTGACTGGACAGGTCCACTCAAATCTGTGTGGTTCTTTCCTCAAAAGACCATCTCAGACACCAATCTGCATGGTTCTCATATGATTTGTCCATTACATATTTGCTGTATGAACTTTCTTTAAAGAGACTTTGACCCCTGAGTTTGTTTAAATCCTCATCTCATCATCTAGTTTAAATTGACGTGTAAAAGTGTTTTTTTACAACCTATTTACATTGATCATTACGAAACAATATGGGTAGGTAAATAACAGGCAACGTATAATTTTCAACCCGCATACATTAGGTCGTGAAGGAAGAAAGAAATAAAACACAAATACACTGAGAACACTGTCTTTGCTCGCTCCAAACTTGTATTTTTTATTGTGTTTACCGCCATTCAATAAACCTGCTGAATTCCTAATTATTTTTTTATTGATAGGCTTTCGATTGACCCTGGTGGTAAGCGATGATGTATGATGATGACTATGAAGTATGCTTGCCTAGTAATATATATATATAATAATAATAATAATATTCCACAACTATCACACAATGTCGTCTAGTCCCAAGCTAAGCAGAGCTTGTGTTATGAGTGCTAGACAACTGATAAACATACTTATATATTTCTAAATACATACATACTATAGATAAATTACACCCAGACACAGAACAAATGATTGTGCTCATCACACAAACATTTGTCCTGGGTGGGAATCGAACCCACGACCTCCGGCATAGCAGTCAGGGCTACTAACCACTAGACCAACAGGCCAGTTAAAAGTAATTAATACTTTAGTTTTATTCGCGTTTAATAAGAGATTATTAGCTGCGAACCTTTTTCAAAAGAACAGCCAAACTTTAGAGAACCAAGGTTACCGACATAGCACGAAGAATCGCCAAACTAAAGTGGCAATGGGCAGGGCACATTGCTCGCAGAACAGATGGCCGTTGGGGCCGAAAGGTTCTGGAATGGCGGCCACGTACCGGAAGACGTAGCGTTGGAAGGCCTCCTACAAGGTGGACCGATGACTTGGTAACGGTTGCGGGAGTCCGATGGATGCGAGATGCACAGGACCGTTCATTGTGGCGGCACTTGGGGGAGGCCTATGTCCAGCAGTGGACGTCTTTCGGCTGAAATGATGATGATGATGATGAGCCAAACTTTTGTTGACATGCAAGACATCCGCATCTTTTCTATCCACTTAAATTTCTGCACATGTGGCCCCCCTGCTAACTCATTAATATTGTTCTTTTTAGGGGTCAATTATTATAAAGTCCCATCAAAATGTGTTTATCCGGAAATCTCGTTCCGTCGTTAAAGATAAAATATAGCCTTAGTAACTCACGAGTAAAATGTCAGCTATCCGTCAGTCCATCCGTGGAAGTCCCGTGAAAGTCAATCCAGCTTTTTCTTTCTTACCCTTTTTAGGGTTCCGTACCTCAAAAGGTAAAAACGGAACCCTTATAGAATCACTTGGTTGTCAGTCTGTCTGTCAAGGCCCTCTGAAGCTGAAGAAGCTGTGAAAAAATCACACTTCTGAGTTAACGAAAAAAGAGATGTAGCCATTTAAGTCACAAAAAACGTGTGTTTCGACACTATCAAGAGAATCTAAATTCATAGGGTATTTCCCGTTGACCTAGAATCCGGAAATTTGAAATGAATCAAGGTCTCATAACACAAGTATAGGAATAAGTCTAAAAAAAACTGTAAATTTGTAGTTACAATTCGAAAAATCTTCATAACTCAATTCGGAAATTGAACTGTTTTCATTGTTAAGTTCGTACGGAACCCTCACTGCGCGAGTCCGACTCGCATTTGCCCAGTTTTTTAAACCAGGAACCATCTCAGGCATCGTCAGAACACCCTACCAAAGTTTTATCACAATCTGATCAATGGTTTAGGTACGCATAGAGTACAAACATACAAACATTGATTTTTATTTTTATAGATAAGTGCGCACACACAATATAATAACGTTCACGAATACATATGGCTAACAGAAGTATGATTTCATAATCAATGTGTATATAAATATCATTTTCCCTAGTTTTCATTCAGTTCTTGAAACATGACCCGATACATTGTGGTTTCCTTTCTTGTTACAATTCTGTTTAATAATGGTAAGTTTTCATCTCGAGACCCAACTGGCAAATTGTCTCTTATAACACACTTCTAAACGTCTGTAAGTATGAAATTGAGCGCACCTTGTAAGATTATTTGCCCTTATAGTAGTTGTATGATGGTTTCATTAAGTGCTTTTTCATCTTACATTAATCTTGATAATGCTTTTGTAAGAACAAATACACTTACAAGTGTCTTTTAGCACAATAAGTCTTATAAGGTGCCTTTATAAGTTACACAATCTTTACCAAGACAGATATAAACCTTTTATAAGGTCTAAGCTCTTATTACGAATTATTCTTATGGCTATTTTGCTAGTTGTGGATACATTTATTAAAAACAAATCTCTAAGTATTTAGGAAACATAGATATCTTGTGAATTCTCGCGCCGGGCCTTGGTACAGGCCATGGTTCGGAGCGAGGAGGAGTGGCTGGCGGTCGCCTCCTTCTGCAAAGCAGTAGGGCTAGCAAAGGAGGAGGCTGCACATGCACGCGCGAGGCATTGGTCCTCGCTCCCCAGCCGCCGTCCACCGTAGGCGCGGCACTTGCGGACGGCGAACAATGGGTAGCGCGCCGTCCGACCGTCCGGTAACCGTCCGGACCGACACCAAGCAAGTCGTCGATGGCGCGTAGTGTTCCAAGCGCGCCTCTAGGAGACGTCCTATTCCCAAATACTCGGACGATTTATTTTTTCCAAAAACCTTTAAAGTAATTTAAGTAATATTTAAAGTTAAAAAAAAATCTGGGCAAGTGTGAGTTGGGGGTGCGGGTTCCGTACAAACTTACCTATGTAAACAGTTCAATTCCCGAATGTAGTCTTGAAGATTTTTCCAAAACCCAAATTTTTTTTCCTAAATTATTCCTCCGGTCCTCGGGAAGTCTCTTAGCCCATTGGTTGCATCAGATTTCGCATGGTGATTCCCGGCCACCACCACCTTTTAGACCTAATTTTAAGTACATATGACGGGAGCTACCCCGTCATATGTACTTAAAATTAGGTCTAAAAGCTTCTGCACCAGTTTTTTTGTGGGCCAGTGGTTTTTTGTTTGCCTTCTAATATTACATGTCATGGATTTATTTTTAATTACTAGCGAACTAGACTCTTGGCCTGTATCTTCCGGAAAAACTGCATATAACAATGTTATATATTTTTAATCTATTTTATTCTTTCAGAAGTGTTTGCGCTTGGAAAGATTTCGCGACAGAAAAGGTATGTTAACAATTTTATAATTAGGTTACCCACTGATCTCTTGAGTACGCCATAATCACGGCGGTAAGTCCTCTCTTTGAGGAGCGGCGTATTCCGCATGACGCAGTCCTCACCGGACATGGTAAGTTCAGAAGGTTCCTGCATCGAATTCAGGCGGAAAAAACACCCGGGTGTCACCATTTTGTGGACCGCCCGGAGGACACGGTGGAGCATACGGTAGAGATGTACCCCGCTTGGGCGAAGCACTGCCGTGTCCTAGTGGTGGCGATCGGCAGTAGCGACCTTTCGGGCCGGGCCCTCGTTCAAGCTATGGTCAGGAGCGAGGAGGGATCGAGCCCAGTCGTCAACAGCGCGTAGTGATCCACGCGCTCCTCAAGGAGATGTCAGAAAACCGTAGGGGCCCAGCTGGGCCAATGCCCGCTAGCTAGGACCGCGAGGAATTTCTGAAAAGAAAACCCGTAGTCCTAGAAAGCAAAGGGCAACTGAAGCAACTGAAGAACACAGGTGTGGTTTTAGTCAGTAAAAGTCTGACACGCTCTCGCGCTCCGCCCAGAGCGGGAGAAGTCATAGGATGATTTCCACCCTTAAAAAAAACCACTTACCTCTACTAAGTAGGTGGGTAACCTGATTATATTATACTAATTATATTTTATACGCATTGTACCTACATACCTACCATGTTCTGACAAATAAATGATTATGGAAGGTAATCTAAGGCTACCATCAGACGGACTGCATCGCAGCAACCGCGCGCAGTCGATATATTACTTAAATTCACACACTTACTGATTATTTCGCCAATTCTTCTAGATGTATAGTAATTCAAAAGCAGACAGGAGGAAAGGCAGACAGTGGTGAAGGATCTGATGACGAAGACTATGACTACAAGAGACCAGAGCCTAAAGCTCCACCGCCTGATAGACTACGAGGACATAAAGACGGCGGTTTGAATGGAAGGAATGAAGTTGAGGTAACTATTGAGTGGGTTCATTTATATGGTATGTCTAGCTGTCTAGCACTTTGCCCGCGATTCCCAAAATGATACTCAATTTATGGAAATATTGTACATGTATAGTAATGGTGATAAAAATTTAAAAACACTGCGCGTAGTATTTTCTAGTAGCAATTGTTATGAATGATTGATTTAATTATGAATTTACCAAATATGAGAATTTTGGGATTTCGTTTTTTTTTACTTTTGACTACAAATATGATCAGTAACTGGTACAGATAGAGCACCATTTTTTTGTACTATTAAAAAAATAGTGGTATATTTAATAGATCATGAATGTATATTCGTCGTATATATTTTTTTATCCTCCCACCCCCCACCCAGCATTTTTTCTTAGATTTCAAACAAACATTGTTCTGCCAATTTACATTTGGCAGAGCAATGTTTGCTGTGTCATCTAGTTTTTTTTATAATAACTAGTGCGCCTCACCATCAATGATTGCATCACTGCTTACCATCAGGTGGGATCGCAGTCAAGCACTGGTTTACATCAAATAAAAAAAATAAAGAAAGACATTTTATTTGGCTTAACAAGGCGCAAATTTATAACTAACAAATTATAAATATATTATTATTACTTATTATTATTATTATTAGCCCATTGTGTCCCACTGCAGGGCCAAGGCCTCCCTTCCGTTATTCCATTCCTTTCTGTCCTTAGCCACTTCTGACCAATCCTTAAGGTAAGAGTCTAAATCGTCACGCCATCTCCTTCTGGGCCTACCGCGTCGCCGGCTCCTGCTGTTCGGAATCCAGTCAGTGGTTGCCTTCGCCCAATTTCGCTCTGACATGCGGCAGATGTGACCGGCCCAGTTCCATTTTAGTTTGGCGGCTGAGTTACCTACGTCTGCGATTTGTGTTTCGGAACGAAGCACACTATTTCTTATGCGATCCGTTCTTTTGACTCCGAGAATGCTTCGTTCCATTGCTCGCTGGCAGACCCCGAGTGCGGACTTTTGACGTTTTGTTAATGTTTGCGCTCCGTAGGTCAGGGCGGGAAGGATGCACATGTCCATGAATTAAACTTAATATATTATAGGTATGGAAAAAAAATATGCGCCACATCCGCGCAATACGGCCGAACGCTTAGCATAATGCCGAAAAAAAAATCAATTCGTTCGTTAGTCTCGCTTAAACTCAAAAACTACTGGCCTAATTTGAATATTTATTTCTTTTGTTCGCTCTAATACGGGGTGATTTAAAAGAAAACAAGTGTGAGTTGGACTCGTGTACCTAATTCGTAAGAAGTTGGCAGTAGTGTCATCACAGCGTTAATGTTTTCAAATTGTCGATTTGAACTAATTGTTTGACTTTATTAGTGTAGATATATATGTAGATAGTTTATTAATTTGTATATGTATTGTATAATTGTATAATATTTATGGTTTATTAGTATATCTTTTCTTGTACCTTTTCGCCTTTTCTCTCTCTTTTATTGCACCTACCACTATTTGACTGGCCTGTTGGTCTAGTGGTTAGTGACCCTGACTGTTATGCCGGAGGTCGTGGGTTCGATTCCCACCCAGGACAAATGTTTGTGTGATGAGCACGATCATTTGTTCGGTGTCTGGGTGTAAGTTATCTATAATATGTATGTATTTAGAAATATATATGTATGTTTATCAGTTGTCTAGTACTCATAACACAAGCTCTGCTTAGCTTGAGACTAGACGGCGTTGTGTGATAGTTGTGAAATATTATTATTATTATTTATCTCTGCATCACCCTAAGGTTGACTGGTAGAAAATGCCTAAGGCATTAAGTCCGCCGCTGTACGTTTGTGCATGGAGTATTTAATAAATAAATAAATAAATACTGAGGGTTCCGTAAACATACCTATGTAAATAATTCAATTCCCCAATATGAGTTTCAAAGATTTTTCTGTACCGCAAAAAAGTATTTTTATCACGTAATTCAAAATTTACAGCTTTTAGACTTTTACCCTTACCTTACTTCTTGCCAAATTTCATGATTCTAAGTTTTATTAGTTAACCACCACAGTAGGCAAGAGCATAAACTTACGTATACAACGATCATAATACACGATCTATGGCTGCTGGTAACGCGGGCTTGCGGACGTTGAGCACTGGGTAGCTCGCCGTCCGGCTGTTCGGTAACTAACCGGACCGAGCCCAGTCGTCGACAACGCGTAGTGATCCTCTCGCTCCTCAAAGAGATGTCAGCAAACCGTAGGGGCTCAACAGGGCCGATGCTCGCTAGCTAGGACCGCGGAGAATTTCTGAAAGGGAAACCCTTAGTCCTAGAACGCAAAGGGTAATTGAAGGATACAGGTGTGGTTTTAGTCAGTAAAGGTCTGACACGCCCTCTCACTCCACCCAGAGCGCGAGAAGTCATTTGGATGATTTCCAAATTTACAAAAAAAAAAAAATGGCTGCTGGTAGATTCAATGTACTCAGGGTCATTAATTACTGTGGAGACAGAACACTAAACAAGAGAATACAATACCTATTGAACAGTCTGCCGGCAGACATAAGAAGTGAAACAAACACATGTAGCGACATCTATGGCGTCACATAAGAACTAATCCTGCATCGCGCAATCAAAGTTCTCCGCGCGTTTAGAACATATAGAACAGCCCGAAATCATCTATCGGGCAGTAGTAGCCCACCAGACATAACATCCCGTCTGGTCGGAGGATCCTCCCTTTTCAACGGAGGTTTGCGGGCCTTTACTCTCTGTTCCGCATACCTCCAAACACAATTAGATTGAGACGTAAATTAAAATTATATTATTTCGAATTTTTTTTAAGTTTTATATAAGTGTAAGTTTAAATAATAGTTAGTATTAAGTACATTTAAGTATGTCTAGAAACTCACCGATCCTACAGTTAAATAGTTGCGGTTTAACGTTTATATATACGGTAAAACGGTTTTGTAGGGCTTAGCTTATAAGTTACTTACCTTTTTGGAATAATGTTAAAATAAATATTAAAATAAATCAACGGGCAGTGTTTTGATTTCCTAGCGAGTGTCAAAATATAAGCCTAAACCGAACATAAACGGCCTTATCTTTAGGATGCGTAGACTAAGGATAATCGCGTTTAGCCGCTGTCACCAGTGTCACTTAAAAATACAACAAAAAAAAAATACAGACAAGTGACACTAGTGACAGCGGCTAAACGCGATTATGCGAGCCGAACGTTAAAACGCGATTAGTTTTATTGGTGAATTCCGCCCGTAGGAGTTTGATTATTTTAATGCTGTTTAGTATAGCAAACCTGAGTATTCGATATTAACCCAGACCCTTTTGTCGGAAAAACGTGGAGGTATCCACGTTTTCCCGAGAAAAAGGGTCTTGAGAAACGGACAAAAAAAATATCTTATTAGATTTTCATTTTTGCCGATTTAGGTATGAAACCCATCATCATCATTTTAGCCGAAAGACGTCCACTGTCGGACATAGGCCTCCCCCAAGCGTCTCCAGAACGACCAAACCTGTACCACTCGCATCCACCGCATCCACCGCATTCCCGCGACTCTCACCAGGTCATCATTCCACCTTGTGGGGCCTTCTAACGCTGCGTTTTCCAGTGCGCGGTCGCTACTCTAGAACATTTCGGACCCATCGACCATCCGTTCTACGAGCAATGTGCCCTGCCCACTGCCACTTTAGTATGGCGATTCTTCGGCCTATGTCGGCGACCTTGGTTCTTCATTCCTTATGCGATCACGCAAGGAAACTCCGAGCATAGCCCTTTCCATTGCCCTTTGGGTGACTGATGAGGCCTATTGTAAGCGACCATGTTTCAGTTCCAAACCCTAAACAAATTGACGAAAAAACCAAAAAAAAAAATGAATAATTGAAAATTGATAATTTTGTATAGGCAAGAAAGTACTCAATTTCTTGAAAGCGGAGCCGGGCAGTAGCTAGATACATAGATATGTACAATAGTAATATTATTTTATTTTAGATAAAATAACCCTTTCGACTACACTCAATTTTCCCCTACTAACGAAGCGTGTAATCACAATACGATGTAAGAACCTTAAAAATAGGTCACCAAGGGTTAAAATCTCTACTTTAAAAGAATTTCACCCTCTACCCATTAAATTATTTAAGGATATCCTACCCCTTTTTTGAGTTAATCGTTAAAGGGTAGTTTTGTGCGGTTAAGCAAGTGGAGCGAGGTTGGCAAACGGATGGGTAAGTTTTTAGAACAAATGGGCAAAATGTGGATGATTTTTACGCTCGTGTGGTTCTGTTCATTTTTAGTTGTTTGTAGCAACTTTTGTAACTAATAAATGAAATATTGTTTATTGTTAATAACAAGTTTAGGGTTGGGAGTTTTGTAAACAAGAATAATTAATAATAAATATGTTGAAATAGAACATTTTGATAAAAGTGCGCAAAAGTGATCATAGCTAGTGACTTTTATGAGGGTGACGTGGTCGATTTTCATGGGGACTCCCTGGCGATCTGTGCAGACTGTCCAGTGATTAACCTGATATCTTTTTAGGATTCCGTACCTCAAAGGAAAAAAACGGAACCCTTATAACAAAAACAAAATTAAATTGATTTTGTTAAACAAATTATTGGGTTTATATTCCAGCCCCCCTAGCCAAGTTACAACCGTTTCGTGTCAATTCTCTTTTCGTTGATCACCTCTAGTCGGCCACGCCTCCTATTCCTTTGTTCTGACAACGTGACTGAGCGTTGAGATGACGTCAGAATAAAGGAATCGGAGGGGTGTCCTACTCGAAGCGATCGACGAAAAGAGAATCGAAACGAAATGATTGTAACTTGGCTAGGGGGGCAGTATTGTAATTTTGTTTTTTTTTTCTGGGAGTTGGTTAAAAAAGATGCTATATTATACTTAGTACCTCGTGCCTGCGACTTTGTCCACGTCAGACTCTTAAAACAGCACAATGCAATTTGGTCCCAATTTCAAGACATTGTTTTTTTCGTGCGGTACCCTTATTCTTTTTCTGAAATAAAATTAGCCTTAGTTACTCCTTATAACATCAGAAAAGTACCTATTAAAATTCCGTCAAAATCGGTCCAGCCATTTCGGAGATTAGCTGGAACAGACAGACCGAAAGACAGAAATTTTAAAATTGCATTTTCGTTACAGGTATGATACATGATACATTTAGTTAGTAAAAAAAAATATTATTTTGAAATTACACACTAACACTAAAAATATTAGTTTATGCAAATAATGAACCACAATAACAGAGCTGGCTAGTCCGTCCTTCATAATAGCTGGTACTTCTAAATGATGAAATTTCTTGTCGCTCGCATGAATTAATGAAATACAAAAAAACTATATATATTCACTCATAACTCTACACTCCTAACAAAAAAAAAAATTGTTAAAACAAATTTCTGTCTATTTGAAGCAAAAAATAATTTTAACAAGAGAAAAGTTACACAGTACTTACTAAAAATCCCTGTGCCTAGAATAGAAGTGTACAGACGCAGCTGCGTATATATGGCACCACTTATTTTTAACTCATTACCTAGCTGGATGAATAAATTACCTTACAAAAATTCTGTGTAGTTTTAAAAAAAATGGTTAATATCGCATAGTTTTTACTCAGTAGGCGAATTTCTAAATAAAAAAAACTTGTCAATTCTACCACTTCAGGAATGTTTTGTATTGTGTATTAATGTGTTTTATTTTTAAGTATTTCATTTATCTCAATCTCTGTGTGTCTAATATTATTTAGTTTAAATAATTTGGGTAAAGATCTATCTATATTTCTGTTTTATTATTAACCGTAGAACTCTAGATAGTTGTGATTGTCAATTACTTTATATTATTAAAAACCTCGTCGGCAGTTATATTTTTGAGCCGTTTGAGGTTGGAACTCTTGGGCCGTGGTGTCCGAGTGCTCATACGCTTTTTAAAAGAACTATCCAAACGCTTAGTTGACACTTCGCGTGACCCAAGGGCTGGCTTTTATCTCGGTCACAGATTAAGCATCGCCATACAACGTGGCAATGCCGCCAGCCTTTTGGGCACACTTCCAGTCGACAGCGATGCGGAGGCGTTTTATGACGCCATATTTTAGTTAGGAGTAGCCTTTAGTGTATATATATATATATATATAGTTTCTTTTTATTTAATTAATTCACAGACACTTCAATTATATTTATATGTATAGATAATTACAAGCTAAGTTTACGTTCAAAAACGGTGCTTAGTAAAATGAAACTCGCGATAATTAAGTTTCTGAACAGTTTCTCCTTTCCATTTACAGAGCGTAACTCCAGAGCTGCTGAAATATAAGAAGATACCGAACAGACCTATATTCCGACGATTACGAATGAAAAATCGACCCTTGAGAAACAATTTTGATATGTGAAGTTACTAATTAATTAAATTAATTATTGATTAATTAATTTCTCAATGAAACTGTTATTATTGACATTATATTTAAGTGTATGAAATTCACTATTATAGCCATTTAATTTTTTTACATAATCTATTTATTTATTTATTTAATTATTTATTTATTTATTTATTTATTTATTTATTTATTTATTTATTTATTTATTTATTTATTTATTTATTTATTTATTTATTTATTTATTTATTTATTTATTTATTTATTTATTTATTTATTTATTTATGTACACACAAACACTTAAAAATGAAAAGAATAAAAGCAGATAAAAGAGCACAAAGGTACTGCTTATTTCAAATGAAATTTCTTCCAGCAGACCTGCGAAAGGAGAGTTGGATGGGAGATGTAGACACAGCGTATACAAATAAGTTAAAAAACTAAAAATAATATATTTAATTTCTCAATTGAATTGATAGTATTTGACATCATTGTGGCGGACTAACCCCTGTTAGGAGGTGTTGACGGTAGCGGGTTGTACCCTGCAGCTACCGAGCCCTCGGGACAGTTCAACCCGATTTTTGACGTACGCTGCCTTACTGGTTCGCTGGTCACGTACGCCACCACGCACCCCTGAATGCGTATCTTCTATGGACGACGGAGCACGTAGGAGGACCTCAGAGCGGATACCGAAGAGAAATAAAACACGTTTTTCGACTAAAAGGTTCTTCGGAGTTCGGCTTGAAGCTTTTCCTTTGTGTTCTTGACTCTTCGGTGGCACGTTTTCGACTGACATCGGACCGAAAAACGGCCCGTCTTATATACCCCGCTAAGTTCGGTTAACGGGAACCGCGTATTTTACTCTAAATTTACATTCAATTTCGCTTTAATTTCGCTTCAGCCGAACCCTTTCTGACGCCGTATTTATTTATTGTTTCACAAAACCATGACAATATATACATCAAAATGTCGGTTACAATCTCTACTTTTACATGAAACAATAATATATCACATATATTTGCACATAAAAAGTTTCTAGAACAAAAACTGTAAAATATTCTAGTTCGACCACATTCTTGAACACAAAACTTCTCATATCTTTTCCAATAAGATTCTAACTAGGATTCTAATTGCTATAATATCATTTTCTAGACAGATCCTAACTAATTACATAATGTTCTTGCTAATTAGTCATCAAATAAAAAGTCTCATTTTCAAATTCTAATTACGTAAAAGATCGCGAACATTTTAGAATTTCAACTTTATCTAAATCCTTGCAAAATGAGATCAATTGTTACTAATAGCTTCTATTAGACTAAAAAACACTAATTAACAGCAATAGAATATTATCACCAAGTAATAACACAAGTTAAATCCTTATCATTACTACAACATATAAATTTCACGATTTCTTCACCAAGATCGATTTTTCTTACAAAAACTTTTTAGAATCTTATATACATCGTTATTCCCGACCTCACTAATTAATGAAGGTGCTAATTACAGACAGAATAAAGACAATAACACAAATTGTATTCTGCCAACCACAATAAAACATAAAAATCGTTAGAAATACGATAGATGCTACTTATTTATACACTTAAATTAGCAAAACTCAGTCTTTATCAATAAAACCTAATGAGTTACTAACTAATTAATCCAAATAAACATTTAACAAGTGAAAACATCCTATCCTAAACATATAAAACATGACAAAAAACTACTTGCGTGTTAGGTGGTCTCAACCACTACTTGCGCCCTGGTGCCGGCATGGGACCCTCGTCGCCGACAGTCTCCCCCTCGTGCGTCGCACCATCCTCTAGCCTCGGCGATACTCCCGGCACCAACAACACCACCCGCGAGCTCGGCCGTCGCAGCACACCGCCTCTTGTCTCGACGTCGACGATCCTGATGCGCCCGTCTGGTCCAGGATACACCCGCAGGATTCTGCCGCGTGGCCAGGTGCATCTCGGCAGGCTGTGGTCGACGATGAGCACGATGTCACCAACTCGCAGGTCCGTGGAGCTGGTTCTGCCCGTGATCTTCCTCGGCAGCAGAGTGGGCAGGTATTCACGCAGCCAACGTTGCCAGAAGTGGTCGGCAAGTCGCTGCGTAGCCTTCCAGGTGTCCCTGCCCACGAGCACGTGATCTTCGAAGCTGCCGATTCTCGTAGCGCCGCATGATCGCCCGATGAGGAAGTGGTTTGGTGTGAGCGCTTCTTCTTCAGGGTTCTCGGAGATGTGGGTGAGAGGTCGAGAGTTGACTGTGTGCTCGGCCTCTAGGAGGAGAGTGTGAAGTACCTCCTCTCGAGGATGTCGTTCCTTGAGTGTGGCGTCCAGTGCGGTTTTGATGGATCGCACCAGACGCTCCCATGCACCGCCCATGTTGGGTGCACCGGGCGGGATGAACTTCCATTGCACGCCGATCTTCTCTGCTTCTGAGACGAGGTCTTCATTTTTCAGCGTGTCGAGCGCTTCTTTCAATTCTTTGTTGGCGCCGACAAAGTTGGTCCCGTTGTCTGAGTAGATTATCTTCGGCATTCCTCTTCTTGCAGCGAACCGTCGTAGAGCCATAATCATGGAGTCAGTGGAGAGCGAAGGAGCAAGCTCGATGTGCACTGCCCTGGTAGTTAGGCAAGTGAAAAGCGCTCCCCATCTCTTCTCGTGTCTTCTACCCACGGTGATCGTCATTGGTCCGAAGTAATCAATGCCGGTGCACGTTAAAGGAGGTGTTCCGTGCATCAGCCTCTCAGCAGGTAAGTTGCCCGTCGGTAGTTCCTGCGGTTTCGCCTTCTTCGTTTTGCACCACTGGCACTGGTGCTGAACCGCCTTGATTGCTGACCTCAATCCTAATACCCAGAAGCGTTGCCTTATCTCGTTCATCACTGTCGCATGATTCCCATGATTGAAGCGACAGTGGAAATCTTCTATGATGAGTCGCGTTGTCTTGTCCTTGCTATCGAGCACGATGGGTCGCTTATACTCTCTTGACACGCCCTGTATCGCGTCGATTCTTCCTTTTAGGCGCAGGAGTCCATCTTCTAACACTACGTCGAGCCTTTTCAATTTACTGCTGCTCTCGAGTTGTTTCCCTTGCTGAAGACGCTTGATCTCTTCTTTGAAGCTTCTTTCTTGGCTTCCCTTCAACAGGAGAGTTTCAGCTTGCTCTAGTAGGTCTGCGTCTAATGGAACGTAACATTTTTCTGGTTTCTTCGAAGGTCGAATATTCTTCTCAATTGTCTTCGCCTTCTTGCCTTGCGTCATTTTCCAGGTTGGGTCTTCTTGGTTGACGAGGACCTGTTCTTTCCTTCTGCAGCATTGTATGAACTGCAGTACTCTTGCTGTAGCTCGCCAGAGTCTCTTCCAGGACGAAAACCTCTCTGGGTCAGGTGATGGGTGGCTGATGCTAGCTGCTGCCGCGACGTCTGTGATCTTCTCTTCACCGGTGGTCTCCTTCTTGAAGGTTCTTGGTGCAGGCCAGTGTGCATCTTCTCTCTTCAAGAAGTCGGGACCAGTGAACCAACGGTGATCGCAGTCGAAATCTTCCGGCACGTCGCGCGTCGCATCATCTGCTGGATTCTGAGCCGTAGGTACCCATCTCCATTCCTGTGGTTTCGTTAGATCTTCTATCTCTGCCAAACGATGAGCTACGAAGGTCTTGAACGTTCTTGGGTCCGTCTTGATCCATGAAAGCACTATGCTGGAGTCTGTCCAAAAGGTCTTCTTCTGCACCTTCAGATCCATTTCTTCTTCCACTGAGTGTGCTAGCCTGCTTCCTAGGAGGGCCGCCTGCAGCTCAAGTCTGGGTATTGATACCGGCTTCAATGGCGTCACTCGTACTTTCGCCGCCACCAAGCTTACGTGGTATGTCCCTTCTTGATTCTCCGTTCTCCAATACACGGTGGCTGCATACGCTGTCTCGCTTGCATCTGTGAACGTGTGCAGCTCCCCCTCGGTGTGATGTGGCGCTAGACACCTCGGTACCTGAAGGTCTTTGAACAGCTTCATCTTCTCCAGGTAAGTCTTCCATGTTTCATACTCCTTTTCTTCTATTTCTTGATCCCAACCGATGCCACTTCTCCATATACTTTGAAGCAGCTTCTTGCCTTGGACGAGAACTGGTGATGCCAACCCCAATGGGTCGAAGGTTGACATGACAGCGCTGGTGACTTCCCTCTTGGTCGGAATCTTGAAACCCTTTACTATCTCTTCTGGTGTGTTTCGAAGATTCGCCCTGAATCCGATGGAGTCTCTTTCTGTGAACCAACGCAGTCCAAGTGTCTTCTCTTCTTTCTCGCCAAGGTCTACTTCTGTCTTCTCCGTTGCTTCGTTGTCCGTGCCTTGCAGCAGTTCAGGTTGATTCGATGCCCATCCCCTGAGTTCGAAGCCCGCCTTCTTGTGAATGAGGTCTACCTGCGCTGTCACTCTTCTGAATTCTTCTTCTGTATGAAAGCTGTGCAGGTAGTCATCCATGTAGTGGTTCAGCTCTACTGCCCTTACTGCCTCTGGATACTGCTCCTTGAAGTCCGCTGCATTCCGATTCTTGACGTATATGGCTGTGCAGGGAGATGATGTTGCACCGAAGACCACTGAAGTCATCCGATATTCCTTCGGTGCCGCGTCTCGTCGATCACCTCTCCACAGGAACCGTAGACTGTCTCTATCTTCTGGTCGGATGCGAACTTGCAGAAACATTTCCTTGATGTCGGCTGCTACTGCTAATGGTCCTTGTCGAAATCTCAGCAGCACACCGAAGAGCGATTGCAGTAGGTCTGGCCCTGGTAACAGAGCGTCGTTGAGGCTCCTTCCTTTGCACTTTGCTGCGGCGTCGAACACGATCCGAATCTTCTTTTTGAGCGGATGAACCACGGAGAAGTGAGGTAGGTGCCAGGTCTTCTTATTTTCTTCTTGTTTGGCAGGTGCTTCTTCTGCATACTTATTGTCGATCAGGTGCTGAATCTGCTTGCAATATTCCGTTTTCAACTGAGGATCTTTATCCATCTTCTTCTCGATGTTGAAGAGTCGATTCTTCGCTGAAGTGTAACTCTCAGGCATGACTTCATCTTCTTGTTTCCATAGCAGTCCAGCTTCGAAACGACCATCTTCTAATCTTCTGCAGGTCTTCTCGAGGATGGCCAGTGCTCTTCCTTCCGCATCTGTCGTAGGTCTTCTTGGTTGCACACCTAATGCTTCTATTGCGAAGTGTTCCTTGATGGCTTGATGCATCTCTTCTTCTGTTGTGCTGGCATGAAGACACTTGTTGGCAAAGTGCACTGGTCGTATTCCTCCCGTGTCGAACCCATGTAGCACCCAGCCAAGTCCCGTTCTTGAGGCAACTGGTTGACCTGGTCTTCCTCTTCTTATTTCTTGAGTCACGATGAGCTCCCAGTTGTCTTGACCAATGAGCAGCCGTGGTGACTCCCCTTCATAATGTAAAGAGTCGGCGATCTTCTTCAAGTGTGAACAGTCTTCTATTCTCTTCTTGTCCAAGAACTGAGGTGTCAGCTTCAGATTATCGACGGTCCGGACTCTCTTAAGGGTCTTCCTTCTTCCTTGGCGAATCCCCTTCACCATCAGGTCCAATGTCTGCGAGTCCTTCTTCCTGATAAGCTGACCTCCCACTGTTTCGATGATCAGTTCTTCAGTCTTTCCTTGAGCGCCGATCTCCTGTGCCACCTTCTCATCTAGCAGTGACACCGTTGACCCTTCATCCATTAGAGCCAATATCCTTTTGGATCCATGCGACCCGAAGACTTCAACTGGTACTATCTTCAGGTATGCCCTTGCATTATTGGCCGCATTCACTGATGCCATGACACTTGCTACTTCTTGCTGTGTCTCGTTGTTCCCCTCTGAGGTCCTCTCTTCCATGTTCACATGCAGCAGATGATGGTGCCACCTCTTGCATTCTTTACACGGCGGCTTCTTGCAGTTCTCTTTGCGATGTTTCCCTTGTAGACACTTGAAGCAGACGCGACTCTTCTTGACCAATGCCCACCGATCTTGCACCGACGCCTTCAAGAACTTCTGGCAATCCAGGAGGAGGTGTTCGCCCTGACATATGGGGCAAGTCTTCTCGCTGATTCTTGATTCCTTTTCCCTGAAGTTCCCTTCCTTCTCTTTCGTTGAGTGCGTCGCTTGTCGATGAGTCCTCTTGGTCCATGTCTTCTCTTCAGAAGTCGCGAAGGCTCCACATTTGTCCGCTTCAATATTCAAGAATCTGGACACCAGCGTCAGATCCGAGAACTCGCCTTCTTCCGTTGCTGCAGTGAAGTCGTACCACCTAAACTTGAGGATCGTAGGCATCTTCTCAACTATTTGCTTCACTATCTCTGGTGAATGCAGGTACTGCGGCTTCTTCAATCCTTTGATGGCTGCTACGCTGTTGTTAATCTGGCTCGCGAAGACGCAGATGTCCCTTGGGTTTTCTGATATCCTTGGCAGCGTCTTGATCTTGTCCAACTCAGCCAGCACCAGCGCATCAGGTCTTCCATATCTTCTTTTCAGGGCCTGCATCACTTCCAATGGAGAAGCTTCTGAAAACAGCAAACTCTTGATGGCTTCTCTTGCATTGCCCTTCAGTGCTCTTCTTAGTCGAGCCATATTCTGTACTTCGTTGAACATTGGTGCCGTGTCTTCATAAACAACCTTGAAAGCTGTCCACTCGCTGCTGTTGCCGTCGAAGTATGGTAACTCGTGGATGTACTTCGGCTGCTCGGCTGATCCTCCTCGTGTGGCAAAGGCTTCCTTCAACGCACTTGTCAGCGTTTGCAGCTCGATCGTAGCACCTTTCGTTGAGGAGTTCTCTTCAGGCTTCACTTGCAGCTCTTCTGATGGACGCTGACCTCGTAGCTCGGGTTGTTTGTCGTTACATTCTTCAAGTACTGAAGACTGGATCCAGTTCTGCACCTGTGCTGTTCGTTCTTCCAGGTCTTCATCCACGGAGTCATCATCATCGCATTGCGCCATCTCCAACCTGACGCGTGCCAGCTTCGCTGCTGCTTGTGCTTGCTCCAGTTCCAGGCGTGCTAGTTCTTCTCTGGCTTCCAGCTCGCGTCTTCTGGCTGATGAACTCGTGGTCTTCGTGGACCTGGCTCGACGACTCCTCGTGTGGCAAAGGCTTCCTTCAACGCACTTGTCAGCGTTTGCAGCTCGATCGTAGCACCTTTCGTTGAGGAGTTCTCTTCAGGCTTCACTTGCAGCTCTTCTGATGGACGCTGACCTCGTAGCTCGGGTTGTTTGTCGTTACATTCTTCAAGTACTGAAGACTGGATCCAGTTCTGCACCTGTGCTGTTCGTTCTTCCAGGTCTTCATCCACGGAGTCATCATCATCGCATTGCGCCATCTCCAACCTGACGCGTGCCAGCTTCGCTGCTGCTTGTGCTTGCTCCAGTTCCAGGCGTGCTAGTTCTTCTCTGGCTTCCAGCTCGCGTCTTCTGGCTGATGAACTCGTGGTCTTCGTGGACCTGGCTCGACGACTGACTCCCATCGGCTTCAAGGTGGCAGCAGACCTGGCAACACCCTTTGCCTGACCATCTTCTGGAGTCTTCTTTGTCGTCCCTTTCGGTGCGGCATCTTCTTTCTTCTGATCGGTAGCACCGGTCGCCGCTGTGGTCGCCGTTGTGACAGTAGCCTCCGTCGCTGAGGTATCTTCCGTTCCCGTCGTCCCTGAAGAAGTTGTACCAGTGGTTCCTGTTGAACCCGTTCCCGTTGTTCCTGATGACGCAGACGTGACTCCTTCTGACCCGGAAGCTTCCTCTGTCTGGTCCCTCTCGGAGGGGCGAGACGTGGGGCGTGAGGGGGCATCCTTCTGCGATCTCGTTACGGGGCCCATCTTCTTGAATCTTCTGGCTTCTTCTTCTTCTGTCTTCTTACAGGGATCCGGCTCGAAGGACCATAAACTGTGGCGGACTAACCCCTGTTAGGAGGTGTTGACGGTAGCGGGTTGTACCCTGCAGCTACCGAGCCCTCGGGACAGTTCAACCCGATTTTTGACGTACGCTGCCTTACTGGTTCGCTGGTCACGTACGCCACCACGCACCCCTGAATGCGTATCTTCTATGGACGACGGAGCACGTAGGAGGACCTCAGAGCGGATACCGAAGAGAAATAAAACACGTTTTTCGACTAAAAGGTTCTTCGGAGTTCGGCTTGAAGCTTTTCCTTTGTGTTCTTGACTCTTCGGTGGCACGTTTTCGACTGACATCGGACCGACTGTGGCTTTCGCTACGTCCCCGTCAGGGGGCGTGGCAGGCGGTGTCAGGGCTTCGCCCTCTGACCGCAGAGTCCAGCCGGGGCCCGTGACAACGGACCCGTCTTTCTGGTGCCTAACTAGGCTCGGCGGTTGTAGAGCTGTGTGCTCTATGTGTATGTGTTTGTATGTGTATACTGTAGGCGCGTCACGACGCTGCTGCACACAGCGCCGACTCTTCACGACATACCGGCGGTCAATCCCCGCCAGGTGAGACCCCTAGGGGAAGCCCGGCGGGAGACGACCTGCGACGAGTATGCCGGCTTGTTACGAACCTACAGTAGGAAGTGTGACCCCCGTCTAACCCGCTTCCAGAGCGAGCCGGTTACGGTTCAGACCGCAGGGACGATTTATGTGTGTGTGTGAGCGGCATTGTACTGTGTTACATCGCTCAGTGCACGTGCACCGAATAGCTAGCTTGCGCTATCCATTCGGTGCGTGAGTCTAGCGCGTGTATAGTGGCGAGTGTGTGGTCGACTCGCGTCGTGCCTATATTAACTTAGCACACGACGTTTGTCGGGGTGCGAGTAGGAATGTAGAGTCTTATTGTTTGAATAGGCCGCGTGTAGACTGGAGCGGCCTATTCAGGCGTCGATCCGGGGGTGGGGGGGGGGACTCGCTGCCCGCAATCAGGTCGCGGGGGAGTCGTCTCGCGTCAGGGGGGCGCGCATGCCATGGCGCCAGGTGCTTGACGTGGGGCCAAGCTGAGGCGTCGGCACGCGCGAACATCTCCTTCGCGAGGCGTCGCACAAACTCATCCAGGCTCTCAATCCCGAGGTCGCGTTCGATGATGTCATTCCTCACATAGCGAGGAGCGTCGACGACTCTACGCAACGCAAGATGTTGTTGCGCGCGGAGTCTGTCTCGGCTCGACTCACTAGTGAGGGCGAACCAAGCTGGGGCGGCGTACGTCAACACTGGGCGAATATACGCTTTGTATATGCCCAGTTTGACGCGCGCCGGGAGGCGGGACGAGAGCGCTGGCTTAAGTCGGTGGCGGACGACTCTACCCTGCGCGACGACATTGCGAGCATGCGGTCCCATAGTGAGCCGTCGGTCGATGGTCACACCCAGGTACTTGGCCCGGGGCGTCCAATCGACTTCGGCTCCGCTGAGTTTCAGACGTGGTGGGAGGGGCGATGAGCCAGTGATTAGTGCCTGCGTTTTACTCACGTTAACCGACAGCCGCCATTTGGCGAGCCACTCCGGAATCTGGTCGAGCGCGCGCTGCATCTTCACCGCCGCGTACTTCGCGTTCATGGAGGTGGTAATGTACGCGGCGTCGTCTGCATACAGCGCGAGCGTGGCGTCCTCAGTTGTTGGGATGTCGTCGGTGTAACGTGAGTAGCACGCCGGCGAGACGCAGCTACCCTGCGGCACGCCCGCACGGATGGGCCGGGGGGCGGAGAGCGCCCCGTCGACCACCACTCTGAAACACCTGTTAGACAGGAAAGCTTGGACCACTTTAACGATTCTACGGGGCGTGGGAGAGGTGGCGAGTTTGTAGACTAGCCCCTCGTGCCACACACGATCGAAAGCTTTTTCCATGTCGAGGAATACTGCCACTCCGTACTCCTTCTTGTTCATCGCTGATGACAGGAGGTGCAGTACCCTCGACAACTGGAGCGTCGTGCTGTGCTCCGCCCGAAACCCGAATTGTTCTGGCCGCGGAGAGATGTGCGGGGTGAGGTGTCGCAGCAGGAGTTGCTCGAACACCTTAGAGATTGACGGCAGCAGTGTGATTGGCCGATAGCTCTCCGGCTTCAGTGGGTTCTTTCCCGCCTTGGGCAGCATTATGACGCGCCCTTCCTTCCAGGATGTTGGGAAGACCCCCGTGCGCAGTATCCCCGTGAACAGGCGCGCCAGGGCCGCAACAGTACGGTACGGCAGGTGGCGCAGCGCTGTGTTGGTGATACCGTCAGCACCGGGGGCCTTGCGAGGCTTCGTGCGTTGGATGGCGCGTCTAACTGCGCCAGGCGAGAAGAAGACAGGATCCTCTTCGGGGGCTATCGGTGTCGCGAAGTAGTCTCTAAGGTGTTGCTCGACTGCTGCGACATGGTCATGCTCGGTGGTCGGGTTTGGGCTGAACTGTCGCTCCAGGTGCTCTGCAAAGACTTCCGATCGGTCCTCAGCTACGTACTTGAGGGCCCCGTCGTTTGCTAGTAGGGGGCGCACCGGAGCTGGGGTATTTGTGAGCTGGCGGCACAGTCTGTGTGTCGCCTGGCAGTCACATGCTGCGGCGTCTATTCGTTCCTCCCAGCTCTCGGCGGCTATGGCCTCTAACTCGGCCTTCACCTTCGCCGCGAGACGGTTAAGCTGCGTCTTTATGGTGGGGCAACGTAATTGTTGCCACTGCTTGCGTAGGCGCCTCCTTTGGGCGACCATGGCTTTGATTCGTGGAGGTAGGGGGGGCTGCAGCCCTCTCCCCTGTGGCTGGTGAGTCGTTGACGCCTCTTCAAGGGCGCTTTGCACGCAAGCAGTGACGTCATCGGCGAGTAGATCGACGTCTGCGGCGGTAGAGACAGGCCGAGTGGGCGTTGTGGTCTCAAGCTTTTCAGCGTACACGGTACACGGTGAGAGGGAAGAAGTCACTGATACCCCAATGTCCCCAACCCCATCGATGGAAGAACTGGAGTTGGTGACCAGGCCCCAGCGACGCAGACGGAGCTCGGACGAGGCACCTGAAGGAGCGAAGCGCTACTGTGGCACGCGCTCGCCCCCTCATAATATGGACAAGGACAGTGAGGTAAGTGGCCTACCCACTAATAATACGAGTGTTAGAAGTGCAACCCCCCCGCCCGCCACCACCGATTCGAACTCGGCACCGGCAAAGGGCTCAAAAACGAAGAAGCCGCGCTACCCTCCGCTGGTAGTGGAGAGACTCCCTAACTGGGCGAGCCACTTCAGGGAGATCGCCGCCAAGCTGGGCCGGCCACCCAATGCCCGCCCTTATGGCACCGGTGTTCGCTTCTCACCGGAGTCTGAAGAGGAATATCGGCTGGTCCAGCGGTACCTAACGGTGCTGGAGAGGGAGAGTGGCGTGAGTTGGTTCGCCTACTCCCTGCCTGCGGAGAAAAATTTTAAGATCGCCATCCGGGGGTTGCCAGCTGACACTGCCCCTCAGGAGATACAGGAAGAGCTCCGCGTACTGGGATACGAGCCGGAGTATGTGCGCCATATCAGAGGGCGCCAAGGGAAACCCGGCTGCGTGTTCCACGCCGTGCTACGGCGCACGGAGGACGTGCGCCGTATTTATGACACCTCCGTATTTATGAATATGCGTGGTGTCAAAATAGAAGCATGGCGAGGCAAACGTGGGCCCGCACAGTGTCATCGGTGCCAAAAATTTAGGCACTCATCACACCAATGCCACCGCCCGCTCGCCTGCGTTAGATGTGGAGAGGGGCACACCGCCAGAGACTGCCCGCGACCCAGAGAGGAGCCAGCCACCTGCGCCAACTGCGGTGGCTCGCATCCGGCGTGTCACGTCAGGTGCCCCGTCTTCCAACGGGAAATAAGGAACAGGCGTGCGGGGACTGTCGCCATCACATCGTCCTCGACACGCCGACAGCAACCACAGCCACCACCAGAGGTCCAGGAGCATGAGAGGGACCAGGGCGTGTCACTGATGGCGGCAGCAAACGGGCCCACCGTACGCGGAGGGGCCACACCATCCAAGCGGAGGAAGCGGAACCGTGGGGGCAAGAAGGGTCAACCCAAGCCCCCCGCGACCCAACAGGAGACAGCAGTCCCGAAATCTGCCCCCCCCCCGAGGGGATCGCAGGTCGTGAAGGGGAAGAAAGGCGCACAAAGTGGCGCCGGCAATGCGCAAGCAAAACGCGCCCCCATCACCTCCACCACCACCACCAGCAGTGCCCCAAGTGGGGCCCCCAACTCCGAGATCACGACCTGCGCCATCCAGCTGCTGATGGACCTGATCAAGGCCATCAGACAGGGGCAGAGCCCGGAGCAGGTAATCCTAGACGGCCTGGCCAAGTTACTCACCTTGTGTCATGGCTAGGTCGTTGAGGGTGTTACACTGGAACGCCCGCGGCCTTCGGGACAAGGTCGCCCCACTCCGCCATCTCCTGAGGGAACAAAATATCGACGTGGCGCTGATAAACGAGACGCACCTGGGACCTGAAGATAGGGCAAAGTTCCCAGGTTTCCTCGTTTACAGGAAGGACGAAAGGTCGGCCCACAACACTAGGTACCGTGGTCTGGCAGTACTAGTGAATAGAAGAGTCGTCCATCAGGAGGCCCCCTCGCTGTCGCACAGCTCGCTCTACGTGCTGGGCGTTCAACTCCATGTTGCCGGCGAGGACATTCGCTTGTACGCGTGTTACAAGCCGCCCTCAGTTCAACTAGACCTGACCGAGCTGAGGGCCACACTATCCGCCGCCGAATCACCGGCAATGCTCGCCGGTGACATGAACTGCAAGCATCCCGCATGGAACGCCCTGCATATGAACAACGAGGGGAGACGGCTCTTCGATGACGCGGAGGCCCACGGATACACAGTGTCCGGCCCTGAGACGCCCACACACTACCCGGACAACCCGCTACACATGCCTGACGTGCTGGACATTGTGATCCATACAGGGCTACGCTGTCAGATCACGCAGCAGGTCATTGACGACGAGCTACAGTCCGATCACCATCCTGTACTCGTCGTCCTATCGGGGATGCCGACCCGATTGAAGCCGCTAGCGCCACGTCGATCAACGGACTGGACATCGGACCGAAAAATGGCCCGTCTTATATACCCCGCTAAGTTCGGTTAACGGGAACCGCGTATTTTACTCTAAATTTACATTCAATTTCGCTTTAATTTCGCTTCAGCCGAACCCTTTCTGACGCCGTATTTATTTATTGTTTCACAAAACCATGACAATATATACATCAAAATGTCGGTTACAATCTCTACTTTTACATGAAACAATAATATATCACATATATTTGCACATAAAAAGTTTCTAGAACAAAAACTGTAAAATATTCTAGTTCGACCACATTCTTGAACACAAAACTTCTCATATCTTTTCCAATAAGATTCTAACTAGGATTCTAATTGCTATAATATCATTTTCTAGACAGATCCTAACTAATTACATAATGTTCTTGCTAATTAGTCATCAAATAAAAAGTCTCATTTTCAAATTCTAATTACGTAAAAGATCGCGAACATTTTAGAATTTCAACTTTATCTAAATCCTTGCAAAATGAGATCAATTGTTACTAATAGCTTCTATTAGACTAAAAAACACTAATTAACAGCAATAGAATATTATCACCAAGTAATAACACAAGTTAAATCCTTATCATTACTACAACATATAAATTTCACGATTTCTTCACCAAGATCGATTTTTCTTACAAAAACTTTTTAGAATCTTATATACATCGTTATTCCCGACCTCACTAATTAATGAAGGTGCTAATTACAGACAGAATAAAGACAATAACACAAATTGTATTCTGCCAACCACAATAAAACATAAAAATCGTTAGAAATACGATAGATGCTACTTATTTATACACTTAAATTAGCAAAACTCAGTCTTTATCAATAAAACCTAATGAGTTACTAACTAATTAATCCAAATAAACATTTAACAAGTGAAAACATCCTATCCTAAACATATAAAACATGACAAAAAACTACTTGCGTGTTAGGTGGTCTCAACCACTACTTGCGCCCTGGTGCCGGCATGGGACCCTCGTCGCCGACAATCATAATTATATTAAATTCACTAGCTGACCCGGCGAACTTCGTACCGCATAACAGTCAATGAATGTAATACCTAAGTTAAGTAATATATGAAGTTACACACAATTTTAATGTATAATAGTTATCTACACTAAACTAAACTTTTACAGATTTATTATAAATAGTAAGTACCTAAATGTCCTGGTACTCTTGCAGATGGAAATTTCACACAAGAAAATTGTATATTTTTTTTATCATTTTCTTTGTAACGACACTTCACATAATAATATGCTTGTAATAATTTACCTTTATTTCTACAAACCACGCTTCTGATAGCTACCTATCATGACGTAGGTAGGTACCGAATAGTCAGAACTAACTAACACGCGTGTACTGCGTACGGTGCAAGCCAAATTCAACCTTCAGCACTACATTTACAGCATAACTTAGGGGCGCTGCACACGGCTAAGATAGTATAATATTTTATCTTAAGATACAATATCGCTCGCCATACAAATTCATCTTAAGATACGAAAATATGAAATATTATTTATTATCTTCGTCGTCCATTGAATTGTATGGCGAGCGATATTGTATCTTATGATAAAATATTATAGTAACTTAGCCGTGTGCAGCGCCCCTTAGTGAACTCCACTGCAGGTGACGTAACCTACGACAAACTTATTATTTGCGGTTGGTACAGTAATCGGGTCTAGGGATCGAACCGCAAAATTAAGTTTGTTTTTTTATTGTATATTCTTTTCCGGGATAAAAAGTACCCAGTGTGGTGGCCAGGACATTAAAGAATAATTATACCAAGTTTCATGGTAATCGAACCGGTAGTTTTTGCGTAATGCCTGAAAAAACATACAGACAAACAGACAAACAAAAATTTTTTTAATCACATTTTTGGGAAAGTGTCGGTCTAGTAGCATTTTTTTTTTTTTGATATTTTCAATGTACAGAATTTTCACTTCTACAGATTTATTATAAGTATAGATTACAAATAATAATTTCGGTGGCTAGAACATACAAATATTCGTTCGTGTGTCCACTACCCACCTCCCGAGTCATTGTTATACAATGCGTCCCAAATAAGAATAGGATCGATTGCCATGTTGTGACGTCACGTCATACTGTCAAATCGAAGAATTATTATGGTGAGCAAAACAAGATTTTTTTTTAAATTTAATTTATTTACGAACTGTGAACGAAAATAGTTTAATCAGAATCCAGTTCTTCAGTTTTACTCATCTCTGAGTTCTTCAATTTAGCCCAGTTTCTTGTGGTTTGACAGTATGACGTGACGTCACAACATGGCATTCGATCCTATTCTTATTTGGAACGCACTGTACTTAAGTATTGTTGACTTGTGTTCATGCCCAAAACAGAGTATGCGTACCATACTTAGAATTTAAAAATTATTGTACTTCTTCTTTTTTCGATTCGATGGTAAACTCGTCAAACTTTTTGGGCCCAATAGGTGGCTACATTAATAGCAGAATCGGTAGCACTCATCAAATCCTCCAGAGTGCAGGTGTATGGGCACTTGGGGCATTCTAGTATGTGGCTCATGTTTTGAACAGGAGCATTTATTTATTAGCAATTATTGTACGACTTTCGTATAACCATAATCCAGTATCGATAAACGCCGGGGCATGTGTAAGACGGAGCCTCCACGCTGATTTTCAGCACCAGCCGTAAAGTAAAGTACATTAAAATTACACGACAATTAAGGTCTAATTTGCCTATTTCGCAGTTATGAGGTATTTACTATAAATAAGCCATCGCCATTTAATAAGCCATTTGTGTAATTTATTTCATCACTACTGCTCTCAAAACGGTGAAGGAAAACATCGTGAGGAAACCGGCATGTCCTAGAACCAAAAATTCGAAGACATGTGACATCCACCAACCCGCACTGGGCCCGCGTGGTGGATTACGGCCCATTCTCTCTCCTAGAGAGGAGGTCTGAGTCCCAGCAGTGGGAACATTATAAGGCAAACTATACTATGCTATAAGCCATCGATATGCTGGGTCCTTGACACCGAAAGTGAAAATAATCAAAACAATTCGTAAAATTGATAAACGTCAAAGTGATTTCATGAAAATATAAAATAGTGTAAAACTAAAATAAAAATGTACGCCTACCTATTGAAAAATGTATGTTTTTTTTAGGGTTCTGTACCTCAAAAGGAAAAAACGGAGCCCTTATAGGATCACTTTGTCGCCCTTCTGTCTGTATGTCTGTGAAGCTCCTTTATCACTGGAACACGTGAAGCTGTGAAAAAGAAAACTTGTGAATTATCGAAAAAAAAAGGTACGGCCGTTTAGGTCGCAAAAAACGTACATTTCGACACTCTCAAGGGAATCCAAATTCATAGGGTACTTGCCGTTGATCTAGAATCCTAAAAGGCATGAAGCAATGTCTTATAGCACAAGTATAGAAAAAAATCTGAATCAACTGTAAATTTGTAGTTACGTCACAAAAAAAATATTTTTTTGTGATTCGGAAAAATTTTCTTAACTTAATTCGGGAATTGAACTGTTTTCATAGTTTTTTTCCCAAGCACAGAAGAAATGATCGTGCTCATCACACAAACATTTGTCCTGAGTGGGAATCGAACCCACGACCTCTGGCATAGCAGTCAGGGTCGCTAACCACTAGAACAACAGGCCAGTCAAGTTAAGTTTATACAGAACCCTCAGTGCGCGAGTCCGACTCGCACTTGCCCGGTTTTTTTTTACTTCCGCGTTGCTGAAGTTACTGGCAGAATCTAGTTATAAATAAAACCATTGCTACATCGTTATATATTTTATTAATAATTAATAATAAAATTAAAATGCAATACTAAACATTTCATTATTATTTACAATCACAACTCAACTGTGTCATTAAATCTAGCTTTTGTTTTTCGTTACATTCAAATACATAAATTGTTAACCCTTTAAACGTCTACGTCGCAAATATCCGACAAACACTATAGCGACGTTTATTCCTCCACGGTCGGACATCCACGACCAAATACACCATCTCGTCAGCTCTTCTGTCACATAGGGGGATTGAAGAGCTTTTAATATGATTATTTTTATTGTGCTTTTGGGTAATATTGACTGGTCTACACTGTGCTTACATAATAAATCTATTAATACTGTAATATGGAAATATTGTAACATCAACCACGTTTTTTAAAAGAGTAACCATGGAATTTCTTGCCGGTTCTTCTCCATAGGAAAGACCAATTTGGAACCGTGCACTAGCTTCTGACGTTTTATAAGTGGCCATGTAGGCCTATGTGAAATAAAAATATTTGAATTTTGTTTTTTTTTTTTAAACTAGATGGTGTACTCAGTCGCAAACATACGACCCTGGCGAATAGGATGTGAAATCACTCGTCAGACCAATGCGACGCAAGCGGTTGAAGGGTTAGACTAAAAAAAAATACAGAGTATGCAAAACATTTGACAGAAGTTATTTCATATTTTGATGAAATAGCTATTCAAAGACTGAAAAGTAGAAAGGGAATCGTTTGTCTTGGTATGGTCATGTGAAGAGGAGGGATGAAACGCATGTTACTAAAAGAGTTATGAGTTTACATGTGGATGGATGGAGAGGGAGAGGGAGACCAAAGAAAAGATACATAGATTGTGTGAGAAGTGATATGAAAAAAAAGGGAGTTAGTGATAGCGTGACGAGTGGCAGTACAGAATGGAAGAAAAAAAACGTGTTGCACCGACCCTAAATAAAACGGGACAAGGGCAGGAAGATGGTAATGAGCTATTCAATAGGGTTAGATAATCTGAGAGGATTGTGTTCATGATTTTAATGATTATAATTAAAAAATAAATACGTGTCACGGTCGCCAATTATATTTTAATCAACATACCAACCTGTTAAATGCAAAAACTTAAAAAATTTGAATTGACTCTGGAAAAATATTCAACGAAGCTGTAATACTTAAATAAAAATCAAATATCAATCTACAAAGCCTCGAGCACAGGCGCAGGGTAGCCAGCCTTTCGGTATTTTACAGGTTGCATTTTAGAGAGTGAGCGCGGAAATTGTGTGACTTAATTCCGCCATCTCCTTTCTACCATCGGACAACCCGACGTACGGCGACTATCCCCCTTACGTTGTTGAAACTTGAACGGTCCGGACCGAGCTTCGTCGTTTATATCGCGTACATAAAGGACTGGAACGATTTAACTGGTGCGGTCTTCACGTCCAACTATAATTTAGGTATCTTCAAGGCTGAAGTGAATAGGCTCTTAATAAACTAGTGCGCCTCACCATCAATGAGTGCATCACTGCTTACCATCAGGTGGGATTGCAGGCAAGTACTGGATTAAATAAATTAAAAAAAAAAACTGTTTTTTTTTGTCCATTACCTATTTAGGCACTTGTCTCACCGCCGACGATAAGCGAGAAGTGAGCAGAGCTAGAAATTAGAAACGAGTTTGCGAGCAGCGAGAATCGAGTGATTTTGTGGTATAAACGATTGTTCAAATGAGACGGATGATTTCTCCGACTACTCGGGTGGTCCTGCACAAAGCTGTACACGCTATGCACATGTTGTAACTGCCAAGCGTGTATCACTCAGTGATAAAATAGCCAATGGGTTTTCGCTTCCTCGCTGGTAGTGAAACAATTGCCTTATCCTGTAGCTGCTTTCTGCAAGTATAAAAACCAAATCTCCTATAGCTTTAAAACCTGGTCTTAGTCTTCTAAAATGCCATCAGAACCTTATACAGTGGAACTTGGTTAAGTGGACTCTGAATATGTAAGATCTCTTTGCTACTGATAATAAATAAAACAAAATAACAAGAAAATTTGTCGGCTCTATACATTAAATGTACATAAAATACTTTTATTCCACAAAATGTATGCAAAACTTTCAACGAACAGACATTCCAATACTTTTACACAAATACTTAAAAATTACGTATAAAATATTTCAAATGTACCTACAGTATATTTATCTAGCGATCTTTAACAATTTTTAAAATATATTCCTTAACATTAATTTTCAATCTAGACCGTATCTTGAATGTACAGATTGACATAATGTACAGATGTGACAAAAAATATGTATACATGTTGTAAAATTATTTATTGAAACAATAATTGTAGTCCGAGTATCTGAAAATTATTCTTGTTCCAATCCTACAAAATGGTGATTTCATTTAAAATTTTACACTTATAAGTCATGCTGTACGTTCAATTCTAGTGCAATTTTGGCAGTATTTAATTTATTTAAAAAAAACCTTTTAGTTCCAAAATGCTTGTTACCATATTATTAATTGATGCTTTTGATTGAGGTGGGAAATCATCAAGTAATTACGCCCGATCTAGGTGGAGACAGAGGAAGTTTCAGACTTTAGCTGACTACAACCCATCTGTGTCCCTTCGGTTGCCCTTTGCGTTTCAAGACCGTGATAACTCTATCTATTTAGGCATGGCACATTCCGCACTTAGTCCTATGTGGACCGTGTACGTGGCCATGGTGGCCATAACCTTAGGTGGGGTCATTCCAACCAGCCCACCTCTCTTCAAAAACAGATTAGGCTCCTTAGGGTTTTCAGGGCATCAATAAGGGAGTTCGGGGATCCTAAGGTTCGTGTGCGTATTTCAGTGACACCTGTGGAGTCTAGGAGCACATGTGCAATTGTCTCCTCCTTGACCGTGGTAACTCTTTCGAATAACCATACAGCAGCCCACAATAATTTTTAATATTATTTTCGCTAAGTGTTAAAAATCACAATCAATGACATTTGACAGCTAACTTTATACCAAAGAATTGGACTTTTACGGCAGATTTTATTTAAAAAAATTCACCCTGAGCCTGGGCAATAATACCAACCCTCACTGGGACTACGTAGTGAGGAGTAGAGAGGAGGCCTGAGTCACAGCAGTGGGAACATTATAAAGCTGATAACCTACCAGACAAAGGGAGTATTTGCAGTGCTGGAAAGAGTTTTCACATAGCTGTACCACTACATTAACTTTTAATAGCTATTTTTCAAAGCTAGGTACATATTATGGATACGAAGTCCTCTAAGGTCGGTGTCTGCCAAGAGGTACAGCCCTGACATGCGAAGGGTAACTGAAAAAACACAGCTGAGTTTTATTAGTCAGTAAGAGTCTGACACTCCTTTTCATCCCAACTTGAGCAGGAGGAGTTATTTTATTAAACTTCCTACCCTCAAAAAACGAAAATACATTTTGAAACACATACATCAAGGACTTTCCTTTTTATACAAACTATAAATACATTTCTAGCTGCAAATGTCATATTATGCTGGTCTTACTTGAAAATGAAATGAATGTTAAGTGATCTATAATATTGGCACAAGATTTTGGCATAAATATCAACTATTTCATCACACTGCATCTGCCTATCCTGTGTTGTTTATCTCTATACTGACTTGAGCTACACGACTACTGACAAATTCTTGCACTGACTGGACAGGTCCACTCAAATCTGTGTGGTTATTTCCTCAAATAACCAGCTCCGACACCAATCTGCATGCTTCTCATATGATTTGACCATTATGAGCTTTAAAAGAGACTTTGACCTCTGAGATTATTTCAGTGTTTCTTCTCAGGGTAGTCAGCTAGGAAACACCGCCCTCATCTAGTTTAAGTTGACGAAAAAAGTGGTGGGTAGAAGTGTTTTTTTTTACCTATTTGCAAAAGAAATATGCATTTATCACTTGGTTTTGCTTGACGTCGTAGTTCTATTCAGTATTCTAATATTAAGATTGAAATCCTTTATTGAGGTTGAGGAGCTAAGTAATAACAGCCATAAGGGTCAATGTCTAAGGTTAAGCAAATACTGCCGATGCCAGTTTGTGGATGGTTGATCCCCCAACGTGAAGAACAATGTTGCCACCATATCGCTGCCTGCAACGTCTACCACCATTTTTATTGTTACTAATGTGTTTTTGTGTCTAGTTAAACTTACTTCCCTCCTCTGTAAAAAATAATAATATTAAAAATTTAATCTTTACAGATGACGTACTTATTGGCGTTGTGTAACCTCTAAATATTAACCGATTATGGTGAGATTTGGTATAAGAGGAATCGAGCAAATTCAATTAAAAATCGAAAATTAAAAAAAAACACCCTACCCTATAATATAGCTACATTCCTTTAACAGTTCAGTTTAGATCGTCAAATGGATAGCATTAAGAGCTCGTGGGAGTACTGCAGATCATGCCATCTGCAGCTATCAATAGTTTTCGACCACTACTTATACCAATATTACAACAAATACTTAAACTATATACAATAATTAAATAAGAACACAGTTTTATTTGTATTTACTTTGTAATAATATGTCTAATTTAACTATCGTCGTATCATTTTTCTTATAAATTCGTTGCCGGTTAAAATACAGGTATAATAGCTGTACAAGATGCAGGTTTGAATCTGCAAAAAAAAGTTCAGAAAGCAATCATGTTAGTTAGTGATTCTCCCTGAATCAACAATAATTTTATTGTTGATTCGGGGTAGGTATTTTTTTAATTCTTATTTACGGAAATCGATAGAAGCGTTTCGTAGAGTAAGTGGGCGGAGCCTCGTACAGGCTACCGCACTCACGCACACAGTGACAGAATGCAAATAAATCACAACGTGATTCTGTTTTTTTAAGAGGTTTATTAAGAGAATAGTTCTGAATAGCACTAAAAATTTTTTTTTTTAAATACTAAAACTAAATATATTATTATGATTATTTAAGAGTATTATAACAACCTCCTAAAATTTTGTGCAGATTTAAAACTGCACCTTGTATTTAATATCGGTGACTGACATTCGAAATAAATGTACAGATTCTGTCATTTTGACCGAAATGTACAGATTGACTTAAAGTGAAAGCCCGATCATGGCCATGTTTTCATTAAATGACGTCGAACTCGATATATTTTGTTTTTAGTGTATGAGAGCCTTATTAAGTCGAGGAATTGCTATTTGCTAAGTTTATGTCTCTAACTAAAGTGTTTAGGTACGACGCTACACTTAAGCACTAAAGTTTTACTACATGAATAGTCTAAATTAGGTTGATGTTAAGGCAACAGTTTGGCTAAGTTCAATAACGTGGAATGTACGATTTAAGCAACTACAATTTCCTTAACTTAATAATGCTATCATACACTAAAAAACAAAAAAAAATAAACTAAAAATGTTCAGTTGAGCGCCATCTAGCAAGCACAGGGACATGCTCGAACTCATAGCTTTCACCTTAATATCGGTAACAAACAATGGAAATAAATGTACAGATTTTGTAATTTTGATCAAAATGTACAGATTGACTTAAATAGTATGTAAACATTTTATGGAGTAGGCCATTAATTTACTATTAAAAATATACAGATCCACCAAATTACAGATTTTTGGCTTAAATATGTTTTGGCCTTTTCAAGAGTTACTTGTCTACGATTTCTATGTTTTGATAACGCAAATATCGTTCTTGACAGTTAAGTCACTTATGTATAGAAAATCATTGCAAGGTGCTCATCGTTTTTATCGTGCAGTATGGTAATTTTGTTATTTTTTATTTTTTTTAATTCTTGATAGGTTCGCACTTGACCACTATCTCACCTGATGGAAAGCGACGTTGCGGTCGACGATGGAGCACGCTTACCTAGAAGTAACCTATTTACTTTTGACTTAAAGATTCCCGGGTTGTAGCCATCAGGAAACAGATTCCGGCAAGGAATTTCACTCCTTAGCTGTACGCTCAATGAATGTGTTCCCAAAACGTTTCGTGCGTATAGCTGGGATGTCCACAATGTACCGGTGGCGCATTACCATACGCCTGGTGGTCCGATGATGGAACGGGCTAGGAGGAATTAGGTTATGAAATTCCGATGCACACTCCCCGAAATGCAAACGGTAGAAAACCAACTCGGCGTCGATGCTCAAGACTTTGAAGCCTCGACTCAACGAGTGCATCATTGCCAATGATCCTCCTGGCTCGCCTCTCAATTGGGTCAAGTGCATCAAGCTATTATCGGGCAGATCCGTCCCAAAGATGAGAGCAGTACTCCATACACGGTCGAACTTGCGCTTGTTATCTACAAAAGTATGCTTAGCATACTTAGAACCAAAGTAAGAACTCAAACATACGAGCGTCATGTTGCCAACGGCAGAGGTAACTGCAGCCGTCGTCATTCAAACTTTGAAGATCAGTGGCAGCTCTTGGGAATTGAAATTTCCTCAGACCTTAACTTTGGGCGGTTCATTGAGTCCGAAGCCAAGGTAGCAGCTTGGAAACTTGGCGTACTTGCAAAGGTCCGGCGGTACTTCACACCAGGACAGCTTTTAATGTTATACAAAGCACAGGTCCGTTCTTGTATATACGGGCTGGTGCAGCAAAATATTAATTGGGCTAAAAGGGCTAATTGGTGAACCAGATCTGGTTTAGTCCAATCTACAAATCCTTGAGTAAAGCCGTAGGGTAGCCAGCCTTTCGGTGTTATACAGGATGCATTTTGGAGAGTGTGCGCAGGAATTGCATGACTTAATTCCACCAACTCATTTCTACCATCGGACAAACCGAGGAACGGCGAGTATCGACCCTTACGTTGATAAAAATTAGTGCGCCTCACCATCGTGTGTATCAAGTGTCACTATAGGTCGACGGTAGTTACCTCTGACGTTGGCAACATGCCGTTAGTATGTATGAGTTCTAAACAAACTAAATGCTTACATTTTTTTATTATTTTAGGACCCATGTGCTGAGTCTTCGGCACCAAAAATTTAACACCTGCGATCTAGTCCTTTCTTCCTGACATAAATTACCACACCACATTCTAAAAACTATGACCACTTAACAACATAAAACCGGTCTTACAAGTAATACCACACACCAAAAAACCTTTTCAAAACTTCACTCCATCAATAACATCTTTCTTTAAACTTCTAAAGTCAAAATCCACTCACAGAGTTTTATCATTTTATTTTTTGATTGTTAAAATCGTAAGTCACTTTTTTAGGCCATTTTTAAGTTAAAACCACGTGCTTTTTAGTAAAGGCTACGCAACTATCTGCACGTGTTTCTTCTCCCGCGGTTCCTTTAGAACGTAGGAAGTCGTTCTTCTTAGGGATCCGACAGAATCTGAAAAGATAAAAATGGTATCAAAACAAATCCGAACTGATATGCCTATGTTGAAGTAAAAAAAGGCTGCAGTTGTGGTTTCGTCCACGAAACAGAACTGGGCCTAGTTTATCTCCCTGAGGAACACTTACTGTGTAGTGCCTGCGGGCGCTGAGCGCGTGGGACGCGGGCGGGGGACGCGGGCGCGGAGGCGGGACCGCGCCCGCCGCGCCGCTACGACCAGCGCAGCTCTTTCAACTCCACGCTGCTACTGCGAGAGTGCTGGAACAATATTATGATGCATGATATCAAAAGCTTTGTCTAAACACAATCAGCTTACTAGTACACAAGGCATCTTTCAGTGAGAGAAAGTGATATGTAATACGCCTCGTCTGAGGCAATGTGTTAGACAGTGTTCCTACTTCTAAAGTACCGACTTACTGTGAGACCACGCAGGCACAGTGATGAGTGATGGAACTCGCAAAATATATTCTAATTCATGAAGAAAATCATGTGGGGTTATGCGATCATGGCGTCATATGGGATTACGGTTAGTAACATTGAATCCTATCCATCATAACTTTTCTATACTTTAAATCTTTTTTTTTTATTTTGACTGGTAAAAAAGATCTTGACTTTAAAATAAATAAAAGAAAATATTGTACCTTAAAATCCTTCCCTTACAACTTACCTGATATCTAGAAGTAGCTGGAGGCACATGTGTGGCTGGCGAGCACCTGGAACACCCAGGTCTGAGCACTGTCCTGCTTGAGGAACCACCCTGCATGGCTGTTCTTAATTCCTGAGAAAATATATTTTTTAATGATATAACCTAGTGCTTGACGCTATCCCACCTGATGGTAAGCAGTGATGCAATCGGTGATGGTGAATTGCACTAGTTTATTACGAGCTTATTCACTCTATATTGTTGTGAAAGAAAAGTCAGCTAGTTTATCAGTTTGCAACTAAATAGGTTACACTTATTTAATAGTCTGAGGTCCATAATTAATCTTAACCATATTCATCATGAACAGAGCAGTGAAAACCTAGTAGTAACGGTCGGACTTATCCACAACTTACAACTAAGTTGTGGATTTACTTTTTATAATTTATTTCATCACCACTGCTCTCACAACACTGAAGGAAAATATGAAAATACGTGAAAGTTTGAAGACATATGACCCCTACCAATCCGGGCTATTATTTGGGCTTTATGGATTATGTATGGCCCATTCCCTCACCTAGGGAGGAGACCGGACTCTCAGCTGTTCATGCTATTACTTTGCTATATGACCATCACGACAGAACATAATTATATGGTGTTTCCAAACGACACAATAATTTCCAGACGACACAAAAGTACCACCACACCACACCACCACACCGTCACCTATCACAGTGTTCTCTTTTTTAACCCAAAGGTTGACTGGTAGAGAATGCCTTGTTGCATTAAGTCCGTCGATGTACCACGACTCTATATGATGTTTAAATTAATATATAAAATCATTAGTCGGGGGGCACACTATTTCTATGCATCAGTTCTATGCCCCAGCTCTTTCCTTTTTATATGTCGTGGCCAGATCTTAGAAATTAATCACTTCATGATATAGCCAAGTAAAACTGGCCAGACCGTTTTAAACGTTAAAGTTTGATGACGTTTCAATTGTTTCGCCTAGTTTCTTTAAACCTTTTATTATCATAGAAATCCTACATCAATTATATGGCCAAACAAGGATTGATATAGCATCAAATGTTAACGTTTAAACGATCAGCCCCCCCTAGCCAAAACACACAGCAAAGTGAAAAACCAGCTTCTGCGGCTTCCCCTACGTGAAAGTCGGTTTCTCCATACAAACTTTGGATCCCTATTTCATCCCCTTAAGGGGCGAATTTCGTAAAATCCGTTCTTAGCGGATGTCTTCACCCTATAAGGAGCCTACCTGCCAAATTTTAAGTTTCTAGGTGTTTTACTTTCTAAGATTTCGTGATTAGTGAGTGGTATTTCGCTTTTATTATCATAGATTTATCTGGATTCCTCGTCATCGACCATTATTTGATCAAACACAGCATTTGAAAGGCATTTTCCCATAATTATTTAGTTCTACGGCTCGATGATTTCACTGAGCCGTGGAAGAACCTCTTTCCTGAGGACGCGTGGCCATTTCCCGCGAGGAAATCTTTAAACAGCGTTCGCACTCAGGTCGGCACCAGCAAAGCCAATCTCCACAGGTGAGTCATCAAATCCTGACTTCTTCCTCTCTGGGTGTAGTGAGAGGAATTATGAGATTTTCACTGACTAAAACCCACCCTATATACCTTCAGTTGCCCTTTGAGTTCTAAAGCCACGGTCACTTTTTCGAACAACTCCGTAAAAATTATCAGAACCTCAGTATCTGTTAGATCCAACTGACCTGTCCCATTTCACTGCATAGCGACTGCCTTCCTTGCGTGGCGTTCTTCTTAGTGTTCCAACAGAATTCCAATATCGCCACAACTATTGCCAGAGCCAGACCGCATAGCAGAGTTACAAATACACCACCTAGAAAAAAAACGATGTGTGCTTGAAACCTTACGATAGAAGTAGAAACTTCATCAAGGAGATGTTCGTCTTCCTGCCCTATTCCCGTGTTTATAAGGGTTCGGCGTGTTATATTTTTTTGCTCCAGGCTTTGTAGATTAGTGTTAACCAAATATTGATCACCAATTAGCCTCTTTGCTCGCTTTTCCACTGAGTCCTAAGCTACCGCATGGCATTTTGCATCATCTTCCTGCCCTTGTCCCGTGTTATTTGGGGTCGGCGCAACACGTTTTTTTCTTCCATACTGTCCTGTCACCCGTCATGCTATAACTAACTCCCTTTCCTTTATATCACTCCTCACACAATCCATCCATCTTTTCTCTGGTCTCCCTCTCTCTCCATCCATCCACATGTATACTCATTACTCTTTTAGTAACATGCGTTTCATCCCTCCTCTTCACATGACCATACCAAGACAAACAAGGGAAAAATAGTAATCGTTCGGCCGACTTCATCATCATCATCACTTCAGTTGAAACACGTCCACTGTTGGACATAGGCCTCCCTCAAGTGTCGCCACAACAACTGGGCTTGTGCGTCTTGCGTTCATCGGATTCCCGCGACTCTTACCAGATCATTGGCGTACTACGCAACACTGGATTTTCTGTATAGTGGGTGCGTTCACTAACATTTAAACTCACATATATTCTTAAGACTCCCAGGGCCAGAACAACTATAATAATAATAATATTGCACAACTTTCACACAACGCCATCTCGTCCCAAACAAAGCAGAGCTTGTGTTATGAGTACTAGACAACTGACAAACATACTTATACACATGTTATAGATAAATTACACCCAGACACAGAACAAATGATCGTGCTCATCACACAAACATTTGTCCTGGGTGGGAATCGAACCCACGACCTCCGGCATAGCAGTCGAGGCCGCTGACAACTAGGTCAACAGTCAATTTTTGGCCATACAAATATTTGTTATATTTCGTAATCGAACGAACGAATATCCAGCGCAACTTGCCCTCACTTACATTTCTATTGATTTTTTAAAATTTGTTATAGACAAAAACACACGCTTAGCGCAATAAATTGGAAAGAAACAATGTCTAAGTCTAGCGACACATCTACGGAAAATATGCTATGTAATGCGTTTTAAAATTACCAGCAATATATTACATAGATCAATCAGTACAGGGTGTTTTTATGGCCGACAATTACTACGACCCGATACTGACAAGAAATTTTTGCATTTTCGTACTGAAGGTGAAGACACTGACTGACGTTGTCAATAGCACCTTCAACTGTCGCCAACACCAATTATCATACACAAAAAAAAAAAACTGGGCAAGTGCGAGTCGGACTCGCGCACCGAGGGTTCCGTGCAAACTCACCTATAAACATAATTGATTTCTTGAAATCGTTTCTCATAATTTCATTGTTAATTTTTATGTATTTATCTAAGTATATCATATATAGTCATAGTCGGCCTTTTAATGTTCCCACTGTTGGGACTCAGGCCTCCTCTCTAGGAGAGGGAATGGGCCGTAATCCAACACGCGGGCTCAGTGCGGGTTGGTGGATGTCACATGTCTTCGAATTTTTGGTTCTAGGACATGCCGGTTTCCTCACGATGTTTTCCTTCACCGTTTTGAGAGCAGTGGTGATGAACTAAATTACACAAAGTAATGCGCCTGGCTGGGTTTGAACCCGCGACCTACAACTCGTAAGTCGGGGCCGTTACCACTCGGCCACCACTGCTCGCATCTAAGTATATATTATTATTTATTATTGTATTTCTTTCCTATTTCTTTACCAGTAAGCTGCACCTACCATGTTATGTTTCTGCACCACCCTAAGGTTGACTGGTAGAAAATGCCTAAGGCATTAAGTCCGCCTTTGTACAGTGTTTATTACTAGTGCCTAAAGTTTTAATAAATAAATAATTCAATTCAGGAACGGGAGTCTCGAAGATTTTTCCGAATTGCAAAATAAGTTTTTTTTTTTTGGAACGCAACTACTTATTTATATTTTCAGATTTATTCCTATATCTGTGCTATATGACCTTGCTTTATGCCAAATTTCCGGATTCTGAGTCAACGGCAAGTACCCTATGAATTTAGATTCACTTGCGAGTGTCGAAATTTACGTATGGTTCTTTCTTCAAAAGACCATCTCAGACAAATCTGCATGGTTCTCATGTAATTTGACCATTACATATTTACTGTATGGACTTTAAAAGAGACTTTGACCCCTGACTTTGTTTCGGTGTTTCTTCTCAGGGTAGTCAGCTAGGAAACACCGGCCTCATCTAGTTTAAAATGACAAAAAAAAAATGACGTGTAAAAGTGTTTTTTAAACCTGTTTGCAGAATAAATATTATTTATCATTATCATTTATTTAATTGGTTTATAATTTCTTGTCTTTCGTCTATGCTTGGTATTGGCCACCAAAATTCGCCAACGTCTGGCGGAAATGTCGGTATCGGATCGTTGATAAGACTAAGCGTACAATTAAGCTATTGAATTAAGAAGATGTTATTTCAGCAGGTGTGTCGCTACACTAAGAATCAGGTGAAAAGAGACCCTACCACGAACTTTTAACGTGATCCATTAGCGTGAGCAGCTATATAACTTTAGTTTTAGTATATGCGAAACCCGAAACACGTGTCCACTATTTTTATGTAAAAAATCTATGTACAAAAGGCAAATGTAAACTATTGGCAGGATTTACTTTTTTCTTTTCGCCAGAAAGAAAACCTAGGTTATGTGTTGAGGCCAATACGAGGAATCAATAGCAAAAAGAACCAGGTCTTTAAACCGTAACCGAACAAAGATACGTATAGAAGGATTGCTAGTATATTTTTGTTAACGTTACCTATTTTCGTTATATTTATAAAACGTAATATTTTGAGGTTTCCATTCATAAAATAGATTATTACTATTACTTTTTTTTCACACTCGCAGTTTTTCATCAATAAAACTAGTAAAAAAAGGGATAAACGATAGTGATTGACACTATTTAATGCGTAAAAACCGAAACTAAAACTATATTTAACAATGGGAAACTTAAAATATCAGATATATAGTATTTTTATTTATGAAAAATAACGCCTGATAACAAACTACAACAATATACTCAATTGTCTCTAACTTTGTTTGGTTACGGTTGGTAGACATAATTCTTTTTGTTATTGATTTATCATACAATCCTTTAAGATATGGCCTAGGTTTCACTTTTAGCGAAAAGAAAAAAAAATACATGCCAGCAATGTATGGGAAAAGTTTAATTCCCCTTTCATAACTGTATCATGAAAAATCACAAAGTTATAAGCTTGTTATGTTAGCTAGTTGTCCGCAAAAATACATGGTCACCGGGTCATCCGGGCAACTGAGCTGAGCGCTAGTGCCTAATGCCTGCTATGACTAGCCGTGACCTGTGTTGCACTTAGTGTTGGTGGTGTCCAACTTTTCCATGTTTTTTTAAATATTTTTGGAAATAAAAAAATAAAAGTATTTTCAGTTACTGAATCTAAACAAACTATATTTAGGTTTCGAATATACTAAAAATAATGTTTTATAGGGTCTATAGCTCCATCCCTTTTTCTCGCTCACACGCCTGCCCCTAGCCAAGTTACAACCATTTCGTTTCGATTCTCCTTTCGTTGATCGCCTCGAGTCAGCCACGCCTCCTATATCTTTGTTCTGACCACGTGACTGAGCGTTGAAATGACGTTAGAACAAAGAAATCGGAGGCATGGCCTAGTCGAGGCGATCGACGAAAAGAGAATCGAAAAGAAACGGTTGTAACTTGGCTAGGGGGGCTGATATTTTTACATGTCATGGTAAGGCCCTTGGATACTTTATTTTTATTATGTAAAATCGTCGACCTCACATTACTTACCATCCGGTGAGACAGTGGTCAGACGTGAGCCTGGATAAAATGAAAACACACTTAAAACCAAGTGCGAGTCGGACTTGCTCACAAAGTGTTTCGTACCATTAACTATACAACATTAGAAACTATATTATCATCATCATCATCATTTCAGCCGAAAGACGTCCATTATTGGACATAGGCCTCCCCCAAATGTCGCCGCAATAACCGGTCCTGTGCGTCTCGCATCGATCGGATTCCCGCGAGCCTCACCAGGTCATCGGTCCACCTTGTGGGAGGCCTTCCAACACTGCGTCTTCCGGTACGTGGTCACCATTGCAGAACCTTTCGTTCCCATCAACCATCTGTTCTGCAAGCAACGTGCCCTGCCCACTGCCACTTAAGTTTGGCGATTCTTCGGGCTATGTCTGTAACCTTGGTTCTCCTGCGGATATCTCCATTCCTGACGCGAACACGCAAGGAAACTCCGAGCATAGCCCTTTCCATTGCCCTTTGAGTGACTTTAAGCTTTTTGTTCTTTTTAACTATATTATAATTATTATTAATACCAAGCAAAAAATCCCGGATGACGTCACATCTTATAAAAAAGTAGGAGCCCCACTTTTAAAATATTCTTTCAAATTTGTTAACTAGAACCTAAAATGATTTAAGTCATTTCGTAAATAAAAAAATAAAAAAAGAAACAATTATATTCCCTATTTTTATTACAGTCGTTTTGAGGACTTTATACTATAAAAAACAAATTATTACAAATCCGAGGACTATTTCTGTAAAACTATTGTGACGACATTTATGATGCCCCATTTTTTTTTCTTCGGTGGGAAAATCATCTTATGACGTCCCCCGCTCTTGGGTAGAGCGGGACATTGGGTGGAGCGGGACATAGAGTCAGACTTTTACTGACTAAAAACCCACTATTGTTCCTTCGTTGTCTTTCGTACCTAGGCCGAGTCTTCCTTACAGGATCAAACCCTTGGCCCCAGTAGGCTTCGACCCTGCTGGGCCCCTACAGCTGCTGACATCTCCTTGAGGCGCGCGTGGAACAGTACGTGCCGTCGACGACTTGCGCTCCGTCCGGACGGTAGCAAGCCCGCGCCTAAGGTTGTCGTAAATCGGGATCGCCCCATAGTAACTAAAAAACAAAATCCTTCATCGCGGTATTAGAGTCCTCCACGAGATCAGAACATAAATATACAACAGCCCGAAATCAACTTTCGGGCAGATACCTGGATTAGACATAACACCTGTCTGGTCGGAGGACCCTCCGTTTTCAAGGAAGGTTTGCATGACTTTTTTACACTTTGCCCCCCGAGCCAAGTTACAACCGTATCGTGTCGAATTCCGTTCTCCAATCGGTAACGCCTCGGTGTCAGCAAATTGTAGAAAACGATAAGTTGGTAGCCATGTTGACGCGCTTGAGTCGGTCGCTCTTTCTACAATAACAAAGGATGTAGCATTGAACATTGTAGAAATGATAACAATTCATTCTATCATTTCGAACGATGTGAACCTGGCTACGAATTTTCTATTCGTTTGTTCTGACCATGCGACTTAACGTTGAGATGATGTCATTCTCATACATTTCGACTAGCGTTAACGATTGCAGATTATCAACTTGGCTAGGGGTGCTGTTCCGCATACTTCTAACCCATAAATTAAACTTACCAATGTTTTGAACTCCAAGCGGATTTGCTTTGCTGTCCTTTCCATCTCTATTGCAGACATCTCCTGTGTTTTTCCACCATTTATCGTAGAGGATCTGAATGACCCCTTTCTCTTGCAGTTCTAGTATAGCGAGGGATATTTTGTCCCTCCAGGGACTGCCTTTCCACGTTGCTATGCCGTAACCCTGTGAAAATATGATGAATGAGGTAAGCATATTCAGAATTATAATGTTAACACTGCTGAAATTCAGGGCGACTCTCTAAGAAATCAGAAACATTCATTTCAAATAAACTAAACTCAAACAAACAAACAACAACTCTCTGCTACTTTCAAATTGTCAAAATGTGGGTCAATCAAAAAAACTGAAGCTAATTTGCACATTCCAAAGCGTAGATCTCTATTGAAAAGAAGGTGCAAGAAACTCCATGGACACTCTCTAACTTCTTTTTTCGAATCGATGGTAAACACCCTAGATTGTTATGACCCAGTAAGTGGCTACATTAATTGTAGTAACGGTGACATTAATATAGTCCTCCAAAGTGCATGGGCACTTCGGACAAATTGAGGACATTTGGGTAGATCGAATAAAATACTCAAACTGGTAGACAAACGTTAAAATTACTGATAATACAAAATATTCGACATTCACATACACGTACGGTCCAAGGTCAAAAGTGCAGTTGAACTCTGCCATTGCTAAAGTGCCTAAAAATTCTATATAGAAGAGGGTCAATGGTTCAGGACTGATTCAATTCGTAGCATAGGATCTAAAGTATTCAATAAACTAGTTGTGGTTCTTTGAACATCTACTATAAAGAAATTTTAGACACTTTAGCATTGTTCGACTGCAACTGCACCTGACCCCTGACTGTACATTCACAAACGTATGTATTAAAAACAAACATAACGCCATAGTAAGAAATGTTTGGAACAAATTGTTTATGCGTACAGTTAAGGATTGTAATTCGCTGCCGGAGTCTGTGTGTCCTGATAGCTATAACCTTGGGGTATTTAAGTCAAGAGTGAATAGGTTACTTCTAGGCAAGCGTGCTCCATTGTCGACCACATCATCGCTTACCACCAAAAGCCCTACCGCGAGCTTTTAACGCTATTCATTTGACGACCTAAACTGAACTGTTAAAGGGATTGAGCTATATAGGGTGTATAGCTCTATCCTTCTTGTATTTAACACATCATGGCACCCCAGGTCTTCTTCTACATCTTATACGCTAAGATGGCAAAACTAGTTAAATTCCCTGCCTGGCCCAGTATTCGGCCACGGCAATGCCGTCCGCTAATGCTGTCAGTAGGTCCCTACGTGAACAGGTAACAGGGCACGTGATGCAAGATCGAAGGTGGGACATGGTCTGCGGAGAGACGCCGCACAAACACTGAAGATCGGAACCGTCCGAGAACCCCCATCTGTGGAGATTGTCTTTGCTGCGTCCCACTTGGGTACGGGGTCTGTTTATAGTTTTCCAGGTAGACCATTGCAAATCGTGTCCATGAGAGAGGCTCTCCGACGGCTCGACAAAATCATTAGGAGGTATAGCCCCCGAATACATATAACCCCAGGTGAGATTGTAGTCAAACGCGAATCTTATCATCATTATTATTTCAGCCGAAAGACGTCCACTGTTGGACATAGGCCTCCCTCAAGTGACGCCATAATGACCGGTCCTGTGCGTCTCTTATCCATCGGAATCCCGCGACCCTCACCAGGTCATCGTTCCACCTTGTCCCGGTCGCGCCAATGCTGCGTCTTCCGATACGTGGCCAGAACCTTTCGTCCCATCGACTATCTGTTCTGCGAGAAATGTCCTGCCCTCTGCCACGGTAACTTTGGTTCTCCTGCGGATATCTTCATTTCTGATGTGATCACGCAAGGAAACTCCGTGCAGAGCCCTTTCCATTGCCCTTAGCGTAACTCGTAAGTCATTTTAACGCGAACCTATACAAAAAAACTACTTCGTATTCATACCTTAGAATCCAACAGTCCTCCAATCTGCGTGAGGTTGCAGTCCCTCTGCACTCTATGGTCGAGCATGGTGGACTCCATGAGGAATGCGTAGTTCCCCGCGAGGACTCTCCTCACTCCCTCCTCGTATGAGGATACAAGTGCTGGAGGGGACGCGCCTGACATGTGCACCCACATCTTCTGGTAGATATCAATGTTTGAGTCCTGAAAAAAGATACAGAATAAAAATTAGTGCTAGGTAAAGCCTGCCATTGTGCGCCACCGTTGCTAGGCAGGCCAGCATGTATAGTGTTGGGCGTCTCAGGCGCAGGCTTGTGGACGGCGAGCAATAGGTAGCTCACCGTCCGACCGTCGAGTAACCGTCCAGACCGAGCCCAAGTCGTCGACGGCGCGTACTGTTCCACGCGCGCCTCAAGGACATGTCAGCAAACCGTAGGGGCCTCTACGGTTGGGAGGGTTGAAGCCTACTGGGGCCAAGGGTCTGCTTCTGAAAGGAAGACTCGGCCCTGGTACGAAAGGCAACGAAGGATTGGAGTGAGTTTTTAGTCAGTAAAAGTCTGACACGCCCTCGCGCTCCAACCAAGAGCATTAAATGATTTTGACGTCAGAATAAAGGAATCGGAGGCGTGGCCTACTCGAGGCGATCGACGAAAAGAGAATCAAAACGAAATGGTTGTAACTTGGCTAGAGTTATCAAAATGTAGCGAAATCATACTCACCCTAAAGAAAGACATTGTAGATCCCCCGTTCAAGGTCCCATACTGTATGCTATTCTGTGCCGCCAAGTCAGCAGCGCTCTGTATCGGCAGCACCGTCCGTTCGACCGTCAGGAAAGCTGCTAAGTTCGCCGTGTACGAAGATAGGATGATCAGCGTGAAGAACCACCAGATCCCTCCTACTATACGGGTTGAGGTTGCCTGAAAAAGATTTTAGTTGGTTACGTTGATAGGCCTGTTGGTGTAGTGGTTAGTGGCCCTAACTTCTAAGTTGGAGGTCGTGGGATCGATTGTCACCGAAGACAAATGTTTGCGCGTTGAGCACGATCATTTTGTCCTGTGTTTGGGTGTAATTTATCTATATTATGCACGTATTTAGAAATATATAAGTATGTTTATCAGTTGTCTAGTACTCATAACACAAACTCTGTTTAGTTTGGGACTAGATGGCGTTGTGTGATAGTTGTGGAATATCATTATTTTCTTTTTATTTCATTTAAACTTATTACTTATTAAATACATTTTTAAACATTTCTTTAAAAAAAAAAAAACATAAAAAATAGTAGGTATCCCACCGGTATCGGGAACTATTATTATTATTACTTTTGTCAGTAAAACAAAAAACAAAACTATGTGTATGCGCTGCTGAATGGATCGCATACACCTTGGTTGTTACTTTGAAATGATAGTCAATGGTAGCTAAAGATCTATTTTATTTCGTAACTTATCATATATGAATGATCGCTAATGAGTACAGCTGTCTGTGAACGCTAATTGTGTTGCTTTACAATATAATTCGTGTAAGGCGACGAAATAGTGCTGAACTGCAATATGCGAGGGCCATGTACATGAACACATGACTCGTACACTAATATAAAAGATGTTACACGAAATGCTGTTACTATCTGCCGCATGTCTGATGAACTGTAGGCTATAAGAGCCACTTATTGGCTCCCATTAAAGGCAAGGACATTATATTATTATAGCTAGCCCGTAATGTCCCAGTGCTGGTCAAAAACCTCCCTCCTTTCTTCCCAACGATCACGGTTCCTCGCTTTCTCATTCCAATTCTTAAGGAAGACATCCAGGTCGTCCCGCCATCTCCTTCGTTGTCTAGCTTCACTCCGCGTCACTGGGCTCGGGCACCAATCCTGTGTTGTACGGGCCCACAGCTCGTTAGATATGCGACAGACATGTCTTGCCCAGTCCCATTTAAGTCCCGTCGCCCACAGCGACTTTTTGCGTTAGTAGCGATAGTCGCATTTGCAACGCGCTACAGAAGCGATGCCAACGCGCTAATAACACACTACAGCATCGCTACTGCATCGCCATAAAAAGTTGTCGTGGGCGAGGGGCCTAAGTTGGGCAGTCTTTTGAGCCACATAATAATAATATTCATTATTTGCCGTCTAGTCCCAAGCTAAGCAGAGCTTGTGTTATGAGTACTAGACAACTGATAAACAAACTTAAATATTTCTTAATACATACATGTTAAAGATAAATTACACCCAGACACAGAACAAATAATTGTGCTCATCACACAAATATTTGTCCTGGTTGGGAATCGAATCCACGACCTCCGGCATAGAAGTCACAGCCACTAACCACTGAACCAACAGGCGACTAGCCTGTTGGTTCAGTGGTTAGTGGACAATCACACGACAAACTTCAAGAATTTTTTTATTTATTAAGATATTACCTTAGGATTCAACCCAGATCCTTGCCTCAGGAAGGTCCCCGTGATGAACCAGAATGAATTACAGACGCTGAACTGATTTGTCAGGAGTTTGGTCTCATGGCCGCAGACGTGGGTGCTTGTAGACCTGAAATGATACAGGACCATATAATTCCTGCAATATTGAACATTATTTATATATATCACCGTAAAATTGTAAATACTGTTAGATTATAATCTATCTTATTTTAAAAAAATACATGAATCTTTTATCATTAATTATATTTTAAAAATTCAAAATTAAAAACCCGACCGCGTAAAAATAACTGTAAAGAAAAAAACAAGTTCATTAAAGTAGCGTAAAAAAACAATTTAATTCCAATACGGAACATACAGACTGCAACAGTCGGGACCCATACCGAATGGAATGATTTTAGTCTAGATTATTTTAATAGGTCCCGACTGTTTGACTTTAAAAAAAATGTCTTTTTGATCTAAATTATGGCATCTCACAGTTTTTCTGTTGTTTTTTTTTAACTTTACTTATCTAAAGAGTTTTTTTGGCATGGCTCCGAAAATATATAATAAAATACCCAACAGTATAAAAAAATTGCCTTTATTAAAATTTAAGAAGTCTTTACTCACTGTTACTAGAAAAATGTTACTACACTGTAGAAGATTTTATAAATGATGTGTTTTAATATTTCATGTGTAATTTTATATTTAACTTAATTTAAAAGAGTTCCTTATTTATCACTTGTAAGAGTTTTAATTTTGTTTTTATTTTTGTTTTTTCTCTGTAGGTCCTTTATTTTTTTATGTTTTTATTATCAATATTTGTATGCCGTCACGGCAAAACATAGCGCTCATGTACAATAAAACTAAGATCCTTATGTAAATACTTATGTTTCACAAATAAACATTCTGATTCTGATTCTAAAACACTTGGGTTATCGAGACGAATCTAACAATATCTTAATTATGTAAATCCGTTCGGCGGTTTGAAAGATATGAGGTAATAAAGAATATTAATATACATACAACATATGTAACCCTACTTGCAGTCGGGTAATGGATCGTCTAGCCGCGTAGTTGGTACCAACTTACCACTCATATGGCGAAAACCGCGCCATCACGAACAATGTAAATGAGACGAGTATGTATGCAGCCAACACATATAGCCAGATCTCTATGGCGAGTGGGTTTAGGAAGCTGAAGAGGCGGGTCGGTTGAGATGTTGGTACCTTAAAAAGTAAAATTCAAAAGTTTTTTATTTCACATAGGCCTAGATGGGCACTTACAAAACGTCAGAAGCTAGTGCACGGTTCCAAATTGGTTGCTTCCTATGGAGAAGAACCGGCAAGAAACTCCATGGTTACTCTTTTAAAAAAATTGTTGTTCTTACAATATTTCCATATTACAGTACAGATATTATGTAAGGACAGTGTAAACCGGTCAATATTGTACTAAAAAGTACAATGAGAATAAAGTGAGTCGTAATAGGAAGTAACCTATGAATTCGCGGAGTCTACAGTGTTCTCACATTCACATTATACAGATATTCTGGCAGAGGACAACGTCTGCCGGAACATGACCCGAAAGCTGGTATTTTATTAAAAACAAATATTGAGAACCCGTTTACAGCGCCATCTACCGGGTTCAATGGTATTTTCAAACCCCCCAGAGACACCCTCAAATATTATACACACAAAATTTCTTTCAAATTTGCCAAGCTGTTCAGGAGGTATTAGGTGAAAAACACACGTACAGAAGAATTTTAGACAACATTAGTTTTAGTATATGCGAAACCCAAAACACATGTCTAGTATTTTTATGTAAATAATCTGTACAAAATTTCATAAGCTTGTTATGTTACGTGGTTGTCCACTTAAATATATGGTCACCGGGCCATCCAACTGACGGGTGACTGAAGGGTTATTTTTTACCCGTACCTAGCTGTGCGCTGGCGCCTAATGCCTGCTATGACCTGCCGTAACCTATGTTGTACGTAGTGTCGGTGGTGTCCAACTTGTGACCTTTTTTAAATATTTTTGCGAAAACATATAACATGGTTTAAAAATTTGGTATCAATTCTGTTACTGATTCTAGACAATTTATTTATTTACAAGCAAGCACTTGTACAACGTTACGGAGGATGTCCAAGGTGTAGTACAGTAGAAACTTACAAACAAAAAAAATACATTTAATAAAAACAATAATAACCTAATAACAAATCCATACACATTGAAGAAGAAAAAAAACTAACATATAATTTAGAAATAAAAAGAAAATACAATACATTACCACTGAAATTACATATCCCTCAAAACAAATGAAACAATGTTTACTTATTTTTCATCCATCTTCTCACAAAACCTTAGACATTCACGACACACATCTTTCCATCTCCCAGCAAACAAGTCACACTCCGGTGTTAGAGTCAGGAGAGCATTAAGCACAGAAAGCGAACGAACGAGCGGCGAGTTATATTTATATATATATATACTAGCTGTCCCGGCGAACTTCGTACCGCCAATAGTAAGGATAACGCCATCTAATGGCAGCATAAATAACCATTTTATAATGACATTTTAATTAGAGATGGCGTTGTATTCGATTTTTTTTTCGTAAGTTTTTCCATATTTTCTGACCGTTTAAACCTTCCCTGGACTATCACGAATATTTCAAGACCAAAATTAGCCAAATCGGTCCAGCCGTTCTCGAGTTTTAGCGAGACTAACAAACAGCTATTTATTTTTATATATATAGATTATATTCAGGTTTCGCATATACTATAAATAATATATAAAGATAATAGATAAAGATGGCCGAGCGTTATCATACCTTGAACAGTATTCCAATACCAAGATTCATGAAAGGCTTGGTGAAATCTATGACTGCTTCCCTTGCGTAGTTGATCGTCATCGACGCGACCGCTAAGTCTGCTTTCTGATAAAAAAAAAAAAACATTTTAAAGACCAGCTTTCGCCTGGAGCTGTATGTAGCAATGCGAGAGGCATTCATGCCTTGCATATGTAGCGACATCGATCAGAAGGTTGCGTGTTCAAACCACGTCGGGGTCACCATTTTGGAGGTATGCGGAACAGAGAGTAAAGTCACGTAAACTTTCGTTGAAAAGGGAAAATCCTCCGACCAGACGGCTGTTATGTCTGGTGGGCAACTGCCCGATAGATGATTTCGGGCTGTTCTATATTTTCTAAACGCGCGGAGAACTTTGATTGCGCGATGCAGGATTAGTTCTCATGTGACGCCATAGATGTCGCTACACATAAATTACAATCATTTATATGGAGCAACTGCTTCCAGAATAAAATGCATTTATTTGTCAGAATATTATAGGCACACAGTTTTTATGTGCACTATGTATTATGGTCATAACATTCTGCTGATTCCGGCGTACAAATATGATTTATAAAATTATGGATCATCATTATATTAAAATTAAATTATAAACGTGGTCGCTCACAATGGGCTTCATCAGAAGGCTTAAAGTCACCCAAATGGCAATGGAAAGGGCCTATGCTCGAGGTTTCCTTGCGTGATCGCATCAGGAATGGAGATATCCGCAAAAGAACTGACATAGCCCGAAGAGTCGCCAAACTTAAATGACAGTGGGCAAGGCAAATTGCTCCAAGAACAGATGGTTGATGGAGACGAAATATTCTAGTGTAGCCTCATACAAGCTGGACCGATGAGCTGATGAGGGTCGGAGGAATACGATGGATGCGAGACGCACAGGACCGGTTGTTATGGCGACTTCTTGGGAGAGGCCTATGTCCAACAGTGAACGTTTTTCAGTAGAAATGAAGATATTGACTCACCCTATCCATCAGCTCTCGAAAAATCCCGTTCCAGTGTCCAGTATCGTGATCCCTTGTACCGTACATGTTGTCTAGTAACAGGCGCAGGTGGTAGTGGAAGCTGTCTCCACCAGCCACTAGAGCCAGCAGGTCTATGCGGAACCCCTCGGAACTTTTCAGAACCTACCCAGGGTTTTCTTAACTATGTTGGAGTACACTACCATTCTAACCAGATGCAGTTGAGTACCAGAATTTCACCTGGAGCTAGACTGACTATCTGACCTCCAAAATAAAGTAGTTGATTAACTGGCTGCTGACTATCCGTAACAACTGTCAAAGATCTACAAATATCAACCAGGAACAACGGCTTCCAAGTCACAAAGGAGTCTCGGTATGTAAGGCATGGTTACCCATCCACACAATGACCTCAGCTGTTTAGTGCCTGGTGTCTATTGAGAACCCTTGGAACTTCCTATGCAAGTACCCAGGTTCAGCCTACAAATAACAAGTAATAAATATCCACAAAAGACAGCCAGGATCAACGGCTTCCAGGGCATAGTGGAGCCTCGGTATGTCAGGCAAGGTCCCCCGTCCAAAAAATGACCTTGGCGGTTCAGTATCTGAAAAATATCTTGAAACACTCACCCTATCCATCAGCTCTCGAACAATCCCATTCCAGTGTCCAGTATCAGGGTCCCTAGCACCGTACATGTTATCTGGTACCAGGCGAAGTCGGTAGTGGAAACCAGCCCTGGCGGCAACTCGAGCCAGCAGGTCTATGCAGAACCCTTCGAAGCGGGCATTGCCTTGAAGGTTCCAGCCTTCTTTTACCATCACATAGGGTTTTTCCTGTTGGAGGAAATCATGGCTTTAATGTATACAGTTAAGCAGGTCCATATTGCACTAACAATATGGACCTGCTTTGTAATCACACTGAACACTAATATTATTGTTACTTTTTTTAAGTTGGGAAATCATCCAATGACTTCTTCTACTCTAGGGCGGAGTAGGAGGGCGTGTCTGACTTTTACTGCCTAAGATCTAGGCTATATAACATCACGCTATGAGCCACGGAAGTGGAGCAGTGACCAAAGACGCGGAGGACAACTAGATTGTAGACTAGACTATGTAGCTCGAAAAACAATTTTACCTCTATTTATTATTATTTTAGACTTACTTCTACGGTAACAACAGTTAGAGTCACATTGGGCGGAGGATCCCTCGTGTAAGCAGCAGGATCTGTGATGGCCAGACCCTCGCTCGGAGTCCAGTGGCCAGAAACCACCATACCCCCTTTCTCACCACCTGTTCAAAAAAGGAGAATATCATGACACCTTTTTTTGAGGCAGGAAATCGTCTTATGACTTCTCCCGGCCTAGGGTGAAGTGGGAGAGCGTATCAGACTTTTACTGACACCTATGAGTATGGCCTTTGCAAAACCAGTAGTAGGCATCGGCACTGTTGAGTCCCTACGGTTTGCTGACATCTCTTTGAAGCGCGAATAGTACACAACGCGCCGTCCACCTGAACTTAGTCCTTATCAGACGGCTGGATGGTGAGCTACCCATTACTCGTCGTCCGCAAGCCCCTACTAATACTACCTACTGTAAAAAGAAATTTAAATAATATCATACAGGGGCGCCAGCTTTTAAAAAACCTCATGGGTGCTCATGCTCATTTAATGACTCGAAAAAGTGGCGAAATGTGAGAAGAGAAATGCACACTGATCGACCGACAAATAAATAAATGTCCTACTTACATACTGCGTACTTAATTACCAATTATGTTTAATAATAATAAATTCACATACATTGTCCTAGTCCCAAACTAACTAGGTTTTCCCTTGTACTATAGAAACCAGGAACAACGGAGGTATCACAAACACCCAGACCCAACACAAGTATCTGTTTCATCAACAAACATTTGTGTTGGTGCGGGAATCGAAACCGCGACCCTTGCGTCACCCATCCCTAAAAGGCGATTACTGATATGTTTCTTGATGTCTATTCTCAGGGGTGCTCGGCACCCACTGTTTATTTCTCATGTGTGCTCGAGCCCCCGAGCACCCACAGAGTCGGCGCCCCTGATATCATACCTGTTAGTCTCATCAGCTGCAAGTGGAAGTTCGTTCTGACTCCGTTCTTGAATTCTATTGGCCCTGTGAGGCCGTGAGCTTGGATCTATGGAAGAAATTATTTAAATTGGTAAAAGCATCCTTTTCGAAGTAAATTTTCATATAACCGCTGTTACGAGATTATAAGTAAGTAAGTCTTCTTCTTCTTTTCGATTCGATGGTAAACTCGTCAAACTGTTTGGGCCCAATAGGTGGCTACAGTAATAGCAGCATCGGTAGCACTCATCAAATCCTCCAGAGTGCAGGTGTATGGGCACTTGGGGCATTCTAGTATGTCGCTCATGTTTTGAAAAGGAGCACCGCAGTCACATTGAATATCCGACGGGTCTATAAAACCCCATTTTGCCAAGTTGTGTTTGCAGCGGCCTACCTGGGTTCGCAACCGATTTAGTGCTTTCCATATAGGCCACTGCAAAGCACGCCCAGGCGGGAGATGTTCTTGGGGTTTCAAGAAGTCAGATGGTAAGTAAGTAATAATTTTATTGCGCAACAAAACCATAATCCTAAAAATAACATCAGTGATGAAACACTAATAATGAGAGTGGCTATTTCACATATAAATAATATCACTGCCTTACAAACAAGGAAACAATCGTTTATCTTGAAGAACAGTAGGTACGTTTCAACATGCATTGATACAGTTTCATAATACAAGTGAACGAAGACAAGCATTCATGTCGTCCCATACAACTGCGAAATTGGGAAAATGCGTTTCAGATTATTCAATTTCATGGTTCATAGAAAATTGACGGTGAAGGAATAAAAAAAATTCTGGCGGGATGACATGTCACCCAACAGCGTCCCAGTTGAACAGTTTTTCAATCAGTCTGATGTTAACAGGAAATAGGAGAACCAAGGTCGCCGACATAGCCCAAAGAATCGCCAAACTAAAGTGGCAGTGGGCAGGGCACATTGCTCATAGAACGGATGGTCGATGGGGCCGAAAGGTTCTAGAGTGGCGACCGCGCACCGGAAGACGCAGCGTTGGAAGGCCACCCGCAAGGTGGACCGACGACCTGGTGAGGGTCGCGGGAGTGCGGTGGATGCGAGAAGCACAAGATCGGTCGTTGTGGCGACGCTTGGGGGAGGCCTATGTCCAACAGTGGACGTCTTTTGGCTGAAATGATGATGATGATGTTAACAATACAAAATATTATGATGTTATTACATATCTTGGATTCATGGCTATCTTGAGGATATTATCTAGGCTTCTATTGAAATCAATTTATAAACTTGCGTAAAACTAATCCAGTAAAGACATCTGAAACTCTGCTATTTTGCATGAACTTTGACACTTCATAATTTACCCAAAAATTAAAAAAATATTACTTAAATAGAAGCCTCGCTTTAATCAAGATTTTAAATGACGACAATTTATTTCAAAAACTTTTAAGAGTTTCAAAAAAACAATTTTGTAAAATATTCGAGTAAATCACAGAATTACCGAATGTTAAAAAAGTTTTCACACATCGCGTTGGATTGCGTTAGATGAAGCAACAAGCTTTTAAACGATGCCCGATGTTAACGATAGGCAAGTGAAAAAGGGCCTTCTTAATCCCAGCGGTGGGCATATACTTATCTATGCTTCTTACCGTGTTAATGTTATCAATGATAGTCTTCCCATGATTCCACGGTACATCCTTTTCACAGGACACATTCCCTGGGTGGAAGTCCTCAGTGATGGCCAGAGCCTGGCAGAGGATTTGTACTGCGTCGTACAGGAGGGCGGGTTCCGTCTGAAATAGAAAATAAATAATATATTTGTCGGTGAAGTCAACAGAACGTCTCATATATTTAATGTCTTTGATAGAACGGAAGCAATACCCATTTTACAGCATATTCGCGATAGAAGAAAAAATTAATGAAATAATAATAAAAATATTCCACAACTATCACACAACGCCGTCTAGTCCCAAGCTAAGCAAAGCTTGTGTTATGAGTACTAGACAGCGGATAAACATCCTTATATATTTCTAAATACATACATATTATAGATAAATTACACCCAGACACAGAACAAATGATCGTGCTCATCACACAAGCATTTGTCCTGGGTGGGAATCGAACCCACGACCTTCGGCATAGCAGTCAGGGCCACTAACCACTAGACCAACAGGTCAGTCAAATGTTAGAAAGAAAAAAGAAAGACAGTAAAATATTTTATTTGGCACACGTACACAGATACACACAATGTAGAAACAACATGTAAACAATTAAGATAAAAAAAAAAAATAAGAAAATAAATGTTGTGTTTTATCTTATAAAAACTATACTCGGATAGACGTTCTGATGCTATGGACGGCATCACATTTCATTTGTAACTTATTTTATGCGTAATTTATTGAAATAGTTCTAGAAAAATCTCTTAGCGTCAGCGTTTCCAAATATAATTCTACCCGATATTAGATGGCGACACTTTGTGTCACGGGAACTAAATATATTTAGGTACGTAAAACTCAGTCTTAATATATTTTAATAATCGTATGTACTGAAATTTGATCAACATTAATTCCCAAAGATCCTTTAACCGCCAAAATTTTTTTTTTGTAGTTTTTATATAATTTTGTAAACAGGCCGCTATCTATCATCAACTATGAATAACAAACATAAACAAAACAAAACGACAGGTCAGTAATTAGAAGCCAAATATTTTACCAAATGTCCCGCGGTTGTCTCATTTAAAACATTACGCTGGACATAAAATCATGCTTTTCTGCTGCACCATTCTGCTTTAAATTTAGTCTGGTATTACTTATTTATTTATTTAATGGTTTCGGATGAACTGCCACATAAACGGGAGAAGGTATTTTTTTCTTCTAAAAAGACTAGCTTTGTAATCAATCTTGATAAGTCTTATTTTCAAAAAAAATACGTATCAAGATGGTTCATAAAGTTAATTAAAAAGAATACAAAACTCCCTGGCAATTCTGAGTATGACCCTGTTGCATCCATCTAGTGTGAGTTAGTTACGTAACTACAAAATAAAATCGACAGAACGAGTGAGTAGTTTTGCTATTGACTGGAAGATGGCAAATAAAACAATGGGAGGAGTCTAACACCCCCGCACCCCGCAGTGTCACGAGTTGATTCTTGGGGAAATCTAATTACAACACCTCCTCTTTGTACTTGCTTCGTGGTCTCACGGCTCGTTGTGAGGAAGTAAATACTGTGGCAACCATGGAGACCACGCTAATACTACTAACTTGCAAACTGGCAAGTTATACTTTTAAATTCGTCGCAGGTTCAAACCCAGTCAAGCGCATTACTTTGTGTAATTTATTTCATCACCACTGCTCTCAAAACGGTGACGGAAAACATCGTGAGGAAACCGGCATGTCCTAGAACCAAAAATTCGAAGACATGTGACAACTACCAACCCGCACTGGGCCCGCGTGGTGGATTATGGCCCATTCCCTCTCTTAGATAAAGGGGGGCCTGAGTCCCAGCAGTGGAAACATTAAAAGGTTGATTACGCTATGCTATATGCTATGAACGCCAGCGTTCGCTCTCTCATTGTCTTTCTATTGTGTCTCTAATTACGTAATTCGAAAGGTTAATCTTTACTTATAATAAATCTGTAGAAAAGTGAAAATTCTGTACATTGAAAAGAATTATCAAAAAAATAAATTGCCATATATTCTGTCAGGATTAAATTCGTACCTTAATATGTCCCCCACTGATGATGGAGGATCCTATAGGGTGGAACTTCTCCATGACCTGCAGCGACTCCTTCACCTTGTCGGAGTCCCGATCCACCAGGCGCCAGCCGCTCATGTTTACGCGGTTGTAATAGAAATCTTCCATGTCGAAGAGCTCGAAGTCCTGGAAATATATAACTGGACATTAGATTATGGCTTAAAACATCTTCGATTTCGTCTATAACTGAACTAGACAGGTTCACTCAAATCTGTGTGGACAAAACAAGAGTGCATTTATCCATACTGTGAAAGTGTATGTGTCTGTTTGTTTGTCCGTCTTTCACGGCAAAACGGAGCAACGAATTGACGTGATTTTTTAAGTGGAGATAGTTGAAGGGATGGAGAGTGACATAGGCTACTTTTTGACTCTTTCTAACCCCCCACTCACCTAAAATGGGGGTGGAAGTTTGTTGGAGAAACCTACTTTTACTACTTGAAACCGCTAGCATAAGCTAGTTTGAATTAACCTAGTTACAGGTAATTTTGAAATGACAAGAAATCAGTCAGTCAGAAAAATGATGCTAGAACACATTTCAAAGCGTAAATCTATATGGAGAAGAATGTGGAAGAAGCTCCATGGACCACCTCAGACTCCAATCTGCATGGTTTTCATATTATTTGACCATTACATGTAAACTTACTGTATCGACTTTAAGGGCTATTTATTATCGAGACACCATGGCGGCACGACCAGTCGCTGCTACCAACAAAATGTATACAGCTCTATAGAGGGTTACTCACCTGGTGTCCGTTTGGTTGCGCAACCAATTTGGTGGCGCGACCAGCTCGGCCGCCAGTGACGCTCCCACCAGAGAGTATGTAAGGGCTATATTTCACCGGAACACCATGGCGGTGCGACCAGTTTCGCCGCCATGGTGTCTCGGTGAAATATAGGTCTTTAAAGAGTTTGACCCCTGAGTTTGTTTCGGTGTTTCTTCTTAAGGTAGTCAGCTAGGAAACACTGGCCTCATCTAGTTTAAATTGACGAAAAAGTTGTTGTTTTTTAAAAACCTATTCGCTACATAAGTATTATAAAAATCAAATCTACTTACAAACGAAGTGAATACGTAGTGGTAGTTCTCATTATTCATTTGCAGTTGCAGAATCTGTAAAAACAAGAGAAATGCGTTTTACTTTAATTACGTCGAGAGCTTTGCGTTGGAAATAACTGGCAAATTATCTATTTTGTCTATGACTGAAGAGGACTTCGGCCTTACCATTGTCACGTTAAAATAGCCGTATGAGCGAGAAAGTGATGGAGCTGTACACCCTATTATCATATCATTAAATTAACACTAATAAAAAAACTGGGCAAGTGCGAGTCGGACTCTCGCCCAGAGGGTTCCGTACAAACTTATCTATCAAATAGTTCAATTCCGGAATGGAGTCTCGGATTTTTTTCCAAATCGCAAAAAAAAAAATTGTGACGTAATAACAAATTTACAGTTTTCTGATTTATGCTATAAGGCCTTGCTTTATGCCTAACTTTAGGATTCTAGGTCAACGGGAAGTACCCTATGAATTTTGATTCCCTTGACAGTGTCGAAATACACGTTTTATGCGACATAAACGGCCGTATCTTTTTTTTTCGTTAACTCAGAAGTTTGATTTTTTTCGCAGCTTCAAGGGACCGCAGACCTGAGTACATGGTTTTAATTTGAACTTGATACCTCCACGCGATCACGAGACAAAGGGTCTTGACAAACAGACGGACGGACAACAAAGTGATCCTATAAGCGTTCCGCTTTTTCCTTTTGAGGTACGAAACCTTAAAAAAACTGAAATGTCATCCTGACGGTTGAAATGTTAAAGATACTCACAGCCCTGGCCAACTGACGCACTCTCTTCGGGTCAGTATCCACCACGATGTGCTCAATCTGCTGCGCCTTCAGCAAGGCGAGCCCTCGTCGATACTCCTTGGAGTCATGACATCGCACCGCGTACATGTCACGGCCATCTTTAGCTATGTCCAAGATGTTTAGTTCTCCTGAAATATGTCATAAGATGAATTTATATAATAGCACGGTAGGTGCATTGGTTAAGCGTTTGACCGCTGCGCTTCGTGTTGCGGGTTTGATTCCCGCACGTACCAAATATTTGTATGGCCTACAGATAGGTGTCCCGGGTCTGGAATAATAATAATAATATTCCATAACTATCACACAACGCCATCTAGCCCCAAGCTAAGCTGAGCTTGTGCTACTAGACAACGGATAAACATACTTATTTATTTCTAAATACATACATATTATGAATAAATTACACCCAGACACAGAATAATGATCGTGCTCATCACACAAACATTTGTCCTGGGTGGGAATCGAACCCAAGACCTCCAGCATAGCAGTCAGGGTCACTAACCACTAGACCAACAGGCCAGTAGCCAGTCGGCCAGTTATCTTCTATGTTCGCCACTTTTGGGATGATTATAAAAAAAAAAATAACAACGAGGACTAAGGTGGGAGCTCTGGTTCGCTCCCGCTTTACCCTTCTAGCCTAACCTTCTAACCTAACCTGTCCGTGTCAGAGTGCCGTATAATTCTGAGCTCGCTTCGCTCGCTCTTGAACTAAGAATTAGATTTTTTTTATACCGAAAACGCCAAGGAAGTCGTTCTATCAGAATCATGTACTGGATCCTTGGCACACGATTTTACGTCAACGTCTGAGTCCCGGCACAAAGTAGATAGGTACAGAAGCCAATCTACCCACAAAACGCGCTCGAGCAACGCACACATACAGACACGGCTCACGGACACGATATCTCAGACCGGTTGGAACCAGTGCGAGCGCGAGTGCCATCCATTTGAGACACGCGTCTGTGAACTTTTTTGTGCAATAATGGCGAAACAAAAAAACAGTGGACGGTTGTTTAAATTCAACATGAATCGGTAAATTATCGTTTTTAAAGCTGCCAGTCGTTTTAGAGAGGTAAGTAGGTATTTGCTTGTATTTTGATTTTGATTATTTGTTTTAACGTAACGCATAACAGTTAGGTAGGTAAGTACCTCAGTGTCCACCAGCCCTGCGCCGAGAAAGAAAGCGAACATGACTTTGTGGCCATGTAATATTTTTACAATTTATATGAGGCATTTATCTCTGCACCCGAGCGCGGCGCTGACCCTAGCGCGATCGTCGAGTGTTGGCATGAAAAGTGAAGTACATACATGAGATTGACTTCTGTACCTACCTTTTTTGTGGTCTCGGTATATAACGATAGTGACAGTAAAATTTGCGCCATAACTACAATGCGTTGCAAATAAGAACAGGATCGATTGCCATATTGTGACGTCACGTCATACTGTCAAACCGCTAGAAATTGGGCAAAATTGAAGAACTCAGAGATGAGCAAAATTGAAGAACTCAGAGATGAGCAAAATTGAAGAACTGGATTATGATTAAACTATTTTCGTTCACAGTTCGTAAAAATATAAAATTTTTAAAATTTCTTGTTTTGCTCGCCATAATAATTCTTCGACTTGACAGTATGACGTGACGTCACAACATTGCAATCGATCCTATTCTTATTTGGAACGCATTGTTGCTTTTTATACACCCAGTGGCGATCTGAGCGTCCGGCTCTAATTCAAGCCATGGGAAATTTAAATTCAAATTCAAATTCAAATTCAAAAGCATTTATTTCAAATAAACCATTTACAGGCACTTTTGAAATGTCAAGAAGTCAGTTAGTCAGAAAAAAAAAAAAATGATGCTAATTGCACATTCCAAAGCGTAGATCTCTATGGAGAAGAATGTGCAAGAAACTCCATGGACACTCTTTTCAATCATGTTTTGTAATTACAAATATCACTGTTACATGTTTCTTGTCGTTATCATGTGAGAACAATGTAAATACAGTAAAAATAAAAACTAAATATAGATATTAAAATAGCAACTGGCAGCTAAGAGATGACCAGCCTCAACTGACAGCGCCCGTTCACGAACATGACGCTAATATTAGCACCACTCAGCTCAACCATTTTGAAGGGAACCGAATGATCCAACACATGCGCCACCATCAGTGAGACATTTAAGTGAGCATGACAAACTCTCAACTGCCGTGCTCATTTATGTCAAACAAGTCCAATAGTAACATAAAAAACCATAAAATAGCTCCATGGTACTCACATTTACAAACTTTGAAAATAAATGCTTCTACATTATACAATACTTATAATATTTTACAATTCCCAAAAAAAAAAGCATTAAAAAATAATAATAATAATTTCCAAACTAATCAATTTGTATACCTCGGTGGTAGAGGAGCTGGACCAGCATTGAGCCAAGCATTTTTATCTTGAATATAATCCTCCAACTTATAATATGCTTGCCTGCATAGTGTGCGTTTAATACAAGATTTAAATTTCGTTTCATTGAGTTCTAATATTTGTGGAGGTATTTTATTATAACATTTCAAACAGTACCCCATGAAAGAAGAGGCCACTTTAGCCAGTCTAAAACCTGGTTGAACTAATTGGTCCCTATTTCTTGTAACATAATTATGTCTATCGCCTCTTTTGCTAAAAAGATGAAGATTTTTTCTAACGTACATGATGTTTTCATAAATATATTGACAAGGCACCGTCATAATGTTAATATCCTTAAACAGTTCCCTTAGAGAATCGCACCGGCGAAGATTGTAAATAGCTCTGATAGCTCTTTTCTGTAGTATAAAAATTGAGTCAATGTCTGCAGCCCGTCCCCATAGTAAGATACCGTATGACATGATACTATGAAAATAACTAAAATAGACTAGTCTAGCGGTATCAACATCCGTAAATTGGCGGATTTTTCTAACAGCATATGCAGCTGAGCTAAGCCGTCCTGCAAGAGATGTTAAATGAGGACCCCATTGTAGCCTTGAGTCAAGCGTAATCCCCAGGAAAACCGTTTTATCGACAAATTCTAGCTTTTCATCGTTTAATACTACGTCACAATCACTGATTTTGACATTAGGTAAGGAAAATCTTATGCATTTAGTTTTTTTCCCGTTTAAAACTAGATTATTAGCAGTGAACCAGTTTTGGACCTGCAGTAGGGCATAATTTTCGTCGTCAAGATTATTAGTCCTTCTATTTATCTTAAAAATCAAAGAAGTGTCGTCAGCAAACAACACCATATTAAGTTTATTTTCCAACAAATAGGGTAAATCATTAATATAAACTAAAAATAAAAAAGGACCTAAAATTGAACCTTGGGGTACCCCCATTTTCACATTTAATCCCGACGAATTGACACCGTTTATTTGAACTTGTTGCTGTCTGTCAATCAAATAAGATTTTAATAAGCTTAAAGCTGTTTTGCCTAGTCCGTAATGCTCAAGTTTCAAGAGTAATGTTTCATGAACCACGCAATCAAACGCCTTAGACAGGTCACAGAAGATGCCTATAGCATCCTGTGCCTCTTCCCACGCATTAAAAATGTGTTTTAGTAAGGAGACACCAGCGTCAGTTGTACAACGTCCTTTGGTGAAACCATACTGTTTATCGTGTAAGATGTTATTTGTGTTAAAATGATTAAGCATTTGATTTAACATCACTTTTTCAAATATCTTGCTAAAAACTGGCAACACGGACACCGGCCTATAATTATTAGTGTCTTTACTGTCCCCGGATTTAAAAAGTGGTATCACTTTACTATATTTCATTAGATCAGGAAAGACTCCTTGATCTATACACAAATTAAATATTAAGGCTAAGTACGGCGCTATAGTCTCAATAATTGAGGTACAAACTTTGATAGACATACCCCACAAATCTTCTGTCAATTTAACTTTGATTTGTTTAAACGCTTTTATTACTGTAAAGGGGTTTATATGCTTAAAGTTAAATTCAGTCGAACAGGCTGCAACGTTTGCCTGTAATAAACCAAAAGCATGCGATGGCGACGAATCTAGGGCTTCAGTGGTTTTAGTTGGTATACTAGCAAAGAAATTTACAAATTCTTCTGCAACTAGTTTGTTATCGCTAATAAGACCATGATGTGTCTCCAAAGTGTAATCATTATTATGTATTTTGTTCCTGTTGGTTTCATTATTTATAATTTTCCAAACCGTTTTTATTTTATTATCTGCTGATTTAACTTTATTGCTAATGTACAAGGCCTTAGCTGCCTTACAAGTGTTTTTAAACATTTTTGAATATGTAGCAACATACTTATTAAAAGTTTCAGTGTTAATAATAGGCTTAAGGCCATACAACTCAAAAAGTCTTTCCCTACTTATTCTGATTCCTTTAGTTGCCCAGTCACTAAATCTAAACTTAGGGCAGATACTTTTAGTTTTCTTCTCAAAAGTCTTCTTGAACTCAGTTTGAACTATTGAAAAAAAATCGTTATACAAAAAATTACCATTGTTCACTTCAAGATTCCAATCACCTAACTTACTAATTAAAGTGCTGTTAAATTTATTGAGTTTACCAGATGTTATTGGTCTGGACTGAATCTGCACTTGTTGTATCGGTAAGTTGGATTCAAAAGTTACCAATAGGCCGCTATGATCAGAAGGCAGATAATTTACAATGGCCATGAAATAGAAACCAGTAACCTACTTCTGATGAAATTAATGATACTAAGTTTGCACCCCATCAGGGTCTGCGCACCGCTGTCAACCCTCGAGTTACAGCACTGAATAACATACCGTATCCATAATCCTCATAGATAACTCCCATCCTGGTCCAGTTCAGGTACGAGAGGAACTCCGTGAAGGCTTTCGTCAGCAGGTCCTTTGGTGGGTACAGGTTTATTGTGAACGTGTGGTTTGCTAGAAAGTAAGAAAAAGGATTAATTTGGGAAGATACCTTATTTTAATTTACATATTTAGGATTTGTTTTTTCTTTTACTTTATTTACATCGTGTTCTTGGAGTTTTTTGAACATGTTTCTCCATAAGGATCTACGCTTTAGAATGTGCAATTAGCATAATTTTTATGACTGTCTGACGTTTTGACAATTCAAAAGTGACTGTAAATGGTTTAATTCATTAAACCCCAAGCATTTATCGTCTCCGAGCAGTGGTGGCCAAGTGGTAACGGCCCCGACTTACGAGTTGTAGGTCGCGGGTTCAAACCCAGCCAGGCGCATTACTTTGTATAATTTATTTCATAACTACTGCTCTCAAAACGGTGAAGGAAAACATCGTGAGGAAACCGGCATGTCCTAGAACCAAAAATTCGAAGACATGTGACATCCACCAACCCGCACTGGGCCCGCGTGGTGGATTACGGCCCATTCCCTCTTCTAGATAGAGGAGGCCTAAGCAGTGGGAACATTAAAAGGCTGATTATGCTATACTATATGCTATGAACGCCGGTGTTCGCTCTCTCATTGTCTTTCTATTGTGTCTCTAATTACGCTATTCGAAAGGTTAATCTTTACTTATATTAAATCTGTAGAAAAGTGAAAATTCTGTACATTGAAAAGAATTATCACAAAAATAAATTGCCATGGGGTGTTACTAGACCGACACCGAACCCAAAAATGTGATTAAAAAAATTTTTGTCTGTCTGTCTGTTGTCTGTATGTTCAGGCATCACGCAAAAACTACCGGTTCGATTACGATGAAACTTGGTATAATTATTCTTTAATATCCTGGGCATCACACTGGGTACTTTTTATCCCGGAAAAGTATATACAATAAAACACAAACTTAATTTTGCGGTTCGATCCCTAGACCCGATTACTGTACCAACCGCAAATAACAAGTTTATCGTAGGTTACGTCACCCGCAGTGGAGTTCACTAAGGAGCGCTGCACACGGCTAAGATACTATAATTCGGTCCACGTAGTTTAGTCAAAAGGTAATCAATACATTCATCGACTGTTAGGCGGTACGAAGTTCGCTGGGTCAGCTAGTTTGAAATAAATGCTTTGAATCTTTGAACACGAGTGATGGATAACTTTGCTACATAACGTTTTTGGACATACATAACATTACATGGATGATAAAATATGTATACACATGAAATTGAATTACAATAATTCATAAAACTTACTAAATTAATGCTTAGTTGCACAGGTGTCACTGAAATACCCACACGAACCTTAGGACCGATCCTTATTGATGCCCTGAAAAACCTAAGAGGCCTAATCTGTTTTTGGAGAGAGGTGGGCTGGTTGGAATGAGCCCACCTAAGGTTATGGCCGTCATGGCCAACGTGCAATAGTCCACATAGGACTAAGTGCGGAAACCATACATAAATAGATAGATAAGTGCTTAGTTTCTTTGTGTTGTTTTTAAAGAATATTTTGCAGAAAACTAAGGAAAGAAAGAAAAGAATGAAAAATGAATTTATTTGTCACAACGCAAGGCACACAAACAATATAATATGTAAACACGAAACCGTACAAAAGAGAATAAAAAAAATAAAAACAAAAAAAAACAAAATAATAATAATATAGATATGCAATTGTGCGCCTCACGGCTGCGCCAAAATAGGTCCAGTTCAGCATGATTGTCAGACAACTAGTGCCTGACGCTGATTTCCAACTGAACCTGAGGTTGTGACGGAACGGACGCGAAACAGTTTTGTAGTGTAATATTTAGCGGTGATGCGTAGGCACTACAGCTGGGTGCTGCTGCTGCTGGTACTAAGGTTAGGATGAATAGTCTCTTAATAAACTAGTACGTTTCACCATCACCGATTGCATCACTGCTTACTATCAAGTGGGATCACAGTCCAGCACTAGTTTATATATTTTTTCTTTTTTATGTTATAGGCCTTGTTGACCTATTCTAATGATGATAGACGATGTTCTTCCCAAAGCTTGATTCTTTCTTTAGGTGTTGGGTCTAGAATGGCCTATGTGCTTTTTTATTTTCTATGGGAAAATCATGCAATGACATCCCCCGTTCTTGGGCGGAGCGGGAGATAGTGTCAGACTTTTACTGACTAAAATCCACTCCTGTTCCTTCGTTGCTTTTCGTACCAGGGCCGTCTTACTTTCAGAAGCAGACCCTTGGCCCCAGTAAGCTTCGACTCTACTGGGTCCCTACGGTTTTCTGACATCCCCTTGAGTCGCGCGTGGAACAGTACGCGCCGTCGACGACTTACGCTCGGTCCAGACGGTTACCGGACGGTCGGACAGCGAGCTACACATTGCTCGCCGTCCGCAAGCCCACGCCCACGGGGGCCGAAAATCGGGATCGGAATCCCGGTGGCTGGGGCGCGAAGGCCAGGGCCTCGTGCGTAGACGTGCGGCCTCCTCCTTTGCTAGCATTACTGCTTCGCAGAAGAAGACGACCGCCTGCCACTCCTCCTCGCTCCGGACCATGGGCTATACCAAAGCCCGGCGCGAGAGATCGCTGCAGGGTACACCTCTACCATATGCTCCACCGTGTCCTCCGTGCGGTCCGCACAATGGTGGCACCCGGGCGTTTCTTCCGCACGAATCCGGTGCAGGAACCTCCCGAACTTATCATGTCCGGTGAGGACCTGCGTCACGCGGAAGGACGCCGTAAGGTGTTTCCAGCCACTCCTCAAAGAGGGGACTTATCGCCATAATTATGGTTTGCCCATTCTTTACGTCTTGGGTCTAGAATGGCCTACGTGCTATGAAGAAAATTCAACCGGCTCTTTTGAGCACTCAAGTCAGCTAAACGAGTTAGGTAAATTACTCACAATTCTCCGGCGCAAACGGTCCAACTGTCAAATGTGGAGCATGTAGACTTGTGCTCATATGATCCAGAGTGTTGCCCAACAGTGGGCCCACGCCGCTGAACAGTGCCACAGCCCCTGACTGGATTTGTGCACAAGCTGAAACAAAAATGCAATATTCAAGTAGGAATTCACTAAAACATGGAGATGATTGGATCAGAAATTAGAACTTTATTTTTAAATGGATCATTATCAAGCACTTTTGAATTGTTAAAATGTAGCTCAATCAAAAACAAGTGAAGCTAAATTACACGTTCCGAAGCTTAGATCTCTATGGAGAAGAACGTGCAGGAAACTCCATGGACACTCTTATAAATCATGTTATGAGATAATATGAGTTACAAATATCTTGGTTACATATTTTTTAAATGAGTACAATATAGACAAATAAAAAAAATGTTATTATAAAGAATTAGGTTGAAATAAGCCACTGGCAGCTAAGAGACGACCAGTCTCAACTAATGGCACCCGTTCACAGTGTGAAAGCGAAGCCCGGGGTCCCGGGAAGGAAAAGCAGGAACAGGAGTGGGTTTTTAGTCGGTAAAAGTCTGAAACTCTCTGCCGCTCCGCCCAAGAACGGGATTTGTCATTTGAAGATTTTCCAACCTAAAAACCCGTTCACCCGTCCGTTTTCCCGTTCCGGGTGATGCTGGGGCTGCCGCGTTATTGTAGTGCGTCCGGCATGTTGGCCGACGCAAACGTCGATAGTTTCTCGTGCATTATGCGCAAAAAATGTGCATCTTTGCTATGCCGAGTACGCGCCAGCCCCAACACCATTCTCAGAACGCTGGCTGATAGGTGGGACTCTCCGATCTTGGGGCGGTGGATACGACTGCATGCGGTCAAATAGACATTCCCCAGGTTCGGTGGGTCTCACCCAGAGACCCAACAAACCGAAACCGTTAGATTAAGTATCTATTTGTTTTTTTTTTATGTTACTAACACTAGTTCTAAGTTTAAATTGTTACTAACACGATATGGCAAGTTCCGAAATAAACGTATTATATTATTATTATTATGTTTATTAAAAAAAAAAAACCGTTTACGAGCATTTTTTTATCAGTCTTTTTCATAGCCCAACTTTCTAATCCACAGTATGACGGGCCTTATCACGGACTTGTAGATATATTTGTATGTATTAATGTATTTATAACACCAAAACGGTTAAAATACCTACCACAGTAGTCCCTATTCAAAACCCAGTAAACACATAAAAACTATACTGCAATTACAGACAACAAAACCCACTTCTCACTGCACCATTCAACTCATAAAATTACATTTTCAACAATGCATTTTCATCCTCCAGTTATTTTTAAACGCCGACCACAATATCACGTTATTTTTCCTCTTAAAAGTTTTTAGAGTTCTGTAACCACAAGGTAAAACGGGGACCTATTACTAAGACTCCACTGTCCGTCCCACTGTCGGTCGGTCTGTCTGTCCGTCTGTCACCAGGCTGTATCTCATGAACCGTAATAAATTTTTAAAGACGATGTATTTTGACTGGCCTGTTGGTCTAGTGGTCAGTGGCCCTGACTGCTATGAAATCGTGGGTTCGATTCCCACCCAGGACCAATGTTAGTATGATGAGCACGATCATTTGTTCTGTGTCTGGGTGTAATTTATCTATAAAATGTATGTATTTAGAAATATATAAGTATGTTTATCAGTTGTCTAGTACTCATAACACAAGCTCTGCTTAGCTTGGGACTAGACGGCGTTGTGTGATAGTTGTGGAATATTATTATAATTATTATTTCTGTTGCCGCTATAACATCAAATACTAAAAAACAGAATATGTTAAATATTTAAGAGGGCCCCCATACAACAAACGTGATATTTTTTTCTTGTTTGCTTATTATTTGCTACATTCGGTGTGGAACTCTAAGTGCGCGAGCTAGACTCGCACTTGGCCGGTTTTTATATTTGACTTCACTATTTACGTTTGCCGTTTTTCATTTTTGTGTGAAGTATCCTTCAGCTGTCATTACCGCAATGGCGGCTAACCGCCATATTGCATTCCGGTAACCGTTACAATTTGAAATGTCGAGTGCTGTTGCAGGGTACTCGAAAACTGGTGTCCAGTTTTTTGGCAGTATTATTATGATTGAAGTTCAGCGGCATATGGATTTATTTATCTATACTTATAATAAATTTGTAGAAGTGAAAATTCTGTACATTGCAAATATCAAAAAAAAAAATGGCAGGAGGTGTTACTAGACCGACACCGAACCCAAAAGTGTAATTAAAAAAATGTTTGTCTGTCTGTCACGCAAAAACTACCGGTTCGATTACGATGAAACTTGGTATAATAATTCGTTAACGTCCTGGGCACCACACTGGGTACTTTTTATCCCGGAAAAGTATATACAATAAAAAACAAACTTAATTTTGCGTTTCGATCCCTAGACCCGATTACTGTACCAACCGCAAATAATAAGTTTGTCATAGGTTACGTCACCCGCAGTGGAGTTCACTAAGGGGAGCAATTCAACACACGATGAAGATAATAAATAATATTTCATATTTTCGTATCTTAAGATGAATTATACCTTAAGATAAAATATTATACTATCTTAGCCGTGTGTAGTGTCCCTAAGTTGTGCTGTAAATGTAGTGCTGAAGGTTGAATTTGGCTTGCACCGTTCGCAGCACACGCATGTTAGTTAGTTTGATAATTGTAATTATTTATTTTTCTCGTTTTTTTTTTTTATATAGTTTCTTTTTTTTAATGTGAATGTGAGAACACTGTGGACTTTGCGAATTCTTAGGTTACTTCCTATTACGACTCACTTTTTTTATTTAATATGATTATTTTTATTGTGCTTTTGGGTACAATATCGACTGGTCTACACTGTTCTTACATAATGTCTATTAATACTGTAATATGAAAATATTGTAAACAATCATTTTTTTAAAAGAGTAACCATGGAGTTTCTTGCCGGTTCTTCTCCATAGGAAACGACCAATTTGGAACTGTGCACTAGCTTCTGACGTTTTATAAGTGCCCATGTAGGCCTATGTGAAATAAAAACTTTTGACTTTGACTTTGACTTTGAGTTCTGACTAGTCGGTACCTACCTACCTACGTCATGATAGGTAGCTATCAGAAGCGTGGTTTATAGTAAATTACTACAAGCATATTGTTATGTGAAGTAAAAGAAAAGATGGATGGATTGTATGAAGAGTGATATGAAAGAAAAGGAAGTTAGTGATAGTATGACGAATGACAGGGCAGAATGAAAGAAAAAAAACGTGTTGCGCCGACCCCAAATAACACGGGACAAGGGCAGGAAGATGATGATGATATTATTATGTGAAGTTTCGTTTCCAAGAAAATTAAAAAAAATACAATTGTTTTTGTGTGAACTTTCCATCTGCAAGGCTGCCAGGACATTTGGGTTCTTAGTATTCCAGGTATTTATAATAAATCTGTAGAAGTTTAGTTTAGTGTAGATAACTTTACATTAAAATTCTGTGTAATTTGATATATTACTTAGGCTCATCGCAATCGGTTGACTATATCGAAAGATGTTAGGCAGTATGAAGTTCGCCGGGTCAGCTAGTTTATATTTAAATACTTTATTGCATACCAAGATTAGAAATTTACAAATTGAAACCTTATAATATAAAAAAAAAACATACAATTGGCAGCCTTATCGCACTCGGCGATTTCTTCCAGGCAACCCGGAATGGAAAGAGATTGCCTGGACACAAAATAGGGTTATATAAAGTAAACAAAACTTAAGAGATACTTAATTCTAAAATAGATATATACATACATACAAAATATATATAAGTAAGAGAATAAGTGATGAAACGAAGACATGATCACAGACAAGTAATGATCCTTCACAAGCCTTTAAAATACAGCCCCCCTAGCCAAGTTACAATAGTTTCGTTAACGTCAAACGCTTCGAGTAGGCCACGCCTCTGATTCCTTTTTTCTGACCACGTAACTGAACGTTGAGATGACGTCAGAACAAAGGAATCGGAGGCGTGGCCTACTCGAGGCATTCGTCGCAAACGAAACGATCGTAACTTGGCTAGAGGGCATTCAGTGTTCGCGCACTTTTATATTGCACAGACAATGCATTCCATAGACGAGCGGCCTGGACAGTAAATGACAGCATTTTATGTTTCTAGTTATCTGGTGACCTAAGAACTTGATTGATTATTACATAATGGATATTGTTTTGTAACACAGGTGTATAAAACTGGTATATTAACCAGTGGTATCATTGAAACAGGGGCGATCTCGGTAAAAATGGAGCTTTTTTTATGTGGGAAAATCATCTAATGACAAATCTCTTGAGCGGAGCGGGAGATAGTGTCAGACTTTTACTGACTAAAAACCCACTCCTGTTCCTTCGCTGCCTTCGTCCCAGGGCCCCGGGTTTCACTTTCACACTACCCGTGGCCCCAGTAGGCTTTGACCCTGCTGGGCCTCTACAGTGTCTGACATCTCTTTGAGGAGCGCGTGGAACACTACGCCTCGTCGACGACTCTGGCTTGATCCGGACCATTACTGGACGGCCGGAGGGCTAGCTACCCATTGCTTGTCGTCCGCAAGCGGACGCCTACGGATGGCTGGAAGTCGGGGTCGTAGTATCAGTGGCTGGGGCGTGAATCTTCACTCTTTATAATATAATATACCTACTTTAGATTAACCGTTCAAATATCAGTATCATCATCATTATCATTTCCCCCAAGTGTCGCCACAATGAACGGTCCTGTGCGTCTCGCATCTATCGGACTCCCGCAACCGTTACCAAGTCATCGGTCCACCTTGTAGGAGGCCTTCCGACGCTACGTCTTCCGGTACGTGGCCGTCATTCCATAACCTTTCGGCCCCAACGGCCATCTGTTCTGCGAGCAATGGGCCCTGCCCATTGCCACTTTAGTTTGGCGATTCTTCGTACTATGTCGGTAACCTTGGTTCTCCGGCGGTTATCCTCATTCCTGATTCGATCACGCAAGGAAACTCCGAGCATAGCCCTTTCCATTGCCCTTTGGGTGATTTTAAGTCTTCTGATGAGGCCCATTGTAAGCGACCACGTTTCGGAACCATATGTCATCACTACACACAATAAGAGTATAACAAAAACATAAAGGTTCTAAAGAAAAGAAAGAAAGAAAGAAAATATGTTTATTTGGCACACCATGATTCATTAATCAACAAATAATTGATTTAAAAACAAAAATTAAACATAAAAAGAATAAATAAGGAGAAATCAAATTAACAATAACAAAATGTCTCACGGCTACGCCAAATTGGTCCAGTTCAGCATAATGCCAGACAACTACGTAGCAGTTGCCTGACGCTGGTTTTTAACTGAACCTTAGAGTTTAGTATTTTTTTTTTATATAGGAATTAAATAAATATATATATAATTATGCATATATTAATGTATACAAAGTGATAAATCATAAATAGATGTTTAGTGTTTGATGTGTAGGTATGTAATAAGAGTAAATATCGCCAACTTCAATAAAGTTTTTTAGTGAGTATTCTAAATATACATCCGTTCTGTTTTTATTAACGGTTCATTACATTTTTCATAAGGAAAAGGTTTATTACAATTTCCGCACTACTAATCACGGGTTCGATTCCTACACACACATTTTGTTTTCTCTTCATTTTTACGTATCTGGGTTTCTTTAACTATTGAGAGTGTGCCATATAAAATACATTAAAAAAAAACGGCAAGTGCGAGTCAGACTCGCGCACTGAGGATTTCTTACAAACTTACCTGCCCCCCTAGCCAAGTTACAACCGTTTCGTATCGATTCTCTTTTCGTCGATCGCCTTGAGTAGGGCACGCCTCCGATTCCTTTGTTCTGAGGTCATCTCAACGCTCAATCACGTGATCAGAACAAAGGAATAGGAGGCGTTGCCGACTCGAAGCGATCAACGAACAGAGAATCGAAACGAAACGGTTGTAACTTGGCTGTGAAAACAGTTCATCTCCCGAATTGAGTTACAAAGATTTTTCTGTGACGGAATTAAAAATTTACAGCTTTCAGTTTTTTTTTTCTATACTTGTGCTATGAGACCTTGCTCCATGCCAAATTTCAGGATTCTAGGGGGAAGTACCCTATGAATTTTGATTCCCATGAGAATATCGAAATATACGTTTTTTGCGACATAAACGGCCGTATCTTTTTTGTTCGTTTACTCAGATGTTTGATTTTTTTACAGCTTTAAGGGACCTCAGACTTGAGTATATGGTTTTAATTTCAACACGATATCTCCACTCGTTCCCGAGATAGAGGGTCTGGACATACAGACAGACAGACGGACAAAAAGTGATCCTATAAGGGTTCCGTTTTATCTTTTTGAGGTACGGAACTCTAAAAAGAAACAGAATAAAATTATGAAAAACGCTCAGAAGGATGGGGTTCTTGATATAAACACAAACTTTCACAAAGTATTTTATTTTACTCGTACTGCACAAAATGTACCCGACGGGTCTCACAATTCGAATGGCTGACCGAGACAGTGTTACAACGTTCGGCATGAATCGATTTAAAATTATGATTATGAATATTTGAGTTTTTAAGTATATTACTATTTGAAAGATTAGTATTTAAAGTAAATAATATTAATAATTAGTAACGAGTATAAATATGGTAAGCGATAAAATTAATGACTGTTACAATTACCTTTCTTATAAGTCTTGAACGTATCCCTAACGGAGGTATACTGTATGTCGTAGACCAGGGTACTGTTAGGCAGCAGACTGCGTTCCTTATTGATTCTGTAGACCGCGTATTTGAAGGCGAGCTCTGTGCTGCCTCCGCGAGCGTCTTCCGTGAAGACTGCGCCTGGAATTAACGGAAGCTCCATTAGTATTAGAACATTCATGTTCTGACTTTTGGAAGGTGTACGAGGGGCCGAAGCCAGCTTGCAGAGGCCCCTTGGACACTTTTTATGGGAATGTGGTACCAACCGACGATTATTTTAAGGGCTAAATTTCACCAGAACACCATGGCGGCGCAACTGGTCGCGACGCCATGGTGTCCCGGTGAAACATAACTCTTTGGTGAGGACGTCACTGGTGGCCGGACTGGCGTCCGAGCTGGTCGCGCCACCAAATTGGTTTCGCAACCAAACGGACACCAGGAGTGTAAGGGCTATGCTAGTGCACCCAAGAACAATCCACGGTTGATGAAAAACTATTGTCACATATGGAACACAAAGGGCTATGGTTTTGGCAGGCTTAAGAGGATTCGTTACCAATGATTGATTTTTATTATTAGTAACATGAGCAGTGGTGGCCCAGTAGTAACGGTCCCGACTTACGAGTTGCAGGTCGTTGGTTCAAGCCCAGCCAGGTTTTTTTTTTATGGGAAAATCATCCAATGGCATACCCTGCTCCACTCTTGGGCGGAGCGAGGGATATAGTCAGACTTTTACTGACTAAAAACCCACTCCAGTTCCTTTGTGGCATTTCGTACCAAGGCCGAGTCTTCCTTTCAGAAGTCGACCCTTGGCCCCAGTAGGCGTCGACCCTGCTGGGCCCCTACGGTTTGCTGACATCTCAACAGTACGCGCCGTCGACGACTTGAGCTCGGTAAGGCACGAATAAACTTTTTTTTTCTTTTCAACTCACCAATCTTAACCACCGGAGACAGCGCAGCAACAGCATTCACCATAAGCACGATCCAGCGCCAGCCTGGCCACATCGTGCCTCATTATCAGCCCTGGATGATCTCCTCACCACCTGGAGATAAGGAATTAGCACTTTAGACCAGCTTTACAGTTGTTAGTGACTGATGTGATGTGACTGCTTTAAGTGCCCTCAACATCTTTGAAGACTTAATTCACGCTACTTACGTACGGTACGTAACTAGTGCATTGCCAGCAGTGCTCAGCCCCTGGAGGGTCGCAGAAATTATCACACCAGAGTCAAGTTTCGGATCTTGTATGCCTAGTAGTTGGTAGCTTACCTACAATAAATACCTTTTATTTATCGAGCACATGGATTGTAGAGACGCCCTACCAGGCGTGCCTATTGCGAAGGTGCCCATTCCGCGGAATTTTTATATTTTACCATTTTCCTTTTTATTGTTCGAGCCGAGCAAGGTTTTAATAAGGACGGTAGTTATAGAGGCTCGAACCGGGTGTTTAAAAAGTTACTGGTCCGTACAAAACGGGGCCGCCTACTAATCCCAAAATTATATAAGGGTTTACAATTGACTCAAAAAGAACAAAATAAGTGATCTGAGAGTAGCCAAAAACAGTGAGCATGAAAATATGGCCGAGAGACTATTTAAATATCATCATTACCAAACAGTGTCTCGTAATACATTGCATCACGATTGTTAAATTTAAAAGATTTATATAAAAACCGGCCAAGCACGAGTCGTACTCGCGCACGAAGGGTTCCATACAGTCCGTAGCAAAAAAACGGCAAAAAAAATTACGATTGTTGTATAGCTCCCCTTAAATATTTATTTTATTCTGTTTTTAGTATTTGTTATTATAGCGGCAACAGAAAATACATCATCTGTGAAAATTTCAACTATCTATCACAGTTCATGAGATACCTAACCTTATGACAGACAGACGGACAGGTAGACGGACGGACAGAATAGTCTTAGTAATAGGGTTTTAATAGCGTTTTACATTTTAGGTACGGAACCCTAAAAATGGACTAAATGCCGTTACAGTCTTCCCTAGACATCTACTGATACTTCTGAAAATGACTAGCAATTGACTGGTATGCACCGAAATAAAATTTCCAGTATTAGTTAGACTTCTTGAATGCGTTTAATACCATCACTCACGGCATTCTGTAAAATATTCTGACCTCTCTTATGAAATCACACAAAGCACTAGTTTAGTTTTCTTATTTACTTCCTTAACGTCAGCACTTCGTTTAAGTTAAGAAATTATTAATCAGGTTTGTGTGAATAAAACACTGCTGTTCCACAAGGAGGCATTATTTGTCCTCTTCTGTTGTTATTAGTCACTAAGTTCTGCCAGTGGTTTCGCGTAAATTAAAGCCAAAAGTGTTTCCACAGAAATGGAATACCGGTTAAAAAGTATATTAATCCAGGTCATGATACCATTATCATGGTATATCCGTTAAACTGTTAAAGCGTGATATTAGCAAACAAGCAAACTTTCACATTTATAAATAGGATTCGTAGTATTATGGAGGACGCAGACGGTGCTCACTAAAGCCGATACCCTAGTGAGCTCCGTCCACGTCTGACACTCCATCTCGCTCCACCCAGAGCGGGATTGTTTATTTGATCATGGTGAATTTGCCTGCTACGGTCTTTAATTCATTTTATTCAGTTTTCAGTATTTGTTATAGCAGCAATAGAAATACATCATCTGTGAAAATTTCAACTGTCTAGTTATTACGGTTCATGAGATACAGCCTGGTTACTGACGGTATTACAGGATGCTTTTTGGAGAGTGTGCGCACTGGAAAACTTGATTCCACCATCTCATTTCTACCATCGGACAACCCGACGAACGGCGAGTTGGCCACGAAGAGGCTGGACCAAGCGTTTCGCCTCGTCGTTTATACCGCGTACATCGAGGGACTGAAACAACATGCCTGCTGCGGTCTTCCCGTCCGATTATAATTAAGGTTTCTTCAAGACTAGAGTGAATAGGCTCCTAATAAACTAGTGTGCCTCACCATCAACGTTTGCATCACTGCTTACCATCAGGTGGGATCGCGATCAAGCACCATAGTTTAAAAAAATCTACTTAAAAAAATTAGGAAGTTATATGAGAGACGCTGATTCCATGATAATAATATTACCGGACATATATTTAAATATCGCCAGTCAAGCGAGGTAATTTAAATGCACCCCTTTTAATGGCACTTAGCAACGCGTGGTGGATTCTAAAAGAGATTAATAAGGCATTACCAATTTCCTGAAGGCCCTGAAAGGGTGAGCAGAGATGTACAATCAACCGCACTTTCGTGGTAAAAAATTGACATTTACTGCACCTTTATGACGAAGAAGTAAGAGTGGTTTTTGTAGTCCAGATTGTTTTTTTAAATACGGAATCCTATTTGGTATGGTTAATAATGTAAAAACCACAATAGAGTTAAAAGTATAAAACAGTACTTCACACCGGGACAGCTTCGATCAAACCAAAGCACAGGTCCGATCGTGTGTGGAGTACTGCAGCCACAAATGGGGCTGGTGCTGTAAAATGCCATCTGGCAGCTTAGGACTCAATGGAAAGACGAGAGAAGAGGCTAATTAGTGATCCAAATTTGGTTAACACTAATCTACTAAGCCGGCTTAGGGTAACCAGTCTTTTGGTATTTTACAGGATGCATCTTGGAAAATGAGCGCAGGAATTACCTGACTTGATACTGCCATCACCTTTCTACCATCGGGGAACCTGATGCAGCGATGTACGGCGTGTGTCCACCCTTGCGTTGTTAACATCTCTACGGTCCGGACTAAGCGTTTCGCCTCAACGTTTATACCGCGTACATTGAAGGATTGTGTAAGATTAAAAGAGATACAATAGAGCGGCTATCAAAAGAAATGTCTTAGAAAAACTGTTATCCTATGCCTCAGTGATGCCATCTGACTTTGAATAGCAAACACGCGAGTTAAATTTGTCAAAATTTATATAAATTTAAGTATCGCTCGGTAGGTGGCCAGGGGCCTTACCATGATTTGTGGAAATGTCAGTCGTACGAGCGGAAAATAGTGATGGAGCACACGCTATACCTTTAACAGTTCAGTTTAGATCTTAAAATGGATCACGTTATGAGCTATGTCCTGTTTATTGATTCTATATTTTTAATGTCTTTGAAGGATTGGAACAATTTGCCTGTCTTCCCGTCCGATTATAATTTAAGTGTCTTCAAGGCTGGAGTTAATAGTTTCTTAATAAACTAGTGCGCTTCACCATCAACGATTGCATCACAGCTTACCATCAGGTGGGATCGCAGTTAAGCACTAGATTACAGCATTTAAAAAAAAACCGAGCAAGTGCGAGTCGGACTCGCGCACTGAGTTCCTTACAAAGTTACCGATGAAAAAAATTCAATTCCCGAATTGAGTTACAAAAATTTTTCCGAATCGCAAAAATGAGTTTTTTTTTTGTTTGTGTGATAAGCACGGTCATTTGTTCTGTGTCTGGGTGTAATTTATCTATAACATGTATGTATTTAGAAATATGTGTCGTAACTACAAATTTACAATATTCAGATTATTCAATTGTCAACGAAAAGTACCGTAAAAATTTTGATTTCCTTGAGAGTGTCAAAATATACGTTTTTTGCGACATAAACGGCCGTATTCACGCGTTCCCGAGATAAAAGGTCTTGACAGACAGACAGACAGACAGACGGACGGACAACAAAGTGATCCTATAAGGGTTCTGTTTTTTCCTTTTGAGGTACGGAACCCTAAAAATGTACAGTAAGTGACCCTTCTAACACATATCAACTTTTTACGCCACAATTATAAATCCCACTTAATATAAATTACTATGACCACATCACGACGCTAGCAATACAGTCGGTCCCCTACAGAATACCAAACAAATTTGTGGAATAATTTTACTCATACGTGGCGTTCACACCTTATGGCCTCGTGTTGAAGTGAGATGTGCGTATGTCGATTTTTGTGGACATACGGGTGGGAAAGTTGGCTAACATATTTAATAAATTACCTAAAATATAATTAAAAACTTTTTAATATAATTAAAAAGTGAAAAAAAAATAACAATAAAAGTACAACCGACTTCAAAGAAAAAAAAACACTGAAAAGTGCAAAGGAACTCTTTTAAAATTTCTGAAGTCGGTGGTAAATAACGAAGAGACAAAACTATTATATAGAAACACCGACTTCCGAAATTAAAGTTATTTTGCACTTTTCAGTGTTTTTTTTTTTACTTTAAAGTCGGTTGTATTTTTTTTTTATAAAAAGTTTTTTATTTTACACTTTTTAGTTATGGTAGCATAGCATAGCATAGCATAGTCGGCCTTTTAATGTTCCCACTGTTGGGACTCAGGCCTCCTCTCTAGGAGAGGGAATGGGCCGGAATCCACCACGCGGGCCCAGTGCGGGTTGGTGGATGTCACATGTCTTTGAATTTTTGGTTCTAGGACATGCCGGTTTCCTCACGAAGTTAGGTTCTTAGTTATGGTACCACCACTAAAAAGTACCCCTCAGCCAAACTTAAATACCTTATAGCCAGAGTGCATCTCATGACAATTTTAATAATCCCAAACACGGTTAGATTACATTAATTTATTACAGAGTTCCGGTGCCTAACTCCAGGCTTTATCGTCAGATCAGTTTGATATTTTCCCCCTCTTCTTTCAGTTAGTCATCGGCTACACAAAGCATTTTTACTTGTTACGACGGTTCTGCTGTGATTCTATGAGGAGTTCTGTTCCATATCTTCGAAGTTCATGATCAGATCATAACAATATTTCTATGAGACCAACTCGAAATCACAACCTTTAAATAAAAAAAAATATTTCAAAATCGGTCCACAATTTACCGAGAAATCGATGAACATACATTAAAAAAAATACATTCAGCCGAACGTAGAACCTCCTCCTTTTTGAAGTCAGGTAATAAAAAAGTATGTCTAAAATTAAAATAGAAATTATAAAGTTAATACTAATATCAAAGTTAATTTTTCAAATGTAAATATGCACGTTGTATACTAAAGATAGATTTATGTAGCTTCCAAAAAAATATTTTAACCTACTCTTATCCCTACCGTTTTTAGGCACGCAATTTACTGTTTTTCGCACTAGTATGGAAAACTGCGCGAGCTCGGACCCGCCACAATTTATTACATTTATCATATCAGGCTGGATACTAAGCGATCCCCCTTCGTAAGTGTATTGAAAAATGTCATTTGATACACGTGGAAATTTGTTACTTTGCAGCACTCGAATCCATAACACCCCCTCCTGCAGCTCAGGCGAATTCCACCTCGATCGCAACGACAAACTTTCTCCACTTGTATCAAAATGTACTATTTCATTTTTAAATCTCTCGCTCATCAAAAATCCTTACCCAAAAAAAAACAATACATTCAAGAAACAAAAGATCCTTTCGCTAAAAAACCACACAAAGACACTTTAAAAATCTCCAAAAAGTGCTGAGTCCCATTTTTCTTTCATACAAAAAAATCCCAGCGGAAAAATCCTGGAGGTTACTTGCAAACCCTACGTTCTCAAAAAGGAAAAAGCCCTCAGAATCTCTATTACTAACCATCCTTCAATTTATAAGAGGCCGTCGGGAAACGAGTAAAAATTAAATTAATTATTTCGACACCGAGCGCCCGTCGCACAGACCTTGGAACGCCTCATTGGCGCGGCTAGAAACAATGAACTAAAAATGGTAAAATGGTTTCACTGACTTTTCTTTGTTATTATTTACCTTTTTAGGGTTCCATACCTAAGTCGACAAAAACGGAACCCTTGTAGGATTACTTGTAACAACTGTCATGTGTGTGTTCATGGCAGTTGAGAGTTTGTCATGCTCACTCAAATGTCTCACTGATTATGGCGCGTGTATTGGATCATTCGGTTCCCTTTAAAATGGTTGAGCTGAGTGGTGCTAATATTCGCGTCAGGTCCGTGAACGGGCGCTGTCAGTTGAGACTGGTCATCTCTTAGCTGCCAGTTGCTATTTTAATATCTATATTTAGTTTTTATTTTTACTATATTGACATTGTTCTCACATGATAGCGACAAGAAACATGTTACAGAGATATTTGTAATTGCAAAACACGATTGAAAAGAGTGTCCATGGAGTTTCTTGCACATTCTTCTCCATAGAGATCTACGGTTTGGAATGTGCAATTAGCATCATTTTTTCTGACTGACTGACTTCTTGACATTTCAAAAGTGCCTGTAAATGGTTTATTTGAAATAAATGCTTTGAATTTGAGTTTGTCAAAGATCTGAAGAATGAAAACCGGGAACAATAGCTTTCCGTGCATTCTGAGGCACGGGGTGTCAATTATGTCCCAGATAAACTTAGAAAAGTACGTATGAATTGAAAAATTCATACACAACCTTACATGAGAAGTGGGTGCCTTAGCCACTGGGCCATCACGATACACTGATGTCAAATTTATATGCATGAAAAGGGAAGTCTTTGGAATTTTTAGGTAAATATACTCTACCTATTTGCATCTCTTATATTATAGTGAATGAGAAATTATATTAAAAAATTCAGTCACTTTCCCTTTCATAGCCATAGTCAGCAAAGTCAACAGTCAAAGTTAATTTCAAAGAACTAACGATGATATTGGAGGAGAGGGGGGTGCGAATGCCCACTGCAGTATGGTCTAGCACCCACTCCACTGGTTGGTTCACTGGTTGTTTGTGCACGATTCGAAATTCTATGATGGACGTAAAAATACAAAAATCAGGTATGTCAGAAGCGAGCCCCCACCATTTTGAAAAATATCCCAAGATATGCTAATGACTGTCGGCCATGTTTGGTTCGTACAGATAGTCACTAGCAGTGCCTGCCTTGGCGTTCAGAGTTCTATGGTCCCGCGTGCCAGATGTTACAAAATAACGAAGAAAACTTTGCGATTTGAGACCCACCACGACCTGCGGATTAGTTTTTGTTTTTTATTAATATCTTTTGTATTATGTGAATCTTAAAGTACGTTTAGACATTTTGTGACTTATAAATACGGTAGCAGACTTTGTTTGGTTGCCAAGGGGTTTTTTTTTAAGGTGGGAAATCATCCAAATGACTTCTCGTGCTCTGGGTGGAGTGCGAGGGCGTGTCAGACTTTTACTGATTAAAACCACACCTGTATCCTTCAATTACCCTTTGCGTCCTACGACTACGGGTTTCCGCGGTCCTAGCTAGCGGGCATCGGCCCTGCTGGGCCCGTACGGTTTGCTGACATCTCTTTGAGGAGCGAGGGCATCTCAACGCGCTATTGACGACTGGGCTCGGTCCGGTTAATTACCGAACAGCCGGACGGCGAGCTACCCAGTGCTCGACGTCCGCAAGCCCGCGTCTACCGTGGCAGGTAGTCGGGGTCGGAAATACGGCGGCTAGGGCGTGAGGACCTTCGTTCCCTCACGCGTGCAACCTCCTCCTTAGCTAGCATTACTGCTTCGCAGAAGGAGGCGACCGCCTGCCATTCCTCCTCGCCCTGGACCATGGCCTGAACCAGGGCCCGACGCGAAAGGTCGCTGCCGCCAATTGCCTCCACGAGGACACGGCGGTGCTCCGCCCAAGCGGGGCACATCTCCACCGTATGCTCCACCGTGTCCTCTGGGTGGTCCGCACAATGACACCCGGGCGTTGCTTCTGCCTGAATCCGATGCAGGAACCTCCCGAACTTGCCATGACCGGTGAGGTTGGTTGCCAAGGGGTGACATATGACACTGAAACGTGGTCGCTCACAATGGGCTTCATCAGAAGGTAAGTCTTCACTCAAAGGGCAATGGAGAGGGCTATACTTGGAGTTTCCTTGCGTGATCGAATCAGAAATGAAGGTATTCGAAAGAGAATCAAATTTACTGACATAGCCCGAAGAATTGCAAACTTAAGTGGCAGTAGACCTGGGCACGCCACAATTATGGCGGTAAGTCCCCTCTTTGAGGAGTGGCTGGAAAGACAACACGGCGTCCTTCCCTTCCGCATGACGCTGGTCCTCACTGGACATGGTCAGTTCGGGTGATTCCTTCACCAGATTCGTGTGGAAGAAACGCCCGGGTGTCACTATTCTGAGGATTACCCGAAGGACACGGTGGAGCATACGGTAGAGGTGTGCCCCGCTTGGGAGAGCACCGCCGTGTCCTCGTGGGAACGCTCGGTGGCAGCGATCTCTCGCGTCGGGCCTTGGTACAGGCCATAGTCCGGAGCGAGGAGGAGTGGCAGGCGGTCGCCTCCTTCTGCGAAGCAGTAATAGCATTACAGCTTCGCAGAAAGATGCGGAAGCACGCGCGAGGCATGGCCCTCACGCCCCAGCGGGAATTTAAATGTTTTGATAGGTAAGTTTGTATGGAACCCTTTGTGCGCGAGTCCAACGCACACTTGCGTTTTTTTATTGTTGATAGGCTCGTGCTGACCACTATCTCACCTGATGGAAAGCGACGATGTGGTCGACGAAGAAGCACGCTTGCCTAGAAGTAACCTATTCACTTTTGACTTAAAAATCCCCAGGTTAGTCGCATGCAACACCCACATAGTACGCAGCGTAAGCAGATTAATAATAATAATAATTAAGTATATTGACTTGGCTCGCGAGGTGGTCGACATGTGGGATGTGGACTCGGCGATCATTGTGCCGATAGTCGTGTCGGGCAATGGCTTAATAGCCAAGAGCCTCGACCAACACCTTAGGAGGCTCGCGTTAGGCGGTTGGATCAAGGGCTTGATCCAGAAAGCGGTACTCCTGGACACGGCTCGCATTGTTAGGAGGTTCCTTTCTCTGGAGCCCTGAGCGCCGTTAGCTTGGACCCTATTCCTGATACCGGTGGGGTACTATTTTTTATATTTTTAAATGTTTTTTTTTTGTAAGATTTTTTTTTAAATATTATAAATTTAATTTATATGTGTTTACAAAGAATAAAGAGAATAATAATTTTCCACGACTATCACACAACGCCGTCTAGCCCCAAACTAAGCAGAGCTTATGTTATGAGTGCAAGTTAACTGATAAACATTCTAATATATTTCTAAATATATACATATTATAGATAAACTAGCTTCTGCCAGCGGCTTCGCCCGCGTGAAAATAGGTTTTTTTATACAAACTTTGAAACCCCGTTTTATCCCCTTAGGGTGTGAATTTTGGAAAATCCTCTCTTAGTGCTCGCCTACGTCATAAAAGGAAAGCTTGTGCAAAATTTCACGTTCCTAGTCAGGCTGTGCGTTGATATGTCAGTCAGTCAGTTTCTCCTTTTATACATATAGATTACTCCCAGACACATAACAAATGATCATGATGATTACACAATCATTTGTCCTGGGTGGGAATCGAATCGACCTCCAGCGTAGCAGGCAGGGCCACTAACCACTAGACCGATAGGCCAGTCAAACATTGGTTGACAGATTGACAATAAGTTCCCCATAAAAAATTCACCGCCAGCTATCAAACTTTCTCGTCTGTATGTCTCACAGTCATAATCGAGGGTTGCTTGCATATTTCCACGCGACGGCGACGGGGGACCCCTACACAATGGCAGATTAATATTTATATCCCCTCAATGATAATAGTCGTAAACTTCAGTCGATGGTGTATGAATCTCCTGGTACTAGTGGCGAGATTATTATGAGGTTATTGTACCTAGTAAGTTACGATTATCTCTTGTCTAAATCGTGTACAAAAAACTTTTTACAAATAAAAATACAACCGACTTCACTGTAAATGTTTCATTCAATTCAAATGCTCATGTGTTTCTATAATAGTTTCGTCTCTTCGTTATTTAAAACCGACTTCCGAAATTAAAGTTATTTTGTACTTTTTAGTGTTTGTTTCTTACTTTTAAGTCGGGTGTATTTATTTTGTAAAAAGTTTTTTTATTTTACACTTTTTAGTTAAGGTAGCACCACTAAAAAGTACCCCTAAGCCAAACTTAAATACCTTATAGCCAGAGTGCATCTCATGATAATTCTAATAATCCCAAACACGATTAGATTACATAAATTTATTACAGAGTTCCAGTGCCTAACTTCAGGCTTGATTATCAGGTCAGTTCGATCCCCTCTTCTTTCAGTCAGTCATCGACTACTACAAAATCGGTTTACAGTTGACCGAGAAATCGGTGAACATACATAAAAAAAATACATTCAGCCGAACATAGAACCTCCTCCTTTTGAAGCCGGATAAAAACGAAGAATCGCCAAACTTACGAGAGTCCTTTTTCACTCGCCTATCGTCAACATCGAGCATAGTTTAAAAGGTTGTTACTTCATCTAACGCAATTCAAAACAATATTTGACGAAAGGGCAACGCGAAAAAAGAGAGAACGCCTAGTCAGTTTCCAGGCGTTATCTCTCTTTTTTCGCGTTGAAACTGAATATTTTACAAAACTTGTTTATACGTGTTTTTTTTAACCCTTAATTTTTTCAGAAAAATGGTCGTCATTCAGAATCTCGATTAAATTTGCAAGGCTTATAATGTTATACTTTTTTGACTATTTTTGAATTTTTGAGTAAATTATGAAGTGTCAAAGTTCATGCAAAATAGCAGATTTTAAGAGGTTTTTACTGGATTAGTTTTAAGCAAAGGAGATTGGAGAAAGAGCAGTGGTGGCCGAGTGGTAACGGCCCCGACTTACGAGTTGTAGGTCGCGAGTCCAAACACAGCCAGGCGCATTACTTTGTGTAATTTATTTCATCACCACTGCTCTCAAAATGGTGAAGAAAAATCGTGACGAAACCGGCATGTCCTAGAACCAAAAATTCGAAGACATGTGACATCCACCAACCCGCACTGGGCCCGCGTGGTGGATTACGGCCCATTCCCTCTCCCAGAGAGGAGGCCTGAGTCCCAACAGTGAGAACATTATAAGGCCGGCTATGCTAAAGGAGATTGGGCAAGTTACTATGACACTTGGTTGCGCAACTTTTGACACAGTATAGTAGTGAAAATTAGGCACAAAAAAGGGATAGTGTCATGCTTTAAAACAAGGTTAAATTCAAAATTATATATTGTGGGGATTTTGAGAAAAAAAATAAGTTGAGTATTGAGGTTATGATACATCTCAAAACAATTCGTTTTGAAATCCTGCCTTCGGTTCATGGAATCAGTTGCCTCTCTGATTTGGCGGCTAGGCAGTGGGTGTGCTAATATAAAAGAGATTAATTACACAGCGTGCCATATTATTTTAAGTCTAGATTATATCACCATGGATATAAAAACGTTCTAAAAATTCAAAAACGAACCTTATCCTGAAGTGACTAAAAACTTTATTTTGACAATTTCGTACCTCAAAAGAATGACGGTACGTAGTATTCCACGCGCGCCTCAAGGAGATGTCAGCAACTGTAGGGGGGCAGCCCAGCAGGGTTGAAGCCTACTGGGGTCAAGGGTCTGATTCTGAAAGGAAGACTCGGCCCTGGTACGAAAGGCAACGAAGGAACAGGAGTGGGTTTTTAGTCAGTAAAAGTCTGACACTATCTCCCGCCCCGCCCAAGAGCGGGGGATGTTATAAGATGATGATCCCACCGAAAAAAAAACCTTAAAAGAAAAAAATCGGAATCCTTATAGGATCACATTGTTGTCCGTCCTGTCTGTCTGTCTGTCTGTCAAGACCCTTTATTTTGGGAACGCGTGAAGGTTTCGAGTTGAAATTAAAACCATATACTCAAATCTGCAGTCCCTTGAAGCTGTGAAAAAATCAAACTTCTAAGTTAATGAGAAAAAAAGAAACAGCCGTTTATGTCGGAAAAACCGTGTATTTCGACACTCTCAAAGGAAAAAGAATTCATAGGGTGACCCAGAATCCTGAAATTTTGCATAAAACAAGGTCTTATAACACAAGTATAGGAATAAGTCGTAATAAACGAGGATTGTAATATCATCAAACTTTAACGTTTAAAACGATCTGGCCAGTTTTACTTGGCCATATCATGAAGTGATAAATTTCTATGATCTGGCCTCGACATATATACCATTGTTTTTACATATATACATTTGTGTTGCCAAAAGTAAAAAAAACGAATTCCCAAAATTGTCCACGACAATTTATCATAATTGGTAAATTCATATTTGAACAATTGCTACTAGAAAATACTACAAGCAAAGTTTGTCCATCAATTGAGCGACATTTTGGGATATAAACAAAGGCTAATAACTTTGCTGTTTGTGAATATTATTTATTGAGACTTTACTTAAATAATAACAAGACCGTTTTCTAATAAGCCTTTTAAGTATTTGTACTAATTGAAAATTAGTGTTGTATAAAAGAAGAAACTGACTGCCTAATATATCAACAGACAGGCGAGGCTTAGGAACGTACAATTTTGCACAAAGCTTCCTTTTATGATATAGGCGAGCAAACCCCTCAAGCACCGATTGTACATACGTCTGCCCCCCTAGCCAAGTTACGATCGTTTCGTTTGCGTCAAACGCCTCGAGTAGGCCACGCCTCCGATTCCTTTGTTCTGACGTCATCTCAACGCTCAGTCACGTGGTCAGAACAAAAGAATCGGAGGCGTGGCCGGTTCGAGGCGTTCGACGCAAACTAAACGATCGCAACTTGGCTAGGAGGCTGTACAACTTGAGTGACCTTGAAAAACGCTTAATTGTCGTTTTGTACACACCCGTGGGTGTAGGAGATTTATTAGAAAAATACTGAAAAAGTTTTTTTATTTCTTTTTTTGTTGTTGTTGCGAGGGGAAAAGGCTTTTGGAAAATTTTAAGGGGATGAAAAGGGGGAAATTCGTTTGTGTGCATATTCTTTGGACCAATAAACTAGAAACTTAGTACTCGTATATAAAAACAGGTTTTCATTATCCGTTATTCAAAACTACCCCTGTAAAATTACTAGCTAAAATTTGGCGTCAAAAAATTCCTACCCATTGCTGTCGACTGGAAGTGTGCCCAAAAGACTGACGACATTGCCACGTTGTATGGCAATGCTTAATCTCTGACCGAGGTAAAATCCAGCCTTTTGGTCACGCGAAGTGTCAACTAGCCGTTTGGATAATTCTTTAAAAAGCCCATGAGCACTCGGACCCCACGGCCCAAGAGTCTCAATCCCAAACGGCTCAAAAATATAACTGCTGACGAGGTTGTTATATTTTCGCCGCTTGAGGTTCTCCGCAGCCGCAGCGGCAGCAACACCAGTTTTTTTTTTAAGTTTTTGTGTTTTTTTATTTGTTATTGATAAGCTCGCGTTTGACCACTATCTCACCTGATGGTAAGCGATGATGTGGCCGACGCTGGAGCACTATTGCCTAGAAGTAACCTATAGCTAGTAAATGTAATATAAAATACAAATAACGCGAACAAAGTCACGCTTAAAGTACTAGTTCAAATATAATTTTTGATGAAACACAGTTTTGTTCTTAGAAATGGATGAATACACCACTACGAAAATAAAATGAGACTATCAATGATATTCGTGGAATATTTCGGATGAAATCCGACATGTTTCGGCAAGTAATTAGACACTAAAAGCTTTTATACGTCGCGAAAATATTCTTGAACTCATCTATTTTAAGGAATAATAACAAATTTCTTCTTTGATGTCATTTTGATTGTACTTTGGGCGATAGATTTCATAGAAAAAGGCGGGAGCGAAAATTCTGAAAATAAGGGATCGCGTTTCTTTCTTAAAAAACCGAGCAAGTGCGTTCTGTACAAACTTATATGAAAACCGTTCAATTCCCTAATTGAGTTGTGAAGATTTTTTCGAATCGCAAAAAAAAAGTTTTTTTGTGACGTAACTACAAATTTACAGTTTTCAGAGATTTTACTATACTTGTGCTATGAGACCTTGCTTTATGCCAAATTTCAGGATTCTAGGTCAACGGAAATACACGTATTTTGCGACATAAACGGCCGTATCTTTTTTTCGTTAACTCAGAAGTTTGATTTTTTCACAGATTAACAGACAAACGGACAACAAAGTGATCCTATAAGGGCCTCGTTTTTCCCTTACCCGTAACCCTAAAAAAGGCTGACACAACATCTTTCAAAGACCTACACAATACAAACTATGCTTAACGTGCTTACAGTCACCCATCCAAGTCTTTGGCCTTACTTAACCTTGCAGTTATTATTTATCCCCCAGTTCTAAAGCTCTTTCCATTCATGAATATTATTATTGCAATCTTGTAAACGAAATACTTTAAATTGACCGCGTCTTGAATAGGAAGTCTTTCAAAATTGGTTTTGTTGAATTATATTTCAAACTTTCTTGTTACAATATTGAATGGTAATTTCGCCCTGATTTAAATAAACAAACTTTTATAAGTTCTCGATTGGAATACTTCTAGATAGGATGCCGTTTTAGGAGATTTTCTTATAATAAGAAACAGAAAGGAATTGTATACAGAGATAGGTACAAACATATGTAATGTTGGAATTTTTCATCACATTTTGTCGACACCTAACTCAGAGGCTGCTTATAGCTTAATTAAGTTTGCTTTGTTACGTTTTACTATATAGGTAAGGTATTTACTATTATAATGTCCGATGGGACTGATATGTACATTTGTATAAAAGTCCCTAATACAAAATAAAGCAAAAAAAAAAAAAAAACCTTGAAACAACTCTTCATTTTTTATATCTATGAAATACGTAACTTTTCTATATTGATTATGACTTTTATTATCATTTAATTTAGATAGCGTATTTTGATCCAGCAGGATTACTTGAGCTAGACAGAAAAACCTAGTGGCATTAACTTTGTTTTTTTTTTCGGTGGGAAAATCATCTTATGACATCCCCCGCTCTTGGGCGGCGCGGGAGATAGTGTCAGACTTTTACTGACTAAAAACCTACTCTTGTTTCTTCGTTGCCTTTCGTACCAAGGCCGAGTCTTCCTTTCAGAATCAGACTCTTGGCCCCGGTAGGCTTCGACCCTGCTGGGCCCCTACAGCTACTGACATCTCCTTGAGGCGCGCGTGGAACACTACGTACCGTCGTTCTTTTGAGGTACGAAACCCTAAAAATGGTTTGTACATTTAACCAGTGTCAAAATAAAGTTTTTAGTCACTTCAGGATAAGGTTAGTTTGAAAGAAATTTTTGCGTTTTCTTTTCTTGGGAATTGGGAAAGAATTGTACCCAAGCGAAGTGAGTGTATGTTATAATTAAAGTTATCGAGTTACTTTGAGTTCTATAAAAACGCGGATGTAACATATTATATGCATAATGTTTTTGCAGTATGAAGCAAATTAGAGTAAGTAGAAAGAAAGAAAGAAAACAACTTCTTCTTTAATCGAGTCCAACGCCAAGGTAGCTGCTAGGAAACTAGGTGTTCTTGCAAAGGTCCGACGGTACTTCACGCCGGGACAGCTTCTAATGTTATCAAAGCACCGGTCCCTACAGTTGCTGACTCCTTGAGGCGCACGTGGAACAGTACGCGCCGTCGACGACTTGGGCTCGGTACGGACGGTTACCGAACGGTCGGACGGCGAGCTACTCATTGCTCGCCGTCCGCAAGCCCGCGCCTTCGGTGGCCGGAAATCGGGATCGGAATCTCGGCGGCGGTTAAATTTGTTTATTCAAGGTATTTCGCGAATTTACTAACAAAATCACCTCAACTATTTTGATAGAAGTTACAATTAATCGCCTCATCCATTCCGTGAAAACCGAGGGCGTTCTATTACGTTCGGAATACATAAAAAAACATGCGTTTCGCCGCCTCCTTTGCTAGCATTGCTGCTTCGCACAAGGAGGCGACCATCTGCCATTCCTCTACGCTCGGACCATGGACTGTACCAGGGCCCAGCGCGAGAGGTAATTGCTGCCGATTACCCCCACGAGGACACGGTGGTGCTCCACCTAAGAGGGGCGCACAATGGTGACACCCAGGCGTTTCTTTCGCACGAATCTGATAAGTAATAATATGTAAGGACATCTTGCACCATATGCTTTTTTTTAGGTGGTGAAATCATCACCGTGGGGCGGGAGGGCGTGTCAGACTTTTTATTGACTAAAAATCCACTTCTGTTCCTTCTTTGTCATTGTTCCAGGGCCCTGGGGTTCTCTTTCGCATCACCCATGGCCCCAGTAGGCTTCGACTGTGCTGGGCTCCTACGGTTGCTGACATCTCCCTGAGGCACTCGTGGAACACTACGCGCCACCGGCGGCTTAGGCTCGGTCCGGACGGTTACCGGACGGTCGGACGGCGAGCTACCCATTGCAAGCCGTCCGCAAGCCCGCGCCTACGGTGGCCGGAAATCGGGATCGGAATCCCGGTGGCTGGGGCGTGAAGACCATTGCCTCGCGCGTGCGGCCGCCTCTTTAGCTAGCATTACTGCGTCGCAAAAGGAGGTGACCGACTGCCACTCCTCCTCGCTCCGGACCATCGCCTGTATAAAGGCCCAGCGTACCATCTGCTCTTAAAACTAGATATTATTAAACTCGCATTACTCATTAAACTCGACTTATCTTAAACTACCCGTCTTACAAGTGTTTAAATCTACCCGATTTAAATCTAACTTAGCAAGTCCCTTCGATTGTACCGTTATCTCACTTTGACGGTGTTGGGAGTTACAGCAGCCATTTTTATGTGAAAAAATTCGTGCATTTTCAAAGGAAGAAAAAGGAAAAAATAGGAAAGAAAAGAAAAGAAAAGAAAAGGAAAGGAAAGGAAAGAATAGGAAAGAAAAGGAAAGAAAAGGAAAGAAAAGGAAAGAAAAGGAAAGAAAAGGAACAACAAAGATTTTACTGTTATTTGGCGCAAACACAAAGGCACATTTATAAACACAACAACTGCGTATTTTTACAAAGAGACACCACAAGTCCACAGCAAAATGAGATTTGCAAAAATTCGAATATTCAGTTTTCCTTGTGACTGCTTTTGAAAGCTTGTCTTTGTCTTGCAAATAAGGGCACGGCTGGTTGTAATCTTCGATTCCTCGAAATGAGGTCGAGATTCATACCTGCTCTAGGTTGGAAATAACTTACAAAAGCCAATGCAAACTATTGGCATGATTTACTTTTTTCGCCAGAAATGAAACCTAGGTTATATGTTAGAGGACAATATGAAGAAGCAATAGCAAAAAAAAACAAGTCTTTAAACCGTAACCGAACGAAGATACCTATAGAAGCATTGTTAGTACTTTTTTGTCAGGTGTTACCTATTTTTTTATATTATAATTAAAACGACTTTAGGACTCGAGTTCTTTACAACACTAAACGCCTTCTATTACACCCGGCGCTATAATTATGCTGAGCGAGTGAGGCAGAATTACTCATTAGAGAAACCGTGCAGTAATATTTAACAATGAGAAACTTAAAATATCAAACACGGAGTATTTTTATTTAAGAAAAATAACGACTGATAAAAAGCAATAGCGATCTACTAAATAGTCTCTAACTTAGAGAGTAGACATAATTCTTTTTGCTTTTGATTTCTCATACAGTCCTATAAAATATGGCTAAGGTGTCATTATTGGCGAAAAGAAAAAAAAATATGCCAGTTTAGTATGGCAAAAGTTTAATTCACCCCTTTATCTTGTCTATGACTGACGGCCCAGTGACAACGGGTGCGACTTACGAGTCGCAGATTCAAACCTAGCCTAGTGCATTAGTTTGTATAATTTTTTTATCACCAGTGCTCTCAAAACGGTGTATAAAAATATCGTGTGATACCGGATGTCCTAGAATCAAAAATTCGAAGACATAACTCCACCAATCCACATGATGCGGATTCTCACCAGGCGTGGTAAGTTTGGAAGGTTCCTGCAGACGTAAGAAACACCCCGGTGTCACCATTTTGCGACCGCCCAGAGGACACGGTGTAGCATACGATGAAAGTGTGCCCCACTTGAGTGGAGTACCACCATGTCCTAAAGGGGCGATCGACGGTGACCTCTCGCGCCGAGCTCTGATTCAGGCCATGGTCCATAGTGAAGGGGAATAGGTAACGGTTGCCTCCTTCTGTTTATTTGTTGCGACAGTTCTGCTATGATTCTATGAGGATTTCTGTTCTATATCTTTGAAGTTCATCATCAGACCATAACAATATTTCTATGGGGCCAATTCGGGAGTATAGTTTTTCAATCAATATTTTTTTTCAAAATCGGAACCGGAGGAATCGGTGAAAATACACAAAAAAAAACTAGGCAAGTGCGAGTCGGACTCGCGCCCTTAGGGTTCCGTACAAACTTACCTATGTAAACAGTTCAATTCCCGAATGGAGTCTCGAAGATTTTTCCGAATCCCAAATTTTTTTTTATGTTGTGACGCAACAACAAATTTACAGTTTTCAGATTTATTACTATACCTGTGCTATAAGCTAAATTTCAGGATTCTTGGTCAACGGGAAATGTCCCTATGAATTTTGATTTCCTCGAGAGTGTCGAAGTAGATGGTTTTTGAGACATAAACGGCCATCTTTTTTTTTGTTAACTTTGAAATTTAATTTTTTCATAGCTTCAAGAGACCGAAGATTTGAGTATATCGTTTTAATTTCATTTGACAGACAGACAGACGGACGGACTATAAAGCGATCCTATAAGGGTTCCGTTTTTTTTTCCTTTTGAGGTACGGAACTCCAAAAATACATGCAGCCCAACATTATAACCTCCTCCTTTTAGAAGTCGGTTAAAAAAGGACTCGTCAAAATTAATCACAAGTAAAACAACGGGTATTCGTTAATGTATAAAATAAATGTACCTAATGTAATACTATACAGCCCGTTGTAAGGTTTCTGCTCCAAATTGTGTAATAGGCAAGTTAAAATAACAAGGCAGAGTTCAATGGGTAATGAAAACCCATGGCTTGACACAGAAAGACAAACAGAAAGTTTATTTTTGTATTCCCTTTTTTTAAATTCATCATCATCATCATCGTCATCATCATCATCACCATCATTTCAGCCGAAAGACGTCCACTGCTGGACATAAGCCTCCTCCAAGTGTCGCCACAATGAATGGTCCTGTGCGTCTCGCCTCCATCAGACTTCCGCAACCGTTACCAAGTCATCAGTTTACCTTGTAGGAGGCTTACCAACGCTTTTAAATTCAATTCAAAATATTTTTTTTAGGGTTCCGTACCCAAAGGGACCCTATTACTAAGACTCTGTTGTCCTTTTTTTTAATTGTTATAAACTAGTGCTTGACTGCGATCCCACCTGATGGTTAGTAGTGAAGCAATCGTTGATGGTGAGGCGCACTAGTTACTAAGAGCCTATTCACTCTAGCCTTGAAGACACCTAAATTATAATCGGACGGGAAGACCGCAGCAGGCAAGCTGTCCCAGTCCCTCGATGTACGCGGTATAAACGACGAGGCAAAACGCTTTCGCTTTCACTTTCGCTTCGTAAAGGTTTCAACAACGTAAGGGTGGATACTCGTCGTTCGTCGGGTTGTCCGATGGTAGAAATGAGATGGTGAAATCAAGTCATGCAGTTCCCACGCACACTCTCCAAAATGCATCCTGTAAAACATCTTCAGTCACCAGGCTGTATGTCACGAACCGTAATAGTTGGACAGTTGAAATTTTCTCAGATGATGAACCTCTGTTGCCGCTATAATAACAAATACTAAAAACTGAATAAAATTAATTGTGTAAAAGAAGTTGTATAGATTAAGTACGGGATTTTGACTGGCCTGTTGGTCTAATGGTTAGTAGCCCTGACTGCTATACTGGAGGACGTGGGTTCGATTCCCACCCAGGGCAAATGTTTGTGTGATGAGCACAATCATTTGTTCTGTGTCTGGGTGTAATTTATTTGTAATATGTATTTAGAAATATTTAAGTATGTTTATCAGTTTTCTAGTACTCATAACACAAGCTCTGCTTAGCTTGAAACTAGACGGCGTTGTGTGATAGTTGTGTGAATATTATTATTATTATTATTAATCCCTCGTAGGCGAGTTCGACTCGCACTTGACCGGTTTTTACATCTGTTATAAGTTTTCAAAAAGCATTTTGTTATGTGTTAGAGCAGTGGTGGCCGAGTGGTAACAGCCCCAACCTACGAGTTATAGGTCGCGGGTTCACCCATCGGCGGCTGGGTAATCCCAGCCAGGCGCATTACTTTGTGTAATTTATTTCATCACCACTGCTATCAAAACGGTGAAGAAAAACATCGTGAAGAAACCGGCATGTCCTAGAACCAAAAAATTCGAAGACATGTGACATTCACCAACCCGCACTGGGCCCGCGTGGTGGATTACCGCCCGTTCCCTCTCCTAGAGAAAGGAGGCCTGAGTCCCAGCAGTGGGAACATTAAAAAGGCTGATTATGCTTATGCTTATAATATGTTATGTATAAGATTTATAAGATTTGACTGGCCTGTTGGTCTAATGGTTAGTAGCCCTGACTGCTATACTGGAGGACGTGGGTTCGATTCCCACCCAGGGCAAATGTTTGTGTGATGAGCACAATCATTTGCTCTGTGTCTGGGTGTAATTTATCTATAATATGTATGTATTTAGAAATATTTAAGTATGTTTATCAGTTTTCTAGTACTCATAACACAAGCTCTGCTTAGCTTGAGACTAGACGGCGTTGTGTGATAGTTGTGTGAATATTATTATTATTAATCCTTCGTGGGCGAATTCGACTCGCACTTGACCGGTTTTTACAACTATTATAAGTTTTCAATAAGCAATATGTTATGTGTAAGAGCATTGGTGGCCGAGTGGTAACAGCCCCGACCTACGAGTTATAGGTCGCGGGTTCACCCATCGGCGGCTGGGTAAACCCAGCTAGGCGCATTACTTTGTGTAATTTATTTCATCACCACTGCTCTCAAAACGGTGAAGAAAAACATCGTGAGAAAACCGGCATGTCCTAGAACCAAAAAATTCGAAGACATGTGACATTCACCAACCCGCACTGGGCCCGCGTGGTGGATTACCGCCCGTTCCCTCTCCTAGTGAAAGGAGGCCTGAGTCCCAGCAGGGGGAACATTAAAAAGGCTGATTAAGCTTATACTTATAATATGTTATGTATAAGATGCGATAAAACACGGTAAGATATGGGCACATCAAAGTTATTTATATTTTCTACGACTAAACCAAATATGTGGTAAGCCCGCTAAAGCTCAAACAAGCCATTTTCTTATAAGAAAATGGAAATGTATGTTGGTTAGAAAATCTCTATTGCAAATATACTTACCTCCCCCGCTGAAGATACGTAGGGAGTGGGGAGTCGCAGGACGACTTCAGGCCTCCGTAGACATGGGCTAGCGGACGCCGAGCAATAGATAGCTCGTCGTCCGATTGACCGACAAGCAATACTGGTGTGTTCTAATCAGATAAAGTCTGATAGTCGCTCTCTGTCTACTCTGAGTGGGTGAAATTATTAAAATATTTTCCAACAAAAAAAAAAACTATTACGTAAAGTAAAGTAAAGTAAAAGTTTATTGACCATAAGTTTAGGTACACCGGTAATACATATTTACATAGTACATAATAATGCTATCACAAGTAAAACAATGGTCCACATACGTGATAAAATTTATAAATGCCCAATGACGGTATACAGAGAAAAGTTCTTTACCTCCCGTGCTAGTCAAGGACTGTGTTACGGCAAGGTAAGATTCTCGCTCATGGAATAATAGTCATAATGTAAACACGTTAAGACACTTTTTACCAATTACATTTGTTTTGCTGTGAATCATAGATGATGATAACGATTACAAGTTTAGCGTAAACAAGTAGTATATGCAAAGAAATCAGACAATGCAACCACTGACGTTTTTTCGATATAAACAAAATGTTTTCACAATAACAATATTTGTTCAGAGTTTGTAAGAAGATAAGCTTGTTAAAATAAAAAATAAAAGGTGTTTCTAAAGTTAAAATAACAAAATTATAAGTTTTTTTTTTTTACGTAGAATAAAAATAGGGTAAATTTTTAGGGTTCCGTACCTCAAAAGGAAAAAGGAACCCTTATAGGATCACTTTGTTGTCCGTCCGTCGGTCTGTCTGTTAAGACAATTTATCTCGAGAACGCGTGGAGGTATCAAGTTGAAATTTAAACCATATACTCAGGTCTACGGTCCCTTAAAACTGTGAAAAAATCAATCTTCTAAATTAACAAAAAAAAAACATTTATGTCGCAAAAAACGTGAATTTCGACCCTCTCAAAGGAATCAAAATTCATAGGGTACTTTCCGTTGATCTAGAATCCTGAAATTTGGCATGAAGCAAGGTCACAAAACACAAGTATAGGAAAAAATCTGAAAACTGTAAATTTGTAGTCACATCATAAAAAAAAAACTTTTTGCAATTTGGAAAAAATTTCTTGAATTGAACTATTTACATAATAGGTGTAAGTTTGTACAGAACCCTCAGTGCGCGAGTCCGACTCGCACTTGCCTAGTTTTTTAAATAATATTTTAATAATCAGATCAAAAAAAAATACACGACTGACGTACAAGTTTTGTAAGTCATCTTTTACCTACTTCATTTATTTTTTACCATAATTTTATCGCAACGACCATACCATTATTATTATTTCTTTTATTTATTGAACACCCATATATAAATTACATTTTTAAATATTTTTTTAAACAAAACACATAGCATAGTCGGCCTTATAATGTTCCCACTGTTGGGACTCAGACCTTCTCTCTAGGAGAGGGAATGGGCCGTAATCCACCACGCGGGCCCAGTGCGGGTTGGTGGATGTCACATATTTTCAAATTTTTGGTTCTAGGACATGCCGGTTTCCTCACAATGTTTTCCTTCGCCGTTTTGAGAGCAGTTACGACTCACTTTTTTTTTTTAAATATTATTATTTTTATTGTGCTTTTGGGTACAATATCGACTGGTCTACACTGTTCTTACATAATGTCTATTAATACTGTAATATGAAAATATTGTAAACAATCATTTTTTTAAAAGAGTAACCATGGAGTTTCTTGCCGGTTCTTCTCCATAGGAAACGACCAATTTCGAACCGTGCACTAGCCTCTGACGTTTTATAAGTGCCCATGTAGGCCTATGTGAAATAAAAAATTTTTGACTTTGACTTTGACTTTGACTTTGACTTTGACTTTGAGTAGTGATGAAATAAATTACACAAAGTAATGCGCCTGGCTGGGTTTGAACCCGCGACCTACAACTCCGTAAGTCGGGGCCGTTACCACTCGGCCACCACTGCTCTCCGAACAAAAAAATATAAAAAATAGTTCAAATAAATTTCGGCTTATAAGGAGAGGAACCTCCGAACTATACGAGCCGTGTCCAGGAGTACCACTTTCTGAATCAAGCCCTTGATCTAACTGCCTAACGAAAGCCACCTCAGATGTTGGTCGAGGATCATCATCATCATTTCAGCCAAAGCATGTCCACTGATGGACATAGGCCGCCCTAGTGTCGCCACAACGACCGGTCCTGTGCGTCTCGCATCCACCGCATTCCCGCGACCCTCACCAGGTCATCGGTCCACCTTGTGGGAGGCCTTGCAACGCTGCGTCTTCCGGTACGTGGTTGCCACTGAAGAAACTTTCGGCCCCATCGACCATCTGTTCTGCGAGCAATGTGCTCTGTCCTCTACAACTTAAGTTTGGCGATTCTTCGACCTATGTCGGTTAGGTTAGATAGGTCGGACCAGATATCTTCATTCCTGATGCGATCACGCAAGGAAACTCCGAGCCTATGCTCGGAATCTAAAGTCAACCAAAGGGCAATGGAAAGGGCTACCCCTTTCCATGTCCCTTTGGGTGAATTTAAGCCTTCTGATGAGGCCTATTGTAAGCGACCTACTCTCGTTTCTATTCCCTACAACCGCACTGGGCCCGTGTACTGGATTACTGCCTATGGGCAGTCCCTAGAGAGGAGTCCCAGCAGTAAGAACATTAAAAAGGCTGATTGTGCTTAATTTTGTTAGTCATCTTTTACTATAATGATCTGAAATAGATATCTTTGAATTCGTTGAGCAAAATATTATTTAAAAGAAAAATTGGTCAAGTTCGAGTCGCACTCGCGCAAGAAGGGTTCCGTACCATCTATTTTCTTATATATAAAAATGAATAGCTGTTCGTTAGTCTCACTAAAACTCGAGAACGGCTGGACCGATTTGGGTAATTTTGGTCTTGAAATATTCGTGATAGTCCAGGGAAGGTTTAAACGGTAAGAAAAAATGGAAAAAAAAAACACGAAAAAAATTCAGAATACAACGCCATTTCTAATTAAAATGTCATTATAAAATGAATTATGCTGTTCTGGTAATGCCAGTAGATGGCGTTATCCTTACTATTAGGCGGTACGAAGTTCGCCGGATCAGCTAGTTATGTATAAAAAAGACCAAAAAAAAAAAGTTTGTTGTATGGAAACCACCTTAGATATATTTTTTTGTAATTGTTTGTTTATTCAAGAACGTTTACATAAATATTTTCACCATATCTTCAGCCAAACTGCAGTACAGTTTGTCGGCAGTGTTCTCGTGGATAGTCTTCTTGATTAACTAATTTCATATTTTATTGTTATTTTTATTTTATTGTGTTTTTTTTTAGTTTTTGCTGTTATAGCGGCAATAGAAATATATCACCTGTAAAAATGACAACTTTCTACCTGTCACGGTTCATGAGATACAGCCTGGTGACCGACGGACAGACAGACAGCAGAATCTTAGCAATAGGGTCCTGTTTTATGCTTTAGGTACGGAACCTTAAAAATATATATGTTAAAATTTGACAACAAGTCTATTTATAGTATTTAAAAAGAGAAGGGTTACAATTTTCGTGTAAAATTCTATTTATATTTAATTATATTTGCCACCAGGGGCGCCGACTCCGTGGGTGCTCGGGGGCTCCCATGAGAAATAAGCAGTGGGTGCCGAGCACCCCTGAGAATAGACATCAAGAAACAGATCAGTAATCGCCTTTTTAGGGATGGGCGTTTTTCATTACCCGACGACCCGTTTATCGCAATGGTTTAGAGCCCCGGTTGAGACGCAAGGGTCGCGGGTTCGATTCCCGCACCAACACAAATGTTTGTTAATGAAACATAATATGTTTGTGTTGGGTCTGGGTGTTTGTGGTATCTTCGTTGTTCCTGGATTCCATAGTACAAGAGAAAACCTTAGTTTGGGACCAGGACAAGTATGTGATATTTTCCCAATTTATTAAATTTATTTATTTGTCGGTCGATCAGTATGCATTTCTCTTCTCACACTTCGCCACTTTTTCGAGTCACCAAATGAGCATGAGCACCCATGAGGTTTTCTAAAACCCGGCGCCCCTGTGTGCCACAGCTACGCTGAACATTCAAAACTGGCTAAATATAGTCTACGTATATTAACCACATTCGAGCCGACACAAAAAAAAGGAAAGGTTGGCTTTCTACTCTAATGAGATCATAACAATACAATAACAGTATTTATATATAATCTGTACTTATAAAATGAATAACTGATAGACGGATCAACGCCTATACCGCTGGTCGTAAAGACCTGAAACTTGGAGGGTATGTTCTTTGTATGACGTAGCCATCCAATAAGCCTACCCCAAGTGTCGCCACAATGAACGGTCCTGTATGTCTCGCATCCATCGGATTCCCGCAACCTTTACCAGGTCATCGGTCTACCTTGTAGGAGGCCTTCCAACGCTACGTCTTTCAGTACGTGGTCGCCATTCCAGAACTTTTCGGCTCCAATTGCTATCCATTCTGCAATGTGCCCTGGCCATTCCTATTGCCACTTAAGTTTGACGATTCTTTGTGTTATGTCGGTAACCTTGGTTCTCCTGCGGATATCCCCTTTCCTGATTCGATCACGCAATGAAACTCCGTGCATAGCCCTTTCCATTGCCCTTAAGTCTTCTGATGAGGCCCATTGAAAGCGACCATGTTTCGGAGACATATGTCATCACTGGTCATAGACTTTCGTCTTGAGACACTGTGGTATATTGGACGAGAAGATACCGCGCAGCTTCCCGAACGCTGCCCAGCGGAGTCAGATTTGACGATTGATCTCTTTCTCGAAGTTAAACCTACCCAACTGGATATTCAGTCCCAGGTAAACGCCACAACTTCGAGTGTAGAATCTCTGATCCTGATAGGAGTGGGTGCTACATGGCTGTTTACCATGACAGACTTCCGAAAGAGTGGGACTTACAATGAATGGACAAAACCAAAGGAGATTATAATAGAGAATATAATGTTTATTTCATACACAAAGTTTATTTATTTATTTAAACTTCATGTACAGTAGTGGTACATAGGCGGACTTAATGCAACAAGGCATTCTCTACCAGTCAACCTTTGGGTTAAAAGAGACAACACTGTGGTAGGTGTGCACAATAAATAAATAACAGATAAATATCAAGTGGAATGTAGTATCATTAAATTAATTTACAATAATAAAATACTTATATATGCTAATATTATAAACTAATAAATACATTATAATTAGGGGAACTTAAAAATAACAATTATGATGAAGACCAAACTAAGGTTGAGAGGACTTCAAGTAGTAGTTCCGAATTTTACGCTTGAAGGAGAATTTACTTTCAGCTTTTTTGATGTCACGGGGAAGCACATTCCAGAGTTTTATGGTAGAGACAACGTAAGAATTAGCCATAAACCCAGTACGGTGAGAAGGAATGTGAAGAAGCATGTTTTTGGATGCTCAAAGTTATTAAAATGTCAGCCTTGACAATTTAGGAGCCCGACTTTGGGTAGGCAGCCAAAAACAATCAAGACTTCCGTCCTAAATAAATGCCTTTTCAGAAATAAAATTAATATCCTACCAATAATTCCCGGCTCAACTTAATTTTAGAAGGATCCATATTTGGCGAATTTATAAGGTCCGCGATCCACATAAAGTTATAACTGTGTTAAAAATTAAGCAAATATCCACGTTTAATTAGAACTTTCCCAGTTATAAATGTGTTATTTCTAGATATATAATAATAATAATATTCATCAACTATCACATAACGCCTTCTAGCCCCAAGCTAAGCAGATCTTGTGTTAAAAGTACTAGACAACTGATAAACATACTTATATATTTCTAAATACATACATATTATAGATAATTACACCCAGACACGGAACAAATGATCGTGCTCATCACACAAACATTTCTCCGGAGAGGGAATCGAACTCACGACCTCGGCCATAGCAGTCAGGGCCACTAACCACTAGACCAACGGGCCAGTCAATTTTCAAAGTATATTCCCTACCAATGAATGCATTTTCAGCAGTTTAAAAAAGCAGTTTGACCAGTCTTCTTTAGGGACCTCTTTAATGGCTTTATGGAACGCATTCACAGCTGATTCAGGGCTCGTAAAACATGTGCCTCACGTTCGTCTTTAATTTTTGGAAACAAATAGAAGTCAAAGGGTGCGATGTCCGTGCTGTGAGGCGGATGCGTCATCAGTCCCACATTTGAAGCCTTCAAATAGGCTTCTGTTACCTTACCCGAATGGGAGGATGCGTTATCGTGGTGGAAAATCACATTGCTTCGAAGACGCTTTTCGCGAACTTTTTCTAAGACTCTGGGCAAGCAAGCGTTGACTGCAATCTGCACTTCACTGTCCTTTGATCTTCAAGCGATACTGTAGTGTAATATCCTGATTTGTAGAAAAAATAAGCAAACATTTTTTTACCAACAGTTCGACTTTTCTTAACTTTCGTCGGCAAATCTTCAAAAGGAAAAACACACTTTGCCAACTTTCGGGTTCAAAGCAGTACACCCAGGTTTCGTCACCTGTCACGATATTATAGACAACCAATGACTGTCCTCCATTAAACTTTTTTATCATTTTACGGCACCACAGCTGGAGATGCAGTCGTTTCTGGTCCTCCGTTAAGTCATATGGTATCCATCGAGTACAAAGCTTCCGAACCTTCAGATGTACATGTAAAATTTTTTGAACTTGCCTCATTCCAATGCCTAACAAAGCACGAATTTGCTGGCAAGTAATTTTTTGTCAGTTTCAATACTTTTGACTAGCCTCTTGGTCTGGTACTTAGTGGCCCTGAATACTATCTGGAGGTCGTGGGTTCGATTCCCACCCATGATAAATGTTTGTGTGATGAGAACGATCATTTGTTCTTTGTCTGGATGTAATTTATGTATAATATGTATGTATTTAGAAATATAGGAGTATGTTTATCAGTTGTCTAGTACTCATAACACAAGCTCTACTTAGCTTGGGGCTAGACGGCGTTGTGTGATAGTTGTGGAATATTATATTATATAATAAGTTGCCGTATGGTGTCAATATTCAAGTTTGTGACCGCAGTCGCCAGCCGACCTTCACGTACCTCGCCATAGAGATGATCACGTCTACGTCTTAGTTCTCATTCACGAATACACAGAGCTGCGACATGGTGTTTCATCACCAAATGCCAATAATTGAAGTCTCTGGCAACTCTCTTGTTGACTTAAGCCACAACGAAAATAAAAAATAATAATTGAATGAAAATGTTCACGAGTTAAATTCATTTTGATAGCGACACACAATCTTTAAAAGGACGCCACAGTGAAAAAACAAGTGACAGTCTCGCAAATTAAAAAGTAACATGCTAACAGAGTTCCATTTTCGAATTCTAAAATTGTTTTTTAAGGTTCCGTAACTCAAAAGATAAACACGGAACCCTTATAGGATCACTTTATTATCCGTCTGTCTGTCTGTCTGTCTGCCAAGACACTTTATCTCCGGAACGCGTGAAGGTATCGAGTTGAAATTAAACTATATATATACTCAAGTCTATGGTCTCTTGAAGCTGTGAAAAAATCAAACTTCTGAGTTAAAGAAAAAAAAGAGATATAGCCGTTTATATCGCAAAAAACGTATATTTCGACACTCTCAAGGGAATCAAAATTCATAGTATACTTCCCGTTGACCCAGAATCCTGAAATTAAGCATAAAGCAAGGTCTTGTAGCTTAGGCATAGGAATAAATCTGAAATCGGTATTTTTTTTGTTACGTCACAAAAATCATGTACCGGTAGCACATAGACTTGAAAGTGGTCTGATGATGGAATTGGCTTGACTGAATTAAGTTATGCAATTTCAACGTACATTCCTCAAAATGCAAGCAGTAAACAACCGATTGGCTAGCAACAACGACGACTTGGGCTCGGCTCGGACGGTTACCGGATGATCGGACGGCGAGCTACCCATTGCTCGCCGTCCGCAAGCCCGCGCCTACGGTGGCCAGAAATCGCGCTTGCACGTGCGGCCTCCTTTACTAACATTACTGCTTCGCAGAAGGAAGCGACTGCCTGCCACTCCTCCTCGGTTCGGACCATGGCCTGTACCAAGGTCCGGCGCGAGAGATCGTTGCCGTTGATCTCCCCCACAAGGACACGGCACGACGCTGCCCAAGCGGGGCACACCTCTACCATGTGCTTCACCGTGTACCGTGTATATAGTAGACTCATACGCACCAAATATTTTGAGAACACGTACATTACGCGTAGAACTAAGAAATAGAATTCACATATCATCGCTTATCATGACATTAGATAGTGGTCAAGCGCCAATCTCTCAATAGTAAATCTTTACAATTTGTTTTTTTGGAGGCAGTAGGATGTTTATCTAATTATAAACATACACGTGTTTTGTTGCTACGTCGCGTAGCCACTTCGCAACTCGCGTAGCCTTATAGCTACGTACGTAGCCTTATTGCTCCGCTCGTAGCCTTTTGTACCGCGCAATGCTTTTGCTACGCTCTTAACCTCTTGTTACGCTCGTAGCATTTTGCTACGCTCGCAGTATTTTGCTACGCTCGTAGCCTCTTGCTACGCCCGTAGCATTTTGCTACGCTCGTAGCCTCTCACTACGCTCGTAGCCTCTTGCTACGTTTGCAGCATTTTGCTACGCTCGTAGCCTCTTGCTACGCCCGTAGCATTTTGCTACGCTCGTAGCCTCTCACTACGCTCGTAACCTCTTGCTACGCTCGTAGCATTTTGTTACGCTCGTAACATTATGCTACGCTCGTAACCTCTTGCTACGCTAACATTTTGCTACGCTCGTAGATTTTTGCTACACTCGTAGCATTCTTGCTAAATATCGGGGCAGTTGAAATACTTAATAGCGTCTCTCTGCGATTAGATATTTTTTCTTACACATTGGCGGAATTCGAGAGGGTGACACTAAGTGTGTTGTTCTCTGTGTAACTTGTGCCGGTTCTCCAGGGTGCTGTTTGACACTGATCATCGACTATTATGTATGTATGTTGCCTACACTAATGGATATTTGATCAGTCTGTGGGTGGCGTCTCTGAGTGCGGTTATTTTGCGACTACATTTGTGAACTTAGATATACCTGTAAAAACAATTGTATGATAAATGATATTTATTTTGTAAATAGATTTAAAAAAAAAAAACACTTACACGTAAATTTTTTTTTTTTCGTCATTTTTAAACTAGATGAGACCGGTGTTTCCTAGCTGACGTTAATGTTAACGTTTATGTTAATAAATAAAAACGTAGACTTTCGCGCAAGCATATTTTTTCGCCAGTTTTAGGGTTATGCTATTTGTAACATAACGTAGATAGGAGAAGTTTATTTTACAAAATATATAGATGCTCGAATACTAGACCAAATTTAAAAATTCTTTCAATAGTAGAATACTAATTTGACGGCACGGTTGCCGCAACGGTCGGTGTGTCGAGGCTTCAAAGTCTTGAGCATCGACGCCGAGTTACTAGCCTGCCGGTTTTCGACTGGTTGCATTTCGGGGAGTGTGCGTCGGAATTGCATAACCTAATTCCGCCCGCGCCCGTTCCATCATCTGACTACCAGGCGTACGGCAATGCGCCACCGGTACATGGTGGACATGCCACCTATACGCACAAAACGTTTTGGGAAAACATTCATTGTGCGTACAGCTAAAGAGTGGAATTCCTTGCCGGAATCTGTGTTCCCTGATGGCTTCAACCTCGGGATCTTTAAGTCAAGAGTGAATAGGTTACTTCTAGATAAGCGCTCTCCATCATCGACTGCGTTGTCGCTTTTCATCAGGTGATATAGCGGTCAACCGCGAGCCTATCAAACTATCAACAGGTAATGAAAAATTCTTATGCACCAAAGCCACTTATGAGGGCCCTTTTCCACTCGGCTTTCGACAACATCGAACATGGTTTAAAAGCTTGTTGCTTCGTCTAACGCAATCCAACGCGATGTTTGACGAAAAGGCAACGTGAAAAAAGCCACCTGAATTCTGTTAGCATTCGGTAATTCTGTGATTTACTCGAATATTTTACAAAACTTGTTCTAGGAAATACGTTTTTTTTTAACCCATAAAAGTTCTTGAAAAAAATTGTCGTCATTCAGAATCTTGATTAAATTTATAAGGCTGCTTACTTTTACACTTTTTAAATTTTTGAGTAAATTATGAAGTGTCAAAATTTATGCAAAATAGCAGATTTTCAAAGGTCTTTACTGGATTAGTTTTACAAAAATTTATAAATTGATTTCAATAGAAGCCTAGATAATATCCACAAGATAATGTGTTTCCAAAATATCTAATGAAAAATGTGTAATAAAGTCATAATCGCGTAATAGCGGTTGTATTAAAATCAGTGAAAATGTATGTCGAGTTGCATCCCCTTAAGATAAAATCTGTAGAAAATAAACTCATATCATTACATAGTCATTTATGTTCCGAAAACTCAAAACTTTTCTATATTGGCCCCTAAAAATCTTAATCTGCGAGTGAATTATGAGAATTGGCTCGAGAAAATAAAGTTCGTGAATAAATTTAAATTTCAATTTAGCAGAGTTTGGACCGTATTGCCAAGATATATTTTGTGGAGAGCAGTTTGATTTGTTGTAGTGAAAAAGTGCTAAACATTTACCATTTTAGGGTTTCGTACCTCAAAAGGAAAAAACGGAACCCTTATAGGATCTCCCTATGTTCCGTCTGTCAAGACCCTTTATCTCGGGAATGCGTGGAGGTATCGAATTGAAATTAAAACCATATACTCAAGACTGCGCTCCCTTGAAGCTGTAATAAAAATCAAACTTCTAAGTTAAAGAAAAAAAAAAGATACGGCCGTTTATATTGCAAAAAACATATATTTTGACACTCTCAAGGGAATCAAAATTCGTACCCATAGATTGAAGTTTAAGTCAAATGTTTTATAACTGTTTTGGTGCACAATAAAGGTACCGAGGTTGGCGCAGTTTTTAAACGAATGGCTGCTACGGTACGGGTCGCGGGTTCGATTCACGCACGAAGCAAAAATTTGTATGGCCTACAGGTATTTCAGTTCTGTGTGTCTCGTGTATGTGAGTTCACATATTTGTAAAATTACCAACGATACAGGAGTAATTCATAGCGTGGGTAGAACGTTAAAAAACCGGGCAAGTGCGAGTCGGACTCGCGCACTGAGGGTTCCGTACAAACTTATTTATGAAAACAGTTCAATTCCCGGATTGAGTTACGAAGATTTTTTTGTGATATAACTACGAATTTACAGTTTTCTGATTTATTTTTTCATGTACTTGTGCTATGAGACCTTGCTTCGTGCCAAATTTCAATATTCTAGGTCAACGGAAAGTACCCTATTAATTTTGATTCCCACGAGAGTGTCGAAATATACGTTTTTAGCTACATAAACGGCCGCATTTTATTTTTTCGTTAACTTAGAAGTTTGTTTTTTTACAGTTTCAAGGTACTGCAGACCTAAATATAGGGTTTAAATTTTAACTCGATACCTCTACGCGTTCCCAAGATAAAGGGCCATGACAGACAGACAGACAGACGGACAACAAAGTGACCGTTATATGGTCACTTTGTTGTATTTTTCCTTCTGAGGTACAAAACCCTTAAAAAGAAACGGTTTTTCTATGCTATTTTTGATCTATCTGTTTGTTGTCGATTTCAAGGGATTTTAATTCATATTCTGGCTTATAAAAAAGGCACTTTCCCTTCTCTTCTCTTGGCTAGTAGTAGGTAGAGCAACAGGATTCAATATGAAAAAATACCACAGACATATATGGATTCCTTAAAATGTATGAACGAAAATTGGAAGAAAAAACACTTTGGCTTTCTTCTCGCTGGAAAAACCGCTTTCCTTTACTTAATAAAATTTCGTAAGAATTTCAAGAACTATAATAAGTGAGAGCAGTGGCAGCCCAGTGATAACGGGCTCGACTTACGAGTTGTAGATCGTAGGTTCAAACCCAACCAGGCGCATTACTTTTACTTTGACTGGCCTGTTGGTCTAGTGGTTAGTGGCCCTGACTGCTATGCTGGAAGTCGTGGGTTCGATTCCCACACAGGACAAATATCTCTGCTTAACTTGGTACTAGACGGCGTTGTGTGATAGTTGTGGAATATTATTATTACTTTGTGTATGTTATTTCATCGCCAATGCTCTCGAAACGGTGATGGTAAACATCGTGAGGAAACCGGCATGTCCTAGAACCAAAAAATTCGAAGATATGTGATATTAAACAAACCGAGCTAGGCCCGCGTGGAGGATTCCTGACCAGCCATCATCCCAGCAGTGGGTACATTATAAGGCTGATTTTGCTTATCTACACTAATATTATAAAGATGTAAAGTTTGTTTTTTAACCTTAAAGACTTAAATAATAAATGGGGAAATACATCGATCTGATCTGATGATGAACCCTGAAGTATTCACCGGAACTCTGTAATTAACTAATGTAATCAAACCGTGTTTGGTATTATTAGAATTGTCATGATATGCACTCTGGCTATAAGGTATTTAAGTGTGGCTGGACTAAAAAGTGTAAAACAAAAAACTTTTTACAAAAAAAAAATACAACCAACTTCAATGTAAAAAAAAAACACTGAAAAGTGCAAAATAACTTTAATTCTGGAAGTCGGTGTTAAATAACGAAGAGATAAAACTATTATAGAAATACCGACTTCCGAAATTAAAGTTATTTTGCACTTTTCAGTGTTTTTTTTACATTGAAGTTGGTCATATTTTTTTTTGTAATAAGTTTTTTATTGTTATATGTTTTTTTTTTGTTTGTAGGAGGTAATCTCTAAAAGTACTGGTCCAATTGCTAAATTTTTTTCATCGATAGAAAGCTGCTTTATTCCTGAGTCACATAGGCTATATTTTATGTACGCAAGTGAAGCCGCGGGTAAAAGCTAGTAAAAAATAAGGAAAGAAAAGAAAGTTAATTTGTAACTTGCACAGGACGAACAAAAAATATAAATAAGACAGATTAAAAATAGACCTTTGCAAAAAGACTCGTATCTCAGCTCAGATATTTTAACAACTAATAAAACTAAAACACATAAATTAATCAAAAATAAATAAATTTTTAAATTCGCGGAAACGTACCCGTTACCAACAAATAGTGATATTTTTTCTTTCTAAAAATGCACTAATGATACTACTCTACAACGACTAGTCGAGCGAGATAATTACGTTCACACTCTGTCCCGTTCCTACCAGCTTGAAACTCATTTCAGTACAAAAATTAACCTTATTGTCATCGAGAAATTACTACGTTTTTATGTTCGCCTAGTACATTTTCACGAAAGAAAAATATAAAAATATCATTTTAGCAGCTAAAAGAATTGATATTTGATGCTAGCAAACATGCTATATGTTATTTTCTCCATAATTTTCTATCATTTTACTTAAAATATATGATAGGGCATTCTATTGTAAACATAGAATGGCTTCTCCAATCACTTTTGGTATTAACTTTTAAGTCTCACATAATTTAACTCCTTATTTTCGTTAAAAACATCCTAAAAGACAATTAAAACGATAAAACATACCATGAAAACGTATATCTTGCTCCAAAATGACATAAAACCATTAGTTTTTTGCAATCACAGTTATATTACACGAAGTATTTCACAAAAAATTGAAACGAAATCACAAATCCTCACTTCCATTGTTCATGGTAGAAAAAAAAAATGTCAATCTATTTTCGCGCGTACACCGTACGAATGCATCTTGGTTTTTTTTTGCAAAGACATGAACGCATTCAGCCTATTTTTTACGCGGCTGATGTCAACCGTTATAAGGAACTTACTGATTATTTCATGGCCTAGAACCTATACACAGTTATGTAAAACAACTTAATTTTATGTATGTACACAATTCAGAACCCTAAAAGCGAGTGTTTAGGTTTATTTTAGTGTGGTATCAAGAATGGGGTTGCGACATCTTCACCCCACCCCTCTTTTATGAGTCTAGGGGTGTGCCATTGATTTTGTTGTGAGTTGGCGTTTCGTTTAACGTTGATTCTCGTTATATGAGCTGTTTTTATAATATCGGATATATTAATAGCAAATATACTATAAGAAACAGTATCTCGGAAAACACACGTCACATCTTTGGCAGTTGTTTCGATTTGTGGTATGACAACCATCATATATCTTACCTTGGATTTTTATTTTATTTTTTATTTATTATTATAAAATAAAAAATTAATAAAAATTCATTTATTTTTCCACATTGATGTAACACAGTACAGACAGTATAATATATAAAGTGGACTGGAGCCTAAACTAGGGTAGCCCTGTATTTCAGGATTCCAGATCTTCCTCCCGCGGCGAGTGAGTTCGTTACAATTCATATTATAAAAGGGTCATTGTCATAACCCTAAAAAAAACTGTTCATACGAATCATTTAAGACTCTTTTAACATTTTTTAAAAAGATGACATCATTATAATAAAGTAAATAAAGCGTACTACACCATACGGTAACAGATTTACTATATATTTATTTATTTATTACTTTTTATTATCACAATACAAATGAAAGTCCACTTCGGTGGACCGTTCAGGTCCTACCTTTTAATAGAATGGACCTTTTAAAAAATGTGTATTTTGTTATTTTATACAAAAAATATTTATTTTCCTAATCTTCGTATATTTTTCTTTTATCATTAAAAGTATTAAAAAAAATAGATAAAAATTAAACACACTTTTTGCATCATTGAATCTTGTCACAATATTTTTTGTCTTTCCGGTGGACATTACTTTCGGTCCTGACTAAAATAAAGGAAATGTCCAATGAATGGAACGAAACGTAACATTGAACCCATCCAATATCGTACTATCCCTGCCAGCGTCCATTTTGCCGTGACTCGTACGCAGAACACGTTGTTGCTGTATCAAGAAGAATATTTGGTGTTGTCAAAGTTGAGTTGTCTTTTCGGTTACTGCTGTATTTTGGTAAGTAAATCACTACAAATTCATCAAACATTCTTATTAATTAGTTAAACAATTAAACTTAACAAATATACCTTGGCTTTTGACATAACCTATAAACGGCGGGTGGTATGAATGATTTTTAGAAAAAAATCCATTCGGTGGACATCTTTTCGGTGGAACTTTTGACCACCGAAACGACAGATGTCCACAGAGTGGAATCTTTTCTTGAATAGGTATGGATTATTTTGTTAATATAACTTGTCAACTGCTTCTGATTACTGGTGTTTTTATCAGGAAAGGGCTAATGACCTATTTTGGTTTCAATTCGCTTGATTTTTATAAATAAATACGGGTATGTTTTAAACCATTGCTTCCTTAAAGCTTTTCTACACCATGTCGACTTGTTAATGTAGTTATCCATAGCTACATGCTATATGTTAACAATGATTGGTACTTGTAACTGTAATGCTTTACTTGCGATATGGGTGATAATAATATTTCATAAGCATGGTTTTCTCCTTTATGTAAATATTTTATTTATAAAATCTGATGCTCTTTCTTTGAACAGTTTTACTCTCTTTTCGTTTGTGTGCATTTCTTATTGTGAGCTTTCAGGCTATGGCGAAAACGAGGAATGAACTAACCAATAAGCAGAAAACTACACCGTGAGCAAAAAACTTTGAGGATGAGAATGGCGCATGAGAAACTTAAACAAGAACCACATGCATTGGAAGAAAAGCGAAGAAAGCACAGACAATATTACTATCAAAAGAAAGCCGAAAATAAAAACTGTACAAGATTAACCAGATGTGCAAAAAAAACTTTTGAGGAAGAAATGAAGATAGGGTGCAAGACGACGCAGTGTAAAAATCAAGATACAAAAAGAGGCTGAAAAGTACATTGCATGCAAAACACCGCCCTCGAGTCCAGTAACTTTAATATCATCAAGGCCTGAAATTGGTACCCGTATTGCAGTAAGAAACTGAAGAAGATTGAAGGTAGAGAACAGTTTACTGAAAAAGAAGTTGATGAGTTTAGAATGTAAACTTGGTAAGTATAGAATGCGATTACAGAACTAGAAATGAAAGAATTCACAGAAAACACAAAAAAAAACACACAAGAACAGGAATAAAGGTTCTACGAAGGACAAGGAGTTAAGAGAAAATATACAGCAATTTTTACTTAACGATGAATCAAGTCGTCTTAAATCTGGGTAAAAAGAGACGATAACAACAACAGCAATTCGCAACGACTCCCTTAAAAAAACACTGCAAGTATGCCACTGAAACACAATTAGCTTATTTTGACAGTTCAAAAGTCCTACCCGGAATGACACACCAGCTCCCACCGAGATGATAAATTCACCAAGTCTAAGCTTGAATCTTATGCACATTCTAGTGGCAAGCCAATAGTCCAGTCCCATTCTGGGCTCGATGCAGCAACCATTGAATGTTGGCGAGTGCAGTCCATCACTGCTAATTGGAGATAATGTTCATAAACAAATAAGATCTTCGGACGTATATTCTAACAGCTCAGATACGTCAACGTCAAAATTAGAAGCGCCATCAAACCTTATTTGCATGAGTGAACGCGTTGAACGCTGGTGGTCTTCTGACAACGAAGACATATTTTGACCACCGAAATGAATTGTCTTTTCGGTAGACAGGCACAAAACATTTTTTATTTACTTCATTATTGCTTTTAGGTGACTGATTGTTTGTAATTATGTGAAGACAGCATTAACATTATTTTTGGTCAAGATGTTAATCGCATTTTATGTGGTTTTTTGGTCATTATTTGACATTTTAGTCCACTTGGTGGACATATTAATCTTTTCGGTTGAACCGAAATATCGTTATTTCCTTATAAATAGCTTTTTTCGAATTATTGATCTCAGACTGATACTCATTTTTGTTTTAAAGTAAGTAACGAGTAATAATATAGCTTTAATTTTTATAAATCACGCGTTTCATTTTTTTACGAAAAAAATCCCGAGGTTTGACAATGACCCAAAAAGGAACAGCGAACAGCTACAATATAAAACATATGTACTAGGTCTGTCAAACATATAAACTATATTGCAGCCCACAGCGTTGCTCACAGATTAACTGTGGGATACTTAAATAAAATCACTAGAATGACTAATTTCAATTAACATAACTATCGGGCATGATTAAAAACAAATACAAAGAGAATTAATAAAAAAACTTAAATAAGAGGAGAGAGAGAGAAAAAAGAGAAAAAAAATTAAATAAAAACATTTACGAAAGCTCCATAAGAATGAGAGTTTTGAACTTACATGGTGAATATGCAAAAATATCTATTTATTTATTTCAGGTACTCTCTGCACTTACAGTAGAAACTAACACGTTCAGAGAGTCATTATTATATTAAAATACAATATATAGAAGAAAAAAAAATCATAAAATAACACACGTATACACACACACACACACACACACATACACACACACACGCACACATTATGTTCAAAAATCTCATTGTAGGCCAACAACCATTCTGCAAACTGGCGAACGCAAACGGATGGCAAGGGATGTCGTGTTATCTAACAACTGGCTTGAGAAGTCAAATATAAAATAGGGAATGAAGTAAGAAATGAGTGTATTAGGGGAAGTTTGAAAGTGGCACCAGTGACTGAAAAGTTGAAAGGGAATCGTTTGTCTTGGTATGGTCATGTGAAGAGGAGGGATGAAACGCATGTTACTAAAAGAGATATGAGTTTACATGTGGATGGATGGAGAGGGAGAGGGAGACCAAAGAAAAGATGGATGGATTGTGTGAAGAGTGATATGAAAGAAAAGGAAGTTAGTGATAGTGTGACAGGGCAGAATGGAAGAAGAAAACGTGTTGCGCCGACCCCAAATAACACGGGACAAGGGCAGGAAGATGATGTGAATTAAGTAAACAAGTATGAATTTTTATCATAGAAAAAGTAATAAAACTTATAAGAAAGAAAAGTTCGATATGGTTGCTGATGCCACGGAAAATGGTGTTCTTTCGCAAGAAAATTTCCCAGCTGCCGGGATTCCGATCCCGATTTCCGGCCACCTTAGACGCGGGCTTGCGGACGGCCGACCGTCCGGTAACCGACCGGACCGTGGTCCGGACCGAGCCCAAGTCGTTGACGGTGCGTACTGTTCCACGCGCGCCTCAAGGAGATGTCAGCAAATCGTAGGGGCCCAGCAGGATAGAAGCCTACTGGGGCCTCGGGTAGTGTGAAAGTGAAACCCGAAAGGAATAGGAGTGGGTTTTTAGTCAGTAAAAGTCTGACACTATCTTTTGCTCCGCCCAAGAACATTTGTCATAAGATGATTTTCCCACCTAAAAACAAAAAGTCTCATTTTCTTTTCTATCAATCTTGATTTTGTTTTCACAGTTAGTATTTCTATTTTTGCATATTTTTTATTAAACTAATATTTCTTTCATTGTTATTCTCTATTGATTCCTGTAAGATACTGAAATTCAGCGGCTCATAGCATAAATAAGAAAAGGCAATGATAAATATTATCATTACTAAATTATTTTAACAAAAAACGGTTTACTGAAGTGACATGTAACTAGCTAATGTAGCGGCTATTTATAACAACCGTTATTATCTTGCACATCACTAAACCACCCTTAACGAGTATTGCCAGATTAAAGAAAGTTTATTCTAAAAAAAAAACTAATTATTATGTTGGTATATAAAAATAATACCTCCCAAATCTTTATTAAAATGTATTAAACAAATTATAGATTTATTAAGAATGTTTTTTGTATCTAAAAATACTGAATGAAATTTTCTTGTCAAAGAATTCTATGTTAAATAAAAAAGCACTTTTCGTAAAATAGAACAGAACTCAGTCCATATGAGGACGCGGATCGATACACACGTGAGGTTAAGCAAAACGTACTACGGTCAAGCTTTGGATGAGTCCTTTAAAAGTGTGTCCGTGGAGTTTCTTTTCCATAGAGGTCTATGCTTAGGAAAGCGCAAATAGCTTTAGTTTTTTTTTCATATTTGTGACTGATTTACCTTTTTTTCACACGGGAAATCATCCAAAAAATTGTACCACGGCCCTGAAACGGAAAGGGCAAATGAAGAAACATAGGTGTAATTTTAGTCAGTAAAAGTCTGACACCCGCTCCGCCCTAGGCGCGGGCTTGCGGACGGTGAGCAATGGGTGGCTCGCCGTCCGACCATCCGGTAACCGTCCGGACCGAGCCCAAGTCGTCGACGGCACGTACTGTTCCACGCGCGCCTCAAGGAGATGTCAGCAAATCGTAGGGGCCCAGCAGGGTCGAAGCCTACTGGGGCCACGGGTAGTGTGAAAGTGAAACCTGGACCCTAGAGTGAGGCCCTGGGACGAAGGCAAAGAAGGAACAGGAGTCAGTAAAAGTCTGACACCGCCCAAGAGCGGGATTTGTTATTAGATGATTTTCCCACTTAAAAAAAAAATGGAGCGAGAGAAATCATTACATGATTTCCTACATTAAAAAAACTCTTTCTAGACAGACTACCTCTATTAATATTAAGATCTTTCAGTCCGTCCAAAGGTTAAAGGTAGATATATATGAGCAAGAAGATCGCCATTGTACCCATTTTTAGGGTACCGCCGGCTTGAGTATATGGTTTTAATTTCAAGCCTATACCCCACGCGTTCCCGAGATAAAGGGTCTTGATAGACAGACAGATAGACAACATAGTGATCCTACATATAAGGTCACCACGGATATCGATACTATGAAAGTCATCGGATATCTATGAATGTCGCTCATTCCGTTTTTTTCCTTTTGATGTACGAAACCCTAATAAAATTACCATGAAAAAGGCGAGAAGATAAAATGTTATTGGTCTTGAACACAGCTCTAATTAGACTGTTCTCTACGACGTTATTATATTCTAATTGTTAATTAACGTTTTGGTTAGTTTTCTAACCGAATGTTTGTTAAAAAACATTTTTTTTTTGTAAATAAATTTTTCTTTACGAGTTGCTTTGGGCAATGTTTAGATTTTTTGCTTTTGAAGACTGGGACATGAGCCTCACTATAACGTGATAAAATATATGTCGTGGGGCGAGAAAGAGGAGTTTTTTTTTCTTTTGTAGGTTTTTTTTATTGGGTGGGAAAATCATCTTATAACAAATCCCGCTCTTGGGCAGGGCGAGAGATAGTGTCAGACTTTTACTGACTAAAAACCCACTCCTATTCCTTCTTTGCTTTCGTCCCGGGTTTCAACTTCACACTACCCTTGGCCCTAGTAGGCTTCGACCCTGCTGGGCCCCTACGATTTGCTGACATCTCCTTGAGGCGTGCGTGGAACAGTACGTGCCGTCGACGACTTGGGCTCGATCCGGACGGTTACCGGATGGTCGGACGGCGAGCCACCCATTGCTCACCGTCCGCAAGCCCCCGCCTACGGTGGCCGGAAATCGGGATCAGAATCCCGGCGGCGGTTGGGGCGTGAGGACCGTTGCCTCACACGATCGGCCGCCTCCTTTGCTAGCATTACTGCTTCTCAGAAGGAGGCGAACGCTTGCACACTCCTCGCTCCAGACCATGGCCTGTACCAAGGCCCGGGGGGAGAGATAGCCGCCGCTGATCGTCCCCACGAGAACATGGCGTTGCTCTGCCTAAGCGGGGCATACCTTCACTGTGTGCTCCACCGTGTCCTCCGGGCGGTCCACACAGTGGCGACACCCGGGCGTCGCTTCCACACGAATCCAGTGCAGGAACTTCCCGAACTTGTGTTCGGTGAGAACCTGCGTCATGCGGAAGGTGAGGACGCCGTGAGGTCTTTCCAGCCACTCCTCAAAAAAGGGACTTACCACCATAATTGTGGCGTGCCCTTCTTTTGTAGGTGAGGAAAATCATCCAATACCATCCGACGTTCGGAGTACATAAAAAAACACGCGTTTGACCGCCTCCTTCGCTAGCATTGCTGCTTCGCACAAAGAGGCGATCACCTGCCATTCCTCCACGCTCAGATCATGGGCTGTACCAGGGCCCGGCGCGAGAGGTCGTATCTGCCGATCGACGAGGACGCGGTGCAAAGCACAGAATGGTGACACCCAGGCGTTTCTTCCGCACGAATCCGATAAGTAATAATATGTATGGACACCTTGCACCATCTGCTTTTTTGGTGGGAAAATCATCCAATGACATACAATGACATGACACACTAAAAACCCACTCCTGTTCCTTCTTTGCCTTCGTCCCATGGTTGAGTTTTCCTTTCAGAAACAAACCCTTGGCCCCAGTAGGCTTTGATCCTGCTGGGCCCCTACGGTTTGCTGACATCACCTTGATGCGCGCGAGCAACACTACACGCCGTCGATGACTTGGGCTCGGTCCGGACGGTTACCGGACGATCGGACGGTGAGCTCCCCATTGCTCGCCGTCCCCAAGCCTGCGCCCACGGTGGGCGGAAATCGGGATCGTGATCCCGACGGCTGGGGCGTGCGGCACGTGAGGCCTCCTCCTTAGCTAGCATTGCTGCTTCGCACGCAGAGGCGACCGCCTGCCACTCCTCCTCGCTTCGTACCACAGCCTGTACTAAGGCCCGGCGAAAGATCGTTGCCGCCGACGGAATCCGATGGATGCGAGACAAAGAAATGGATAGATGTGAGACGAGAGAGAGAAAAATATTGAAAAAAAAAACGAATTTTGATGTTAAATAAAACCAATGAATTAGGGAAAACTGATTAGGGAAATGAATTTGTTTAAATAAATATAAGATTAGTTTTCTCCTTTATAAGTAAAAATCTGAATGTAAATTTTACTTCAAACGTAGAACTTACTTGACGTCCTAAACTTTAGTCTTCTGGTCTTCGTCATAGTTGTTATATTTTAAGCTCTCTTAATTATAATGATTCAATATTTATCATAGTACTAGCTGACCCGGCGAACTGACCCGCCTTAGCGTAGCAATGATGCACTACTTTATTTTGGATTAAATGATGCTCGAATTTAATTAAGTAACCACGTTTCCGAACAAACAATGCTCTTTCAATATAGTCTACGGCTGTGAATGACATTGACATTCGTTACGCGCGTTTTTTTAAATATGCAAAATTAAATGTATATTTTTCAATATTTCTGAGAGATTTTCTTAATATTTTTTTCCGTAAGAACCTTCTCCTAATAATAACAAATACAACAAAAAAAGAATTAGTGAAATCGGTCCAGCCATTCACGCGTGATGCCGTGACCAAGGAAAACGGGTTTCATTTATATATATATAGAAGATTTATTAGTTTGTAATTTTGGTGGACACCTACCACTATGCTGTTTGAACTAGAGACACGCGGGGTTGCGATAGTCGTTGATAGGATCCAGCTGTTGGGACTCGAGGTGGCGCTGCACAAGTCCGAGGCCATGTGTTTTCACGGCCCTCGGAGCGCGCCACCTCGGCGTTTCCAACTAACGGTAGGAGGAGTTCACATCGGCGTCGGGTCGAGGATGAAGTACCTGGGACTCGTCCTCGACAGCCGGTGGAATTTCGAGGAGCACTTCTGATGACTGGCTCCCAAACTGAATCGGACTGAGGCTGCCCTCAAGCGGCTCCTACCCAACCTTGGGGGACCAGACGCCTCCTGCCGGAGGCTCTACGCAGGCATCGTCCGGTCCATGGCCCTTTATGGGGCGCCGGTGTGGGCGCAGTCACTGCGAAAGCGATCGACGGCCCAGCTGAACGCGTGCAAGAGGGTCATGGCCATACGGATGGTGCGGGGATACCGCACGGTTTCCCGCGGAACGGCGAGCCTCCTTGCTGGCCAGCCACCATGGGATCTGCCGGCAACAGGCCTTGCACGCATGCACGATCTGCGCGTGAAGATGCAACGCCGGGGCGAAACTCCGCTACCGCGACAATTATTTTATTTTTTAAAGAATAATGTTACCTTGTTTATAAAGTTCACAGGTAATATGAACGCACAAAGAAACAGTGAAATCAGTAAAACTAACAAATACATAAAAAAAACTGGGCAAGTGCAAGTCGGACTCGAGCACTGAGGGTTCCGTAGGGTTCTGTCTTTACCGACTGAGGTTCGGAACCCTAAAAAACCACTAACATATGTCGTTACATGTGTAAAAAGGTAAACGAGAAAATGACCTGGGGAATATTAAGTTCACGTAGATCTATCTACAATACGTAGGTATATACACGTGAAATACACTGATTAATCACGAAATCTCAGAAACTATAACATCTACAAACTCAAAATTTGGCAGGTAAGTTCCTTATAGGGTGTAGACATACGCTAAAAACGCGGATTTTCCGAAATTCACCCCCTAAGGGGATGAAATGGGGGTCCAAAGTTTATATGGAGAAACCGACTTTTACGCGGGCGAAGCCGATGGCAGAAGCTAGTAAATATAGTATTAAACCAACACAACATAAAAATACAATAAATAAAGGTAACATAGAATTAAATCTTTACATTTTCAATGCGTTTCAGTGCAAAGAAAAAAAAATGAAAAACGGAAACAGAATAACATGATAGTAGAGAAGTAAGTTTCTCGAAAAATTACAAAATTATTTTCAGAAATCAGAAACGTTTATTTCAAATAGACCAATCACAGGCACTTTTGAATTGTCAAAATGTCGGACTCAGTAAAAAAAAGTAAAGCTAAATTGCATAATCCAAAGCGTAGATCTCTATGGAGAAGAATGTACAAGAAACTCCATGGACACTCTTTTAAATCATATTATGATTTACATAAATCTTTGTTACATATTTCCAGTCGCTTCTTAATGTGAGTACAATGTAGATATGTAATATATTTTTTTTAACCAATTAAAAAATAGACATTGAATTAAGCCACTGGCAGCTAAGAGATGACCAGTCTCAACTGACGGCACCCGTTCACGAGCATGAATTTCATTTGCGGTATAAAACTAAAGTATATATGTAGTAATCTTCTTATCTATATAGAACACCCGCATACTAGCCAGTAAGCTGCACACTATAAAATAACTGGTTTGACCTTTAAGGCCCTTCGTACACAAGGGTACGCGTACGCAAATATTCGATACCTGACTATTCTTGTCCCCAAGCAACTACCACAACATAATTTCATAGAGGTTCGTACACAAACTAAATAAGTATATTTATAATAATAATAATAATTCTTTATTTTCAGGCAACTAAGGCCCATAGACAGAATACATAGAATAATCTTAAAAATAATAAACTAATACATATTAACAACATACAATAACTAATCTAAGTATTTTTCTTCTTTGCACTATTGCACACGAAATGACGGCGTCGTGTTTCGCTGCGAGGTCGGTATTCTTCCACGAAATCGTCGATACACGACACCCTTCGGCCAAAACTCTCCTTTGAGGAAGGTCTCCAAGTGTTGAGTCGGCACCCGCACCACAAACGACTTGAAATTAGTGTTATGGCGCGACTCCAACTGCACTACTCTCAAAGTTCAGTTTGTTTTTACACGTACATACTCCATTTATGGTGGACAGAATATTATAAATAGGTACACATAGATAATTATTTTTACAATAATTTGCTTCGTACACAAACTAAATAACTATATTTATGGTGGACAGAATATTATAAATACACATCATTATTTTTACATTAATTTGCTTTTACCAACAAATTAACATTTATCTATTTGTTGCAACTAACTAAAACCTTAATATGCTTAACTTAACCTAGTCAAAGCTAACTTACAAAATAAAACCTAATAGAATCCCTAAAGTACTAAAAAAAAGCAATCTAAAATACGGGGTCGAAAAACTCCTCCGCATCGCTGTCGATTGGTAATGTACTCAAAAGACTGGCGGCATTGCCGCGCTGAATGTCCGAAGTAAAATCCAGCCCTTGGGTCTAGCGAAGTGTCCACAAGGCGTTTTGAAAGTTCTTTAAATAATTTGTGAGCACTCGGACCATACGATCCGAGAGTTTCAACCTCAAACGGCTCCAAAATATAACTACCAATAATATTTCTGCCGCTTGAGGTTCTCTGCAGCCGCTGTGGCAGCACTGGCATAGCACGGCGAGCCAGGAAGATGAGATGGCGCAAGAGTATCGTTACAAGTCGCGTCGTATATAAGATTAAAGAAAGAAGAATCACAAAAATTATCGTCTAAACTTATTCCTGCCAGTCACACTGCCACAATTGACTTACTTGACTCAAGATTCTATAATATCCCTTTGTTGGGGCCGAGGGCGTCGACAGTAGTCAACTAATAGTCACCCTTCGCGGTCGGTCTTGAGCTTTAAGCTTCACCTCACTTCATGTCACTGCCAGTACGGCGCGTCGCCTGGTTTGCTGAGGACGGCCACGCTTCTTTTTCCTTTGAGGATTCCTGGCACAATTAAAGACCAAAAACTGCTTATCGATCTCAATCCTAAATACATTCGATGCGTCGCCGACATTTTGTTCATTCGTCGCTGACACCAGTCGCGCGCTACTTCCCTTGCCGAGGTCGTCGCGACAAACATCGCTGCTACTTTCAATGTGGCTGGGAAGTTCGTGTGAGCCGTGAAACCGCTACATTTGCAGTGGCAGAATAAACGACTCGCGTCTTGTCGTGTGCAAGAACAGTGCACTTCCAAGTATTCGGGACTGTCCCGGTACTTCACACCAGGACAGCTTCCAAGCACAGTCTGATCATGAGTCGAATACTACAGCCACATATGCTCTGGTACTGCTAAATGCTATCTAGCCGCTTTAGACTCAGTGATAAGGTGCACTGGAATTGCACAATCTAATTCCACCAAGTCCGTTCCATCATCGGACCACTAAACGTACGGCGTTGCGCCACCGGTACTTGGTAGACATCCCACCCATACGCACAAAGTGTTTTGAGAACACATTTATTGTGCGTACAGCCAAGGAGTGGAATTCCTTGCCGAAGTCTGAGTTTCCTGATAGCTACAACTTAGGGGTCTTTAAGTCAAGAGTGAATATGCTACTTCTAGGCAAGCGTGCTCCATCGTCGACCACATCATCGCTTACCATCAGGTGAGATGGTGGTCAAACACGAGCCTATCATTAATATAAAAATTAAAAAAAAGGTGCAAAGAGGCTCTTGGTGATCAAGATTTGGTTAACACCAACCTCCAAAGACTGGAGCACAGGCGTAAGGTAACCTGCAGCCTCTCCGTATTTTACAGGATGGATTTTCGAGTGTTCGCAGGAATTACATGACTTGATTCCACCATCACCGTTCTACTTTCGGACAAACCGACGTACGGCGAGTTTCCACTCTTACATTGTTGACACCTCTGCAGTCCAGACTAAGCGCTTCGCCTCGTCTTTTAAACTGCATACATCGAAGGACTGGAAAAATTTGCCTGCAGCGGTCTTCCCGTCCAATTATAATTTAGGTACGAGTATCTTCAAGGCTAGAATGAATAGGTTCATAGTAAACTTCACAAATCGCTTCACCTATCTATAATTGCATCACTGCTTACCATCAGGTGGGATCACAGTCAAGTTTAGGTATAAATTAAAAAAAACAACTTAAGTTATCAACATTGCTGGTATATTCGAAGATTTGCGTAGCCTTGTAAACGAAGGGCCTAAGGCTCAACTAACACTGGTGCAGAGTCGAAGCGTCGCGACGCGTCATCTTTTTTGCCTTATGTATATTCATCTCTATTTTCCCAATATTAAGATACTTTTTGTTACGCTAGTATTGAATTGCGCGCCGTCGACGACGACTACTTACCGGACGGACAGCGAGCTACCCATTGATCGTCGTTCGCCTACAATGGCCGTGGAGATCGCCCTAGCTGCCACGAGAAGATGTCCGTTCCCTCTTAGTTGTAGTCCTCTCTTTCACTAACATTACTGCTTCGCAGAAGGAGGCGACCGTATTCTATTCCCCCTCGTTTCGGATCATGACCTGAACCTTGGCCGCTGCCTCACGCCTTCAGGAGTACTCGGCAGTGATCCGCCCAAGCGGAGTACAACTCCACCGTATACTCCACCGTGTCCTCCGGGTGGACTTCTTTGTGAGCCTGGCTGTCAAACTTTCCGATTTACGATTATAATAGCCAGGCCCAACGGCTTAAAAATATACCGCATTTATTCAAATCTTACCGCTACTAAAATTGGACACACTTACTATGCTTATTCTAGAAAAGTTGCAGCATTGATTTGGCGCTTATTTAAAATTAACAAAATTCATCAAATATAGTTTTTGAATCTTAAACCAATTGAAATAATCTTTAAAATACAGTACGGTGTGAACTAAGTGAAATGAAACGTAACTGTCACTGGACTGAAATATTTGGGTTATAGTAACCTCAAAAGTTCATAATATATTTTCGTAAAATTACGAAGTTATTTGCATTTAAATTAAACTTTACTGCTACCGAGCATATAATTAAAAGTACTAATTAAAGTTGTATCTATTTCAAAATGAATATAGCTCGTAAACTCTGCACAGTGCACCATAGTTATGTCAGCCGAAACCTGTACCGAAAATTCCGATTTTCTGCTATAAACTACGATACTTCCACAGCAACACAGCCTCAAATCAAAGAAGAGAAGTTCGATTTCGAAGACCTAAAAGTTATAGAACGAACCGAGCGCCGCAAAGCAAAAATTGAGCCATTTATGAAAGATATTTTCACTTCCATCTTCAATCGAGATATGCTGGCATACCCTGAGATTTTAAATAAAGAAGAGACTGAGTCTATGGAAAGAAGAATCAACGCTATTACTAACGTGTTTTCTGACCCGATAAAAACGGTTGGAGACCGAAAAAACACGCTTAAAGGCACTAAAATGTATGCGGCACCGGTTAGCTTAACACGTAATGGACTTGCGTCTAATGTAACTGAAAGTATAAGGTATTTAGAGGCCATAGCGAGTGATTTCCAGCTCGGGCAAGAGATCAGTGACCATTGGGTGGGATTACAAGCTCTGCAAAGTGGTCTCGATCAGGAACAATATGCCATGATCATTGATGACTTGATCTCTGGTGATAAGCCTATTTCTCTGGCAATTAAGGAGAGACTTGCGGAGAGGATCTCACAGGCCGATTTTAGGACTGCAGCTGAAATGGATGGTCAAGGTTTGTGATCAATTTGATGATGATATTTTCATAGCATAATCAGTCTTATAATGCTCCCGCTGCTGGGGCTCGGGCCTCCTCTCTAGGAGAGGATGTGGGCCGTAATGCAGCCCTTGGCTCCATAATACTCACTCTGAATTCCGCCTTGGTCGCAAATGATAAACTTTTTCCACTTGTATCAAAATGTATTATTCTCTCCAGGAATCTGGCGCATCACCGGTGAGAAGGTCTGCCGTCTCTCCAATGGCTACATCCTGGTGCTGGCGTCTATTGAAGCATCACGATTGAAGGCATTTCTAGTACATCCTAATGCTGCTGGAGTCAACGCTGACAGTACCTTCACTACATTTTCAAAGACTCCTGGTAAGCTTTTTTTTCTAATAACTGTAAGAGCTCAAATAGATGAGCGGCATGTTAAGCGAAATTTATTATAATTGGTAAATTCATAATTGAACCAATCATTCATAACAATTGCTTCTAGAAAATACTATGCCCAGTGTTTTTCCATTGTTTTTCATAATCTGCCTGTACAATATTTCCATAAATATCTATTTTTGGATATAAAGATTGCTTGTAGCGGAGATGAGAATGTTAAGATGGATGTGTGGTGTGACGAGAATGGGTAAAGTGAGAAATTAGTATATTAGGGGAAGTTTGAAAGTGGCGCCAGTGACTGAAAAGTTGAAAGGGAATCGTTTGTCTTGGTATGGTCATGTGAAGAGGAGGGATGAAATACATGTTACTAAAAGAGTTATGAGTTTACATGTGGATGGATGGAGAGGGAGAGGGAGACCAAAGAAAAGATGGATGGATTGTGTGAAGGGTGATATGAAAGAAAAGGAAGTTGGTTATAGTATGACGAGTGACAGAATGGAAGAAGAAAACGTGTTGCGCCGACCCCAAATAACACGGGACAAGGGCAGGAAGATGATGAGATGATGATAATCCATTTTAGGATATAAAAAAAACGCCAATAACTTTGCTGTTTGTGAATATTATTTATTTAGACTTTACTTAAATAATAACAAGACCTTTTCTAATAATCCCTTTAAGTATTTGTACTAATTAAAGATTAGTGGTGTAAATATTTAAAAGAAGAAACTGACTGACTGACATATCAACCGAAACTACTGGGTCTAAGGGCGATATTTCACCAGGACACCATGGCGGCGCGACCAGTTGCGCCACCATGTTGTCCGTAAGCTACCAATCTAGACACAATACAGACACCAGAGTGGCTACACCATACTGAGACAGTATCAAAATGGACCTTAAGTGCACGCGTCCGAGTTGGTCGCGCCGCCAAATTGGTTGCGCAACCAAACGGACACCAGGTGAGTAACTCTCTATAGAGCTGTATACATTTTGTTGGTAGAAATATATAGCCCTAAGTTTGCACAAGGTTTCCTTTGATGACGTAGGCGAGCACTAAGAGAAGATGTTCCAAAATTCACCCCTTATAGGGATGAAATGTGTTCTTTGTATGGAGAAACCTACTTTTAACCAAGTGAAATCACTGGCAGACTAGTAATAATAATACTTTCACACAACACCATCTACCCCCAAACTAAGCAGAGCTTGTGGTATGAGTACTAGACAACTGATAAACATACTTATATATTTCTAAATACATACATATTATAGATAAATTACACCCAGACACAGAACAAATGATCGTGCTCATCACACAAACATTTGTCCTGGGTGGGTATCGAACCCACGACCTCCGGCATAGCAGTCAGGGCCACTAACCACTAGACCAACAGGCCAGTCAAGTAGTGATTTAATAAATTCATAACCACTATTTATATTCTTTCTTTGTAGCTACACCACTTGATATGGTCTCCGAAGAGGATCTAGCCCGCATCCTTGGTCTCTCCCGGCTGTATGCAGCCGTGTTGTCCCGCTGTCGGCTGACGGCTGCTATCCGCAGCATTGTGGAGTACACCAGACCTAGGGCTTTTGCTGGTAAGATAGTAGAGCCATCTATGTAGCCAGTTAACAGAGACCACCCAACAACCAACCCAACCGCCCTTACGTGATTATGACGTTAATACACATCTTTCACACACACACAGATTTTCACACGCAGATTTTCCCGATGTTTTCTCCAGTCGTAGACGTCATAGGCCGGCCAGAGCGATGGTCATCTTCAATACTCTCTCGTCCGCGTTAAATTCAGCAACCCACTTTTTCACAGTTGTATACGACGGAGCAGATTCCCCCAATGTTGTTGACATGTCTTCGTGAATCTCTTTTGGAGTTAGTTTTTTTTTAAAAAGGTATTTAATAATAATAATCTTTATTCAGGTAAGTTACACCCATATCATTAAATAACACAACACTATACATGACACAATTTACATTAACTAATAAGACTAGTGATTAATAATAAATAAATAAAATACCACGAAATATGATATACAACGATACACGATGATATTTGCTGACCGCACGTTGCTCAATTTTCTCCATTCTTTAAAAATGCTGCACAAAGGCTCTCAAAATTCAGTCTAATTTAAATATAGTTAATGCTATTGCGATAGAATTTTACAATTTGACAACCAGAGAGTAAACTAATCGAATGAGGTCAGTTACATTAGAATAGTTTAAGTATTTATGTGTTAGGCCGCGAACTTTTCAATCCACCATCGTAGTTCAAAAACAAATCTTGTGGACATTTTCTAGGTTTTTATTGAAATTAAAACATAAATTTGTGTAAAAATAATCGAGTAAAGACGTCTGGAAATTACTATTTTTCGTGAACTTTAGTCCTTCATAATCTATATATATAAAAGGAGAAACTGACTGACTGACATATCAACGTAAAGATGAAACTACTGGGACTAGGAGCGTGAAATTTTGCACAAGGCTTCCTTTTATGACGTAAGCGAGCACTACGAGAGCGTTTTTCAAAATTCACCCCCTAAGTGGAGGAAACGGGGGTTCAAAGTTTGTATGGAGAAACCTAATTTTACGCGCGTGAAGCTGCGGGCAGAAGCTAGTCTACCATATAACCTTTGGACGGACTAAAAGATCTTAATATAAAAAGAAGTAGTCTGTCTAGAAACAAGCTAGTAATGTATATATCGACACCCACATCGAACAAGGCAGTATCTCGGATTACAGTCAAAACAAAATTCAAACATATCCTTATCAATTTTAGGTTCATTTTGAAAAATGACTGAATCAATGTTACAATCTTGTTCGTTGCGGGTGTCGAAAAATGAATCCCTATTTCCCTTAGTCACGCCATCACGCGTGAATGGCTGGGACCGACTTCACAATTTTTTTTTTGTTGTGTTTGATAATGTCGGGAGAAGGGTAGATTAGGGTAGAGTTGGGTAAAGCAGAATAGAGTAGTCAGTTGCCGGGAGCGAAGCCGCGGGCAAAAGCTAGTGTACTCATAAATTAAATGAGTCATAAAATAGATGTCACCGTAAAATTGTAAATACCGTTAGATTGTAATCTATCTCGTGAGATTATAAACTTTCGAAAGACTGAACCGCTGCTTACAATTTGACGCATTATTTTTCAATAGATAATAATTTGTTGAAGTGAAACCACACCCGGGAGTGCGGTGGATGCGAGAAGCACAGGATCGGTCGTTGTGGCGACGCTTGGGGGAGGCCTATGTCCAGCAGTGGACGTCTTTCGGCTGAAATGATGATGATGATGATGAAACCACATCTTCTGTAACCCAAAGGTTGACTGGTAGAGAATGCCTTGTTGCATTAAGTCCGCCTATGTACCACTACTGTACATGAAGTTAAATATATTATACATTTTTGATACAAGTGCAGAAAGTTTGTCATTGCGACCGAGGCGGAATTCGCACGAGCCGTAGGCGAGTATGTTATGGAGCCGAGGGCTGCAGTGATAAATTTGCACGTGTATCAAACAACTTTTTTCAATACACTTACGAAGAAATTAATAAACGGGGGTTGACCGGCTAGCGGGGGTCGACGCGCGCCCATCCTGATACGATACATGTAATAACATTGTGGCGGGGGAGAGCACGCGCACTTTTCTGCACTAGTGCGGAAAACAGTCTATGGCGTGTATTGAAAAATAAATTCTCTATAATAGTGTTCTTTTATCCTCAGGCAAACCCCTAGCGGACCTATCAACGATCCAATCAACAATAGGCAACGCTATCATAGACATATATGCATGTGAGAGCGCCGAGTACTTCACCGCGGGCCTTCTGGACGGGTATGTGGACCCTGATGCTGAACTGGAGGTGGCTATGTGCAGGTATGTAATGGGAAAGTGTACAGAAATATTTTGATATGAAGAAAATTTGTCATTGCGAACGAGGTGGAATTCGCCCGAGCCGCAGGAGAGGGTGTTGTGGAGCCTAGTGCTGCAGTGACAAATTTGCACGTGTATCAACCAAGACTTCACTGTCTGTCCGTCCGTCTGTCTGTTTGTCTGTCCGTCTGTCACCAAGCTCTATCTCATGAACTGTGATTATAAAATATACTAAAAACAGAATAAAATAAATGTTTTAGTGGGACGCCCAGACAACAAACGAGATTTTTTTGCTACGGACGGTACGGAATTGTTCGTGCGCGATTCCGACTTGCAATTGGCCGGTTTTTTCAATACGCTTACGAAGAAAAAATGCTGCCAAGGAACTGTTTTTGTGTTGTGGTGTGTGGTGAAGGAAAACGTCGTGAGGAAACCGGCATGTCCAAGAACCAAAAGTTCGAAGACATGTGACATTCACCAATCCGCATTGGGCCCGCGTTGTGGATTACGGCCCATTCCCTCTCCTAGAGAGGAGGCCTGAGTCCCAGCAGTGGGAACATTAAAAGGCTGACTATTTTTCTTTTTACAGAAATTTCATTGCCAACCACGGACTCACGACGATGCTGAAGCTCCTATCAATCCCAGCGCTGGAGAAAGAAGAAGAATGCAAAAAGCTGCTGGATGACATGAGACATCTGGCCACGAGGGGCGAGAGCCTGGATAGTGTTAATATGTTTATAGGTAAGTTTATAGGGTCCACTGTTCTGAACCACACGATGCCGTGCCCTTGCACTTTGGAGGACTTAAGGGAAGTGCTCCAGCGAGCAATGGGTAGCTCGCCATCCGGAACGAGCCAAATTCGTCGACGACGCCTAATATTCTATTTTGTTTACACATTATTTCGAAGTACCCTATGAATTTTGATTTACTCGAGTGTCTCGAAATGTACGTTTTTTACAAGTATCTTTTTTTTTCTCGTTAACTTACAAGTTTGTTTTTTTTTACAGCTTCAAGAAATAGCAAACTTGAGTATATGGTTTTAATTTCATCTCAATAACTCCACGCGTTCCCGAGATAAAGGGTCTTGACAGACAGACAGACAGTCCGTATCCGTTTTTCCTTAAGTGGTACGGAACCGTAAAAAAACCTATGGCCCATATTCTTGCTATATGTAAACACTTACGGCATATAATATGTATTTCGCTTACATAACTTATATTTTCAGCTTTGAACGGCATCCACCATGCTGGCAAGGTGATGGCAGATGAAGTTAAACAGATAAGGAACCCGCTGATGCATCCTGCCTTCATCTTCAAGAAGGTTCTAGCTAATAGACATCAGGTAAATAATAATAGTAGTCCCAAGCTAAGCAGAGCTTGTGTTATGGGTACTAGACAACTGATAAACATACTTATATATTTCTAAATACATACATATATAGATAAATTACACCCAGACACAGAACAAATATTTGTCCTGGGTGGAAATCGAATCCAAGACCTTTGGCATAGCAGTCAGAGCTACGAACCACTAGACCAACTGGCCAGTCAAACAGTTCCGATCAAGGTGACTTTGGTTTATGTGTTTGGTTTGTGTTGCAGCTACATGGATGTAAACCACGCGCCGACACGTTCGGTGGTTGGGAAAACGCGCCTCCCAACCAAGGGCGTTGAAGGTCATGGATTACAACTGCTGCCCCCCTAGCCAAGTTACAATCGTATCGTTCGCGCTGAACGCTTCGAGTAGGCCACGCCTCCGATTCCTTTGTTCTGACGCTCAGTCACGTGGTCCGAAAAAAGGAATTGGAGGTGTGGCCTACTCGAAGCACGATACGATTGTAACTTGGCTAGGGGGACTGTTTACAAGGATTGAAACTAACAAGGTCACCTTGGTTGGGACGTCTAGTCTCGCCTTTAACCCCAAGCGAACAGCGTTCGCTCTCTCATTGTCTTTCTATTGTGTCTTTAATTACGGTATTCGACAGGTTAAGACTACAAGAGGTAATCGCGAGTTTTATAATAAGCAAAAGTATATTGTCCAGCGGTCGACGCAATTATATGTACGAATTCTCCACTCCTTAACTGTCTAGGCCTCCCCCAAGTATCGCCATAATGACCGGTCCTGTGCGTCTCGCATCCATCGGATTCCCGCGACCCTCACCAGGTCTTCGGTCCACCTTGTGGGAGGCCTTCCAACGCTGCGTCTTCCGGTACGTGGTCGCCATTCCAGAACCTTTCGTCTGCATCGACCATCTGTTCAGCGAGCAATGTGCCCTGCTCTTCTTCGGGCTATGTAACTTTGGTTCTCCTGCGGATATCTTCATTTCTGATGTGATCAGACAAGGAAACTCCGAGCATAACCCATTCCATTGCCCTTTGAGTGACTTTAAGCCTTCTGATGAGGCCCATTGTATATTGCCCTTAGCTGTACACACAATGAATGTGTTCCTGCACGCTTTGTACGTTTTTTTTTTCGGTGGGAAATCATCCAATGACATCCTCGCTCTTGGGCGGATCGGGAAGGTGTTTCAGACTTTTAATGACTAAAAATACACTCCAGTTCCTTCGTTGCCTTTCATACCAGGGCTGAGTCTTCCTTTCAGAAGCAGACCCTTGGTCCCAGTAGGCTTCGACCCTGCTGGGCCCCTACGGTTTGCTGACATCTCCTTCAGGCGCGCGTGGAACACGCGCCGTCGACGACTTGGGATCGGTCCCGACGGTTACCAGACAATCGGACAGCGAGAAAGAATTAAAGAATTACTAGCGTCTGCTCGCGGTGTCGCTCGCGTGGAAGTATAGAATAGAATAGAATAGAATAATATTTATTCGATGCAGGCAATACAGTGCAATAGACAACAACACAAAAAAAAAAGTTCAGATTTACAATATAGTTGCGCTGAGCGTGCCCGAACCGAAAGGGTCGCCAACTCAGCAATTGCTGGGCAAAGTAGTTTTCTCCATACAAACTTTGGACCCCCGTTTCATCCCATTAGGGGGTGAATTTTGGAAAATACTCTCTTAGTGCTCGCCTACGTCATAAAAGGAAACCTTGTGCAAAATTACACACTCCTAGTCCCAGTAGTTTCGGCTGTGCGTTGATATGTCAGTCAGTTTTTCTTTTTACATATAATTATAGATAAGTTCGTGAAGCCGTTGGTGCCAGTAAAGACGGAACGTTGCTATTGTTGCTCCTCAGTTTTTAAATAAGAAATGTGGTAAAAAATGGATATTGTAAGAATAATATACTGTTGACTTAAAGCTAGTGAAGTGACCTATTGAACTGTGCAAATTTCGTGGTGATCGGATTAAGTAATACAAAGTTATAGTAAAATAAAACTGTGAAAAAAAAACTCTAAATTTAAAAAGTGTTGATAACGAACTCTATCCCTGACCTACGACAACCCGCAGATCGCTCGATACCTCCCGCGCTAACCACCACTGTCCCCGCCGTCGCCTGCGCATTATTCATCTACTAGCGCATAGCGATCACAAATTTCGACCCCACACGTAAAGTGTTGTGTGGTCGAGTGGTTTAATAATAATAATAATAATAATTCATTTATTTGCCTGAAACATGGTAGTACAGATCTTATATTATAACAGGTACAAGGTTCTTCATGCTCCGCCTTATATTCAGCATGCAAATTTTTATTTAACTAAATTTTGTTTAGTTTTAAAAAACAATTATTTAACTTATACAAACAATCCTATTTATATTATGTCAATGAGATAAATGCCAATAAATTACATTAAATAACAAAAACCATTAAATTAAAATGTCAATAAAATAAATCACAAATGTTAAATTAACAAAAAAAAAACTACAACGAAATAAATTACAAATGTCAAACTCAATAAAAAATGTCAATAAATTAAATTACAAATGTCAAACAACATAAATTAAAATGTGATGTCAATAAATTAAATTACAAATGTCAAACATGAAAAATTAAAATAAAATGACAATAAATTAAATTATAAATGTAAAACAAAAAAAAATGACAATTAATTAAATTATAAATGTCGAATAAAAACTTAAAATAAAAATGTCAATAAGTTAAATTATAAATGCAATAAATAAATAAATTACAAATTAAATATTTCATTCGATAATTAATTAAGTCTGGCAAAGTTTCTTATTCATATTATAATTAAAAAATTCCTTTACGGTGTAAAAACAATTTTCAATAAGCCATGTTTTGAGTTCTTTTTGAAAAAAATTCGCTGGCAATTCTCTAATTTGTTTAGGTAATTTATTGAATATTTTAATTGCCATACGACTCGTGTTTTTGTGGCAAAATGCTGTTCCACACCTAGGTAACGCTAATTTTGTTGGATCCCTGGACTTTTTACCAATTTTGTATACATTTTCGCTATCTGCTTTACTGAAAAGAGTAGGATGTTTTTTTACAAATACTCCCATTTCCAATATATACAAACATGCTAGTGTTAATAATTTATGCTCTTTTAAAATGGGTCTGCACGATTCTAATGGACCAATACCAAACACAGCTCTCAAACACTTTTTTTGAACAATAAAGGCCCTGTCACTGTCTGTAGAATTGCCCCATATTATTAATCCATATCTTAACACGGATGAAACATATCCATGATAAGCCATTAGAGCGGCATTCCTTCCTACGGTTTTCCTAAGATTTTTTAGTGCAAATGCAAAGCTGTTCAACCTGTTACATATATTGTCAATGTGTCTTTTCCAATTACAATTTTTATCAATCAATATGCCTAAAAATTTTGTACAGTCAACTTCTTCAATTGTATTACCACGACCAATAATTTTCAATGCTTGATTTGCCATTTTATAGTTACAGAAACTAATATATTTTGTTTTAGTGAGGTTGACATTTAAATTATTTCGCTCAAACCATTCCAGTATGGCTTCTACGGCAACATTTATTCGATCCTCATATCGTTCAGTTTTGTTTTCTTTATTTATTACAAGCGAAATATCATCAGCAAACAAAACGCACTTATCCTTAATTACTGCCGGCAAATCATTTATGTACAGAAGAAAGAGTAATGGCCCCAATATGCTACCTTGAGGCACACCATATGTATTTATTCTATACTGAGATTTATACTTTATAACTTCTCTGTCTTTATTCATTCCTAAAATTTCCACGCTTTGTTGTCTATTACTTAAGTAATCTTTCATCCAATTTAACGCTTTCCCTCTTATTCCGTAACTTTCGCATTTTTTTAGCAGAATATCATGTTTAACAGAGTCAAATGCCCTGCTCATATCAAAGAATATCGCAGTGACTGGTCTTTTCTTATCAATGTTCTCGGTAATTAATTTAATAAGTTGATAACAAGCTAATGCAGTTGACTTTCCTCTTTGAAAACCATTTTGTTCTGGTCTTATTATTTTATGCTTTTCTATAAATGAGACAATCCTATTACACATTGCTTTTTCATATATTTTTGAAATTACTGGTATTAAGGCCACTGGACGATAATTATTTAAATCAAGTTTACTATTTTTTTTATATAATGGCTTTACTAATGAGAATTTTAATTTGTCCGGATATTTTTCTTCAAAGAAACTCACATTGATTAAATGAGCTAAAATAGGTGACAGTATATCAGCACATGATTTTATAATTTGTGTCGATATATCATCATAGCCCACAGCGTTAGTACTATTTAACGATGAAATGATTTTACTTATTTCATTTGGCGTGCAAGGTTCGATATATATACTGTTACCATTATCTATGTTATTAATATTTGTCATGGGATTATTTTTATTATTAGTTATGTCTATATTTGTAGAGTCAATAAAGTGATCATTGAAAGTTTCCGCTATATCTTCAGGATTGTCTATCAGAGTGTCGTTTAGTTGGATCGCTTCGTAACGTCGTAGTTCTATACGACGTGGTCACGAGTTCGAGCCCCGCAAATTCCGAAACTTTTTTTAACAATTTATTGAAAACATCAAATTATCTATGAATGCAAATAATATTGCCGAGACAAAGTAAGACGGAAAAACATAAAAAATAGTCGAGTTCGGATATCATTCGTCAGTTGTCATCGTAGGGTTGCCAGTGAGAGATAAACATTTACTACTACACTAATATTGTACAAGTGTCATTCCACAAAGTCGGCAAGGCTAAAATGGATGAACAATTTCAACTATTGTACGACAAATTAAAAACAGATATGAAAGAGCAAACAAGAGAACTTAGCGAAACCATAACCAACACAATAATGGAGAGAATGGAGGAAAAATTGGAACCAATTATAGAAGAAAACAAACATCTGAAACTAAAAATAGAAAATTTAGAAAAAGAGATAGAATATCTAAAGAGAGAAAAGAAAAATAATAATATTATAATCTTCGGCTGTATGGAGTCTGAGAGCTCTACCACTGATTTATTAAGAAAGGTAAACAATGTATTCAAATGTGATTTAGATGTCACAATAGAAGGCCACGAAGTAAACAAAATATACCGCTTAGGGAAAAGTAAAGAAGGCAAGCCGAGACCAATTCTTCTCTCTTTTGTTAATAACTGGAAGAAAGATGAGGTTATGAAAAACAAGAAGCTGTTAAAAGAAATTTATATTACAGATGACTATCCCAAAGAAGTCCTAGATAAAAGGAAATCCCTACAAGCTAAGCTCAAGGAAGAAAGAAACAAAGGAAAAACGTTAAATCACCAACCTCCCCCAAGCCGACTGGTCATCGTGGGGGATAAAGACCATCACCCTCTAAAGGAAAAGAAAGAAATACACTATAAACATAATAAAGAAACTTCGAAACCTTCGGACGTATATATAGCTTCTTTAAACACAAGATCACTAAAATCCGATGAGAAACTCATAGAATTGGAATTAGCGATAGATAAGCTGAAATGGGATATTCTTGGAATAAGCGAAATGAGACGCATTGGTGAAGGAATTGAGGATCATGGAAAGTACATCTTACATTACAAAGGAGAGACGCCAGGACTCTATGGTGTCGGGTTTTTGATCAAAAAGAAACTATCTAATAACATAGAAGAAATAAAAGGAATTTCTGAAAGAATAGCACTAATTAATATAAACCTAATCTCGAAAGAACATAAACATGAAAAATGGACAATTATACAAGCCTATTCACCAACAGAGTCAGATAAAAAAATAGATGCAGCTAAAACAAAAAAATTCTACGATGATTTACAAACTGCTGTTCAATATGCACATAAGAATATTATTGTAATGGGAGATTTTAATGGACAAATAGGAGAATGTAAAATAGGTGAAGAACAAATCATAGGCAAGTACGGATATGGGAAAAGAACTAAAAATGGTGAAAGAATAGTTAGCTTTGCATTACAAAACCACTTAAGTATCCTGAATAGCTTTTATAAAAAAAAACAGTTGAATAAATGGACCTGGAGATCACCTAACGGAATACATAAAAAATGAAATAGACTTCGTTCTGTCAAACAGACCAAAGTTATTTAGAAACGTATCCATTATAAAAAGTCTGAATTTCAATACTGATCACAGAATGATTAGAGCGGTTCTTGCAAGGACTCAGATCATAAAAAGAAGAACATATCAAACAAACACCACCGCACTAAAATGCACGGGTCACAGTAGCACTCTCCTTACTAACTTAAAATCATCATTAAACATAAACGAAGGAGAAAACCTATCAACCCAAGATAAATATGACAAATTCGTGAAATTACTTGTAGTCGAGACGAGGAAAGCAAATGCGGAAGGAAAACAAGTTATTTCTCTGGAAACACAAAAGTTACTTAAACAGAGAAAAGATCTTCTTCAAAGAAAGGAAAATAGAAAAAATCACCACAAAATTGCAGAACTTAGTAAACAAATAAATTTAAATATTAGAAAGGATAAAAAACTAAAAAGACATAATACCCTAATAAGTTGCATCGAAAAAACTGGAGGTGTAAGAAAGGCTCTTAAGGCACTCGACCACAAAAAAGATTGGATGCCAAACATGAAAAACACAAAAGGAATAAGCACAAGCAAAAGATTTGAGATAGTAGAAATTGCCACAGATTATTATAGAACTCTTTATAGTAGTACAAAATCAAAGATAAATGAAAAAAGACATGACACCACGACAGACTTAGAAATAATACCAGTAATATTGAAAGAAGAAACAGAGAAGGCCATTAAATCACAAAAACTAGAGAAAGCACCCGGACCAGACCAAATAACAAACGAACTTTTGAAAACTACAATGCCAGTACTTGCCCAAAAACTAACGGAAATATTTAATGAAATTATGGAGAGCGAAAATATCCCAACAAATTGGACAAAAGCTATTATAATACTTTTACACAAGAAAGGTGACAAGGGAAATATTAAAAACTACAGACCTATAAGTCTAATGTCAAACATATATAAAGTGTTCTCTAAAATAATATTATCCCGAATAACTATCTCTCTGGAAGAAAACCAACCTAAAGAACAGGCAGGCTTCCGAACTAATTATTCCACCGTCGACCACATTCATGTTTTAAGACAAGTAATACAAAAATACAAAGAATACAATAAAGTATATTATCTGGCATTCATAGATTTTAATAAGGCATTTGATTCTCTGGAACACGAATACATCTGGGACGCACTACAGTCACAGGGAGTACAAGCAAAATATATAAGAATTCTAAAAAATATCTACTCAAGAAGCACTGCGCAAATAAAGCTGGATAGAACAGGAGAGGAATTTCCCATTAACAGAGGAGTTCGTCAAGGGGATCCAATCTCACCTAAGCTGTTCTCTGCAGTTCTAGAAGCAATATTTAGAAACCTGGATTGGGATAAATACGGCCTTAACGTGAATGGTGAGAAGTTAAACCATTTACGATTCGCTGATGACATTATCTTGTTCTCAGAATGCCCACGTAACTTAGAAATAATGATACAACAACTATCAGATGAAAGTGCTATTGCAGGGCTGTCCATGAACACAACAAAAACAAAAGTCATAACCAACTCCAACCAACCAGTGCCCATCAGAGTGAACGGCGAAGAAATAGAATTCGTAAACGAATATATCTATCTAGGACAATTGATATCCCCAGAGGACACAATGAATAGGGAAATAAATAGAAGAATTGCCAACACTTGGAAAAGATTTTGGTCACTGCGCGAAATTATGAAAAATAAGGACATGCCTATCAAGGATAAAGGAAAAGTATATAATACGTGCATCTTACCCTGCTTAACATACGGCTGTCAAACATGGGCCTTAACAAAACAACTTTTAAACAAGCTGAACGTTTGTCAGAACAGCATCGAAAGGAGCGTAGTCGGGGTAAAGAGAAGAGATAGAGCAAGGCTGGATGCCATTAAAGGAAAAACAAAATTTAAAAATGTAGAAAAGGTGTTTAAATCTCTGAAATGGAAATGGACAGGTCATATGATAAGAGATAAAAATGAAAAATGGACGAGATTAATAACAGAGTGGTACCCAAGAGATGGAAAAAGAAGTAAAGGACGTCAGACGACACGATGGGAAGACGAAATAAAAAAAGTAGCTGGTCCAGAATGGACAAGAATAGCAAAAGACCGAGGGGAATGGAAAGCTTTAGAGGAGGCCTTTGTCGAAGGACAAGCTAAACCGGTTGCCGATAACTAAACAGAAACTAAGTAAAAATAAAATGTTAGGAAATAGAAAATTTTAAATTATAAACTAGTTTTAAGGCATGTAAATATTCATTGTAAGTATTAGAAAAAGAAAAGCAATAAAGGCTATTTTTATTTTATTTTTATTTTATAGATAAGTTCATTTATTTATTTATTTAATCAATTAATTACAACGGTTAAACAACCAATTACAGTAACTAAACAAAAAGTTTTAAGTTATAAACGACATGTACTTTCATCAATTCCTCTCACAGTACTTCTGACATACCAATAAAATCATCTTCCGAAGCCAAAGTGCGAGGTATTGGAGACTGCGCACGGGCAACAGTGCGACACTGAGGCACAGCAAACATTCTGTGCTTTTTGCCGCGACAGTAATTGTCCGGGACAAAGAAACGCGCTAGCACAGTAAGCAGATCAGGCGCGTCAATAGTGCCACGGAGCGTCTTGCAGGCTATGGTGAGCTGATCTCGCGCTCGTCTTACCTCTAGTGAGTTATATCCGAGGCAACCCAATAGAAATTTTGTCGGATAGAGGTATGGGTAATAGCCGTGCTTCCGCTTGTACAGGAACCTAAGGAAAGCTTTTTGCACTTTTTCCAGTAAAAGTGCGTAAGAACTTTGGTGCGGGTTCCACACGCAAGAGCTGGATTCTAACTTACTGCGCACGAGCGCATTGAATAAAATCTTAATGGCGTGCGCGGTGCGAAAATCACGGCAATTGCGTAAAACAAAACCCAACCTTTGGTATGATTGCTTTGCTACCGTAACCATGTGGTCGTGGAATGTGAGCTTTCGGTCGAATGTGACTCCCAGGTCTTTCATAGCAGTTGTTTTTATGATGGCATTATTATCGAGATGGTATTCGAATTCAACTGGGCGCCCAGTTTCATTGCAAAGCATTCGACCGAAGGTCATAGCAAAGCATTTAGAGGTATTAAAATCCATCTTATTATCTAGACTCCACTTGTAGATTGCGTCAATGTCTTGCTGTAGTGCCGAGCAGTCGGACTCAGAGTTTACTTCAAGGTAAAGTTCCATGTCGTCGGCATACAATAGACATTTTGCGTGACGCAGAACTTGGGGAAGATCATTTATCATAATTAGGAATAATAAATTCATATTATAATTTTATTATTGGTGTACAATAAAGAATATATCTATCTATCTATCTCCTGCTAAAACCTTTTTCTTATTTCCAGGAGCGAGATGACCCAAAACTGAACCTTTACTTAGCAGAGCACCTCCACCCATCTTTAAAACAGCCTTCAGAGCAGCTCGAGTACTGCGTGCTCCGCATGAGGTTCGCGTGCGAGACCCTGATGGGGAGGCACGGCGTCAAAGTGGCCACTGCTTACACGTGAGTATGGTTACTCATATTTTCAGCTGAAAGACTTCCAGGACATCGGGATAATTTGTACTTGGTAGGGATTTTTTTTTTTTCAATGTTTGTAAATGTGAGTACCGTGGAGCTATTTATGGCTTTTAGGTTATTATTGGACTTATTTGACATAAATGAGCATGGCAGTTGAGAGTTTGTCATGCTCACTCAAATGTCTCACTGATGGTGGCGCGTGTGTTGAGCTGAGTGGTGCTAATATTCGCGTCATGTCCGTGAACGGGCGCTGTCAGTTGATATTTTAATATCTATATTTAATTTTATTTTATTTACATTGTTCTCACATGATAGCGACAAGTAACATGTAACAAAGATACTTGTAATTACAAAACATGATTGAAAAGAGTGCCCATGGAGTTTCTTGCACATTCTTCTCCATAGAGATCTACGCTTTGGAATGTGCAATTAGCATATTTTTTTCTGACTGACTGACTTCTTGACATTTCAAAAGTGCCTGTAAATGGTTTATTTGAAATAAATGCTTTTGAATCTTGAACAACTACTATTTTTCTTCAACAGAGAACTTAGTCGGTTAGCTGAGGCAGCAACAGAAATATTGGTCATGACTGCAGTCTTAGCTAGAGCTTCGAGGTAAGCGCACATTTATAATTCTGATAATAATCAAGAGAATATAGGTGTTACCCAACATTAGTTTTAGTATATACGAAACCCGAAACACGTGTCTAGTATTTTTATGTAAAGAATCTATGTACAAAATTTCATAACTGTATCATGAAAAATCACAAAGTTGTAAGCTTGTTATGTTACCTGGTGGTCCACACAAATTCATGGTCACCGAGCGACTGAAGGGTGGTTTTGCTTCCGCACCTAGCTATGCGCTGGCGCCTAATGCTTGCTATGACCTGCCGTAACCTGTGTTGTTTTTAATTGTCGGTTGTGTCAGGGGCGCCGACTCCGTGGGTGCTCGGGGGCTCGAGCACACTTGAGAATAGACATTAAGAAACAGATCATTAATCGCCTTTTAGGTTACGATAAATTATAATATTTCTTGATACTAAAAACTAGTTTCATTTTATATTTTTATCAAACATTTGTAATATAAATGGCCTACTTACATACTGCGTACTAAACGCAGTATGTAAGTAGGTCATTTATTTATTTGTCGGTCGATCAGTGTGCATTTCTCTTCTCACACTTCGCAACTTTTTCGAGTCATCAAATGAGCATGAGCACCCATGAGGTTTTCTAAAAGCGGCGCCCCTGGGTTGTGTCAAACTTGTGACCTTTTTTAAATATTTTTGGCCAAATATATAATATGGTGTAAAAATTCGCATATACTAAAAATAATGCTATAAGTAAACATATCTGTCTGGTGAAAAATGGCAGGCAAAGGAATATTGATTGATTTCTTCTTTCCACAGGTCCTACTGCATCGGTCTCAGAAACGCAGAAACAGAGATGAAACTAGCAGCGTGCTTCGTCGAAAGGACGAGGGACCACGTCAAGAAGCTGATCAAAGAGATTGACGACGGGGAGTACTTGAACCTGGACCATTTCACCGTTCAGTTCGGCAGGAAGATGCTGGATACTAATGCTAGCTTAGTTGAGAAACCCACGGCTAGGACGTTCTGGTAGGGTGGTTGCTGTCACACCAATGAAAATTCACACCATCAGTTAGCGTCACAGCCGAGAGATCTTGTTCTTTTCAAATTCAATTCAAAATATTTTTATTATATAGGCCTACTTTTAGTATATGCGAAACCTGAATATAGTTTGTTCAGAATCAGTAGCTGAATCGATTCCAATCATTTTTACACCATGTTATTTTTTTTTTTTTTTCTAAAAATATTTTAAAAAGGTCAGTTAGACACCATCGACACTAAGTACAACTCAGGTCATAGCGGGTATTGGGCACCAGTGCACAACTGGGTACGGGAGCAAAACAACCCCTCAGTCGCCCGGATGGCCTGGTGACCATGTATTTGTGCGGACAACCAGGTAACATAACAAGCTTATAACTTTGTGATTTTTCATGATACAGTTATGAAATTTTGTACGTTGTGTTTCGGGTTTCGCATATACTAAAACAAATGTTGTATATAGGCCTACATGGGCAGTAAGAAATCAGAAGCTAGTGCACGGTTCCAATTTGGTCGTTTCCGATGGAGAAAAACCGGCAAGAAAATGGACTGGAACTGAAACATGGTTCCTCTTTTAAAAAACTGGGCAAGTGCGAGTCGGACTCGCGTACTGAGGGTTCCGTACAAACTTACTTATGTAAATAGTTCAATTCTCGAATGGAGTCTCGAACATTTCTCCGAACGACAATTGTTTTTTTTGTGACATAAAAACAAATCTACTTTTTTTAAATTTATTCCTATACCTGTGCTATAAGACCTTGCTTTATGCCAAATTTAAGGATTCTAGGTCAACGGGAAGTACCCTATGAATTTTGATTCCCGGTGAGTGTCGAAATATACGTTTTTTGCGACGTAAACGGCCGTAACTTTTGTTTTTTTTTTTGTAAATATGACAAAAGTTGACATAATTATCATGACTCCACGATCTCCAAGAGCTATCTGACATAACTTATTTTCACATAAATTAAACCTTAGGTTCTCAGTAGCGTCTCATTTGCTTTGAATATCTGTGTACTTGTGGAGCTTTACCTTGGGGCCCCTGGTACCAGGTACCAAAGGTAAAGTTGACTGACTGTTGACTGGCCTGTTGGTCTAGTGGTTAGTGGCCCTGACTGCTATGCCGGAGGTCGTGGGTTCGATTCCCACCCAGGACAAATGTTTGTGTGATGAGCACGATCATTTGTTCTGTGTCTCGGTGTAATTTATCTATAATATGTATGTATTTGTATTTAGAAATATATAAGTATGTTTATCAGTTGTCTAGTACTCATAACACAAGCTCTGATTAGCTTGGGACTAGACGGCGTTGTGTGATAGTTGTGGAATATTATTATATCACAAAAAAAAAAGTTCATTTTTTTTTAGTATTTTTTTAAAGCGTCTGACAGAAGTTTTGTTCTATGGAAAGTGTCTGACACTTATGATACTACTTTAGAATAATATTCTACAAAACATATATAAGAATTTAAGTTAAGTAACACGTTATTTTCGTTCCCTTTCTCATCTGTACCTGCTCAGGCACCTCAAGGAGGAGCTCCACAAGCACACAGATATTCAAAGCACATGAGACGCTACTGAGAACCTAAGGTTTCATCCATGTGAAAATAAGTTATGTCAGACAGCACTGGGATCTTGATATATTTTTATTGCTGTAGAGAAATTTATGTTGACACTAGGTGCCCCGACAAACGTTGCTCTACCATATAAATAATCAAATAAAAATTTAGGGAGTAGTAAAAATTAACTAACTTGTGACCTTTTTATAATATTTTTGGGAAAAAATATAACATGGTATAAAAACTATTGGAATCGCTTCAGTTACTGATTCTGAAAATCTATGTTCAGGTTTCGATTATACTAAAACTAATGTTGTAAATTAGATTTTGAGGAATGTGTGAAAACCATTTATTTGTGGGAATTCGAAATTCCTGAAAGAAAATGGCAGTTTGTAAGATTGATTAGTACCTATGGTATGTTATTGTAAATAAAACTAGTTTTAATATTTTTCTATTTGTTTTATTTTATTCTAATTTTATAGTAAACATCTGAATCTACAAATATTATATGTAAGTACACTTAAAACTAAGAAACCAAAAAAAAAAAATTTTTTTGTGCGTCTGAAATCTTATTCTTCACTAAAATACTAATTTTACTTGTTGTAATTGTTGTTGTTGTTTGTATTGTTGTTATGTGATTGAACTTCCCAACTCAGGACAGTTAATTCCATCATCGGACCACTAGGCGTACGGCGTTGTGCCATCGGTACATGGTGGACATCCCACTCATACGTACAAAGCGTTTTGGGAACACATTCATAATGCGTACAGCTAAGGAGTGGAATTCCCTGCCGGAGTCTGTTTCCTGATAGCTACAACCTAGGGGGTCTTTAAGTCAACAGTGAATAGGTTACTTCTAGGCAAGCGTGCTCCATCGTCGGCCACATCATCGCTTACCATCAGGTGAGATGGTAGTCAAACGCGAGCCAATCAATAATAATTATAAAAAAAGATAGAAGAATAATATAACCGGAAAAGCATATTTTAGTACACAATCTATATATATAAAAATAAATAGCTGTTCGTTATTCTCGCTAAAACTTGAGAACGGCTGGACCGATTTGGCTAATTTTGGTCTTGTAATATTCGTGATAGTCCAGGGAAGGTTTAAACGGTCAGAAAATATGGAAAAACTTACGAAAAAAAAAATCGAATACAACGCCATCTCTAATTAAAATGTCATTATAAAATGGTTATTTATGCTGCCATTAGATGGCGTTATCCTTACTATTGGCGGTACGAAGTTCGCCGGGACAGCTAGTTTCTAATATATTTGGTGAAACAGATATATTTTGTAGTAAAAAACTGGGCAAGTGCAAGTCGGACTCGCGCACTGAGGGTTCCGTACAAACTTACATATGTAAATATTTCAACTCCCGAATGGAATATCGAAGATTTCCGAATTCGGAAAAAAGTTTTTTTTGTGACGTAACAACATTTTTTTTATTTGACAGATTTATTCCTATATCGGTGCTATAAGACCTTGCTTAATGTCAAAATTCAGATTTTTGGGTCAACGGGAAGTACCCTATGAATTTTGATTCCCTTGAGAGTGTCGAAATGTACATTTTTTGCGACATAAACGGCCTTCCCGTCCGATTATAATTTAGGTGTCTTCAAGGCTAGAGTGAAGAGGCTCTTAATAAACTAGTGCGCCTCACCATCTGCGATTGCTGCTTACCATCAAGTGGGATCGCAGTCAAGCACTAGTTTATATCATTAAAAAAAACACTAATAAGAACTAACAGCCTAAGGCCTAAAATCCTTAGGAAAAACACTTATATAAGACACCCCTTTTTCAGCCACAGGCTTAAAACTATCTCCAAAAGTGACATTCTTGGCTATATTCCCCTTTTTGCCGACTTTCCCCCGTCTCCTCAACTTCGCCATGGACTCGGCTACTTTCGATTCTAAACTCGATTTGGACTCGAATGCGGTTTTCTCCTTCGTGTTGAAAGCTTGGACTTTGTTTTTCTCTTTACGTTTGTAGTAGAAAACTTCCCATGCTAAAGTTATCATTGCTAGTCCAAGGCCGAATAGGGTTGCTATGAAAACTCCTCCTGAAAGCAGAAAATATAATATTATGCCAGTATCTACAGACAGCATTTTGGAGAGTGTGCGAAGGAACAACCCAACTTGGCGAGCATCCATAGCATAAGCATAATCAGCCTTTTAATGTTCCCACTGCTGGGACTCAGGCCTCCTCTCTAGGAGAGGGAATGAGCCGTAATCCACCTCGCGGGCCCAGTGCGGGTTGGTGAATGTCACATGCCTTCGAATTTTTGGTTCTAGGACATGCCCGGTTTCCTCACGATGTTTTTCTTCATAGTTTTGAGAGCAGTGGTGATGAAATAAATTATGCAAAGTAATGCGCCTGGCTGGGTTTGAACCCGCGACCTACAACTCGTAAGTCGGGGCCGTTACCACTCGGCCACCACTGCTCTATATATACAAAACCCAATGCCGTGTGTGTTAAGTCAAGTGTTATATAGTATCCATTTTTAACCGTCTTCAAACAGGAGGAAGTTCTATATTCCGCTGAATGTATTTTTTTTTTATGTACGTTCACCGATTTCTCGGTCAATTGTGGACCGATTTTGATTTTTTTATTTTTATTGAAAGGTTATGCTTTCGAGTTGGTCCCATAGAAATATTGTTATGATCTGATCATGAACTTCGAAGATATGGATCAGAACTCCTCATAGGATCACAGCAGAACCGGCGTCGTAACAAGTAAAATTGCTTTGTTTATACGTGTAGTCGATGACTGACTGAAAGAAGAGGGGAATATATCGAACCGATCTGATGATGAAGCCTGAAGTTAGGCACCGGAACTCTGTAATAAATTAATGTAATGTAACCGTGTTTGGGATTATTAGAATTGTCATGAAGTGCACTCTGGCTATAAGGTATTTGAGTTTGGCCGAGGGGTACTTTTTAGTGTTGGTACCATAACTAAAAAGCGTAAAATAAAAAACTTTTTACAAAAAAATACAACCGAATAAAATCAAATTTTGTGTAGATTAAAAACTGCATCTTATAAAGAATAAGTGAATGAATTGGCATATTACCTAAACTCTCCAAGGTGATACCCTCTGACTCATCAGCATCAGGACAGGCCTGCCTGGCAGATTCATTCCAATATCTATAACAAAAATCAAATTCATCATCATCGCTGTTTTTTTTATAACCTTCCGCTTTAAAGCACGCAATTTATTGTTTTCCGCACTAGTGCGCATTTATCGCTAAGCGACTCCCACGAGTCGCGCGTTTATTTATTTCTTCACAAGTGTATTTTAAAACGTCGATAGATATTGGAAATAGAAATAGGAAATTTATCACTGCACTTGGCTCCATAACACCCTCGCCTATGGCTCGGGCAAATGCCATCTCGGTCGCAATAATAACACTCTCTACTTCTACATCATCATTTGTACTATTTCAATTTAGCCTCGTCACACCTTGTTCCTCCAAAAAATCATGGATCTCTTCCATACTTACTTTGAAGCCAGCTGCTCAAGGAATCGTTCCTTCTGCAGCTCTAACAGGGCTCTGGACAGGTCCTCCTGTAGCCTGGAGCCCTGCTGCACAGCTATTGCGTATGGCTGCTCCGCAAATACTTCGCCTACTTCAGTTAGATTACAGTTTCTGGTTACCTCGTACCTGCAGAACAGATGATTTTAGACATGGCCGCGGTTCAGGAACCTTTTTTTTGATTTAGAAATAAAGAAAGAAAAAACCTTAATTCGCACCTCACATATACAGTAGAATTGTTTAAGTATGAAAAAAAAACTTTAAAATCTGTGCAAGGCCAAAAAGGCGCCTAGCTCAGCATATGCTGCGATATTTAAAACGATAAATAACGCAGCGCTGGTATTCTGTTAGGGCCCGCGGTGATGCCACAGTCACACTTACGGAGGTTAAATAATCTATATAGGTATCGGTATATCCATAGATTTATTTTTTAGTACATTATGAAGGTTGACCCAAGTTTATGCAAAATATAGATAGATAGATAGATAGATATATTCTTTATTGTACACCAAAAATGCAAATTACATTAGGAACTTAATATTAATATAGTGTCACAATGGGCGGTCTTATCGCTAAAAGCGATTTTTTACAGACAACCTTAGGAAAAAAAAAAAAAAAAAAAAAAAAATATCTGATTATCAGAGGTTTTTACTGGATTAGTTATAAAAGAAAGAAAGATTTATTTCAAGAGAAACCTAGATAATATCCAAAAAATATACGTGTTTCCAAAACATCTAGATAAAGATATGTAATAACGTCATAATCACGTAAGTGCGGTTGTACGGAAATGTATCGCAGGTTGTCCGCTCTTAAGAAAATTATTTAAGTGCAACAAGAACAATATTGCCCAGAGCACAGACCCCTGAGGGACCCCGGAACTAATGGCCAATTGACCGGATGAGCAGCCATCGATGATCACTCGGATGAACCCATCACGCAGGAAGTCTGCAATCCAAGCAAACAATCCAGCGGGTAGACCAAAAGAAGGAAGCTTACTAATAAGGTTTTCATGCCAGACCCTGTCGAAAGCCTTTGAGATGTCGACAGAGATGACAAGCGCTTCCCCGTACCTAAAGTTCTATTCTAAATGTACTTACTTAATTTCAGCAGAATCGTGTATGAAGGCGAAATCAGCATCGGTATGCTCGTTCACTTGCTGGAATCCAGTCTTTGCGTCTGGAACAGGTTCTAGAAAGAAAAGAGAAGTAATTACCTTCAACTAGCCATAAATGCATGGGAGGATCCGCATCATGTCCTCGTTTCTGAAATCGTTAGCGACCTGTCGCTGTCAGCCGTGGTTTGGCCCATGGTCGGCAGTGCAGAGTCTTGGGACGGGGTGAGGAAAGGCAAAAGTAAGACGAGTTCTCTCCTGGCGCATACCAGATGCACCGGGTGTAGAGAAACGACAGACAACGCCCTCTTCTAACCACTCTAAAAGGGTCCAGGGTCATCGGATTAGGGGACGTTAGCCAGCTCATCAACCTGGACCCAAGATGGTAGTGTTCAACGAACGCCTCTCTCGACGTATATATATGAGGGCTACCCCCCAATACGGGACGAGGCCCACGGGTACCGGGTTAGCACTTGTCCGGGGCAGTGGAAGTCATACTACACTCACAGACCCCGATACAAATGTACGAGGGAACACTGACTGGGGTGGTTTGAGCCCAGAAAAAACAGACAGACAGACCCCTCAACCCACTCCAGGGCGAAGGACATCCATGAGGATTTCCATCACGAAAAAAAAAAAGCCCTCTGCCTTCCAGAGTCACGGCAACTCGTTCGAAGGTTCCCACAGCCTTGCCATGCTCTTACCTGAAGCGTTGATAGCCAGAAGAATATGTCCATATTGTTCCCTGATTGGGTAGTCCCACACCCTATACTGCGCCTGGTCTGAAGTCGCGTTCAAGGTTATTTCTTTCCATACCCTGCAAGAAAGATCCATTCTTTATTTCCATTCATTCATCATTATATTATGATAGGACTGGAACAATTTGTCTGCTGTGGTCTTCCCGTCCAATTATAATTTAGGTGTCTTCAAGGCTAGAGTGGATAGGCTGTTAATAAACTAGTGCTTCTCACCATCAACGATTGCATCACTGCTTACCGTCAGGTGGGATCGCAGTCAAGCACCCAGCCGAAAGATATACTCTGCTGGATATAGGCCCTTTTTTAAACACTGCAACGACCGGTCCGTCTTGCATCCATCAAAATCCTTGGACGCTCACCAGGTCTTCGGCCCACCTTGTGGAAGGCCTTCCAACGCTGCTTCAGAATCTTTCGGCCCCATCAACCATCTGTTTTGCGAGCAATAGTGCCCATTGCCGCTTAAGTTTGGCGATTCTTCAGGGTTTGATCTGGGTTTGAACCTGCTACCTACAACTCCTAAGTCGGGGACGTTACCGCTCGGCCACCACTGCTCGTTTCTTCTTTAGTATAAAATATAAACACAGGACGCTACCCAATTTTCTTTATTTGTCAAGTTCATACCTGTAAAGAGTATCTTCAGCAAACTTCATATTGATGAAGTACTGATGCACTGAGGAGCCTTCCACCACCGTGTAGTTGATTCTGGACTGACGAGCCAGCTGCTCCAGTGATGATACTGGCGTCTAAAGCATAAGAAGACTATCTACTGAAGTGGTGAAGCAGGTGTTAAAAAATATAACAATAAACGGCCAGTTCTTCTCGATGATTAAGTGAATATATGCTACCTATCTCCCTACCCAAGGAACTTGAGGTGAAAACTATGGCTCCAAGCCAGGCCGCTTTTCCGCTTGATGGCGCTGAAGTTTACATTCTACTTCTCGGCGTATCGATGGCAAAACTAGTTAAATTCCTTGCCTGGCCCTTTATACGGCCACGGCAGTGCCTTCCGCTGATACTGTCATTAGGTCCCTACGTGAACAGTTAACAGGGCACGTGATGCAGGATGCAGGATTGAAGGTGGGACATGGTCTGCGGAGAGACGCCACACAAACATAGTTAACATTTTTAGATTATTTTTTGATGTATGGTAGCATTGAATGGAGAGGGAGGACAAAAAATATGGATTTATTATGTGAGGAGTGACATGAAAGAAAAGGGAGCTTGTGTTAGCGTGACGGGTGACAAAACAGAAGGGAAGAATAAGAAAAAAACCAGGCAAGTGCAAGTCGGACTCGCACTCTGTGGGTTCCGTACAAACTTACCTATGAAAACAGTTTAATTCCCGAATTGAGTTACGAAGATTTTTCCGACTTGCAAAAAAAGTTTTTTTTGTGACGTTAGTTACGTCACAAAAAAAAAAACAAATTATCTATATAAAAGTTTATAAAAGTTTTCAGATTTTTTCCTAAACTTGTGCTATGAGACCTTGCTTCATGCCAAATTTTGGGATTCTAGGTCAACGGGAAGTACCCTATGAATTTTGATTTCTCTGAAACTGTCGAAATATACGTTTTTTGCGACATAAACGACCGTAACTTTTTTTATCGTTAACTCAGAAGTTTGATTTTTTCACAGGTTCAAGGGACTGCAGACCTGAGTATATGGTTTTAATTTCAACTCGATACCTCTACGTGTTCCCGAGATAATGGTTATTGACAGACAGACGGACAACAAAGTGATCCTATAACGGTTCCGTTTTTTCCTTTTGAGATACGGAACCCTAAAAAAGGCTGATTATTATATCATACATAGTTAAGTTTAACGGAACCCTCAATGCGTAAGTGCGACTTACAATTGTTTTTTATTGACAAAACCATTCTATTTAGGAACGCTCTTCCCGGTCCGTCCGTCGTCGTTCACGAGATAAAGGGTCTAGACAGAGAGACAGACGGACGGACAACAAAGTGATCCTATAAGGGTTCCGTTTTTTCCTTTTGAGCTACGGAACCCAAAAAACAGTGGTCAGTATACGATATACCTGCATCCTCTCCACAGTAAGAAACGCAGCCAGATTAGCAGTGAATGTAGCCAACATGAGCACCACGAATAGCCAGTAAGCAGCCACTAAGGTCCTCCCTGATAATGCCTTGGGCGCCTCGCCTCCCCCTTGTGGCGTAAACGATGTCAAGGCGAACCAGAAGCTCTCTTTGAGAGTGAATTCCCTGTGAATTTGTTTCGTAAGTAGGTTAGTTCATTTGTTGGTAGTTACGAAGACGAAATCATCATTTCAGCTGAAAGACGTCCACTGTTGGACATTAGGCCTCCCCCAACTGTCACCAGAAAAAACGATCCTGTGTGACCACCTCGTGAGAGCACCAGCGTCTTCCAACGCTGCGTCCTTTCCAGAACCTTCATGATCTGTCCTGCAAGCAATGTGCCCTGCCCACTGCCACTTTTTCGGACTATGTCAGCAACCTTGATTCTCCTGCGGATATCTTCATTCCTAATGCGATCACGCAAGGAAACTCCGTGCACACCCCTTTCCATTGCTTTATGGGTGAGAAGCCCATTGTGAGCGACCACATTTCAGTGCCATATGTCATTACTAACAATACGCACTGATCAGAGACTGACGCCTTGAGACACTGTGATATGTTGGACAAGAAAATGTCGCGCAGCTTTCCGAAAGCTACCCAGCCGAGTCGGATTTGACGATTGACCTCTTTCTCATAGTTAGAGACGGTAGATCTGGACTGTCTGTCCCAAGTAAACGTAATCATACAGGCTTTGATCTTAATTTTCTTTTTTGCTAACATCTCTTTGAGGCGCGCCAAGAACACTACGCGCTGTCGACGCTGACGACTCGGGCTTATTCCAAACGGTTACCGGAAGACCAGATGGCGAGTTACTCAGGGCTGGAAGTCAGGGTCAGGGTTCCGGCGGCTGGGGTGTGAGGACGTCTGTTCCCTCACGCGTGCGGCAGCCCCCTTCGCTAGCGTTACTATTTCACAGAAGGTGGCGCTCGCTACCCATTTTTTCTCACTTCAGACCCATAGCCAATTCCAGGGCCCGGCGCAAGAGGCCGCCGCCGCCGATCGCTACGATGGACACGGCGGTGCTTCACCCAAATGGAGTACACCTCCACCATATGCTCCACTGTGTCGTCCAGGTGGTCCACACAGTGGTGATACCGCACGAATCAGGTTCAGTAACCTCCCGAACTTACCATGTATGGAGAGGACTTGTGTCATGTGGAAGGTGAGGACGTCGTGACGTCTCTCCAGCCACTCTAAAAGAGGGGACTTACGGCAATGATTATGGCGTGCCCATCTTGATAGGAGTAGGCGTACAAGAACCACTTAAACCACAGCCACCACCACTGTGTGTATCTGTATGCCTAATAAAATATTTTTTCTTTGTTTCTTTATTTACCTGCACGGATAAGGATAAGCGTCAGGATTATTTCTGGCTGAATAAGGTGAGTACTTATCAAGGAGCCAGATCATGAACCCAGTGAGGACCAAAGCTGCCACTATACTGAGCCAGACTTCTGTGCGCAATACCGTCATGAACTTGAAGAGAGAAGTCTTCCGTATCGGTTTTCTGATCACTGTAAAAGAAATTTAGGTTTTAAGTGGAAAGGCGTGCGAAGAGGCTAATTGTGGATCCAAATTCGGTTAAGTCCAATCTACAAAGCCTCGAGCACAAGCGCAGGGTAGCCAGCCTTTCGGTGTTTTACAGGATGCATTTAGGGTGCGCGGGATTGCATGACTTGCTTCTGCCATCTTCTTTCTACCATCAGACTACGTCAACGACTAGCCTTACATTGTTGAAACTTCAACTGTCCGGACTAAGCGTTTCGCTTCGTCGTTTATACCGCATAAGTACATCAAAGGACTGAAACAATTTGCCTGCTGCTGTCTTCCCGTCAAACTTTTAGATGTTTTCAAGACCCGAGTAAATAGGCTCTTAATAAACTAGTGCGCTTCGCCACCACTGATTGCATCACTGTTTACCATCAGGTGGGATCGCAGTCAAACACTGGTTTAAATCAATTTAAAAAAACACATTGACAGTAGCACTCATTTTTGTATTATTTCCCTTCCTGCATGGTTCTCTTGTGATTTGACCATTACATATTTGCTGTATGGACTTTAAAAGAGAATTGGAACCCTGCGTTTGTTTCGGTGTTTCTTCTCAGGGTAGTCAGCTAGGAAACACCGGATTCATCGAAAATATTGACGTGTAAAAGCGTATTTTTTAAATTTATTTGCAAAATAAATATAATTTATCACTCCTGCGGTACAAGTGTTTAAGAGGCTCCTTTTCCACTCGCCTATCGTCAACATCGAGCATGGTTTGAAAGCTTTTTACTTAATCTAACGCAATCCAACGCGATGTTTGACGAAAAGGCAACGCGAAAAAAGAGAGTGCTTACCTACGTTGAAACATTACGCCTGAAAACTCTGTTAGCATTCGGTAATTCCAGGATTTACTCGAATATTTTACAAAACTTGTTCCAGGAAATACGTGTTTTTTTTAAAGACTCGGCCCTGGTATGAATGGCAAGGAAGAAACACGCGTGGGTTTTTAGTCAGTAAATGTCTGACATTATCTCCCGCTCTGCCCAAGAGTATGGGATATCATTGGATGATTTTCCCACCGAAAAAAAAACATAATTTTTTTGGAAAAAAATTGTCGTCATTTTGAATCATTATTAGATTTGCAAGGCTTCTAGTTATATTTTTTTGACTTTATTAATTTTTGAGTAAATTATGAAGTGCCAAAGTTCATGCAAAATTGCAAACTTTCATAGGTCTTTACTGTATTAATTTAACACAAATTTGTAAAATGATTTCAATAGAAGCCTAGATAATATCCACAAGATACTGTGTTTCCAAAATTTCTAATGAAAAATGTGTAATAACGTCATAATCGCGTAAGAGCGGTTGTATGAAAAACTGTCAAAATGTATGTCGAGTTTTCCATCAACCTAACATATTTATAACATTCTTAACATTACAGTTTTCAGACAACATTTCTTTTCCACATGGTCCTTCGAGCCGGATCACGTAAAGGTTGATCTGAACACGTACTGCTTTATTTAATTATAATTTTGTTCGTTTGACGTAGATGTGCAGTGATGATTTAGTTAAATGTTTTGAAGTGCCGTTCGCCGTACTATGACTTACCAATCAGAATGCCAGTCTGTTCGAAGTAAGGCGCCACAAAGTCAATGACCTCTTCCCTCTCAGCTGTCATTGTAAGTGCTGATATAGCTATATCCGTTTCCTGTAATTTTAAAGCATATTTGCCAATAAATATAATAATAATAATAATAATCCACAACTATCACACAACGCCGTCTAGTCCCAAGCTAAGCTGAGCTTGTGTTATGGGTACTAGACAACTGATAAACAAACTTATATATTTCTAAATACATACATATATAGATAAAATGATCGTGCTCATCACACAAATATTTGTCCTGGGTGGGAATCGACCTCCACGACCTCCGGCATAGCAGTCAAGGCCACTAACCACTAGACCAACAGGCCAGTCGAATGATAGTGAAGTTAGGTATTAATAGGGAGCGAAGGGCGCTGTGTGTGAGAGCAGGGATGATTTCCCGCAGAGCCATATTTCCCAGGGACACAAGGAGTGCTAAAAATTCAGAATAGAGTCCTAGGGGTGGAAGCCAACCGCGAATAAATCTGGACAAGTAGGTCAGTCAGTTTTCAACCGTGAACGAGCAAGTCAGGGAAATAAAAACTGGTTAAGTGCGAGTCGTCATTTTGCACTGCGGCGCGTAATATACTTAAGACGGCCCTGATTGTCCGCAAATTCAGTCTAGCATTTTTTTTATAATGGATAGACTCGCGTTTGACCACTATCACACCTGATGGCAAGTGACGATGTGGTCGACGATGGAGCAAGCTTGCCTAGAAGTAACCTGTTCACTCTTGACTTAAAGACCGCTAGGTTATAGCTATCAGGAAACACAGACTCCGGCAGGGAACTCCACTCCTTAGCTGTACACACGATGATGTTGTTTTCAATGAGCCGATGAGCATGTACCAAGAGAGTGCAACTTTATGAGCTTACGTTTTTTGCACATCGTCTTGGTGTTTGAAGGGTTTAAAGCTTGAAAATAAATGTTTTTTTTTTTATATGTATGTATCTTTTCCTGTCATAAATCTTCGAAAACCAGGTGAAAGTTGAAGACAAGTCTCGTAAACATCCATTGTGAACGTAAGAAACCCACTGAACATCACAATCCTTTTAAATATCCTTATTCTGAAATCATTTTTATTCATCACTTAAATTTTATGTTTTTCAAAATGCCCTAAACTTGTCTGAAAGTGGAGCCAGCTAGGCGGATTATCTTCAACTTCAACTTTTCATTAATGGGCATGGCATTTGTGGAAAAGACACCATAATTTTGACAATAACACGTGCGAAATAGTAATAGATCTTCAGTCATCAAAAGCTGCAGAATATTTAGCGAGTATGAACTGAAAGTGTAAAAAATAAATAAAAATGATTTAAGTCTATATATTTACTATATTACTCTTTGTATTACGTCAGTCAGATTACCTAACTACAGACAATACAGTAAACAAAGAAATGCAAAGAGTATAGTAAACAAAGAGTATAATAATATACAGGTGAAGAAATGTCAAGAAAAATCGCCAACGTACGGCGAGTATCCACCCTCACGTTGTTGAAACACCAACGGTCCGAACTAAGCGATTTGCTTCGTCGTTTATACCGCGTACATCGAGGGACTGGAACAATTTGCCTGCTGCGGTCTTCCCGTCCAACTATAATTTAGGTGCCTTCAAGGCTAGAGTGAATAGGCTCTTAATAAACTAGTGCGCCTCACCATCAACGATTGCATCACTGCTTACCATCAGGTAGGATCGCAGTCAAGCACTGATTTGTACCGAATAAAAAAAAAAAACCTTTCGACAACAAATTTCTGAGCAATTTCAAAAGATTATATTTGATTTCTTTAATAAGTATTGCTGACACAATGATTAATTCTATCTAAAATCTATATTTATGTTTATGTCGTGGTCCTCGTGTTCAGATCTTAGAAATGGATCACTTCATGACATGGCCAAGTAAAACTGGCCAGATCGTTTTTTTAAACGTTAAAATTAGATGAAATTATTTCAATCTCATCAGAAAGCTTAAAGTCACTCAAAGGGCAATGGAAAGGGCTATGCTCGGAGTTTCCTTGCATGATCGTTTCGCAGCGTTGGAAGGTCTCCCACAAGGTGGACCGATGACCTGGTGAGGGTCGCGGGAATCCGATGCATGCGAGACGCATAGGACCGGTCATTATGGTGACATTTGGGCGAGACCTATGTCCAACAGTGGACGTATTTCGGTTGAAATGATGATGATGATTTCAATCTTCGTTTGGCCTACGTTCTTTAGACTTTTTATAAAGATTGAAATCTCAATAATTTGGCCAAATTAGGATTGACATATCATCAAATGTTAACAAAATTTGGAATAACCTACCACCGCCTATTAGAGCAATACACACGATCAAAACCTTTAGAAGACGTTTACGGCAGCTTTTGATCGATGCGCAGCGAAAGTTAAACCTAACTAATTTAAACGTTTCATTAATATAATTGTAGTGGACTGTATATATATTTTTCTCCTTCGTAGGTGTGTTCCTCTTGAACTTGAAATAAAACAAGGCTTCTTTCTTCCAGTTTTATTTCTTCTCAGGTATTCTTATTAGAATATTCGGCAAACGACTGTGTCCGGAAACAAACCGGTTCTAATTTATACATTACGCAGCTGATCGCTGATTGGTCGAACGGTCAGAAGGTGGAGCTTTTCAGCCATTAAGGAACATTCCGGAATGCTCACGAATATTTCAACCAATCAGAATCAAGCCCGGAATAATCTCGAAATTTCATGTAATAACCTTTAGTATCGCGAAACTTTACCTTAACGAGAGCCTTTACACTTTAAACAGGCTTTTTACATAGAAATATCAATATTTCACATATGAAACCTTATATCATTCTACTCGGAATTCACTTATCTATTCTACAAAAATATAAAAACATTAAAAAGTCACCATCAGAAAACCTTAGTCCTTATCACTACGTAATATGATTACACGTTATCACAACACAATTAGGGCTCATTTTATGAGTTCCTTACTAAAAACTAATTAGGTTCATTTAGAAAACACTAATTATTCACATAATCACTCACTGTCCTATCAGTCTATTGTCACTATGACACATATTAGGTCCGCAGGCTCGGCGTCCATTACATCTCTCCCCCCAGCGCAGCTTGCGTAGCTTCCTTTCCCAGCACGACGACGAGCTTGCTAACTGGCCGCCGGAAGACGCCGGTCCTGGTCCTCACCTCGACGATCCTGACGCCGCCGTCCGGTCCTGGATGCGTGCGCTCGACTCGTCCCATCGGCCACGTGTTTCTGGGCAGTGTGCTGTCGACCACGAGGACCACGTCACCAACTTGCAGAGGACGCACGTCATTCTGTGGCTCGCCTCGGGGTACCAACGTAGGAAGGTACTCCCGGAGCCAGCGCCTCCAGAAGTGGTCCGCGAGCGCCATGCTTGCTCGCCACACTCGTCGATCAGCCTCGTCGCAGGGCCCCGTCGATGGTAGGCCGATAGAGGACCCCAACAAGAAGTGGTTGGGTGTGAGGGCCTCCGGATCCGTTGGGTTCACGCTCACGTGGGTCAGTGGGCGTGCGTTGATGGAGAACTCCGCCTCGGTCAGGAGCGTTTGCAGGACTTCTTCAGCTGGCGCCTTTTCCCTCAGAGTTGCGCTAAGAGCTGCCTTCACGGAGCGTACCATTCTCTCCCATACGCCACCTTGATTTGGCGCACCAGGTGGTATGAACCGCCACTCCATCCGATGAAGCAGCCCTTCGTCCTTCAGTGTGGGGAGCCACTCTTTGTAGGCAGCACGAAGCTCTTGATCTGCTCCGCGGAAGTTCGTCCCATTGTCGGAATACATGACTCGTGGCCACCCTCTGCGTGCCGCCATTCTTCTTAATGCCATGATTGCCGAGTCCGTTGAGAGCGACGCGACGAGTTCGATGTGCACGGCGCGGGATGTGAGGCACGTAAACAGTGCCCCCCACCTCTTCTCACGGCGACGCCCCACCTTGACCATCATCGGTCCAAAATAATCCACCCCGCAGTTGGAGAACGGGCGGTGGAACGGGTCAAGGCGAGCGTGTGGCAGGTCTCCTGTGGCTGGCGTTTGCGGCATTGCTCGCCGCCTTCGGCAGAGGACGCAGTCCCTCTCCACAGCGCGTACTGTAGGTCGCAGATGGATGATCCAGTACCGCTGGCGCAGGTCGTTGGTCACGCGTTCTCGGTTGGCGTGACCCGCTGCACAGTGTTCCCGCAAAACCAGGAGTTTGGTGATACGGTGACGGCCGTCCAGGATGACTGGCCGCTTCGTCTCGATCGGCGCGGAGGAGGCTCCGATCCGGCCTCTTACTCGCAGGAGTCCGTCTTCCATTACCGGATCTAGCCGGTAGAGTCGGCTCGCTCTTGGGAGGGGACGAGCAGACTGCATCCGCGCGATCTCGTCGTGAAAACTGTCCTCTTGCGCTCGTCGGATCAGCTCGGTCTCAGCGCGTTCGATGTGTCGGTGTTCCAGCTGCGTCGCTCGTCGTCGGCAGATGTCGATGAAAGCCAGCACTCTTGCTGCGCTTCTCACCAGGGTCTCGTACTTGGAGAAGCGTTCCGGTTCTGGTAGCCAGCTTTCTCGCCCCGATGTCTCGCTCACGTGTAGGACTTCCTCTTCTGTCTCTTTATCTGTCGACGTCCCGGGCCACTGATCTTCTGGCAAGTACAGGAAACTCGGCCCCTGGAACCACCGATCGGTTGAGCTGATCGGCGCGTCAGTCAGACGTGTGGCATCGTCAGCCACGTTCAGGTCAGTAGGGAGCCATCGCCATTCTTCTCTTTGCGTTAACTCGGCGATCTTCCCAAGTCTATGTGCTACGAACGGTGTGTAGCGTCGCATGTCATGTCGTATCCAGTGCACGACCGTCGAGGAGTCAGTCCAGTATGTTGTCTGGCCGATTTCCACTCGATGTTCCCTTTTGATCGTGTCGGCGAGTCTTGCTCCGATGACCGCCGCTTGGAGTTCCAGCCGAGGTATGGTTTGTGTCTTCCTCGGCGCCACCTTTGCCTTTGCTGCTACCAACACGACTGTGATACTCCCGTCGCTCCTCTTGATGCGCCAGTATGCCGTGGTCGCATAGGCCTGCTCGCTGGCGTCACATAGCACGTGGAGATCAATTCGTTCGTACTTTCCCAGAATGTAGCAGCGCGGCAATCTCAGCATGGCTATTTCTGGAAGGCGCGCGAGCCAGGACGCAAAGAGTTCGTTCTCGTCTTCCGGTATCTGTTCGTCCCAGGCTATCTGTAGGCGCCACAAGTTCTGCAGGATAATTTTCGAACGGATCGTGTAGTGGCTCAGCAGTCCCAGCGGGTCGTAGATCGACATCACGGCGCTGAGTGCTTCCCGCTTGGTCGGCGCACGTGCTCTTGACCTCACTTCTTCTGGGACCCGGTTCATTGATGTGTTGAACCCGAGCTCATCCTTTTCGTGGTTCCAGAACAGCCCCAGGATCTTACTCTCTGGCTGTTCTCCCCCCAGTGACGTAGGGGTAGTGGCGTGTAGCTCCGAGGGCACGTCGTTCAGCACCGCCTTATCGCTGGCACTCCATCCTCGTAGGGTGAACCCGGCGCGTGCGTGTACGGTCCGTGTTTCTTCAACCGCCTTCCGTGCCTCCTCTACATCTTCGTAGCTCGCCACCCAATCATCCATGTAATGATTGTTCCTGATTGCCTCCAGTGCGCGCGGGAACTCCTGCCCATACACTTCCGCGTTGTGGTTGCGAATATAGTGGGCCATATACGGGGAGCTAGCGGCGCCGAAGATCATACTGGTCATCTTGTACTTCTGTGGAGGCTTCTCTCGTTCCTTTCCTCTCCACAAGAATTGCTGAGCCGGTTGATCTTGAGGTCTTATCTTCACCCGCAGGAACATCTCTTGGATATCTGCTGTGATCGCGACGGCCTTCTCTCTAAACCTGAAGATGATCCCTTGCAGCGACAACAGCAGATCTGGTCCCTCCAGCAACTCGTCGTTGAGGCACACTCCGTTGCTCCTAGCAGCCGCGTCGAACACCAAACGGCATTTCCCCGGTTTGTTGGGGTTCTGTACCGCGAAGTGTGGCAGGTACCAGCTAATGGCACTTGCGTCCTCAGAGCCGTCGCACGGAGCTGCATACCCCTTCGCCAGCAAGTTCTCGATTTGGCTGGAGTAGTTCTTCTCAAAAGCGGGGTCCGAGTCCATCTTCTCCTCAATCTTCTTCAGTCGACGAAACGCTTGATTGTAGCTAGAGGGCATGGCGGTGTCGTCCCGTCGCCATGGCAATCCCACCTCGTAGCCTCCGTCAATCTTCTTTGTCGTTCTCTCGACTATAGAGATGGCTCGCTTGTCCGCTTCGCTGACTCTTGGCTTCTTCTGTATACCAAGAGACTCGATCTTGAAGTGGGCTTCAACCAAGTTGTGGAGCTCCTGATCGCCCGCACTGGTGGGTCTGGCAGGCTCGTATAAGTGTAGCACGTTTCCCTCTCGATAGATGGCGCCGCGTGGCGCGGTCCCATGCACCACCCATCCGAGTTGAGTCCTTGAAGCAGCTGGCTGGTTCGGGCTGCCGACTCGCAACTCTCTTGAAACGATACACTCCCAATGATCAGTTCCTACCAGGAGTCCAGGGCGCGCCGTTCCATAGCACACCTCGTCTCGGTCCAAGTCCCTCAGGTGCTCGTAGTCCAATAAGGTCTCCGGAATGGCCTGTTGGTACAGCTTCAGATCTTTTATCGTTCTTGCTCTGATCCGATGTCCATCCGTTTCCTTAATCCCCTTAACCTTGACGGATACGAGCTGACTTTCCATCTCCTGCTGTGACATGTTCACTCCGTTCAGGTGAAGCGGTTGTGACGGTCCTTCCGCCCCGATACTAGCTGCTAGTTCTTTATCAATGAGGGTGATCGTCGCTCCCTCATCCAGCAGCGCGTAGGTCTTTGCCTCCCCACGTGGTCCCGTCACAATGATAGGGCACATCTTCAGCAGCACTGTCTTGGGTCCGGGAGCAGGTTTCGTTGCTACCGATAGTACCGCTTCTTGCTTCGGTGACTCGTCGGTCCTCGCATCTTCGGGTTTCCTGGCTTCTGTCTTCTCGTCATTGTGCAGAGAAGAGTGATGTGGGCGGCGGCAGTCGTTTACGCCGCACGGCTTCGCATTGCATACTATGCGTCGATGTCTTCTCTGGGCGCACTTGAAGCAGACTCCCTTGTCGCGAATCAGACGCCATCTCTGGTCAACCGAAAGCGCCTTATATTTGGGACACGCTGTTAGCAAGTGATCTTGGTCACACTTTGGGCACAAGTCCCTTTTCTCTTCTGCGTCTTCTACTGTGGCGTACACCGTCGCTTTCTTCTTAAGTGTCACAGCAGGTCTCGCCTCTCTCTTTACACTAGAGGCGCACGATGCAGGGGCGTATGTGTATCGTAACGCCCTGTCCGCTTCCCGCATCAAAAACTGAGACATCACAATGATCTCTGGGTCCCCGGTGCCTTCGTGGTCGTACGCGTAGTCACACCATCTTGCCTTTAGGTGCGGGCTCATTTTCTCTAGCACCTCTCTGCTCAGCATCGGATTGTACAAGTACCCTCTCTGGTCGATAGTCTTGAGAACGCAGGTTATATTTTGTAGCCTGATAGCGAAGCTATTTAGCTCCGTCGCTGAGGCCCCCAGTCTCGGAAGTTTCTTCAGGTCTTCTATTGCCTTGTCGATAATGACTTCTGGTCTTCCGAAACACTGCTCCAATGTCTTCATTATGACGTTCGGATCCGTGGCCGTATGGAGTGGGGCGGCTACTGCGTCTCTAGCTTCTCCCTTCAGGCAGCTCCTCAATCTCTGGATGTTCTCTGCCGTCGAAATCTGGTACATCTGTGTCGAGTCCCGATACGATGCTTTGAATGGAAGCCACTCGTTGGCCGCGCCGGAGAAAGTCGGGAGGTCCGTGTGTCGCAGTCTTGGTCTTGCCATCTTCTCTAAGGTAGCTGCCAGGTGTTCTATGCTGTTCCTGGTCCTGGTGGGTGTCGGTGATCTTCCTCGCGATGTGTCGAACCGGAGCTGCTTCGCTTCCTCTCTTCTGGGTGCTTCCTCCCCCCGTGAAGTGAGCGGGTTCTTCATTAGCCAGTCGTCCACTTTACGTAGAGGTTCTTCCCGTGGGAGGGCTTCTGCTAGCTGCTCTTCATGCACGCTCTCTTCGTCATTGATAACCGACACTTCCACTGCTAACCTTTTCTTGATCAAGTCTGCTTCCAACTCTAATTCCCTTCTTCTTATGGTGGCCAACTTCTCTGCTGCCTCCAGTTCCGCCACTCGTAGTCGTGTCGTGACGCTGGTGTTTGAGCGTATCGACCTTACTGATCTTGTAGGCGACCTTGGTCTCTGTAGATCTTCGGTTCTTGTGGCGACCCCAGAAGGTCCTGCCGTGCTAGCGTCCGCTCCCCTTGAAAAAGGTGACGCCGGCGGCTCCATTGACAGTCTTCGTAGTCGCTCCTTCTCAATACGCGCTGCTTCCTGTAGCTGGGCGCGTCGCTGTTCTTCCACTTCCACTGCATCCCCCTGGCTTCGGGTGACCACCATTTTCACTGTGGAATGTATGTGGAATCGTTCCCAAATGTTCACTATTAGCGGCTCACTTGATCCGCCCCTGACGAGTCCCGAGCCCAACGATCCTCTTCTTGATCCGCCCCTGAATAATCTGGATCCACCCTTGATCAAATGTCCCTCTTCTTCTAGGACCAGTGGTTAACGAATATCACCTCAACGGGGTCCCTCCAACACGTTAGGAACCGGTGAATTCTTCGTCTCCACTTCAACGGAGCCCTCTTCTAAGCGAGACTAGCAGATCCTGATTTTTCTTCACTCACTTGGCGTGATCTTGAAACGTTGGTTCAATCTTCGTTACGCAGACTCGTTGTTGACACGTCGTTTCCGTAGGTACGTCGTCGCAGATTCTTCCGATCTTGATTCGGTGAACGAAGGACCAGGCTGTTGGTACTTCGTCGCTGATTCTTCCGATCTAAATCCGGCGCTCGATGGACCAGGCTGTAGTGGACTGTATATATTTCTTTCTCTTTCGTAGGTGTGTTCCTCTTGAACTTGAAATAAAACAAGGCTTCTTTCTTCCAGGTTTATTTCTTCTCAGGTATTCTTATTAGAATATTCGGCAAACGACTGTGTCCGGAAACAAACCGGTTCTAATTTATACATTACGCAGCTGATCGCTGATTGGTCGAACGGTCAGAAGGTGGAGCTTTTCAGCCATTAAGGAACATTCCGGAATGCTCACGAATATTTCAACCAATCAGAATCAAGCCCGGAATAATCTCGAAATTTCATGCAATAACCTTTAGTATCGCGAAACTTTACCTTAACGAGAGCCTTTACACTTTAAACAGGCTTTTTACATAGAAATATCAATATTTCACATATGAAACCTTATATCATTCTACTCGGAATTCACTTATCTATTCTACAAAAATATAAAAACATTAAAAAGTCACCATCAGAAAACCTTAGTCCTTATCACTACGTAATATGATTACACGTTATCACAACACAATTAGGGCTCATTTTATGAGTTCCTTACTAAAAACTAATTAGGTTCATTTAGAAAACACTAATTATTCACATAATCACTCACTGTCCTATCAGTCTATTGTCACTTTGACACATATTAGGTCCGCAGGCTCGGCGTCCATTACAATAATATATGTGGCAGTTTTAAATAAATTGTCTTTTGTCATATTATTAATTAATAAATATGTGTTCTATAATAAAAAAAAAAACAGTTTATACATGGCTACAATATGTGGGTGGTTTTTTCCTGTTTCATATATGTATAACACTAAACACCCATCTATTATTTATCATTTACTACACACTAATTTATACCTACATATAATAATATACATATATTTACCTCACACTAATCTAACTGATTGACATCCGTACTCATGTCAAGGTTCAGTTGAAAACCAGCGTCAGGCAACTGCTACGTAGTGACCTGGCATTATGCTGAACTGGACCTATTTGGTGCAGCCGTGAGACACACAATGTTGATGTATTTTAAGTTTAGTTTAAGTATTTAATATTTTTAGTATTTAAATTTCTTTATAATTGTTATTCCATTGTGTGTACCTGTGTGCCAAATAAACGTGTTTTCTTTCTTTCTTTCTTTTTACGTTTAAAGGATCTGGCCAGTTTTAGTTGGCCATATCATGAAGTGATCAATTCTAAGATCTGGCCACGACTAATTATATAAATAAACTGACTGACTGGCATATCAACGCACAACCGAAACAGGGCCTTGGATTGTGCAAGGTTTCCTTTTATGACGTAGGCGAGCACTAAGAACGTATTTTCCAAAATTCACCTCTTAAGGGGATGAAACGGGGGTCCAAAGTTTGTATGAAGAAATCTATTTTCATGCGGGCAAAGTCGCTGGAAGAAGCTAATCTGAGGATGTAATGACCAAGGACCTTGTTTACCGTACGGATGACTGATAATCTGACAATGAATAACAGTAACATTGCTTACCCCTCTCATGAGATCACCTACAACGCCATCCCATGTCCCGTTCGGCAACTTTCTCCCGAAATCACCAGACTTTGGAGAGACGATCTCATAATCAAATGACATGGTCTGGAAAAAATGACAAAATTCAAGTTTCGAGTTTATCGTCATCGACTGGGCACAAATCACCTTACCTCAGACAATCTAGCAATGAGATCGACGCAGTACCCTTCGTACAGCGGCTGTCCGTCTTCATCGTACATCTGTTCCCCAGTATTTGGGTCTACCTTCATCAGGGTCCAAGGTACAGCCTGTTGATTAAGAAGAAACATTCTGATGCTGTGCTATAAGCACCTGAATTAGACAACTACATACTGATCGAGCAGATAGCTCTTAACGTGATCCATCTGACGAACTAAACTAAACTGTTAAAGGGTTGGCTCTATACAACATTAGTTATAGTATATGCGAAACCCGAAACACTTGTCTAGTATTTTTATGTAAAGAATCTATGTACAAGATTTTTTAACTGTATCATGAAAAATCACAAAGTTATAAGCTTGTTATGTTACCTGGTTGTCCACCCAAATACGTGGTCACCGGGCCATCCGGCAACTGAGGGGTTGTTTTGCTCCCGCACCCAGCTGTGCGCTAGCTACTATTGTCAACTATGACACATGACACCGGATGGCTGGACGCCGAGCTACTCATTGCTTGTCGTCCGTCAGGGTTTCAGCGGCTGGGCTAGTCAGATAATAAGAGTGGAGAAGTGCCAAAAACATGAATACACTGAACTGGTTACTTACCGGTGCGGTCCCAATCCTGAAGAACATCCTCAAAGGTTCCAGCTCGACTCCTGGGAGTAGCTTGTACTTGTCATCAGCCGACCATGTGGCTATGGTTTGCGTGCCAGTTTCCAGGCTGTAGGTGGACAGGATAAAGCGAGAGCGAAGGAAGAGACCGGACCTGGTAAAAAGAATATCATGAACGTAGGTTTCGAAAACCGGGCAAGTGCGAGTCGGACGCGCACTTAGGGTTCCGTACAAACTTACCTATGAAAACAGTTCAATTTCCGAATCGAGTCTTACGAATCGCAATTTTTTTTTGTGACTACAATTTTCAGATTTTTTCCTATACATATGCTATAAGTTATAAACTAGTGCTTGACTGAGATCCCACCTGATGGTAAGTAGTGATGCAATTGTTGATGGTGAGGCGCACTAGTTTATTAAGAACCTATTCACTCTAGCCTTTAGGACACTTAAATTACGCCAATGCTCGCAGACGACGTGCCCTCGGTGTGTTGCCAATGCTTTTTGACAATCGCGAATTGACTTCATTAGTCAATATTCACTAACGACGCGGCATCTGCGTCGTCAATGTTTGTTGACAGCGTGGCATCGTGCGCCGTCAATGCTCACTTTATAATCGGACGGGAAGATCGCAGCAGGCAAGTGGTTCTAGTTCTCCGATGTATGCGGTATAAACGACGAGGCGCAAAGATTAATTCAATTATAAATTTACCAATTATGACAAATTTTGGTGGACAAGTTTTAAAAATTTAGTTTTTTTTTTACACAAATATGATCGGGTACAGAACAGATAGAGCTCCTTTTTTTGTAGTAATTAAAAAATAGCGGTCTATACACCCCTATTTTTTGGGGCTGCTGTTTTGTAATTGTGATTAAACTAATTAGTTTTTAAAAAAAGTTTCTTTGGGAAAGTTGTTTGTAATCATGAGTACAATCACGTGTTTAAGTATCGGTCACTAATTACCAGTAACCCTATATAGGGTATGTAGCTCCATTCCCCTATCTCGCTCACTCAACTGATATTTTGACACGTCGTGATAGGTCCCAAATTACCTAAGACCTGCTTATCTCCCCGCGTTCCAGTAGAGGTACCTAAATATTCAGATTCAAAAGCATTTATTTCAAATAAACCATTTACAGGCACTTTTGAAATGTCAAGAACTCAGTCAGTCAGAATAGAAAAATGATGCTAATTGCACATTATAAAGCGTAGATCTGTATGAAGAAGAATGTGCAAGAAACTCTATGGACACTTTTTTCAATCATGTTTTGTAATTACAAATATCTCTGTTACATGTTTCTTGTCGCTATCATGTGAGAACAATGTAAATAAACATAAAAACTAAATATAGATATTAAAATAGCAACTGGCAGCTAAGAGATGACCAGTCTCAACTGACAGCACCCGTTCACGGACATGACGCGAATATTAGCACCACTCAGCTCAACATTTTGAAGGAAACCGAATGATCCAACACATGCGCCACCATCAGTGAGATATTTCTCTCAACTGCCATGCTCATTTATGTCAAACAAGTCCAATAGTAACATAAAATAGCTCCTGCTTACCTTTCCGCGTCCCAGTAGAACACCGTCTCGTTACTGATCTCCGAGTCCTCAGCGAACTGCCTGTACAGTCTCCCCCTGGTGCTGTTCATGATAGGCTGCGGATCCTCGCAGTCTACCGGGCTGGTGGTCAGAGGAAGGTCCCTTTCTAACTTGGAGTAGGTCTCAGATATGTACTGAATTAAGCTGTTGAGAATGTACTGTTTTCTCTGGAAAATAAATCGGTTTTATCCTTTATTTTGTTTTTTATTAAAACTTAATTAATTGTCAAATAAAAAGCCTTTGTTTCCCCCATTTGAAATCTAAATCTATGTTTCTACATAAATATGTTATTTTATTTCTAATTTGTTAATAGTTTTTGTTTTCTTATAATCTAATTCGGAAATAGGCCCCTCCACGGATGAAGGCTACCTCCAATTTCTTCCTCCATTTCGATGGTGAAGTGCTAATACCTCTATTTGTAATTTTTTGAGGGAATTACTATTTAATTAGCGTTTATAATTTAAATGTGTGTTTTCGTATATTTTAGTGAAATCTCCGAAGCGAATATAAAGGGTGACTGGTAATTAGTGTACGATACTTAAACACGTGATTGTGCTCATGATAACCAACAACTTTTACTATGGGAGCAAAGCCGAAATCGCAAAAAAATATCAGCTGTTCAGTACATTAGGCAAACATAAATGTACTGAACAGCTGTTTTTTTTTCACGATTTCAGGTTTGTTCCCGTAGTAAAAGTTGTTTGTTATCATGAGCACAATCACGTGTTTAAGTATCGTACACTAATTACCAGTCACCCTATATAGTCGCAACTACAAAACAATGTCTCAATTTATGGTACCTCCTAACATTTTTGGAACACTACTACACTATTATAAAATATATTAATGCTCCGTAATAATTAAAACAGAAGCTATTATTACCCTCAATAAATAAATTAATTACAATTTTTTTTACTTCTTATGAAATTAAAAGATATAATTATTAGATTATATTTATTATTATTATTGGCACTTCGCCGTCTCCCTATTACTTACAATATTTTGCCCGTCATTTTCTTCTGTACCTATCAGATAAGTCAGACTACAGACCAAACTATATTTGGAAAACTAGAGCTTAATTATATCGCTATAGTTAAGCACCATAGAGACACACTATCACCTACATATACCCACACACATACACCCACTCCACACACACATTTACACCCATACAAGTCACACACCCTCACCCCCCACACACACCCTCATATACACATTCACACACCTGACTCTTACAACATCTTATACTTAATTCTCACTACAGTCACACTTCACCCAGCTTTACCTATTTAAATATCACGTAACTGGAATGATGTACAGCTTACCGTTACCCACTTCCGGAGTCTGGAGAGGCTGGTAATCTGTCATACAGGTCTCCTAGTACAGAAACCAGTCTCTCACATAGATTATAATCCACAAATGTACACCTTGAAATATGTATATCACTATTTATATTCCTTGTATAATTCTATGTGAGAGAGAATATAAACTTTTTTGTATTTGTATTGTATTTGTAAACTCGTATACTACATGAACAGTCAACGTTAGGTGGATTTTAAGACAAAAATTTGACTAAGGTTATGATAAAAAACTTTTTACAAAAAAAAAGTACAACTTTAATTTCGGATGTCAGTGTTTCTAAAATAGTTTTGTCTCTTCGTTATTTTATTTTTTTTTCGGTGGGAAAATCATCTTATGACATCCCCCGCCCTTGGGCGGGGCGGGAGATAGTGTCAGACTTTTACTGACTAAAAACCCACTCCTGTTCCTTCGTTGCCTTTCGTACCAGGGCCGAGTCTTCCTTTCAGAATCAGACCCTTGGCCCCAGTAGGCTTCGACCCTGGTAGGCCCCTACAGTTGCTGACATCTCCTTGAGGCGCGCGTGGAACAGCACGCGCCGTCGACGACTTGGGCTTGGTCCGGAGGGTTACCGGACGGTCGGACGGCGAGCCACCCATTGCTCGCCGTCCGCAAGCCTGCGCCTACGATGGCCGGAAATCGGGATCGGAATCCCGGCGTCTCTTCGTTATTTAACACTGGCTTCCGAAATTAAAATTATTTTGCACTTTTCAGTGTTTTTTTTTTACATTGAAGTCAGTTGTATTTTTTTTTTCTTGTAAAAAGTTTTAAAAAAAAATCGGTGAACATAGTAAAAAAAAACATACATTCAGCCGAACATAGAACCTCCTCCTTTTTGAAGTCAGTTAAAAATGAAATAATAATATAATCATACTAGCAAATACCATTTCCTTGGCATTATTTAGTCAAGGAAATACCTACCATACACTAAAAATAATAAGAGAATCTGTAGAACTACAAATACCTGAAAATCCGAAGAACAGGAACAATCCTCCCTTTTCATGAGCTTGCAGCATTCCACCTGGTCTGCTTGAAGTGTCACAGTAGGTAATACTAGCTGAGTACCATCCGGGGTCGAGTAGTCAGTCACGATCAAGTTCCAGCGGTAGCTGCGCCGTACTAGCTTTTCTTTGACAGCCTATAAAGAAAAATTATAAAATAGTTTTAAAAATTGTCCAAAGGTCCGGCGGTACTTCACACCGGGTCAGCTTTTAATGTTATACAAAGCACAGGTCCGATCGTGTGTGGAGTACTGCAGTCACATATGGGCTGATGCTGCAAAATGCCATCTAGCAGCTTTGGACTCAGTAGAAAGGCGTACGAAGAGGCTAATTGGGAATCCAGATTTGGTTAAGTCCAATCTACAAAGCCTCGAGCACAGGCGCAGGGTAGCCAGCCTATTGGTATTTTACAGGTTGCATTTTGGAGTGTGCGCGGGAATTGCATGACTTGATTCCGCCATCTCCTTTTTACCATCGGACAACCCGACGTACGGCGAGTATCCACCCTTACGTTGTTGAAACTTCAACGGTCCGAACTAAGCGATTTGCTTCGTCGTTTATACCGCGTACATCGAGGGACTGGAACAATTTGCCTACTGCGGTCTTCCCGTCCAACTATAATTTAGGTGCCTTCAAGGCTAGAGTGAATAGGCTCTTAATAACTTAGTGCGCCTCACCATCAATGACTGCATCACTGCTTACCATCAGGGATCGCGGTCAAGCACTGGTTTATAGCGAATAAATAGCTTTTAGAATGAAAACCCTTCCATACAGCAAACCCTTTCATTTGATACCCATATCATGGGGGTGCATTTTAAATAGCCTGTCCGCCATCTTGGACGCCTGCCATATTGGATTTAAGTCACATGACTATTTTTTTTCGTTTTCCTGACAGCAAACCCTTTCATTTGATACCCACATCATGGGGGTGGATTTCAAACAGCCAGTCCGCCATCTTGGGTAGGCCGCCATATTGGATTTGTAATGACGTTTCTTAGCTAGTCATGGATTGTCATCAGAACTTAGAGCGTGTGCAAAATTTCATCCTAATCGCAGACCGGGAAGTGAGTCAAATTAAGATTCAAAGATTTTCTTACATACATAGTTACAAGTGAAGCTAATAAAAGCGTGTTAAAAATGCCTTGCTTACACAGAAGTGGCCTGTCAACTTCTTCTCGCAAGCATTTCCTACTTTTGCAGTTGTGAGTTCTCTAAATTTTCTGACGACTAGGCGATTTTTTTTTAACTTGGGAAAATCATCTAATGACAAATCTCGCTCTTGGGCGGAGCGAAAAATATTGTCAGACTTTTACTGGTTATAAACCCTCTCCTGTTCCTTCGTTGCTTTCGTCCCAGGACCCGGGTTTCGCTTTTATGCTACCAGTGGCCCCAGTAGGCTTCGACCCTGCTGGGCCACTACGATTTGCTGACATCTCCCTTAAGCTCGCGTGGAACAATACACGCCGTCGACGATTTGGGCTCGGTCTGGACGGTTACCGAACGGTCGGACAGTGAGCTAACTATTGCTCGCTGTCCGCAAGCCCGCGACGACTAGGCGTTTAGGTCTTTAGGCGACTGCCCGCCATTGGCTTTACCCTTGCGAGTCCTGACACCCCGGGCGTCTCTGTGGCGACCGAGGCGTGAGGACTACCTACCTCTCCCTCATGTTTTCTGCCACCTCCTTCGCTCGCATTACTGTGAGAGAGCGTGGCTTCTTACCATGCTCTCTCACTCTTCCCATTCTGGCCTAAATGGTTTTTTAAAGTTGAAAATTATCCAATGACTTCTGGCGCACTAGGGTGGTGCGAAAGGACGTGTCAGACTTTTACTGACTAAAACCACACCTTTGTCCTTCATTTTTTCTTTGTGTTCCAGATCCATGGGTTACCTTTTCAGAAAATCCCCGCAGCCATAGCGTGCGTCGGCCCTGCTGGGCTCCTAAAATTTGCTGACATCTCTTTGAGGAGCGCGATAAACACTACGCGCTGTCGACGACTTGGGCTCAGTCCGGACGATTACCAGACGACCCGACAGCAAGCTTTCCCATTTTTTATCGTTCGCAAGCCGTAGTTGGGGTCTGGGTCCCGGCGTGAGGAGGTCCGTTCCCTCACACATGCAGCCGTCTCCTTCGCTAGAATTACTAGAAGGTGACCACCTGCTATTCATCCGTGCTCCGAACCGTGGCCTGAACCAGGGCCCAGCGCTAGAGGTCGCCGTCGCCGATCATCTCCAAGAGGACACGATGGTATTCCGCCCAAGCGGGGCACACCTCCACCGTGTCCTCCAGGCGGTCCACACAGTGGTGACATCCGGGCGTTACTTCCGCACGAATCCGGTACAGGAACTTCCCGAACTGAGCATGCTCGGTGAGAATGCGGAAGGTGAGGGTGCCTTGAGGTCTTTCCAGCCACTCCTCAAAGAGGGGACTTACCGCCATAATTACGGCGTGCCCAGCACTGGGTTGCGACAGTCGCTGTCGCCATTTCACTATGAGATCCCGCTGGAACTCTGTCCACCATGCCGCGACTTGTCGCGGCAGTCCTCGGGGTGGTCTACATCCTGGACTAGGGCTGGCAGAGGTTGCCTAGTGTATTGGGACTATATTACTTGGTAAGGCCTAAAAACTTACCCTCCTATAAGTATCCATGACAAAACCGTTGTCACCCACAATTATATAGAAGCTGGGTTCAGGTCTCATGGTCTTCAGGGCTTTGGCAGAGTCCCTGGTCAGGCCCGCGTGCACCCACACCCTGATGCTGGAGACTCCTAGTAACTCGTACAAGGTTTTGTCTACGTCTGTGAATGGGGAAAGACAAATTTCGTTTTTTTATGGCGGTACGAGGCTTATTAGACCCCGAAACGTTTAAGAAACTTAAATCTATGTAACATTATGAACGCATTAAAGTATTGAGTATTGTAACTTTTTTTGGCAAAATTAAAAGAAAAATTATATAACATTTTATTTCTTCATTGTGGTACGAGGTCAAATTGACCCCATATTAGAGTAGATATATTTTGTTTTGATATGACATCTGACACCACTCACTGATTAATCACGAAACCTCAGAAACTATAACACCTACAAACTTAAAATTTGGCAGGTAGGTAATCATGGGCGTACCCAGATTCTGGCGTAGGAGGGGGCAAGTCAGATTTTTTAGGTCGGATCGTCCGCGGCTGTTTTGTCATACACACTACACATACACACCTACATGAAACATAAGGTATATGTAGTGGTGTGTAGGGCAAACAGCCGCAAATGATCCTGCTTTATATGTAGTTAAATAAATAAAATTTTTGACTATGTCAAATAAAATAAATGCTAGTCGCTCGCAACCTCACTCGCAACTCCTTATCGAAGATTACCGAATCTAGCCGAGCGTTCAAACGCTCGGCTAGATTCGGATTGTAATGTACGTCCGCCATCGTCGCGCGCGGTTTTTTGGCAATTGCATCGTGCATTTTGCCAGTGTCTACTGTGCGGTTTATTTAAAAGTTAGAGCGTAAGGCCCCGTTTGCACTTTAATTAGTAATTAGGCGAGTTCATACATGTTCTACGAGATTTCCAAGGGGGGGCAGTTGCCCTCCCCTGCCCCCCCCCCCCCCCCTGGGTACGCCCATGGGTAGGTTCCTTATAGGGTGTAGACATCCGCTAAGAACAGATTTTACGAAACTCCACCCCTAAGGGGGTAAAACGGGTGTTGAAAGTTTGTATACTTTCACGCGAGCGAAGAGCGGCTTCGCCCGCGTGAAAGGCAGAAGCTAGTCTTAGATATAATTATATTCATCTCCTTCCTAAACTAAACCAAATTGAAGTTATTTATCTTAGCCGCAACACAAGGAAGACACTTACGAGGCCTATTAGACCTCGTTCCGCACTGAACGTGATATAATCGAAATAAAATGTTTTATTATTATTATTGTTTCGTACAAGATTGAGGTTTCAATGCCAATTATCACGCCAGCTGCTCAGTATTTTATCAACTGCCTATAATGTGGTAAGATGCCTATAGAATACCGGTATACATGGAGCGACTGCCTATCTGATCTCCACAACCCAGTTACTGGGTTACAACATCGTTATCATCATCATCATTATTTCAGCCGTAAGACGTCCACTATCGGACATAGGCTTCACCAAGTATCGCTATAATGACCAGTCCTGTGCGTCACGCATCCATCGTATTACCAAGACCCTCACCAGGTCATCGGTCCACCATGTGTGAGGCTTTTCAACGCTGCATCTTCCAATACGCGATCGTCACTCCAGAATCTTCATTCAAGAAAACATAAGATAGATATTAAATTGCTACTGTCCCAAAGGAACATATTCTACTCCCGAGATTTTTTTTTCGGTGGGAATATCATCCAATGACATCTCCTGCTCTTTCTGTGTCAGACTTTTACAGAATAAAAACCCACTACTATTCCTTCGTTGCCTTCCAACGCTGCGTCTTCCGGTACGTGGTCGCCACTCCAGCCCCCCTAGCCAAGTTACGATCGTTTCGTTCCTTTCCACGCCACCGATTCCTTTTTGTTCTGACCACGTGACTGAGCGTTGAGATGACGTCAGAACAAAGGAATCGGAGGCGTGGCCTACTCTAGGCGTTCGGCGCGAACGATACGATTGTAACTTGGCTAGGGGGGCAGCTGTTCTACGAGCAACACTTAAAGTTACTGGGTTAACTTATACCTAAAATTATATCTTTGGAACTCACCACTCTCGCTTTCCAAAATAATCGCAGCATCAGTAGCATTCCTTGACTCCAGATAGTCATTCAATGCCTTCACAAGTTGCTGTGACCCTAGCAACGTTCTGATGAGAGGTAGGCCTGTCTCTGAAGCCAGGTCCTCAGCCATTGTCCATGGAGACCAGGAGAGGTCGATTATCATGGATACACCTTTGGATATTGCTGAGCATACTGTGAAAGATTTGTAAAGATACACTTAAACAACATTATTTATATAATATAAGTATATGCGAAACCTGAATATAGTTTGTTCAGAAACAGTAACTGAATCGATTCCAATAACTTTTACAGATACCGGCACGGATCTTGAGCGCTGACTTCTACAGTTCTACTTGCGCAGAAGCACGCAGAAGTGAAATATTGGGTCTCTTTAGTGGTATGAAGAGAAATGCGGAGGCCGGGAGTGAAATCCTTGTACAAGGCGTTGCAAATAAGAATAGGATCGATTGCCATGTTGTATTGTGTTGTGTGTGTGTTGTGTGTGTGTTGTGTGTGTGTGTGTGTTGTGTCTGATCTGACTGTCAAATCGCAAGAAATTAGGCAAAATTGAAGAACTCAGAAATGAGCAAAATTGATAAACTGGATTCTGATTAAACTTTTTTCGTTCACAGTTCGTAAATACAGACAGTATGACTAGACGTCACAACATAGTAATCGATCCTATTCTTATTTTGAACGCATTGTACGGTGATTGGCTCGACGATGAGTACGTTGCGCAAAGCGATCCCCGCTCTTTCGCCGAGCGCTCAAGATTCATGTTGCTATCTGTACACCATGTTATAATTTTTCCCAAAAATATTTAAATAAAAAAGATCACAAGTTGGGCACCACGGACACTAAATAATAATAATGAGAGGTTTCGCATATACTAAAAATAATGTTATATACACATAATAACGGTCCCAACAGACGTTATCCTGTTCGAATGCTTGCAATTCTTAAGAAAAAATAGACAACCCAACTGCAGCGTCACCTACCAGGTTCAATTGTATTTGCAATTCATCCAGGCAGGGACCCAATCGGTCAAACCATATAAGAGGAGTACAAACACACATACAGAAAAATTATATAGTAAATACTGCCGAACCGACAACCGGCAGTATTTACTAAATAAGAAGGCTGACCCGAAGCAATCACTAGGCTGCACTCAGTGGAAGCTTGTATTATTTATTTTTTATTTATTATATATGTATATTTGTTATATATCGAGAGCAGTGGTGGCCGAGTGGTAACGGCCCCGACTTACGAGTTGTAGGTTGCGGTTTCAAACCCAGTCAGGCGCATTACTTTGTGTAATTTATTTCATCACCACTGCTCTCAAAACGGTGAAAGAAAACATCGTGAGGAAACCGGCATGTCCTAGAACCAAAAATTCGAAGACATGTGACATCCACCAACCCGCACTGGGCCCGCGTGGTGGATTATGGCCCATTCCCTCTCCTAGAGAGGAGGCCTGAGTCCCAACAGTGGGAACATTATAAGGCCGACTATGCTATGCTATATATGTACTTTATTGTACACATCATAATGTGGACAGTGTATAATAAAGTAAAATTAAGTGTACAATGGGCAGTTTTATCGCACAGGGCAATATCTTACTGACAACCTTAGGATGGAATGAACGAAAGGAAATAGATTAGGGCGGTCAGTGTACAATAAAACATAAATAATATTAATTACACATAATAATAAAAATACATCTTGGTATGGTCATGTAAAGAGGAGGGAAGAAACGCATGTTACTAAAAGAGCTATGAGCATACATGTGGATGGGTGGAAAGGGAGAGGTAGGCCAAAGAAAAGATGGATGGATTGTGTGAAGAGTGATATGAAAGAAAAGGGAGTTAGTGATAGCTTGACGAGTGACAGGACAGAATGGAAGAAAAAAACGTGTTGCGCTGACCCCAAATAAAACGGGACTGGGCAGGAAATTGAAGATGAATAAAAATATCTATATACAATATCAGTAAATATACCAAACACGTGTTGTAATTAGCAATTTCATTATATAATAGTGTAATTACAATGTTCTTTATAGTCTGTAAACTTTCTTAAAATGTAAAAAAAAACTTGTTCGGTTCAATCGGCTTGTGCCGAACGGATAGTTCATTCGGATCGACACACCATTCAATTCCTAAAGTGAGTGTACGCTAGGGGAGCGTAGCTGTGACTTGTGCTCGGCACCTCTAGAGTCTGTCCACACCAGAGTTGTTGCTGATCAAAGTCCACGTATATCGAGCTACGTCCCGCCTTCAACGAACATGTCATGATGTGAATGTCAACATTAAAAAACAGCATCCATTGTTACTGTGATAATTCGTGGCTGCTGACGCTGATATTCGCAACAACCGTGGTCCACACTACACGAATTCAAGCATCGGTTTTACTGGGCCGTACAGTTTAACTCTTTGAGATGCGCGTGAAATACTTCGAGCCGTTTACTTGGCGACGGATGGCAAGCTACCCATTGTTCGCCGTCTTATACTCACGTATTCTGAAGCTCTCTTCCTCCCTCTCTCTATCCAAAGGTACAATGGCGTCATCAACTTTAACATCAGGCCGTAAAGTCTCAGATAACTTTAGGGCTTTGCCGATGTTGTGTGCCAAATCTTGTTCTTGAGTCTCTACTATGAAAACTGGAAAGAAATATATCAATATAAAAATCCTCTGGTAAAAATTTGCTATAGGTAAAACTTGTACCTGCCCCCCTAGCCAAGTTACAACCGTTTCGTTTCGATTCTCTTTTCGTCGATCGCCTCGAGTAGGCCACGCCTCAGATTCCTTTATTGTGACGTCATCTCAACGCTCAGTTACGTGGTCAGAACAAAGGAAGACTCGAGGCGATCAACGAAAAGAGAATCGAAACGAAACGGTTGTAACTTGGCTAGGGAAGAGCTAGTCGTGCTTTTATTGTGGCCTGCTGGGAAATTGACATTGATCTTGTTAGCTCTGGGATTCATAAATTGAAAAGACACCTTTTGCAATGATTTTTTCGCAAACTTACATCTCAAAATGTTGAAATGGTAGACTTTATATATTTTCTTATACTAACTTTATAGTTTGTTTAACTTTTTATCAAGTAACTATTATGCGGTATTTTGTTGAAAATTCTAAAAAATCCTGAGATTTCATAAAATTTGCAAAATCCAGCAGCAAACCTGAGAAGAGTCCAAAAACCCTGAAATCTCAGGATAAATCCTGAGATATGGTATCTTTTTTTTTTTTTATTCGGTATAAACCAGTGCTTGACTGCGATCCTACCTGATGGTAAGCAGTGATGCAATCGTTGATGGTGAGGCGCACTAGTTTATTAAGAGCCTATTCACTCTAGCCTTGAAGGCACCCAAATTATAGTTGGACGGGAAGACCGCAGCAGGCAAATCGTTCCAGTCCCTCGATGTACGCGGTATAAACGACGAAGCAAATCGCTTAGTTCGGACCGTTGGTGTTTCAACAACGTGAGGGTGGATACTCGCCGTACGTCGGCGTAACTCTACATAAAAGGAGCATTTCATAAGTGTGGACGCAGCGCACGCACGAAACGAGCACGTACGGTCTGCTCACATAGTTGAAATGCTCTGTTCGGTCGTCGTGTGCACGGTTTGCGCGCAAGCCGTCCACACTATGGGAAATCTGGTCCATAGCACGATACATTGCGACAATACGGACGGCAAATTCTTTCATTGCATGTTATATTACAGCAGTCTGTACCAGGGTTTATGTTTTTGTCATGCTCACTCAAATGTCTCAATGATGGTGGCGCGTGTGTTGAATCATTCGGTTCCCTTCCAAAATTGTTGAGCTAAGTAGTGTTAATATTCGCGTCATGTCCGTGAACGGGCGCTGTCAGTTGGGACTGGTCATCTCTTAGCTGCCAGTTGCTATTTTAATATCTATATTTAGTTTTTATTATACTTTATTTACATTGTTCTCACATGATAGCGACAAGAAGCATGTGTAAACATAACATGATTGAAAAGAGTGTCCATGGAGTTTCTTGCACATTCTTCTCCATAGAGATCTACGCTTTGGAATGTGCAATTAGCATAAATTTTTTCTGACTGACTTACTTCTTGACATTTCAAAAGTGCCTGTAAATGCTTTAAATCTTTATGTAACTCTAAATCAATAAATAAAAATTACTTACCGAACCGCAAACTCAACTCAGAAAGTACGCAGCCCAAATTGATAAGTACAATGAACAAAAATAAATAATAAAACGACATTTTGATTTTTTAATCTTCCATTTTATGTTTCGAGAAATCAGTATTTTTAGTAGGCACAAGATCTGCAGTTGCAAGTTCTGATTTTGTTTATTAAAATAGCTGAAATATATTCTTGAAGTAAATATGGTATGAGCAGAGTTAATAAGACGTAGAATATTATTCTTAATTTTTCTAACATCTTTTTCAAGCTGCCATCTTGGATTTTCAAATTCGTTCGAATATTAAATTTTATTAAGTTGATAGCTGAATTTATTAAAAATATTATTTAAGGACCGAATAAGAACCGATTTATTTTATTTATCAATGGAATCAGGATTCCAAATTTAAACTGACTTCAGCTGAATTTATTAAAAATATATAAGGAACGAATTATTATAGTTTTAAATTTAGAACCAACTTTTTTTTAACAATGGAAACAGTTCTTTTTTGTTCAGTTGTCTCGTTTTTTTTTTTTTTTTTTTTTAAATCGAGAATATTCTTTACATTGCGACGGAATATTTTTGATTCTTATAAGATTATGTCCTTGTCCTTCAACATATCTCTGTCAACTGACATTTTAATTTGAACTTAACCCTTTCAAAACTGCACGAAACGGAATATTTTAAGTTTTAGTCTAAAGGGTTTATGTTAAGGGATGAATAATGCAATATGATTGATATATAATTTGGTTAGGAAGACAAATGATGGGTAAACAATAAGCATAACATGTTGTTAGACGTTTTTAGGTCTTCAATACAGTCGCGCACAAACGCCTTATAAAAGTAGATTTACGGAATGATTCGAAACAGTCACCGCGGCTATGAAAGGTGAAAGGCAACTCCTTTGCGTGGGTCTCGATAAGTTCTTTCGAATAATCCCACAACATACGCAATACCTGATGCAGTGAGTAAGTGGGTATTTTTTTATAGTGGGAAATCATACGACTTCTTTTTGACAGAGGGCGTATCAGACTTACTGACTACAACCCACTCCTATGTACCTTTGCCTTGCGTTCCAGGAACCCGGGGTTCCCTTTCGAACGACCCATGGCCCCAGTAGGCTTCGGCTCTGCTGGGCCCCTACGGTTTTGCTGACATCACGATTACCAGACGGCTGGACGGCGAGCTACCTATTGCTGGACGTCCGCAAGCCCACACCTACGGTGGAATACTTACATACCTGGGTCTCAAGTCTGCTATTACAATAGTGTCAGAATGGTCTATCATTGATTTCATAATTGTTGATTTTGAATAAGTTTGGTAATCTACTGCCTAATTTAATGGAGTCATAATATCTTTCCAATGGTCAACCACTGACACTCCATTGAAAGAAATACCATAGAATGGTAATCTCGTACATAGTGACAAACGAATATCTGACGTATGCGGTAATCTGCTAAAATTATGACAGATCCTTTGATCAGTGACCTACCATTAAAACGTCATTGTGCAGTCATTGCTTTTAATAAGCTCAATATTGTCATTCTACCAAAACTCTCGCAGTCAAGCACTGGTTTATATCAATTAAAAAAAACTAGTACGAGACCATTGACCGATCAATGATCGATCATTATGAATTAGCAGATTACGAACTTTTAGAAAAATGACAATGGGATCGTGTTGGAATGACGCATTTATAAAAATATCAGACTTGGACCCCTCATACAGTGAATAAGCATTCAATAACACTTCTGTGCTCAACGATACATCCTATCAATTATTCACTGGTAACTGCTTCGCGTAAGTCACAGTGATTTTACTGGTGTGGGAACGTGGACACATGACGTCTTAGACACGCTAGTCTTAGAACTAGAGTTCTGTCGTTATAGCAGTGTAATGATGGGCCTGGAGTTCGATTACTACCTAGCTTCATTTTTATTTGCAACACATTCTAGTTCAACGATTTTTATGGAGCTCATAATGGCTCCGACAAATACTGACACTGACTGAGGCGCGCGTGAAACGACGCCATCCACCCGGGTTCGGTTCTAATTTTTTTTTTAATGATGGTTCGGCTCACATTTGACTTACTATCTCATCTGATGGCAAGTGTTTGTAGCGGCTTCTATGGCGTCACATAAGAACTAATCCTGCATCGCGCAATTAAACTTCTCCGCGCGATTGGAACATATAGAACAGCCCGAAATCATCTATCGGGCAGTTGCCCACCAGACATAAACCCGTCTGGTCGGAGGATCCTCCCTTTTCAACGGAGGTTTGCGGTACTTTATACTCTGTTCTACTTACTTCCAAATTTTGATGTGGCCGATGGAGCACGCTTGCCTAGAAGTAACCTATTCACTTGACTTAAAGATATCTTAGTTATAGCGATCAGGAAACACAGACAGCGATACATACTTGTTACTTGGGTGTACTATGCCAAATAGAATTCCAAAATAATCGAACATCAATCACTGGAGTCATCAATCGAGGGATATCATCGACTTTGGTCTTTAAAGACCGAGAAAATACCGCGCAGTTTCCTGAACGGCAGCGTTCAACAGTCGGATTCGACGATTGACCTCTTTCTCGAAGTTAGAACTACCTGAATGGACCGTCTATCCCAGGTAAACGTAGTCGTCTATAACGAATGTAGTCTCCGATTTTGATAGGAGTGGGTGCCTCGGCCGTTTCTATTGACTGATACACATATCAGTTATATGTAGCGTTTCATAATGTTGACAGTCGCTGGCGTCCTTCGGCATGACGCGGCATCCCCTCGCGGGGGCCCATGACACATCTTTCAATGCCGTGGGTGGATCCCTTTCGATTCCCCAGGATCATTTTAAAGCCTAGAATTTATACCATATTTTTATTTCGATATGGTTGAATTTCCATTGGGAAAAAAATTTAATCCTTTGCCATGCCGTCCTGGTAGTGAATGATGGTGTATGTGTGTGTATTTGTGGCACGGGAGAGTAACGTCTAGAAGTACTTGAAGGAGGCCTTTATCCCAGTGGCTGAACTATAGGATGGCAAGGCTAGCAAAATACTACGGGCCTCCGGTCCGAGGGGCCCTTGGATCGAGGGGGCCCCTGGTCCGAGGGGACCCCTGGTCCGAGGGGGCCCCTGGTCCGAGGGGCCGCGAGCTCAGAAGTAATAACTCAACTTGTTTTGCGAAATTTACCAATATTAAATCAGAACATGACCTTTTTTCTGGGGCCCCATCCAATGAATTTGCATCGCTGCCTAAGATGATATCAGTGGCGTAACTAGCCACTGATAAGCCCAGAATTGGGACAGAAAAAAAAACGACAAAGTCAGGGTCACTATTTTAGAAATAAAACGAGCAATGTCTTTAATATATAATAACTATTTATGTATGTATATAAACATGACATCAATATGATAAGAAAAAAATATTTATTTATCTAAGTCACAAATTAAAGGAAATAATAAGAATTATACCTTAACTGTAAACAAGATACAACCTCACACTACATTTATTAATCAATTAATTAATTAATATTATTAAACAAAAAAAAAAATTAATAATCATCATAATAATTTTTAAAAAACTTTTTTTTTGCATTGTTGAAATCTATTTTGTGTTAACGCTAGATTCTTAATTCCTAATTAATTCAACGCTGCATAATATACAATGTTTGGGTCCGTTTAGTGTTAGGTTACAATAAAAAAAAATATATTAAAAATCATAATTAAAAACAAAAAAAAAATACTTAGAAGTAAACATTTGAAAAAATTCGTCGTCTAAAAGTTTGATTTTATTTACACATTTTTTTTTAATAAAAGGAAAAGCATTTTTGTCCGATTTTTTTTTTCGAGATTCTTGTTACCGATTTTAGAGGCATTTTTTTGTGGTCACTAAAAGAACCCAACTTTGCGCAGAGCTATGGACAGGGCAATGCCCCATGTAACTTAAGAACTACATACCTCTCCGAAAAATCTCTAATAAAATCTAATTTATACAGATTTCCACACACCCCAAAAAGAAAAAAAAAAACCTATTCTACATGAAAAATACCAGAATGAAAAAAAACTACAACACATCACTATCTCACGGTATAAAATTTTTCTGCATAAAAATCTCCACCTTGACTAGGGACGTGCAAAATTATCGATATTTACGAAAAATATAAACTTGGTATCGGTTCTGGTATCAATCGATATCGATAGTTTTGAGCAGCCCTAGCCCGCTATTACTAAACATAGTGGTTACCGCGCGACAATTATCTGTAAATCGATATAATTTATTAAACATGAATAAATGCTTGTTCCGGAGTGAGAGGAATTTATCGATACCACATTTCCGTTGCAAAAATTCTATCGCATTTCGGAACATTAAAAAAAAACTGACGCGGTACCACGTCTAGGAAACTAGTCAGTCACGGATACCAATTTCACAGAATTTTATATCAAAAATCATTATTTTTTTTCTTTTAATAGCAAATAGAGCCGATGTCGTCTATTCTGCCAGTGTCTAAAGTAAATTGGAAAAGCAAGTGTGCATATAAATTTTTTACTTTAATAAATATTGACATTACTAAGTCATTGACATTTTCAATGCAGTTTTTTTTTACACAAAATTAAAGTGTTAAACTGCGAAACAATGGCGATTTCAAGCAAAATAATAAAAGACAGAAAACCTAGACGAGCCAAATTCATTTACAAGTCAAACTTGTGAAAATCTTTTGAAATTCAATCTAATTTGGCATTTCTATCCATTTCTATCCCTATCTTATTTATTCTGCCAGAAAGAGACAACGCTATTTTAGTCCTAATCTCCCAAACGTGATACCGCCTGACGCACCGATATCCAGATTCAAGTTTAAATAAAACGCGTCCTTATAAATTAAAAAAAAAATACAAATCTAGGAACATTAAGAGCTTAAAACAAAATAATGCTAAATAATTAATTTACCATTTTTTTTTATTTAAAACGTGGAAGATATGTTGAAGTTTTTAGCATAGAAATGGAGTAACCCTGAGATATTATTTATTTAATTTTTACACAATTCTGTTCAAGTAATTTCAACTTTTCCAAGATAAAAACTACATTAAGTATATTTTATCTTTTAATATTTTTTTTAACATGAATTCCGATAGTAAATAGTTTTATTCTATTTTTGCTTCAATATATTTTAGTTTTCACATTATCCTGTATAAGTTGCCAGGCTCTTTTTTTACTATAAACCCGGGTTTACAACACTTTCGTTGCTAAATATCTCAACTTTAATACATATCAACGCACTTGGACATTTAAAAATCGGTGCGTTTTGTCGTTTTCTTAAATTATAAAACAAAAATCTCCGGTTGTGTCGATAAATAGGGCTAAACGACCTTTTGATACAACATGGCAGTACGCAATACAATTGCCTGTTGCAATCGTATTTTCACCTTTTCGAGCCGATGGTAAATTCACCATACATTTTGAATTGCAGCGTCTAAGAAGCACTGCATTTGCACTGGGAAGCTAGTCTTAACTACAGCCGTTAACTTACCTCTTGGTAAGTAATTAACGCCATCAATAGACATTCTTAATAAGCCACGCCGATCTTAAATGTCTTATTTCAATTTAGTATTCAATCGCTAATAAAAATCTCTGCAGAGGTTATTAAGGTCAAGTCTCTCTTCCATTATAAATATTTTCGAGCTCAACTATAGTCTTTTTTACATAGCATGGGTAGGATGACAGCAGGACGAAAATATGCATCTTTAAGATGAGAGAAAAGGATAGGCAACATTGTATGAATCCGACTGCTGCCACCAGAACCATTCTATAGCAATTGTAGTGTAAATCCAGATCTTTCTCAGCTTAGCCCACAATTTAAGATTACTAACCGAAGTCACCTTTCACATAAAAATTCATAGACAAAAATTAGTTTAAAAAATAAAGAACTTTATATTACTAGTACATACATAATAATTTTTATTCGAAATAAAAAAAAATCTTTATATAACTTAATAATTTTAATACATGATACATCACTCGAACTTGACGGTAAGGATGACAAAGTAAATATAGTGTTCAAATCGACGACAGTTATACTTTTAAAAGAACAACACATAGCCAGATTTGGACCCTCCTAAAAAAACACATCGCTAAATTGAACACTATGTATACAAAAATGACATTTCAGTGACATTTAGCCGCTGATGGTACAAAATAGTTCAAAAAGTTTTCTAGTCTCAGTTAAACATAAAATAAATATTCAAAAAGCCTACTATAAACGGACGCGTAGCTTTATAGACGCGTATTCATAATTAGACGCTTGATGCACGCCTGCTCTCAAAACTATGATACTGTCGACGGATCTAGAACGGAATGACGGCATGACGATGCCGCTTCGAGAGTTTCACAGTTTTGTACGTAAGCTGTGAGCAGGCGTACACCAAGTGTATAATGACGATGCGTTTATGAAGCTACGCGTCCGTGGACAGTAAGCCTAAGGAAGCCTTGGACATTGCAATGATCGATTTCTACACTCATTTGAGTTCTTCATAAAGTACAAGTACCGCAGCGACTATCAATAATATGAAGTGAAAGTACCTTCCACAAAAACGAAAGAAAGAAATGCCTTTTCTGTAACTATTTACTTTGTCAAAACCTGTCAGACAATAAGGATTCTGGCATCACAAACTGTAAGTTAAACAAAACGGCGCCGATCCAGTTTCTGTACAAAATAGACGTCAATTTTTACTGACTGACAAGTTATTGACTGACAAAATCTTTACTGACTGACAGACCCTTGTCATGTTTAAGACTTCGTCATTACCAAGTGCATTTGGATGTTCTTTCTGACAGTTTCATTAAATAACAGGAAGTGTTATTTTTATTGTTTTTATTGTAGCTGCGAACCAAGATTGCCCCAGGATTAAAATCCTAGATACCGTCAAGGTCAAATAGTCAGGAAAGGAGTGTAAAAATGCTGATTAAAAATATATTATTCAAATTTATCGTTTTAAGTACACAAGTACTCTAAAAACCCACATCTGTACAAGATACGAAACTGTCAAAAAGATGAAACAAAATCGAAGAAAATATACTACATCGGGCTAAATTAAGAATAATAAATAATTGTGCAAAGGAAAACGCCGAAGGAAAGTGTATTAAAAAAGAAAAACATTTTTTTACCATCAGACCATTGGAACGCAAAAACTAAACGCGCGCCAACTCACCAAAAAACGATGTAATTTTGAGATCATAAAACGGTTTAACTTTCAAACTGCCTATGTCGGATATATCAGACTCACGCATTTATTCCGCCGGGACCCACAACCAATTACTCCATTTCATCAGCTATTCTGTCACCTATGGGGATTGAAGAGCTGAACGAGATGGAGTACCCAGTCGCAGACACACGACCCTGGCGAATAGGATGCGAAAACATACGTCGGACTAATCCGACCCAGGCGGTTAAAGAGTTAAATATTAAATAGTAATTTTTCGAATTTTATTTAAACATTCACTAGTCCTAACGGCATATTAAAATTTTGTATAAAAATCCAACACGTACATTCCTTGATTTCGGAACGAAATACCAAATCGGCATCGACAAAATCCGATACCCAAAAAACTTGGTATCCAAAACACCGATACCAAAAGAAAAATGATACCGAAAATTCCCAACACTAAAATCAATATCGAAATTCCGAAACCAAGAAACAACGCACGATAATACCAAAATTCGGTGCTAAAAAATTTGCGATACCAGTAAGATCGGTACCAACATTTTTGGATACTCTAGAAACATACCAGAAGTGTGATTTTTCGACATAGAGCACTGGACGCCATGGCGGAATAACTTAGAAGCGGTGACGCAACAGTGATATTAATAACATGCGCTGAGCTCTCTACATCGGACTGAATTCAACATTTAGGCTGGCCCCATACATCCGAAATGGTTCAGAAAGACCGGAACACCATACCAGGGGCGCCAACTCAACTGTGTGCTCGGGGGTTCGAGCACCCATTTCTGTGGGTGCCGAGCACCCCTGAGAATAGACATCAAGAAACAGATCAGTAATCGCCTTTTAGGTTATGTATAAATAAATATTTCTTGATAATAAAAACTATTTTCATTTTTATGCAAACATGATTAGTAATTAAGTACGCAGTATGTTAATAGGACATTTATTTAATTGTCAGTTGATCAGTGTATTTCTCTTCTCACACTTTTTCGAGTCATCAAATGAGCATGAGCACCCATGAGGTTTTATAAAAGCCGGCGCCCCTGCACCATACAATATCAGTATGCTCCACACACATTCAGATCGATCTGTGAAAAACTGACGAGCGTTCTGAATTTCGGATTGGAATATTAAGATTATGATTTAATTACACGCGCATTCCGATACATTTTAATAAAGCATTTCAGTTGACTCTCCCAAAAGCAATGCGATTAGTACAAATTTTTAACCGACTTCAGAAAGAAGGAGGTTCTATGTTCGGCCGTATGTATTTTTTTTTTATGTATGTTCACCGATTTCTCGGTCAATTGTGGACCGATTTTCTTCCATAAAGAAAGATCAGACAATCTGAATTTTTAAGATATGCGTGATGCAAGGTTTTAGATTATGAATCCAGAAATCGATTCCGGATGTATGAGGCCAGCCTATTAGCTTGTTTTTAGTATATTATTGTATGCTATTATTAGCTAACATAGCGTTAAAAATTTTTTATATAAGACCTTAATGTTACCTATGTTTACAAATTAATAAATGAATGAATATGAAAGCATGTCTGAGAAATACTCTAGACTGTTTTAAAGACATGAATAATCAGAATTAGGTTTGATTTTGAGGCATTAACTTGACGAAGTTCAATAAAATGGAATACACTAAAAACCAAATAAACAAGAAACTTTGATTCAAGCGCCATCTAGAGAGAATATTGCTACGTAGCTTACACTTCAAGTCAGAACTGTCACTGTCACTATGACTGACACTGACACGCTCGGTTTGTAAGGAAAGTTTTGACAATGCCGTTTCTAGAAATGGCCGCCGAGGCGTCTGAGTACTCTATGGTCATAGTCCAGTGCGAGTTTTTAAACTCACTCGACCGCGTTATCTTTTTAACCGCCTAAATACTAAACACTCCCGCGTTTATTCCACTTGGGTCGCTCATCAACGACCAAATACTCCATCTCGTCAGTTCTTTTATCACTTATAGGAATTGAAGAGCTAAACGAGATGGAGGACGCGAAAACACTGGTCGGACCAAACCAAAGCGGGCGGCTATAGGATAGTAAACGTCAATTAGTACTAAAACTGTATAAGCGCCATCTGGCAATAACGGGTAACTTCATTCATTCTACAACATTAGTTTTAGTATATGCGAAACCCGAAACACGTATCTAGTATTTTTATGTAAAGAATCTATGTACAAAATTTCATAACTGTATCATGAAAAATCACAAAGTTATAAGCTTGTTATGTTACCTGGTGGTCCTCAGAAATACATGGTCACTGGGCCAACCGGGCGACTGAGGCTGTGTGCTGGCGCCTAATGCCCGCTATGACCTGCCGTGCTGTGTTGTATTTAGAGTCGGTGGTGTCCAACTTTTTTAATATTTTTTTGGGATAAAATATAACATGGTGTAAAAATTATTGGAATCGATTCAGTTACTGATTCTGAACAAACTATATTCAGGTTTCGCAAATACTAAAAATAATGTTACATACGATTTGACATTAGCGAACGTTTACGTTAACGCGATTGTTTAAGTTTCAAAACTCGCTCTAGTCTAGTCTACGGCAAGTCGGCGACGCGTTCGAAAATTTTGATAGAAAAAAAATACAAAAAAAAATAAACCATTTCACTGCATAAAGTAGTCCGGATGTTCAGGGTCCTTTTCGAATCTCTTGGCCTCTTCCTGCATGCTTTCCTTAATCTTCAGTATCGCTGCCGATTCCGTCTGGTCGTTTTGGTCGCCTCCTGGGCCACCGAAACCTGGTTTTTAAAAATAAACTATTTATGATTGTCGATTGTTTTTACTGTATATCCCAGCGCGTTGGTAGACTTTGTGAAAAGTCTACATGGAATCCTATTTATGGGGGGGAATGAAAAGAAATTTTTCATAGGTTTGGGGCCATTCATTTATTGTGTAAGAAGATTTAGAGTATATATAGTGATTTAGAGTCAAATCGCCTCAACCCCCCTCGGGTTGAGGGGATTTGACTATGTCTTATTTTTTTTTACTAGGGGGTGGGAGGGGTCTAGATGTTTATTTACTTTAAAAAAAACCAAACCTACATATATTAATTTTTTCCTTTAGATTCTTACGTAATAAATATAAAACAGGGAGAGGTCGGCCTATCCTTATTTTTTGCTATTTAGGGGGGGGGAGGGGGTAAAAAAATCGTCTTGCTTATTTAATGAATGACCCCTTTGTTTAAAAACTATGGATTAAAAACTAGGGGTGTATATATAGGGTGACTGGTAATTAGTGACCGATACTTACACACATGATTGTACTCATGATTACCAACAATTTTTCCAAAGAAACTTTTTTTATACTAATTAGTTTAATCACAATAATAAAACAGCTGTTTGAAACTTTGAATTTTGCGTGCGCGCCATCTGATCAGCTTTTAGCAGCGCGGCGCCCGCGTTTTCGATGACGTAAGCAATGTACCGACATGTTTCGGTAAAATAATTACTAAAGACTGTTGCTGCTGCTGTTTTGTTATTGTGATTAAATTAATTAGTATAAAAAAAAGTTTCTTTGGGAAAGTTGTTTGTAATTATAAGTACAATCACGTGTTTAAGTATCGGTCACTAATTACCAGTCACCCTATATAGATTTAGACTTTATAGTCACTTTGAAGTTCTATTAGAATGCGAATGTAACACATTGGCTGTATATGTATCGAGTCAGCCTTCTTGGCAAGCATCGCGGAGGTAGTTAGTACTACAATAAAATTCTCAGTTTCATTTTACCGCGATCGCGTCTGTTTCAATGATTCCACATATCAATAGCTTAGACTAAAAACCTCGGGTATGCATTTTTAGGTAACTTTTGATTTATAATATTTCGGAAAAGAAAAGCTGGTAACGCATAATCTTATATCACGCAAAATTTTGTTTTGATACTCGTAGCGCCATCTACGATGTTGAATGCATACTTTGATCGAGTGGGTTTGGTGTGATAACTTTTTTTTCTTGATAGGTTTGCGCTTGACCACTATCTCATCTGAAGGAAAGCGACGATGCGGTCGACGATGGAGCGCGCTTACCTAGAAGTAACCTATTCACTCTTGACGTAAAGATTCCCGGGTTGTAGCCATCTTAACTACGTAACTTCGCAATGGCGCGTCAAAACTTGTGGAAAAAAAAGAAAAACAAAAGTAACAAGCGTTTGGAATAAACCAATAGTTTTAAATATTTGAATCAAACGCGTAGAAGCCCATTATAATTACATGATAATAAAGGTGCATTCTCACACATTAGTCACCGTCAAGTAACGGGTTGGTCAGTGATTAGGTGTGTGTACGTATTCACAAACACCAGTCACCGTCAAGTAACGGGTTGGTCAGTGATTAGGTGTGTGTACGTATTCACAAACACCAGTCACCGTCAAGTAACGGGTTGGTAAGTGATTAGGTGTGTGTACGTATTCACAAACACCTGTCACCGTCAAGTAACGGGTTGGTAAGTGATTAGGTGTGTGTACGTATTCACAAACACCAGTCACCGTCAAGTAACGGGTTGGTCAGTGATTAGGTGTGTGTACGTATTCACAAACACCAGTCACCGTCAAGTAACGGGTTGGTCAGTGATTAGGTGTGTGTACGTATTCACAAACACCAGTCACCGTCAAGTAACAGGTTGGTCAGTGATTAGGTGTGTGTACGTATTCACAAACACCAGTCACCGTCAAATAACGGGTTGGTCAGTGATTAGGTGTGTGTACGTATTCACAAACACCAGTCACCGTCAAGTAACGGGTTGTTAAGTGATTAGGTGTGTGTACGTATTCACAAACACCTGTCACCGTCAAGTAACGGGTTGGTAAGTGATAAGGTGTGTGTACGTATTCACAAACACCAGTCACCGTCAAGTAACGGGTTGGTCAGTGATTAGGTGTGTGTCACGCTGCAGAACACATACTGCCCTGACGGATAAAATGCCACGCAATGACGGTAGCACGACGCGGACTGAACTGAGACGTAACGATCCCGGGTGTGTGGGGATAAATGTATTTTTTTTTTCCGGTTGGAAAATCATCTGATGACATCCCCCGCTCTTGGGCGGGGCGGGAGATAGTGTCAGACTTTTACTGACAAAAAACCCACTCCTGTTCCTTCGTTACCTTTCGTACCAGGGCCGACTCTTCCTTTCAGAATCAGACAGTAGGCAGTAGGCTTCGACCCTGCTGGGCCCCTACAGTTGCTGACATCTCCTTGAGGCGCGCGTGGAACAGCACGTGCCGTCGACGACTTGGGCTCGGTCCAGACGGTTACCGGACGGTCGGACGGTGAGCCACCCATTACTCGCCGTCCGCATGATACTTGTATGGAAATATTATTTGACGTGCCTGACCGGTGACGTTACTGACAGATCACGTGCCGGTGACTGACGTATGGGAACAAAGTCATAATAGGAGTATAGAAACATTTTTCTTTAAACCTGGCCGGTGACAGTGACTGATGTGTAAGAATGAACCTTAAAGGTCTAGTTTGGTTTTTTGTGCCTCCTGCCCCCCTAGCCAAGTTACAATCGTATCGTTCGCGCTGAACGCTTCGAGTAGGCCACGCCTCCGATTCCTTTGTTCTGACGTCATCTCAACGCTCAGTCACGTGGTCCGATCAAAGGAATTGGAGGCGTGGCCTTCTCGAAGCGTTTGGCGTAAACGATACGATTGTAACTTGGCTAGGGGGGCTGAAAAGTTACGTACTTCACAGTTACGAGGTACTCAATATAAACCATCGATATTTTACAGTTGCGCAGACACTTGAGATATAAAACTACACCAATATTACATCACAATATCCACTAGGAATCAATTACATATAATTAAAAAAAAACAACCACAGAACTTCAGTAAAAAAATCCCAACAATAACCTTCAGGAGTTTGGTGCTACCAATTCCCATATTGTGTCTATTTTTCTATTCTATGTTACTATACTCCATTCTCGTTAAGATTAGACATTTTAACAAACCTCCTTTACAGTCCGTTCAACCAATTTTGACTTCTATTCAGTAGGTATAAGGATAGCATAGAAAGCAAAAAGTGGTTACAATACCAACTATTTACTGCAGCCCCAAAGCAATAAAAGTAAAAATCGATTGAACGGACAGTAAAAAACCGGACAAGTGCGAATCGGACTCGCGCATGAAGGGTTTCGTACCGTCCGTAGCAAAAAAAAAACGGCAAAATGTTGTATGGGTATATAATATATGTTGTTATAGCGGCAACTGAAATACATCATTTGTGAAAATTTCAACTGTCTAGCTGTCACGGTTCATGAGATACAGACTGGTGACAGACGAACGGACAGTGGAGTCTTAGTAATAGGGTCTTGTTTTACCCTTTGTGTACGGAACCCTAAAAAGGTTCATTTAAAAATGTCTATTCTTAACACAACTGGAGTAGAAGAGTGCAAGAGGGCAAGAGTGCTAAAACAAAATGAAATACTTACTTAAGTTGTAGTCTCCCATGCCCGATCCTGAGTCTTCCCGGGGAGTGCCAGGCCCTCCCCCTCCCACACCCCCGGGCGAAGACTTCATGCCGTCGACTCCTCCCAGCCCTGAGACAAGACACCTGGAGTTTACCTTTATCATCACATCAGTGTACTAAACACGGCTTCAAGATATACATTGAAAAGCTATCAATCCAGTTGGTCTTGGAATAGTACATTTTGATACAAGTGGAGAAAGTTTAACATTGCAACCGAGGCGGAATTGTTATGGAGCCAAGTACTGCAGTGACATATTTCCACGTGTATCAAACGACGTTTTTCAATACACTTACGAAGACATAAATAAATAAACGGGGGATGACGAGCGACTCGTGAGGGTCGCGCCGGGTTCAGCCTGATATGATACATGCAATAATTTGTGGCGTGGGCGGAATCGCGCACTTATCCACACTAGTGCGAAAAACAGTAAATTGCGTGCCTAAGAGCGGGTTTTCGAGTAAGTGTATTGAAAATATTTTTCTTTGAGTGGCTCATAATATCAAATGTATGGCCCCAATTCCCTTATTCAAAACTAAACTTAAATCAGTAACTGTCTTCTCCAAGCTACTACGAAGCCTTAACGCAATCCATTTTACGACCTAAATTGAACTGTTAAAGGGTGGAGCTACATAGGGTGTATAGCTCCAACGCCCTAACCATCTCGCTAGCTCGACTGACATTTTATCAATTCATGGTAAGTCCTGGTCGAGTCTTTCTCAAAAGGCTAAGCCAAATTAGTGAATTGACCTATCTGATAAATTATGACAAATTAATTTTTAAACCTTGCCATAAAATTAACAGGTCTCATTCCGTCCCGTAATTGTATCAAGAAAAAAAATGGACGCAGCTTCAATCAATTCTAGCTAGTGAACAAGGGAATCGGTACCCCAACACCTCAAAAACTGAATATCTGGTAATTGGAAGATAACTTAGAACCTGGTCACATTACCACACACAGTTAATGTGAAACGGCACGGCACCGTTTATGTGAAACGGCACGGCGCCGTTTGTGTGAAACGGCACGGCAACGTTTACGGTAAACGGACTCTGGTACGTTGCCGCATCGCTCGTGTAGAGCATCTGTACGGCACCATGTCTTGTTGAGCGGATGAACACTACAGTGCTGCATCCTACCACGACACAGTGTTATTCAAGCGCATGCGTCGTCAAAAATTACATGATCAGTCTTCAACCAAATGGTTTTGCGACGTTGCCTTGTGATATATTTACACGATGCGACACCATACCGAGCATTCGCTCAACATGGCTCGGTACTCTATATCTGCACGACGTGGCAACGTGCCTGAGTCAGGCATTACGCCGTTTCACGTTAACGGTCCTGTGCCGTTTCACATTAACGACGACGGACCGTGGTAATACGGCCAGGCTCCAAGTTAGAAGAAAAACCCTGTCAGTTTCTATTATAAATTGGAAGTTAAAGATCTTCCTTATTTTTTTCACATTGCAAGTATCTTGCAACAAACAAACAAATGAAGTCACATGAAGGCTAAGAGCTTATATACACGAGCGGTATATAGCCAACGGCAAAGGTAACTGCAGCCGTCGAACTATAGTGACACTTGACACACACGACGGCTGCCGTCGACGCGCCGACAGCTGCCGCCGACGTGTCGACAGCCGCCGCCGCCATGTGTCGACTGCGCAGTTACCTCTGCCGTTGGCAACATTCTGCTCGTGAACTCTTAATAACTGAAGCATTTTGGACATTGGAGATTTTTATGCAATAAAATTACTAATTATGTTTGAGTGCAAATTACTTGCAATACACTAAAACCCAAATAAAGCAGAGGCAACAAATATAGGTTTATTTTTTTTTGTTTTGGTTACACTTATGACATGCAGACGTTATCGACCTAAAATGTTGTCAGAAAATGATTTTTAATAAAAACACTAAGTTCTATCTTGCTTCATTCTCATTACGCATTCGAAAAATGATATTATCATAATTAACTTTGTAAGGATTAACCCTACAAAGTTATAGCTCCAGAATAGACCGCGAAATTAAAATTTTCGTACGATTTTTGCAATTTTAAGTTCAGTATCGAATTGCACCGGACGACGTAGCGTTGGAAGGCCTCCCACAAGGTGGACCGATGACCTTGTGAGGGTCGCGGGAATAGATGGATGCGAGACTCACAGGACCGGTCATTATAGCGACATTTGGGAGAGGCCTATGTCCAACAGTGGACGTCTTTTGACTGAAATGATGATGATGATGATCGAATTGCATATTCAGCCTTATAATGTTCCCACTGCTGAAACTCAGGCCTCCTCTCTAAGAGAGGGAATGGGCCGTAATCCACGAAGCAGGCCCAGTGCGGATTGCACATGTCTTCGAATTTTTGTTTCTAGGACATGCCGGTTTTCTCACGATGTTTTCCTTCACCGTTTTTTATATAATTTTTGTTAACATATCCGATATTCGAAAATTTTAATTATGCGGGCTACCTTGGAACATTCACCTTTATTTGGGTCTGTCTGCATTATAAAGATGGTGAAGTGTGAGCATCTGAAGCACATTTCATGGGCTATCAACTATAAAGGGTGACTGGTAATTAGTGTACGATACTTAAACACGTGATTGTGCTCATGATAACCAACAACTTTTACTATGGGAACAAACCTGAAATCGCGAAAAAAAATCAGCTGTTCAGTACATTTATGTTTGCCTAATGTACTGAAAAGCTGATACTTTTTTTCGCGAGTTTGGCTTTGCTCCCATAGTAAAAGTTGTTTGTTATCATGAGCACAATCACGTATTTAAGTATCGTACACTAATTGCCAGTCACCCTATATATGCCAGAATACTACAAATGTTAATGCGAGTATAATGGATTGAAGATTATCCATTATTTAAAATAGATACCAGTTTATTGTACACCACAGCAAGTACCAACTATAACCTTTTAATTTAGGACTAAAGGAAGTTAACGCGAGTTTTACAGTGCGCAAATGTACACAGTAAAAATAAAAACTAAATATAGATATTAAAATAGCAACTGACAGCTAAGAGATGACCAGTCTCAACTGACAGCGCCCGTTCACGGACATGACGCGAATATTAGCAACCACTCAGCTCAACCATTTTGAAGGGAACCGAATGATCCAACACACGCGCCACCATCAGTGAGACATTTGAGTGAGCATGACAAACAGAGATACAGCATAGCAGTGTTACAGTTTTTTTTAAGTATACACTAATTGTTTTTCAATTGTTTTGTTGTCTTTCAATTACTATTTCTATACAGGGTATCTTTGACATCGACACACAAACGAATACCATGGATCCAGTACATGACCTGGACCTGGACCCCCAGTGGTGGAATTTTTCGTCGATTTTTTCTTAATTTTTTTTACTAATCTTTCATCATCAGCCTTTTAATATTCCCACTTCTGGGACTCAGGCCTCCTCTCTAGGAGAAGGAATAGGCCGTAATCCACCACGCGGGCCCAGTGCGGGTTGGTGAATGTCACATGTCTTCGATTTTTTGATTCTAGGACATGCCGGTTTCCTCACGATGTTTTCCTTCACCGTTTTGAGAGCAGTGGTGATGAAATAAATTACACAAAATAATGCGCCTGTCTGGGTTTGAACCCGCGACCTACAACTCGTAAGTCGCGGCCGTTACCACTCGGCTACCACTGCTCTCAACGTTACTAATCTTTACGTTTTTTAATTTAAACTGTATAAAATAATTATTCTAACATTTTTAGTGAAAAAAAAAATGAATGTATGAACGTGTGCTTTTAAAATCAAAACTGTCATCAGGATTGATAAGAATAACGATTTTATTTACCCCGATGACTTTTTAATTAAAAATGGTTCATCATCTGCCTGCCCTTGACCCGTTTAATTTGGGGTCGGCGCAACACGTTTATTTTTTTCTTCCATTCTGTTCTGTCACTCGTCACGCTATCACTAACTTTTAATTAAATATGGTTAATTTAAAAAAAATATGTTGTTTTTTTTTTACTAAAAATATCATCGGGGTCGGTTAAAATAACGATTTTACACAGTTTAAAATAAAAAAAGTAAAGATTTTTTCTTAAAAAATTTGGAAAAAGCCGACGAAAAATTCCACCACTGAGGGATCTAGAATCATGTACTGGATCCGTAGCATTCGTTTGAGCGTCGATGTCAAAGACATCCTGTATGATGTATTGCAGTAATCAGAATCAGAAAAATATATGTTATTCTTCCGGATAAATGCTACATATAGGGTGACTGGTAATTAGTGACCGATACTTAAACACGTGATTGTACTCATGATCACAAACAACTTTCCCAAAGAAACTTTTTTTTAGACTCATTAGTTTTATGACAATAACAAAACAGCTGTCTGAAATTTGCGTGCGCACGATTGCGACCGCTCAGCTGTTAGTCGCGTTTGTCTCATGAGTATATAAAAAAGTTTCTTTAGGAAAGTTGTTTGTAATCATGAGGACAATCACGTTTTTAAGTATCACTAATTACCAGTCACCCTATAGATAGTGTGTTCAAAATATAATACAGCTAACTTAGTACTTTAGAATTAAATAACGAAAATGGCTCTAAAAATTAGTTTTATCGATTAAAAACTGAACTAATTAATATACATGCAACCATTCCGATTGTTTGTCTGATTATCGACAATAATCTGTTGATTTTTAGTAAATCGCTATAATGCTTTACATCTGGCTAATATTTCGGTACAGTTAAATAAAATAAACAAAAATTATTGTTGTCGTTTTGTTTTTTCAACAATTTAAAAAAAAATATAAATTGATATAAATTAGTGCTTGACTGCGATCCCACTCGATGGTAAGCAGTGATGCAATCGTTGATGGTGAGGCGCACTAGTTTATTAAGAGCCTATTCACTCTAGCCTTGAATACACCTAAATTATCATTGGACGGGAAGATTTCCATAGAGTTGATGTACGCGCTATAAACGACGAAGCGAAACGCACTACACTAATTACAGTGTAGTCGTTTTTAAAATAAATAATCTTTGAAATCGAAATTAGTACCATAATAAACAAATCGCTAAAGTATTTCGTCCTTGTTGCATTTAAACAAGGACGAAAGAACGTGTTATTTGTATTTTTACAGCAGTTGTTCTTAGTTTTTTGTTATTCATTGACAATTTATAAAGAAAAGCATGAAATTATAGTTAAGTTATGCAAGAAAAAAATATTTGAATACACAATATTCACATTAGTATTCCAGCAAGAAGAAACAAATTGACTCAAAAATCCACATTAGCTTTTAAGTAAAAGAAAAAAATACATTTAGTTAATGATCATTCTTTTTTAAAAAAAGAAAAAAAGTGTATTTTTCTAATTCTGGCAACATTATAACTCGCACTGACATTTAAAGCAAAACAGACAACTAGAGATGGGACACTCAAACAAAACCAAGTATCGATAATTTCGATACCAACAAAAAATATTTAACAAAAATATAAAAGCAGGGCTCTGACACGCCGCTTTCAAGCGTTATTAAAAACATAATAAAAGCAAATTATTTTTAGCATTTTAGACCAATGAAGCGACACGAAACGACGCTGCACACCCACCGCAACCAAACTCATTTTCCATAGACTTTTTTGTTCATTTTTTTTTTTGGCTGGTGTCAGAGCCCTTCTGGCTTCTGTACACGTCAGGCAGTGTCGGTGCTTACGATTTATGTTTATAAAGATATTTGTATATACACTGCCTTTTAATTTCTACGGGGTAAAATTACATTTTATTAACCTTTTAACTGGTTACATCAGATATATCCGAGAAATACTCTCACGTTTATTTCTACAGGGTCGCATATCCTCGACCAAATACTCCATCATATCAGCTCTTCTGTCACCTATGGGGATTGAAGAACTAAACGAGATGGAGTACCCAGTCGCAAACACACGTCCCTGGCGAATAGGACACGAAAACACTCGTTCAATTCGACGCTAGCGGTTAAAGGATTAAACCTCAGATACATTCCGGGATAAAAAGGCTCCCCATATGACCCGTAAATCTAATCCCTAACCTAACGGTATAACGGAACAATGCATCGTCACTTCGATCAAGCGTTACGCGTCATGTTGGAGGACGTTAGGTCCCGTAATGAACCTGAGGCTTTAGAGTAACTCCGATAATATGATGGATATCGATATAAAAAAAAATAAAAATAAAAATCTTGTCTTAAAAATTAAATTTTGCGGTAAAATGACTATAGAACAATCCTTTTTTACTGTCAGTTTAACCGATTTTAACTTCTATTCCGTAGGCATACGGAAGGCATAGAAAGTAAAAACCGGGCAAATGCGAATCGGACTCGCACACTGAGGGTTTCGTGCAAACTTACCAATGAAAACAGTTCAAGTCCCGAATTGAGTTACGAAGATTTTTCCGAATCGCAAACATTTTTTTTTGTGACTTAACTACAAATTTACAATTTTCAGATTTTTTCCTATACTTGCGCTATGATACCTTGTTTCATGCCAATTTTTTGGATTCTGTTACATTCTATTCAATGGACCCTATGAATTTTGATTCCCTTGAGAATGTCCAAATATACGTTTTTTGCACATAAAGGGCCGTATCTTTTTTTTTCGTTTACTCAGAAGTTTGATTTTTTCATAGCTACAAGGAACCGCAGACCTGAGTTAAAATTGGCTTTAATTTCAACTCGATACCTCCACGCGTTCCCGAGATAAAGGATCTTGACAGACATACAGACGGACGGACAACAAAGTGATCTTATAAAGGTTCCGTTTTTTTCCTTTTGAGACCTTAAAAAGTGGTTACAATACCAACTATTTACTGCAGCCGCTATTTGTCATGGCACCAACGCAATATAAGTAAAAATCGGTTGAACTGACAGAAAAACAGTTTTTTAAATGTCTAATCTTATTGCCAATGGAGTATAGACTATCAGCACCTGGTTGTCAATTTGGAAATAATATCAGCCTATAACTTCCGCACTACAGAATAATGACCTTTTCTCGTACTCAGAAGTCCTTAGTCAGTTTTCTTTCGCCTTCACCCTTTAACCCGCTCGCATCGGTATGGTCCAACAATTAATGTTTTCAAGTCCTATTCGCCAGGGTCATGTGTTCGCGACTAGGTATTCCATCTTGTTTAGCTCTTCAATCCCCATAGGTGACAGAAGAGCTGACGATAAGTTGTATTTAGTTGTGGATGTGCGACCCTGGCGTAGTGTTTGTCGGATACATCCGTCGGATATATGTAGACAGTTAAAAGGTTAAATTTTGACACCCATCACATTAGCAGTACTTCTAATAAATCTAATTCTCCCCAGTATGCATGTATCACTTTTCCAGAGTCCAACATGGGCCATAGTGTGTACAGGAGCCATCAATTCGACACAGGCGATCATATGATCTATTTTATGTTGCATAAAATAGTCCTTTTTGAGTCCAGGGGCCATGTTATGACGTAATAATGCCATCATGATTTCTGCCCGAAAAAAAGATAGTGCTCTACGCTGTGTATAGCTGTCTCTTTCTCGCACTGAAATCACGAAAGCCTAATGCGAGTTTTCATACTTACTCGATCACATTCGCGTAAACGTTCACTTGCGTCAATGTGTTTTCTATTGGCATCAGCCGGCGAGGTCAAAAATGCAGTGGCAGGATTGTTTTTTTTAGGTGGGAAATCATGTAATGCCTTCTCTTGCTCTAGGGTAGAGCGATAGAACCGTGAATTTCGGAAAATCCGTTCTTAGCGGATGTCTACACCCTATAAGGAACCTTCCTGCCAAATTTTAAGTTTGTAGGTGTTATAGTTTCTGAGATTTCGTGATTAATCAGTGAGTGGTATTTCACTTTAAAATATATAGATTATTTTTCTATGTTTCATTTTGTGTATTTAATATACACAGGATGTTTTGTCAAATTTTTGCTGATTTTTAAAGATGCGATCGGCCGATAATGGTTCGCCATCCCTGGCCTAGTGCATAGCTCCATCGACTTATATCCTAGTGATAGTCAAGCACGATCATGGAAACTACTACTCAAAATACTGTCGCTGCGGCGCTACATTGGCATTACGCCGTTTAACAGAACTATTGAAACATACAGCGCTAAGATAGCTTTAAGAGAATACTTTTTTCGCGACCAAAATGTCTTAAGCGCCATGAATTTCGCAGCACTTACACGTTTCCTTCAACATAGTGTAATGTTCAAGGTGTATGGATTACACTACACCTGACTCGATTGAAGTGAGTGGTCCGGCACGCGTAATCTAGTGCGTAGTACATATGTATCGATGCCTAGCACCAACCAGTAACGAACATTTTAAAATGTTTGTTCTACTTCGCTACTGGCTTAGCAAGGCGCACCTGCCATCACATTTTCAACCTTATTCAATTTCAGTACAAACTGACGTTTACTTTACGTGATGGAGTACGTAACAAAGATCGCACTAAGGCCAAAAATGGCATTCAAACGTCATAACACGGCTCCAGAGGCCCACCTTCACTGGGTGGCGGCTGCGGGTGGTGCTGCGCCGGCCCGTGGTCCCCGGACAGAGGGAACTCCGCCCCCAGGGCTCCAGCGCCCACCGGCTTCATCAGTGTGTACATGTTGTCTCCCCCTGCCAGCGCTTTACATTATGCGTGACTTTTTTTCATCGATACCGATTTTTTTTCTGGTTTCGATCTTTTTTTTCTGGTATCGATCTTTTTTTTTCGTGTCATAGACAAAATCATTTGTTTTGTTTTTTTTTTTGTTGGGTTCATGTGTTTTTTTTATTGTTGTTTTAGCAAGCGAAAATAATAAAAAATGCGATGGTAACTTTATTTACAATTTTATTTATGCGAAAAATAAAATAAAAAATAATAAACTAAGTAAACAATTTTGTCTATGAGAGGGTAACTAATAAAAACTACAGTTCACATTGTTTTATAGAAACTTGAATTAGAATTCAGGCAAATAATAAATGAAAAATTATAATTGTAACTATGAAATAATTATTTTTTAGCTTAATTTAAAAAATGTTTAATTCTAGTAAAAATTTAATTTTTTTTCAATTATAAGATATCTTTATTTCTATTATAATTTTCCATTTGAGAAATATCTTAAACTAAAAAAAGAATCTATACAGACACAATAGGAAAAAATGATTTTTTACAAAAAAAAGATATAAAAAGCATTGTACAGAGATGAACCAAGCGTGAATGAACCAAGGTTATGCGAGAATGAAGCAAGCAATACGGAAAGAAAGATAAAAGATACATGGTTTTTTATTAAAAAAAGATAATTGTGAGTGAGATGGATCTTTTGGTCAATTTTATAGATCGCATCGAATGAAGATGAGTATACATTATCTTTTAATTATGCATAAAAAAAAACTACTTTTACCTTTGTTGTCAGCTGAACTCGAACGTTTTACGCTAAAACTGGATAAATAAACTACCCTATATATTTTTTTCCTGATGTCAATCAGAAAAAACGAAAAACAAAATACATTACCATACTTAGTGGCTTTTTTTAAAGTATTTTTTTTATGCACGATCGTATGTTTTTTTATGAAAAAGAAAATACAGACGAGTGTTTTATTAATGTAGTCTCATCTTCTAACAGTTATGTTTAAGAGTGCGACATTTAAATACCTTGCCATAGACCTGCAAACTTCTCAAATTGTTGTTAAAAAAATAAACTAAACTTTACTGTTTAGGATGTACGTGAAATTCCTTCGACTTTTACTGAAAAATAATCTTTTAGGCGGCTGCTGGGATTGTCGCAAAAATCGGATAACATCTTTTATTTATATAAAAAGATAAAAAAATGTTACTCAACTTTCTTGCGGAGACGGTTAACACAGGAAGCGTTTTATGCGGGTATCAAGTTCTTTTTTCAAACACTACTGCATTATTCAAATCCAAACTACATTTACAAATTAATAAAAAAAGTACTTTAATTACTTCATTTTTCTCATATCTTTTTTATCTTTTAATCTAAAAAAGTGATTTTTTGTTAAATTAAATTGATTAAAAATAATAAAATACCTGACGGCTTTAGCCAGAATTTTATCCATCACCCTTAAAGTTACATAATCTCATTGATTTCTACAAAACTAATTATCACAATCTACAAAAAAAAAAACTTGACCCCAAAAAAACCCTCACCCCGTCACCTTCGTCCAATCATGGAACTCACCGGAATTTGACGAGTCTTGCGGGCTGGGCATGATCGGTGTCGGGGGCCCCGGGGGTCCGTTGCTGCCCGGAGGGGCCCCGTACGCGCCCGGCGACCCCCCGGAGTAGTTGAGAGGGGCGGCACCTCCGCCGCCACCACCGCCGCTGCCTCCGGCCCAAGCGCCGCGCGGGCCCATACCCATTGGTGGCATACCTAAACGAGATGAGTGTTTTTTAAACTGCTGGTTTGTAAGAAGCAGAATTTCAGAAGATTCAAAGCATTTTATTTCAAATAAACCATTCACAGGCACTTTTCAAATGTCAAGAAGTCAGTCAGGCAAAAAAAAAAATGATGCTAATTGCACATTCCAAAGCGTAGATCTCTTTGGAGACGAATGTGCAAGAAACTCCATGGACGCTCTTTTCAACCATGTTTTGTAATTACAAATATCTCTGATAACTGTTTCTTGTCACTATCATGTGAGAACAATGTAAATAAAGTAAAAATAAAAACTAAATATAGATGTTAAAATAGTAACTAGCAGCTAACAGATGACCAGTCTCAACTGACAGCGCCCGTTCACGGACATGACACGGATATCAGTGAATACAGTTTTTTTCAGCATACACTAATTGCTTTTCAATTGTTTTGTTGTCTTTCAATTACTATTTCTATACAGGATGTCTTTGACATCGACGCACAAACAAATACCACGGTATCAGTACTTGATTCTGTACCCCCAGTGGTGGAATTTTTCGTCAGCTTTTTTCTAAATTTAAAAAAAAAAAATCAGCACTTTTTTAAATTTAAAGTGTGTAAAATCGTTATTTTAACCAACCCAGATGATGTTTTTAGTAAAAAAAAAAATTCTAATCAATCCCGAAGACATTTTTCATTTTAAAAATAATTCATAAATTTTTTCCACAATCGTTAAGATTTTTTTTTAATAGGAAAACAACTCGAAGCTACAAAAAAAGGCTAAGGAGAAAGGCATTTTGACCGTATACACTAATATGGCCCACTGAAGAGGAGATGCCTTTACTGAAAGACACACTCAAAGCGACAACATCTCACAACACACCTGCTTATAGCAAAAGCTGATTTCAGATAAAAGAAAAACAAAAAAAAAATAGGAAAACAGCGACGAAGATTTCCACCACTGGGGCGTCCAGAATCCTGTACTGGATCCATGGTATTCAGTTGTGCGACGATGTCATAAACACCCTGTATACTACAATTCAACAAAACACTGCGCTCCAAAACGCAAATCATTGATGTGGCTCAAAAGGCTGCCCAACTTAAATGGGACTGGGCAGGACATGTCTGCCGCTTGTCTAACGAGCTGTGGGCCCGTAAAACGCAGGATTGGTGCCCGAGCACAGCGACGCGGGGCCGCGGCAGACCACGAAGGAGATGGTGGGAGGACTAGGATGGCTTCCTTAAGAATTGGAGTGAGAAAGCGAGGAACCATGATCGTTAGAAAGAATGGAGGCAGGATCTTGCCCAGCAGTGGGACAATATGGGCTAGCTATAATAATATACTTCAATTTATATACTTCTACCTAACATTCTAGATTTGAAATCGGTTTCTCTTCTCAAAAACCGGGCAAGTGCGAGTCAGACTCGCGCACTGACCCCGTACAAACTTACCTATGAAAACAATGAGTTACGATGATTTTTTTAAGTCGCATAAAAAGTTTTTTTTGTGACGTAACTACAAATATAATACAGTTTTCAGATTTTTTCCTATACTTGTGCTGTGAGACCTTGCTCGTTTGTTTTTTCTGTTTGCTTCGTCGCCCTATGAATTTTGATTCCCTTGAGTGTCGAAATATATGTTTTTTGCGACATAAACAACCGTATCTTTTTTATTGTTAACTCAGAAGTTTGATTTATTTAATTTCAACTCGATACCTCCACGCGTTCCCGAAATAAAGAGTCTTCACAGACAGATAGACGGACAACAAAATGATGCTATAAGGGTTCCGATTTTTTTTTTGAGGTTTTTTTTTATTTTTTATTTTTTTAATGTGGAAAAATCATCTAATGACAAATCCCGCTTGGGCGGAGCGGGAGATAGTGTCAGACTTTTACTGACTAAAAACCCACTCCTGTTCCTTCGTTGCCTTCGGCCCAGGACCCCGGGTTTCGTTTTCACACTACCCATGGTTTCTTTTGAGGTACGGAACCATAAAAACATGTCGTCATTTACGAAAATTGTCTATGACAGTTTAATTTTTCTCTCTATTTGTGTATTGCCAATGTTATTTTTATATCATTCAAATGGGCCAAAATGGGCCCCACGCCCCACATATACAGGAACCCACTCTCAGTTACGTACCTGGTCCCTGAGGCGGAAGACCGTGCATACTGGCTGCGTAGGCCTTGGAACTCATAAGACCCATTCTGGGACTCTATATTCAGTCTACTTATCTAACTTGAAGTTTATGGGCCCCTACATTAAGGGACCCACTATCTCAGTCACGCATCTGGTCCCTGAGGAGACCGGAACACATAGGGCACATCCTGGAGCTCTATATTCAGTCCACAAATCTAACTTGAAGTTTATGGGCCCAACACCTACTTATCTAACTTGAAGTTTAGTGGCCCGTACATTAAGGGACCCACTATCTTAGTAGAGAGCAGTGGTGGCCGAGTGGTAACGGCCCCGACTTACGAGTTGTAGATCGCGGGTTCAAACCCAGCCAGGCGCAATACTTTGTGTAATTTATTTCATCACCACTGCTCTCAAAACGGTGAAGGAAAACATCGTGAGGAAACCGGCATGTCCTAGAACCAAAAATTCAAAGACATGTGACATCCACCAACCCGCACTGGGCCCGCGTGGTGGATTACGGCCCATTCCCTCTCCTAGAGAGGAGGCCTGAGTCCCAACAGTGGGAACATTAAAAGGCCGACTATGCTATGCTATCTTAGTCACGTATTTGGACCCTGAAAAAACCGGAACTCATAGGGCCCATCTTGGGAGCTTAATTATCAAACTTGAAGTGTATGGGCCCCACATACAGGGACCCACTCTCTCAGTCACGTACCTGGTCCCTGAGGCGGAGGGCCGCGCATGCCGGCTGCGTAGGCCCCGGGACTCATGGGGCCCATCCCGGGCCGCGGGGGCGTCATGCGCGGCCCGCCCAGCACCCCGCCGCCGCCGCGTTCCAGAGAGTTGCCCATCATTCCCTGACCTGTGGAAGATACCAGAGAACTTAGTGGCATAACTAACAAATAGATTTTGCCCAGTTGCGAATATGGCGAAAACTTTTTTCCAAAAAAAATAATCAAGTTCACTACAAAAAAAAACTCGGCAAGTGCGAGTCGGACTCGCGCCCTGAGGGTTCCGTACAAACTCACATTACGTAAATAGTTCAATTCTCGAATGTAGTCTCGATTACCGAATAAAAAAAAAATTGTTACCTAACAATAAATTTACTGTTTTCAGATTTATATACCTGTGCTATAAGACCTTGCTTTATACCAAATTTAAGGATTCTGGGTCAACGGGAAGTACCCTATGAATTTTGATTCTCTTGAGAGTGTCGAAATATACGTTTTTTGCGACATAAACGGCCGTATCATTTTTTTTCGTTAACTTAGAAGTTTGATTTTTTCACAGCTTCAAGGGACCGCTGACTTGAGTATATGGTTTTAATTTCAGCTCGATACCTCTACGCGTTCCCGAGATAAAGATCTTGACAGACAGACAGACAGAAGGACGGACAACAAAGTGATCCTATAAGGGTTCCGTTTTTTTTTTCATTTTTAGGTACAGAACCCTAATAAACACAAACTATCAAAATAACTTGAATTTCTGACGATTCGGACGCAGTGTCCGAATCGACATAATTATATTATTTTCAATATATTTCACTGACGATTCGGACACCACCAAATTTATTGAAGCTGTTTGTACAGTCAGACAAAAAATGTCTTAATAAAAATACTAGTCCCAATCGTTTAGGCTGTGCGTTGATATGTCAGTCAGTCAGTTTCTCCTTTTATATACATAGATTTATAATTAAAAAAAAAAACTAACAAAAACTATAATTGCTTACCTGGAGGCCCATTAAAATCATTGCCCATTCCCATCCTGACAGCTCCACGTGGTCCTCCGCCGGAGTACCAGGGTCCTATAAACGGTTGTCCAGTGCCCATCAGCTGTGGTTGTGGCCCATGCGGAGACGGCTGAGATCCGGGGTGGGGAGCAGGCGGTGACGGTCGTAGTGGAGAGTTGGGGAAGAATCCTGGTGGCATTCCACCGCCACCCATTCCTGGAAATCGTAAGAAGTTGATTTACTTTTTGAATGAAACGGTCTTAGAAAACAAAACCTTCTGTGCCCGCCACGCCACGACTTTATTAGAAGACAATATCTAATTCAATATTTATTAATAAAAAACTATCACACAACACCGTCTGTCCCAAGTTAAGCAGAGCTTGTGTTATGAGTACTAGACAACTGATAAACATACATATTTCTAAACACACAATATATTGTAGATAAATTACACCCGTACACAGAACAAATAATCGTGCTCTTAACACAAACATTTGTCCTGGGCGGGAATCGAACCCACAACCTCCAGCATAGCAGTCAGGGCCACTAACCACTACACCAACAGGCCAGTCAAATGCTTTGTTTTGTGCACTTTTGAATTCAGTCGAAACTGAATTCTGTCGAAACTTGGTCTGTATTTTTCTTTTGTTGTATTTTTACAAGTGACACTAGTGACAGCGGCTAAACGCGATTATGCGAGCCAAACGTTAAAACGCGATTAGTTTTATTGGTGAATTCCACCCTAAGCCGAAAACTAGGCCAGAAACGAATGTTCTGAAGGATACTAAAAGAATATGTCATATCAAACTTTAGAAAACATTTCATTTTCAGGGAACATTTCCTCGGTCCTAACAGAATATCAGCCAGATCCCCATAGTGCCGGAGTTGCAGGATTATTCAAAGGAACTTTGAAACTATCGCCCTCGCAAAGGACAACTGAAAGTATGTGTTACCATGGAGTTTCTTGCCGGTTCTTCTCCATAGGAAACGACCAATTTGGAACCGTGCACTAGCTTCTGACGTTTTATAAGTGCCCATGTAGGCCTATGTGAAATAAAAAATTTTTGACTTTGACTTTGACTTTGACTTTGACTTTATGTGGTTGGGTTTTAGTCAGCCCTGCATTCAAAAAACCAGAGTAATTTCGAGATGCAACCCAGAGTCGTTCTTTTATAATTCGAGTAGCTACGCAACCCAACTAACTCTAACTCCGAGCAGGGTAGGTTGGTGTAAGCGGTAGGAATGACAGTTGCTTGACATTGACAGTTGAACTCAACGTTCGCGTTCAAAAATGCGAGCTTAGAGTATCTACCCGATGACGTCATTAGAGTTAATTCTAATCTCACTTTTGAACACAGGGCGTGAAATGACTAACACTTCCTCTCGCACGAACCCAAAGCAGGAGGAATCATTTAATGAAATCATTATGCGTATAGCTAAGGAGTGGAATTCCTTGACAGAGTCTGTGTTTACTGATAGCTACAACCTAGGGGTCAAGAGTGAATAGGTTGCTTCTAGGCAAGTGTGCTCCATCGTCAGCCACATCATCGCTTACCATCAGATGAGATAGTGGTCAAACGCAAGTCTATTAAAAAAAACTAAAAAAAAAACTGGGCAAGTGCGCACTGAGGGTTCCGTACAAACTTGATAGGTAAATTGCGGTTTAAGATTTATGACGTATTAAAAAAAACCTACTTACTAGATCTTGTTCAAACCAATTTTCGGTGGAAGTTTGTATGGTAATGTACATCATATATTTTTTTTAGTTTTATCATTCTCTTATTTTAGAAGTTACAGGGAGGACATACATTTTACCACTTTGGAAGTGTCTCTCGCGCAAAGTATTCAGTTTAGAAAAAAAAAATATTAGAAACCTCAATATCATTTTTGAAGAATATACCACACTAATGAGTTTGAAGAAAAAAAAAATTTAGTGTTTCAGTTCTAACTATATAACCCCCAAAATTTATTGTTTTTCTTTTTCTATTTTTTTTGTGAAAATCTTAATTCAGGCGTTCACTCGGTCATTGTCTTTCTATTGTGTCTCTAATTACGCTACTCAATAGGTTAATGCGGCTCACAGAATACATCTACTTACCAAGTTTCAACAGTATAGTTCTTATAGTTTCGGAAAAAAAAAAGTGGCTATGACTTACGGACGGACAGACAGACAGACATGACGAATCCATAAGGGTTCTGTTTTTTGTCATTTGGCTACGGAACCCTAAAAATTACACTGAAAAAATAAGTACTCCATAGCGGCATGGACTAATCATTTATAATCTAATCATTTGTAGATCTTCAGCTGTAATTTTCTTATGGAATGGTTAAAGTAACTTTTTTTTTAAATTTATATAAACTAAGTAGTATTTGACTGCAGTCCCACCTGATGATTTTTTTTTAGGTGGGAAAATCATCTAATGACAAATCCCGCTCATGGGCGGATGTGTCAGACTTTTACTGACTAAAAACCCATTCCTGTTCCTTCTTTTCCTTCATCCCGGGGCCCCGGGCTTTGCTTTCACACTGCCCGTGAACCTGATGGTAACTAGTGATGCGTCTTTATGTCGATATCGTTTCCGGCCCACGCTGAAAACCAGCGCCGTAGACTCATCGCATTTTGCGTGTGGTCCCGGCATTACGCTGAGCGTTCGGCCGTTTTGCGAGGATGTGGGGCATATTTCTTTCACATAATATACTTATAATTTGTTAGTTCTAAATTAGATTTGATTAATTGTTCCGCGAGCAGTGGTGGCCAAATGGTAACGGTTTGGAGGTATGCGGTACTACTGCCCGATAGATGATTTCGGGCTGTTCTATATGTTCTAAACGCGCGGAGAACTTTGATTGCGCGATGCAGGATTAGTTCTTATGTGTCGCCATAGATGTCGCTACAACGGCCCCGACTTTCGAGTTGTAGGTCGGGGTTTCAAACCCAGCCAGGCGCTTTACTTTGTGTAATTTATTTCAACACCACTGCTCACAAAACGGTGAAGGAAAACATCGCGAGGAAACCGGCATGTCCTAGAACCAAAAATTCGAAGACATGTGACAGCCACCAACCCGCACTGAGCCCGCGTGGTGGATTACGGCCCATTGCCTCTCCTAGAGAGGAGGCCTAAGTCCCAGCAGTGGGGACATTAAAAGGCTGATTATGCTATTATAATTGTTCCACCAAATGAAATGTTTTTCTTTCTTTCTTCTTTTTCTTTTAATTGTTGATGGTGAAGCGCACTAGTTTATTAAGAGCCAATTCACTCAAGACTGTGTTTACATATCAAAATATCTTGTGACTTTCAATAAATATTATTGATATTCAAGCAAGACATTGCAATTGGAAACATGTTATTTAAATTCTCAATGGTTGTTAATTTGAGCTGTTATTTTAATTAGGGACCGTTCAAGTATTACGTAAGCAGATTTTTTGTAAATATTAACCCTCTCCTCTCCATTGTCAGCAAAAGTAAAGGGCCTATTACACTACTCGATATTCACACAGTCTTAGTTGATGTCGCGTAGTGTAATAAGGGTTAGAGACCGGTCTTACTCGGAACAAAAAATAAGACAGTCTGACACTACGCGATATTCAGCACACGATGTGCTGAATATCGCGTAGTGTAATAGGCCCTTAAGAAAAGCTCTCACCCCCCCACCATGCTTACGTAAACATTGGTACGTGCATTTGTCAATATGTTACTTTGGTTATTAATTTATGAGCAGTAGTTGTAATTCTAGAAAAAAGGAATACTTGAAATAAAGAAAAAAAACCGAGTTAATTAAATTTTTTGACATTATTCATTCAAATTAACAGTGCTCAGTCCATGACACACTATCCTTGACACTAAGTCTTCAATGAAATTAGATGTATGCTGCTTAATGATGTGTGTCTGCTCACTTTCTTGTGATTTTGAAACATCGACATTGTTCTCTTAAAAACTTAAAAAAAGAATTGCACTGCTGACGTAATCACCATCTAGACTCCCCCCCATCCCCATGTCATCAAAAATAAGCAAAACAAAGATCCCCCACCCCCCTGTTACGTAATACTTGAATGGCCCCTTATTCATAGCAGGAAAGTGTACCTTTTTCTTAAAAAAAACACTGATTATATATGATATATATATTGCTTTTTTTATGATTATCTTTTTACTCTAACTGACTTGTTAGTCTAGTGGTTAGCGGCCCTGACTGCTATGCTGGAGGTTGTGGGTTTGAGTCCCACCCAGGACAAATATTTGTGTGATGAGCATGATCATATCGCTCACCTAGTAAAATATTGGCATAACTACAATAAATGCGAAATTGAATTGTTTTAACTGCCTAAGTGTTTAAAAGCGGATAATTTATATCCTTGAATATTTATTATGGTCTATACTAGTAGCCAACATCACAATTTCTGATATAAAACAAAAAATTTAATTAAAACTTTCTTTAAAATATATTATTTGTACAATCTTTGGCTCTTGTAGCTGTAAAATATGAATATGTAGATGTCCCAAGACTTCGTACCGCCTAATAGTTAGCGAATAATATAATACCATTTAGGTAAACTGTCAAAGGATAACGCCATCTACTGGAATTACCAGAACCAGCTTAATTCATTTTAAAATGACATTTTAATTAGAGATGGCGTTGTATTCGGTTTTTTTTTCGTTCTCACCGTTTAAACCTTCCCTGGACTATCACAAATATTTCAAGACCAAAATTAGTCAAATCGGTCCAACCGTTTTCGAGTTTTAGCGAGACCAACGAACAGCTATTCATTTTTATATATATAGATATGTATTTATTTAGAAATGTATTCAGTAAGTATGTTTATCAATGTCTAATACTCATAGTACAAGCTCTGCTTAGTTTAGGACTGGGTGGCGTTTTGTGAAAGTTGTGGAATATTATTATTATTTCCAAATATATTCCTGTAATTACGACATTTTAATAATTTGACCCTTAAATCTGTAATTTTCTTGTTCTTTTCAGTTATTGTTTTTATTGTTAGTCGTTGTCGGTATTTTTTGTGGTTTATTTTAAACCAAATATTGACGGTGAAGTGACAATACCTTCTAACAAAATTACTTTTTAGCGCTTTTAACCTATTGAGTAGCGTAATTAGAGACACAATTGAAAGACAATGACCGAGCGAACGCTGGCTTTCGCTCGCGGTTTAATGAATTAATTCAAATGTGTGTTTCTGCATGTTTTTGTGAAATCTCTGAAGCGAATATTTAGTTGCAACTGCACCAAATTAAATTGTGAAAACACTTCCTAACTAAACCAACATGTCAATTTTTAGTATTACCTCCTAACGTTTTTGAGACAAAAAATTTTTGACTTCTACAGTTAGGAGTTCTTGTGACTTTGCCGTTGTTATGTTGTTTCTGTATGCAATAAATGGCAAAACATGCAGATCTATCTGTTATTTTAAGAACTTGCACATATAATTTAATGTATAATCATGTTTTCATAAATTTTAATAATATATATATTTTTTTTTTATTTGATATGCTTGACTGCAATCCCACCTGATATATTATTCTATTCTATCTCAGCCTGTAATCACCTTCTATTAGAAATAGGACCCCCTCTCCTCAGTTCTTTTTTTTGATATTGAACTCAAATAATGCAATACCCAAACAATTACAAGGTAAAAGTTGAGCTGTTTTTTCTTTTCGCCATGGTAACTATCAATTTAGAAAGTGGACCCACTTTCTATTTGTATGAAGAGTACTATAAAAATATGGAAGCATTATTCTGTTAGTTTTTCTTAGTCTAGAAAAATATTGAGTAGGAATTGATTTTCAACTGAATTATACAGTTCTACTAGAGACTAGTCAATATATTAAGACATGGAGAGAAAAATTACTTGTATGGTAGTCAGATCTTGTTGTCAAGGCATGGGTTCTTATGAAAAAATATGTTACAAACGCTACTAAACTGTGATATCTATGTTATCAGTGACTTGTGTTTGTTTATAAAGTAATTGAGACAAGGACAGCCAAGCCATTTCATGCATGTCCAATTTTTGGGTTAGATATTTTCATAGCAAAATAATATCCTAAAATTACATCAAAACATATAAAAATTGTGTAAAAAGAATTTAGAGTTCTAACGGCTAGCTAAATATAGACTCAAGAATCAGGAAATCTATGTTTTACTAACGCGAGAGATAAGAATTACGTTGGCCTAAGAACACGCAGTAAAAAACACATTTTACAGTTGTACGCGTTATTATTCGCGTATTTAGCACACGTACCGTCGTTAGGTGGCGCCGGGCCGGCGTTGTGGCCGATACCGTTGACTCCGTAACCAGAATTGACAAAACCATAGTCGTGGAAAGCCTTCGCTTCTGATGAGTGCTCACAAGTGTCCCGTCGCTCTGGCGCGGCACAGTACAGGTCCCAGAACACGCACCACCACGAGTGGAGGAACCCGGGCGGCTCGCCCAGTGTTATATTCTTCTCCCATCGTATTTCAGATAGAAATGTTTGCGCCGCTTTGGTCGCACCGACATGAAGCAAGTATTCGTACACATAGAGCGCCAATTTCTCGCGAGCCTGAGCGTCCGAAGGCACCGTAGAGCCCTTGCCCTTGGCATACATATCGACTGGAAGCCGACTTTTATGATGATCTTGTTTATTATTTACATTAACGCTTTATATCAATAAATTCAACTACACAAAATGTCATTGATCGATGGCGACATTTGGCGTCTGTGGCATAGAGAAATTGGTTTGTTCTCGGCGTGCAGATAGCTGTCATAAAATAATTGTTAATAGGTTAGTACAGATAACACATTTTAGTCTATAGATAGAATACGCAGTTGAAGTTGGTTGGAGTGAATGTTATGAAAAAAATGTTAAATTTGAATAATTTAATATTATATGATATTAAATAGTCATATGAGTATTCTTCCATTGGAAAGAATATTTTATTTATGTATATAGAATTAATTACAGTATCTAGTTTATCAAGTTCCAATAACTATTCCTTGATTAAAGCTTTTTACTTTAACAGAAATCCAAAAAGAGAAATTCCCTTGTATTAAATCTTATGTCAAGTTAATAGTTCACCAAATTATTTTATAAATAAGAGAGCATTGAGTTTCAAGATATTTTCCTGTAAACGAAAAACATTAACAGATTCTTTACTAGTTTTCCAATTTTGCTTTACCATAAGTAATGGAAGGGATCCTGGGGAGTACTGGGGACACCGATCGCAAGATGATAAAATATTTAAGCTTGCTTCGTTTGCTCTTACATTAGGTAAGTTATTACCGTTGTAGCAATAATTAGTTATTTATCATTTCAGTCATTAAATTGGCATGAGCCGAGTCTACACGAAATTATCTATGCCTTTTGAAGAGTTCTGTGCATTCATAACTGTTCGACTTGAGCGGAGCGTAATCATTAACCATATTTTGTTCTACCTACGTACAGTTATTAGGTTTCTTTGTGCCTGCTTACGTCAATCTTCTTACTTGCGTCATTCATATTACAATGCGTTCCAAATAAGAATAGGATCGATTTTTATGCCATGTTGAGACGTCATACCTGTCAAATCGGAAAATTGGATATGGTGAGCAAAACAAGACTTTGTTTAATTATATTTATTTACGAATCATGAATGAAAAATGTTTAATCAGAATCCAGTTCTTCAATTTTGCTAATCTCTGCGTCACTATGTGAAATCTCTGAGTAATGGCAAATGGAAGAAGAAGGCAAATTGTTCCTAACAGATAGAGAGATAGATATATACTTTATTGTATACCAAAAATACAAATTACATTGGGAACTTAAAATTTATATGGTGTCACCATGGGCGGTCTTTTCGCTAAAAATTAGAAAGAAAATTTTTGTTTTTTTTTTAACTAATTAAGACTTAAATAATATATTTACCTAATTTAGAATAAATAATAACGTTTTTACTTCACCTAGATTTAACTATGACTCGGTAATACAAAGCAAAAAAATCCATTATTAATACGCAAATAAGTTTTTTTGCAAACGGTACTTTACAATCAATATTTGACAGATTGAGGTTATTGGCTTTCCTGTTCTTATTTGGAACGCATAGTACAGGTATCGGCACGGATTTTGAGCGCTCGGCGAAAGAGTGGGGAGCGCATTGCGTTTTTATTTTATTTTTTCTTTTACCTAGTACCTAGTAGGTAAAAGAATAAATAAAATAATATATGTGTACATTAAAAAAAAACGCGTACGCATATTCTTTTACCTACTAGGTAAAAAAAAAACGTGTACGCAAAGCGATCCCCACTCTTTCGCCGAGCGCTCAAGATCCGTGCCGATATCTGTATACATTCTTTAAAAAGCCTTTTTACTAACTACTTGAATTAATGGTTATACTTGTTATATAATAATCGAAGTTTATTTTAATAGAATAGAATAACCACGACTAATCGATTACAGCTCTTTACCAAAATATTTTTGGGCTACGTATGCGATAGATTCGTTCATTTAAGACTGGTCATCGATTGATTCTTTTAAAGTTGCTTTTTTAATATCTTTTTTGTCTATCAGGATGTTGCTAACTCGCATAAGTTTCTCAGAATTATTTAACACATTTTTACGAAAAACAGAAACCGTAGACACTTATTTAATTTCATTACTTTTTTTTCCACAACGCTGTTGATTGCCAGACGAAAACATACTAAAACTCTAGCAATGTCTCGGTTTGTCTATTCCTTTTTCCTTTTCGTGCGGCCGTGTCACCGCGTGGTTCACAGCCGCGTTTCAGTAAGAAACATACAAAATGGCAATCCGCCCTGTATACAGGCCGACAATCGTCAAAAAGAGGACGAAAAGATTTATCCGCCATCAATCGGATCGCTATGACAAACTCAAGCGTAACTGGCGTAAACCCAGAGGTAAGTACGCGTGTTCTATGTCGGTATTGTCACCTTTCATAAACCTAAAATATAATTATAATGTAATTATTTTGACTTTTAATATATACAGGCCATATTCCTAACTATTTCAGCGTTTAAAATGTGATTATTTGAAAAATATCAACTTTCTCGATAAGGTTATAAATGGACCATAGCGAGGTAAAGTCATGATAAAAACCTTTTTCATACTACTCCTTGGAACAAAAATCTACGAAAGAAATATCATATTACGAAGGTTCTTGCTCATCTGGCATAAAAAACTAAATAAATGCCACAAAAAGTCCAATATTGGCTGAAACTGTCAACAATGCCATATTTTTGTACACACCCTAAATTCTAACCTTAATTTCTTTTCATTACTTCTCTTAAGCATATTTAAACTTATTTCGAATCTAAATTCCTGTTTGAGCACCACCCATCCAGCAGACCATGTTGTTTCCTTTAGTTTGTAAACATTTGTCAAAATGTAGTACCAGCAAAACCCATCATACATTGAAATTAAATTTTGGTTGATCAAAAACTGGGGTCATTCTAGTCTAGAAGTTGTGTCAAGAATTCATAATTATGGAAGGTTTTTTTGTTGATGTTTCTGGTTTGGATACTAAGTCCTTTAAGCTGTATCTTAGATTAAATAGTTAATTAATTGTTTACCATTAGAATATGGATTTCCAAATTCTAATGTTTTTATAGTATTTGGCAGCAAATGTATCAAGCCGACCTTCTTGGCTAACTTTGCTGAGGTAGTCAACCCTAGAAATGGGCGTACCCAGGGGGGGGCAGGGAAGGGCAGCTGCCCCCCCTTGGAAATCTCGCAGAACATGTATGAACTCGCCTAATTACTAAGTAAAGTGCAAACGGGGCCTTACGCTCTAACTTTTAAATAAACCGCACAGTAGACACTGGCAAAATGCACGATGCAATTGCCAAAAAACCGCGCGCGACGATGGCGGACGTACATTACCGAATCTAGATTCGGTAATCTTCGATATCTTGCGAGCGACTAGCATTTATTTTATTTGACATAGTCAAATTTATTTTTATTTATTTAACTACATATAAAGCAGGATCATTTGCGGCTGTTTGCCCTACATACCACTACATATACCTAATGTTTCATGTAGGTGTGTATGTGTAGTGTGTATGACAAAACAGCCGCGGACGATCTGACCTAAAAAATCTGACTTGCCCCCTCCTACGCCAGAAGCTGGGTACGCCCATGCCTAGAATAAAATACTCAGCTCCATTTTATTAAGATCGGCAACTGTTTCAATGATTCCACATAATTATGGTCCAGTTGCACAGACACTTGGGATACAAAACTACACCAATTTTACATCACAATATCCACTAGGAATCAATTTGCAAATAATTAAAACAACAACATTACTTAAAAGAATTCTGCCAAAATCTGTCTAATGGAAGTATATTTTTTAACCTAAACATAAACCATGATATAGAACTTATTAATTCATTATGTTGTGAGGGTAACAAAAAGAAATCAATATAAAACTTTTTAACCTTTTGAGTACCGTAATTAGTGAACGCCGGCATTCCCTTGGGGTTTGTTTGTGCCCCATAATATGCAAGGGCACTCTGTGTTATACATTCTTATATGATAATTACAATTTGTTACCTTGCTAGATAAATTTCTACTAAATCCTATTCCATGTAGCTTGCATGTGGCTACCTGGTCATAGTAGTAGATACATCTATACGTATAAAACGTGAAACTGACTGACTGACATATCAATGCACAGCCGAAACTACTGGTCCTAGGAACATGAAATTTTGCACAAGGCTTCCTTTTATGATGTAGGTGAGCACTAAGAGAGGATTTTCCAAAATTCACCCCCAAAGGGAATGAAACGGGGGTCCAAAGTTTGTATCGTGGAACCTTTTTATCCACGGGCGAAGCCGCTGGCAGAAGCTAGTCTATACATATAAAACGTTAAACTGACTGACTGACATATCAATGCACAGCCGAAACTACTGGTCTTAGGAACGTGAAATTTTGCACAAGGCTTCCTTTTATGATGTAGGTGAGCACTAAGAAGGGATTTTCTAATATCCAGCCCCTAAAGGCATGAATGAGCAGTGGTGGCCGAGTCGTAACAGCCCTGACTTACGAATTGTAGGTGGCTTGTTCGAACCCAGGTGCATTACTTTGTGTAATTTATTTCTTCACCACTGCTCTCAAAACGGTGAAGGAAAACATAGTGAGGAAACCGACTGTCCTAGAACCAAAAATTTGAAGACATGTGACATTCACCAACCCGCACTGGGCCCGCATGGTGAATTACGGCCCATTCCCTCTCCTGGAGAGAGGAGGCCTGAGTCCCAGCAGTGGGAACATTAAAGGGCTGATAATACTATTATGCTAATATAAATATTGTCAATCGCAATAGACCGTTTCAAAGACCTATATGGCATTAAGTCTGCCTTAGTAGTTTTAATTTGTATGAAATATTAATAAATAAAACTCTGCTGATCCAACATTCCCCACTTACAGGTATTGACAACAGGGTGCGCAGGCGTTTCAAGGGTCAGTATTTGATGCCCAACATCGGTTACGGTTCAAACAAGAAGACCCGTCACATGCTGCCCAATGGTTTCCGCAAGGTATGTGTCTAAATACCAATTTATATTGTATTAAGAGGGTCCTTTTCCACTCGCCTATCGTCAACATCGAGCATGGTTTAAAAGCCTATTACTTCATATAACGTAATCCAACGCGATGTTTGACGAAAAAGCAACGCGAAAAAAGAGAGATAACTCCTGAAAACTGTTAGCATTCGGTAATTCTGTGATTTACTCGAATATTTTACAAAACTTGTTCCAGGATATACGTGTTTTTTTTTAAACCTAAAAATTTTATTGAAAAAAATTGTCCTCATTTAGAAGCTTGATTAAATTAGCAAGGTTTTTATTCCTATACTTTTTAGACTTTTAATTTTTGAGTAAATTATGAAGTGTCAAAGTTCATGCAAAATAGCAGATTTTCAGAGGTGTTTACTGGATTAATTTTACACAAATTTATACATTGATTTCAATAGAAGCTTAGATAATATCCACAAGATACTGTGTTTCCAAAATATCTAAATGTGTAATAAAGTCATAATCGCATAAGTGGTTGTATGAAAAACAGTGAAAATGTATGTTAAGTTGCATCCATGAATAGGCTCTTAGTAAACTAGTAGTAAATCAATAGCAAAAAGAATTATGTCTACCAACCGTAACCAAACGAAGTTAGAGACTATTAATCTAGTATATTGCTACAGTTTGTTAAATAGCGTTATTTTTCTTAAATAAAAATATGTAGTATAAGTATGTCTGATATTTTAAGTTTCCCATTGTTAAACATAGTTTTAATTTAGGTTTTCATGGTGAGTACGCATTAAATAGTGTCAATCACTATCACAAAACTAACGCGTATTTTTTCACTTATTTTTTTTTACTATTTTTAGTTACGAAAAACTAAAAAAATATGGCAGTAATAACCAATTTAATTTATTTTGTCAATGGAAACTTCAAAATATTACGTATTATATTTCCAATTCATTTATAACGAAAATAGGTAACGCCTGACAAAAATATACTAGCAATGCTCTGTACGTATCTTCGTTCGGTTACGGTTTAAAGACCTGGTTCCTTTTGCTATTGATTCTTGATATCACCAATTATGCAAGGGCACTCTGTGTTATACATTCTTATATGATAATTACAATTTGTTACCTTGCTAGAATAAATTCTACCAAATCCTATTCCACGTAGCTTGTATGTGGCTACTTGGTCATAGTGGTAGATACATTTCTACTCACGGCTAAAGCCAAACTCACAATATCCACTAGAAATCAAATAGGGAATAATTAAAACAGGAATAATTAACCTCACTTCGAAAAAAACTCTGCAAACATTTTTTTTTAGGGTTCTAGGAAAAATCCCTTATAGGATCACTTTGTTGTCCGTCCGTCTGTTAGGACCCTATATCTCGGGAACGCGTGTTGGTATCGAGTTGAAATTTAAACCATATACTCCGGTCCCTAGTTGTGAAAAAATCAAACGAACAAAAAGATACCGCCGTTTATGTCCTAAAAAACTTGTATTTCGACACTCTCAAATGAATCAAAATTCATAGGGTACTTCCCGTTGACCTAGAATCTTGAAATTTGGTTAAGTAACGTCACTTAACACAAGTATAGAAAAAAAATCTGAAAACTGTAAATTTATAGTTTCGTCACAAAAAAAAAACTTTTTTGCGAGTCGGAAAAAATTTCGTAACTCAATTCGGGAATTGAACTGTTTTCAGTGCGCGAATCCGACTCGCACTTGCCCGGTTTATTTTAATACAATTTCCACAGACAGTATCCTACACTAGAATTGGTTTAGGATGGTTCGGGTGACAGCTGTCGGATTCATACAATGTTATCTTTTAGCTACTTAACCTATTCTCTGTTATTTATTTATAATTTTGTTTTTTTTTTCTCTCCATTTTCTCAGGTGCTGGTCCACAATGTGCGTGAACTCGAGATCCTGATGATGCAGAACAGGAAATACTGCGCAGAGATCGCCCACGGTGTCTCGTCTAAGAAACGCAAAACAATCGTTGAGCGTGCGCAGCAACTCAGCATCAGGGTCACCAACTCGGCAGCCCGCCTTCGTAGCCAGGAGAACGAATAAACTTAAGGATAATTATTAAAAAAAGTTATAAAATTTTTTAGTGTTTTATTTTTATTAAACCTTGGTAACCAGATCTGTACCAAATCTTTCAATATAAGTAAAATTGAGCTGAGGCCCTATCACGAGTCTAAACACAATCCTTTGGTTGACCTAAACTAAACTGAGGGCCAACGCTGCGTTGGGAGCCCGCGCGTGCACCCGTGGCGCGTGTATCGTGAACGGTGCGGCGGCGGTCTCCATAGCGGAAATTTGATTACTACTTGCGCAGTGTCGTCAGTTCCAACTTTAACGGTGTGCATGTAGTCGTGTCGATGGAGAACTTTATTGTTACGTAGCAAAACAAGCGCGGCTGCCCGCGACGGAGCACTTGTGTGAGACCGCGCGTGCGACCACTTAACGCAGCGGCCCTTAATCTTTCGAATACTGTAATTGGAGCTATCTAGGTAGAATGTATTATTGTTTCATTCCTGTTTGTTCTTCCGGGTAATCTCTGAAACGATAGGAATCAATGACTGATAACTGATGTTACAAGGAGTAACTTTGGCTAAGTTTTCATTTTCCCACAGGAACGGTTTTACGGGCTATTCATTACAACTTTTTTGGTACGACTGGGAACACAGTCTTCGATTACCATCAGTGCTCAATCATTGGGCTCAATTTACACCGTCGCGGAATGAAATGGAAGCATCAATTTCAGCTCATGTCGCGTGAATTCGCTGGAATTCTCGCGCTTTCCAGCGAATTCGCGCGACTGCGACTTGAGGGCTTGGCACCGCACTACTTCCCCGCGCCATTTCCCGCGGATTCCACAGACGCGGACGGCGCCGACAGTACAGTTATCGGCACGGATCTTGAGCGCTCGGCGAAAGAGCGGGGATCGCTTTGCGCATCGTACACATATGGCAAAAAAATGTACACCTATTTTGTTTTTATCTACTATCTTCTCGATTCTGGTTGAGATTCTGGTCTGTTTTTCCGTTTACTTTTTAACCATGCAGCAGATTTCATACGAATTCATTATATTTTAGAGAATTTCTACCGGAAGGTACCTATGCATATTGTAGCAAAGACGAAATTTCAAAGATTTGTAACACTCCTACAAAGAAATTCCTAATATTTTACCTGCTTACGAAAGGAACTTAGTGTGCCTGTTATGTAAGTTCTCGGCTAAACCATTTTTTATCCATCATAATAAAAATTAACATACCTAGAGGTAAACGGAGATGTAGAGGCGGGGAAAGATATAGGCTGTATAAATCTGCACCACTTGGCGATAATTATTAATGTGATGATAAGTAATTACGTCGTATTCGTAAAGATCTCGTCATTACTATAATATTAAAATTAAAAAGTATATATTTAATGATAATCAAATATATTTTTTTCTAAACTAAGGTGACATAATAACCACAAATAAAAATAAAATCGATTAATTAAAAATCACGAGTCAATTTAATAGCACGGAAGTACTCGTCGTCGTTAGGTACGTGCAGCAATCGCAGGGAACCAATCACGAGTGACGTCTATGATGCGATGCGCGGCGAGCCAATCATCATCATCAATCATCTGACACTCCCCGCCCCCGTATCTTACTTCATACCACCAAAGAGACCCGATATTTTACTTCTGCGCAAGTAGAAGTCAGCGATCAAGATCCATGCCGGTATCTGTAGCTAGGGAAATTCTCAAAATGCGAGAAGACGCGCGACCTTTTTTGTATATTATGCCCCGTTTACACGTGTTGCATGTAATGATGCGTTTACATGTGGGCCCCGTTTAAACAATGGCTAGGTATATCGATTGGCCAAGGCTGGGCCCACATGTAAACGCACCATTATACAATTATTATTGACATAAAGTTCAATAAGATATGTAAGTTTTTGTTGCAAATTCTCTTCCATTCCATTCCGCGGCGGTGTAAATTGAGCCATAGAGTTATATTTATATAGGTAGCCAATATAGCTCCATCCTTTTAACAATTCAGTTTAGGTTGTCAAATGTAAAGTTAAGAGCTCATGGTATACTCTGGGGCCAACCATGACGTGTTAAATTGTCTGGCGTGCGAGCGATGGAGAGGAAGCCGCAACGCCGTAAGTCGAACTAGTGGTCCGATGATGGAATGGACTTGGCTTTCAATAGCTTTGCAATCTATTAAGGCCTGCGGACAATTGAGACAAGTTGTCTAAGGCCCGTATTACAGAACCTTACTCAAGTATTAAGTACTTAAACTGCGTTCAACCGATTACAGCTTGAGCAAAGAATCTCGACTTAAGCGTTCAGTTTATTTTAGAACTATCCTCAAACGAAACTACACTTGAGTAAAGATTTTGATCTCTGATTTAAATCCACGACAATTTCCATGAGAATCTATGCTCAAGCGTGGTCTCGACTACACTTACGAAAACAAAGATCAAATCTCGCCTCAAGCAGAGATTCTGAGCTGATTTTGATTTTAAAATAAGGACACATTGAGTAGAGCTCACTCAAGCACTGTTCTATAATACGTAAAAAATTTCATTTTAAAGTGACATTACTCAGGTGATTATTGATTGTAGTTTCTCTGCTCAAGTCAAGTTCTAAAATGAAAACTCCAACTGAGACTAGTTTTAAGTAATGCTTGAGTCTTGATTGTAGTTCTGTAATACGGGCCTTAGTGCGCTTGTAGACGTCCGTTTTTTTCAACGGATAACGGACCGTTAATAAACGGATATTCTTGTATACATATATTTTTTTTAACCGGATGAATGTTAACTTGGACTGCTGTTTAAATGCGGTAGTTTTAAATTGGTTGTTAGAAATTACACACGTATGAAATATCGATGTTGAGGAAAAAAAAGCTCTTAGTGGTTTACTATTTGTAAAAAAAGAAACAGAAAAACGTAAAAGGTCATCGTGGGTGCATCCTATATAATTGGAAAGGGAATAATATGGTGCATTTCATACACTTTTTACGAAGTTAGAAGAAGATGAAACTAAATTTCATAATTATTTTCGGATGACCTTTAACATCCATTTTTTAAGAACGCAGGTAGACAGCATTCATTTTACAGAAAACTGGCATTAGGTTCGGCAACGTCAACACGCACCAATAAACTGGCGTAAACATAAAAAAAAAATTAAGAGCGTCGTTTGGTCTCGTGGTACACACGGTGACTTTAATAGCGTAGCAGGGCACACTAACATGATAAATGTGTGCGTAAACGCTAGCGCGTGAAACACAACAGGTATTATCGTTGTGTGATACAAAGTAACTCGTTTCTACACTCACACTCTTGAAAAGTTCCGCCGAAGCCGTCTAAGTTACACGACTATGAAAATACAGCAGAAAAATTGGCTTCTGTTATTAATGGCGCTGTGGCGCAATGCGTATGATACTTAACTGACGAGTAAGAGGTCCCAAGTTCGATTCCAATTATCTGTTATTTTCTTTTTGTTTTACTCATGTTTTTTTTGAATAGTAATGTTATGGTTATTCTCGTAATAATTAAAATATTCGAAATATATTTTTGTAATTTTATACATATAAACTATGTATATTTACGAAATTAATTAACGAAATTTTTGTATATAACTTGTAATATAAATAATTTTATAATATATATATATATCATTTACGTAATATAACAATACGTTATTATTAATAGTTGACGATGGCGCTGTGGCGCAATGCGTATGATACTTAACTGACGAGTAAGAGGTCCCAAGTTCGATTCCAATCGTCTGATGTAACAAAAAGTTTGCTTGTTTTTATTTTCTTTGATTTACCCCTGTTTTTTTTTTTAATAGTAATGTTATAGTTACTCTCATAATAATTAAAATATTTTGAAAATATTGTGACAAAGAAAACTGCGATAACGATCCAACTATGTTTATTACAACTTATTAATTACATACATTAAACGGAATGGTCACAATTAACGAATCTGTTCATGATTATCTTTAATACAATATATAAAGTGAAAATATTCTAAGTCAGACAAGGATGGACGTCACTTTTTTAAGTTTTTTATTAGTGACATAAATCAACATGTTATCAAGAATGAATTATGATAGATATCGCAACTCTTGATCTCAATAACAATAACATCATGTCACATAATAACAACAACAGTATAATTACCTACAGCTTACTTCTTAGTCTTTTTTTTTTACTTATAACATATCAATCAACATGTTTTAAAAAATGAACTATGATAGGTATCGTAACTCTTGATTTCAATAACAATAACATGATAAAAACAACAACAACAAAAACAGCATACAGTAATACAGCTTTTTAAAAATATTTATAATTGGATTCAATTTAAATCAAAATTAATATCTAATTGGTGCACCTTCATTGTCGATTACTTCTTGTAACCTCGTTCTCATGCTAGCCACCAAATTTTCACACAGGTCAGTGCCGCGAAACGATTCCCACATGGATGACACTAAATTATCTAAATTACGTTTAGATCTCACATCAGATGAATCCCAGTTGAGCACCATGTGACCCCATAGATTTTCTATGGGGTTCAAATCGGGACTTTTAGAGGGCCATTCAATAACAGTCAAGTTTTCTTGGACACTTAACCAGTCTTGCACCATTCGTGCGCGGTGCACCGAGCAGTTATCGTGCACGAAGTAAATATGCTCGTCCGGGTATGCCACGCGCACGGTAGGCAACATAACATTTTGCAAGATGTCCAAGTAACCTTGACTGGTATTGCGACCCCCTACCTCCACTAACTCACCGGGACCCATCGATGACATCCAGCCCCAATAACCTAACGTAATGCGACCACTAGACCTGCATGGGAGAATATTTTTCTGATGGTAACGTTCTCCATCTTTTCTCCATAATATTTTACGCCCATCCTTATCTGACTTAAAACACTTTTCATCACTAAATATAACTATGTTATTGCACCAATCAAAATCTATAAATTTTCTTGCAAACCGCATCCTTTCTTCCTTATGCAACGCCGTCAGTAAAATTTTTTTCGCAGGCTTGCGACATTTAATTTTTGCTGCTCGTAAGTGGCGTCGAACAATTGTCATAGACACGTCGTGCATAATCGCAGTGTTTCTTGTTGTAGCAAAGCCGTCAGCGCTATACGTAGCAACAATATTTCGATGCAGTGGGTTGACATCCGTATATGCAATTGCTTTTGGACCCGGACGTTTGGCATCGATTGTCCCTTCAGCTGTATATCTATGCACCCAAAACTGCACAGTTTTCCTCTGTAAACAATCACAAAATTACGTTAAAACCTAACAAATATCAACAATGTTAAATTATTTCGCATTATGTTAAGTTTGGATTTGTTACTTACCGGTAGCATTAGTCTCCTCGAAATTTCACTTATGGATACATTTTGTTTATATAATACTACTATCTCAGCCCTCAAAAGTGTAGACAAATGAGACATGTTAATTATTACTTGTAAAAAGTATCACTTTCCACAACGATTAATTATTTTTTGTCTCGGAGTAAGTTGTAGAACACACGATCGTGATAGGCAAAAGCGTTATGCCAGGTTAACTTATTATCCGACTCATTTCTTAGTAAATAACTAATAAAGTGGGTAGATGATAATATTCATACACTTAGTTTTTAAAGCAAATATTCTAAGTTTTAGCTTTAATAAACTTCGTTATCATTATACTACAATAAAATAGAAAATAATGTTTTGTCAATGGCTAGGATCGAACTCGATACACCTTTAACGGCAAGCAAGCACTTGATAATCAGTGCTAATTTTCCATCTAATGAACGAAGCGAATTTTTTTATCTAATTCGTAGCAAACACATATACAAATATGTGTGTGTGTGTATATCGAGTAGTAAACGAGTTTTATTTTGTTTGCGAGTTGAGCTGGAGACATATTATTTGAATAGGTGAATTATTGTGGGATGGCACGCTCGGTTTTAATTCTGTTTGTATTGATACCCACAGCTACTTGATTATTGTGAACATTATTGCTGATTACCTACCCATATCATCAAAATTACTTTCCAAAGATTAAGTGTAAGTGTTTGATGCTAATTTAAATAACTATAATAATTTCATAAGTGAATGTTTGCGAAAATAAAAAAAAAAAGTTGACAATGAAAGGATTGTCAACTATTAATAATAACGTATTGTTATATTACGTAAATGATATATATATATATATTATAAAATTATTTATATTACAAGTTATATACAAAAATTTCGTTAATTAATTTCGTAAATATACATAGTTTATATGTATAAAATTACAAAAATATATTTCGAATATTTTAATTATTACGAGAATAACCATAACATTACTATTCAAAAAAAACATGAGTAAAACAAAAAGAAAATAACAGATAATTGGAATCGAACTTGGGACCTCTTACTCGTCAGTTAAGTATCATACGCATTGCGCCACAGCGCCATTAATAACAGAAGCCAATTTTTCTGCTGTATTTTCATAGTCGTGTAACTTAGACGGCTTCGGCGGAACTTTTCAAGAGTGTGAGTGTAGAAACGAGTTACTTTGTATCACACAACGATAATACCTGTTGTGTTTCACGCGCTAGCGTTTACGCATACATTTATCATGTTAGTGTGCCCTGCTACGCTATTAAAGTCACCGTGTGTACAGAGCGTGGGAATCGAACTCGGAAGGTTCGATTCAAAAAGTGCAATTAAGTTTTACCATTACGATTTTTTGTTGTCTCAGGGGTGCTCGGCATCCACTATTTATTTCTCATGGGTACTCGAGCCTCCGAGTACCCACGGAGTCGGCGCCCCTGTACGAATGTAATACAAAAATGCTCTTCTGCAGGTAAACCTGTTAGGTATTGCGCAGCCGTGAGGCGCACAATTGCTTATCTATATTATTATTATTTTGTTTTTTTTTTGTGTTTTTATTCTCTTTTGTACGGTTTCGTGTTTACATATTATATTGTTTGTGTGCCTTGCGTTGTGACAAAATAAATTCATTTTCTTTCTTTCTTTCTGTATAGCGGTACATTTTTTTATAAAATTACGTAACGCTAACAGTACGGCGCGGTGTGCGTGTTGCTCTGTCGCGTGTCTTGTGTTAATATTTTGTGCTTCGGCCCTGTCGCTGTGGGGACGCCGTGTTGCAGTAGTGAAGCAAAAATTTTTTTGTTTGTTATTTATTCCTATTTTTGTATGAGTTCTATAGACACTACACTAGGGATGGCAATCTGAAGTCGATTAATCGAAGAACTTATCGATTTGATAGGTCAAGAAAATCGATTTTTTATCGATGTTATTTTTTTTTTTTAACTTTATTTCAGACTGTTAGATCTAAACGATACAGGTCCTTATTGATGTTAGTAAGTACTTTAGAACTATGTTAGTAAATACACACAGGAAATAAAAATTACTAATTACAAACAACATTTTGACACGTGGAGCGCAATCCAGTGTCTCAGAAACGGACCGTTTAGTCGGTTCGCTATTACTTTTAGGATGCTGTTGAAGCTTGCTCGTACACGATCCAACAATGAGGCCGCCCTCTTTCTCATGATGGCATGAAAACCATCAATCCGAGCTTCCAAAAACTTGCCAGATGCACTGCAGTATTTCTGCAAAATCTCCTAATCAATGGATCTATGAATATATTACAGAAAAAAATTCTTACACCAACAGAATGCTACTTTATCACAGCGACATATAGAGGCCATATTGAAAATGTTACTAACAATAGTATGGACCAGAAATAGACAGAGAAAGACACAGTGTAGGCATATACTCCTCCTAACTTTGAAGGTTAACCCCATTATTTTTTCTGTTATTATAAGCATACAAACTTAATAATTTCTTGGTAACTACGGCATAACGACGTCCATAATGGCAGATCATTGGCAAAGCTGGGGTTATGATAATATTTTTTTATGATACACGCCTCTTCGTACCAAGTACGGCTTGTTAGAAGATACAGAGTGTTCACAGTTTATTTATTTATTTAAACTTCATGTACACTAGTGGTACATAGGCGGACTTAATGCAACAAGGCATTCTCTACCAGTCAACCTTTGGGTTAAAAAAGACAACACTGTGGCAGGTGTGCACAATAAATAAATAACAGATATTTGAAATAGAATTTAGTATCGTTCAATGTTTTCTCTGCGAAGCAGTAATGCTAATAAAGGAGCCAGCCGCAGGCGCGAGGAAACGGCCCTCACGCCCCAGCAGCTGGGATCCCAATCCCGATTTCAGGCCAACGTAGGCGCGGGCTTGCGGACGGGTATACGCGGGAAATGGGTAGCTCACCGTCCGACCGTTCGGTAACCGTCCGAACCGAGCCTACGCGCGCCTCAAGGAGATGTCAGCAAAACCGTAGGGGCCCAGCAGGGTCGAAACCTTCTGAAGCCATGGGTTCGCTTCTGAAAGGAAAACCCGGCCCTGGAATGCAAGGGAACGCAGGAAACTAGGAGTGGGTTTTAGCCAGTAAAAGTCTGACACATCCTCCTACTCCGCCTGGGAGATGACATTGGATGATTTCCCACCACAAATAAAAACCATGCTACGTAAAAAATACGTTCATCATTTCAGCCGATAGACGTCCACTGTTGGACATAGGCCTCCCCCAAGTGTCGCCACAATGAACGGTCCTGTGTGTCTCGCATCCATCGGATTCCCGCAACCTTTACCAGGTCATCGGTCCACCTTGTAGGAAGCCTTCCAACACTGCGTCTTCCGGTAGGTGGTCGCCACTCCAGAACCTTTCGGCCTCAACGGCCATCTGTTCTGCGAGAAATGTGCCCTTGGCATACTTGGCTTCTTCGTGCTATGTCGGCAATCTTGGTTCTCCTGCGGATATCTTCATTTCTGATTCGATTACGCAAGGAAACTCCGAGCATATCCCTTTCCATTGCCCGTTGGGTGACTTTAAGCCTTCTGATGAGGGCCCATTGTAAGCGACCACGCAAAAAGACCTTAAAGCATAAGCATAATTCGTCTTTTAATGTTCCCACTGCTGGGACTCAGGCCTCCTCTCAAAGAGAGAGCCATAATGGGCCCTAATCCACCACGCGGGCCCAGTGCGGGTTGGTGAATGTCACATGTCTTCGAATTTTTGGTTCTAGGACATGCAAAAGATCTTTGTTCCGGCGCAGCTGCAAGCGCCTACTCAATAAATCATCAAAACAAGTACAAATAATTGCTGACACAATTTCAATAGGCGTTTACTAAATTGATTAATGCCAAATTGTACTTATAATAGTTTCTTTCACTTGCGTCAGTACCGTCAAACTGTAACCACGTCCTCTTAAGTATTAAAATTAGTAATTGCGATTTTTGGGAGTTTTAAATTATGGCACCTGTATGTTACCTAAAAACATAACAACCTTAGGTAGGTGTTATTTCTTGATACATCTAGTGTAGGTATTGCACCGTCCCGTAAGTTTTGCCTAATCGGTGTGATTAAATTCCTATTCTCTCACAGTAAATTACAGGTAGTTTTCAGTTCTACACAAGTCAAGTCTACCGATTTATGTATCATTTTATAAAAAGGAAGAGATGTGGTATACACATTATGTAGGGCAAGCCAAGTTGTGACGGTGGTCGAGGCTTCCTTGATCCTCCTTATTCTTGGGTTGTCCCTACAGGAGGATTTTCCATAATTCACCCCCTAAAGAGATGAAACGGGGGTCCAAAGTTTATATAGAGAAATAGTATATTTTGATACAAGAGCAGAAAGTTTGTCGTTGCGACCGAGGCGGAAATCGCACGAGCCGTAGGCGAGGGTGTTATGGAGCCGAGGGCTGCAGTGACAAATTTGCACGTGCATCAAACGACTTTTTTCATTACACTTACAAAATGAATAAACGGGGTTAACTGGCGGGAATTGACGCGCGCCCAGCCTGATACGATAAATGTACTAAAATTGTGTCCGGGGAGAGCACGCGCACTTTTCTGCACTAGTGCGGAAAACAGTCTATTGCGTGCCTAAAAACTACTTTGACGCGGGCCAAGCCGCTGGTAGAAGCTAATTACTAACAAATATCGAAATATTTTGGAAAGTGACTCAGCTGTGTTCAAAAGTTTACTTAGGGCGGAATTCACCAATAAAACTAATCGTGTTTTAACGTTTGGCTCGAATAATCGCGTTTAGCCGCGTGTATTTTTCTATTGTTGTATTTTTACATGTGACACTAGTGACAGCGGCTAAACGTGATTATGCGAGCCAAACGTTAAAACGCGATTAGTTTTACTGGTGAATTCCGCCCTTAGAAAAATATTCGTCAAATAGCGTAGAAAAATGGAGCACCCTATACTTTCGTATTTGACGACGCTTCTCCTTGGACATCATGCAAATAATTCAGCAGAATTCGGTCAAAATAGACGCGAAAATAGTGGGTTTTAAACGTGCATGTCGTTTTAAAGTGATAAGTTGAGTGTTTTTAGACAAAATGCTGGAAGAATGTCCATAATTGGTGTGGTGTGGTGGTAATAAAAGGTGGGTATTGTTTTCATTAACTAATTACTTACGTATCTCGTGATTTTTAAAGTCGATTTAATCTTGCAAAGTTGAAGTTAGGCAAAAAATATTTTCGCTTCTCAAAAGAAAACCAAGGGTCCTGGAATGCAAGGCAAAGAAGGAACATAGGAGTGGGTTTTAGTCAGTTAAAGTCTGACACGCCCAGCTTCGCCCTAGAGCGAGAGAAGTCGCTGGATAAAACTAGAGATTTAGCGCATTTTGGATTTCTGACACGATGGTCTTTGACTTATATACCATAATGCGTGGGAGCACAGACGGAATTTAAAAGATGATATCGGAAAGGCCAGAGTCTGCAGAAAACACTCTCAGGCATCCAGTGGCGTGGCGTGGACTAATTTAGACGTGGGCGAAGGCGCTTCAGCAAGGGCCTTTTTCTTTCATAAATTGAAAAGCGAGACAGCGACCCAGTGTTCGACCACAACGTAACTTAGGTACTATCAAGTAAAATAGTGGTCAAATGCCAGAGAGCAGTGGCCGAGTGGTAACGGCCCCGACTTACGAGTTGTAGGTCGTGGGTTTAAACACAGCCAGGCGCATTACTTTGTGTAATTTATTTCATCACCACTGCTCTCAAAACGGTGAAGGAAAACATCGTGAGGAAACCGGCATGTCCTAGAACCAATAATTCGAAGACATGTGACATCCACCAATCCGCACTGGGCCCGCGTGGTGGATTACGACCATTCCCTCTCCAAGAGAGGTGGCCTGAGTCCCGGCAGTGGGAATATTAAAAAGCTGATTATGCTTAGGCCAACTATCAAATATTAAAAAAAAATTCGTTCTTAAAGAGGAGGGCTCTTTAAGAACGAATTTTTTGCCCGTGGGCGAGGGGCCGCTTAGCCCAGGCCAAACTACGCTATTGCAGGCGTCGAAGTACACCTCCACATCGCTGTCATCCGGAAATGAGCCTAAAGGACTGGCAGCATTGCCACTTAGAATGGCAATGCTAATTCTTTAAAGAATATAATGCGAATTTCATCACGAATGCTGCAATACTAACATAGTTTCGTGTACCAGATTCGTGCGGAAGAAACGGCCGGTCCACGTCCGGGTGTCACCATAGCGTGGACCGGCCGGAGGACACGGTGGAGCACACGGTGGAGCTGTGCCCCGCTTAAGCAGAGCAACGCCGTGTCCTTGTGGGGGCGATCGGCGGCGGCGATCTCTTGCGCCGAGCCTTGGCAACAGTCCTCACGCCCCAACCGCCACCGGGATTCTGATCCCAATTTCCGGCCACCGTAGGCGCGGGCTTGCGGACAGCGAGCAATGGGTAGCTCGCCGTCCGACCGTCTGGTAACCGTCCAAAGATGCCTCAAGGAGATGTCAGCAACTGTAGGGGCCCTAGGCCCAGGGTCGAAGCCTACTGGGGCCAAAGGTCTGATTCTAAAAGGAAGACTCGGCCCTGGTACGAAAGGCAACGAAGGAACAGGAGTGGGTTTTTAATCAGTAAAAGTCTGACACTATCTCTCGCTCCGCCCAAGAGCGGGGGATGTCATAAGATATATTCCCAACGTAAAAAAAACATAGTGTTTTAAGACCCTTGTTGCGTTAGTAACCAACTTGAACTCAGTTGACGGAGCAGCATCGTCGTGCCTTCGTATCTAATGCGAATACGCCTCTATGAAGCTCCGCGCCCGTGGACAGTAGATCTTAGAGCTCATACACGAGCGGCATGTTGCCAAAGGCAGAGGTAACTGCAGCCGTCGACCCATAGTGACACTTGACTGACCCACACGACGGCTGCCACTGAACTTCAAATTTGGAACGTCGACGGCCGCCGTCGACGCGTTAACAGCTGCCACCAACGTGTCGACGGCTGCAGTTACCTCTGCCGTTGTGTGAATGCTCTTAATGTTGTTTCAACATTATTAGTTTACAGATGGAGTGTGTGTAAAAGCCAGCGAAGATGGTGCATCCAGGGAAGCAGAGGTCTACCCACCACTCGGTCAGGTTTACCGGGGATGATCACATGCCGAAGTATAAACCAATTGTCAGTGTAAGTATTCGTTTTGTTTTAAATTTTACTTAGGTGTACAGGGGCGCCGACTCCGTGGGTGCTCGGGGTTACGAGCACCCACGAGAAATAAATAAACATTGGGTGCCGAGCACCCCTGGGAATAGACATCAAGAATCGCTTTGTAGGGATGGCGATCACTTTGTATTTTCTCTTTTCACACTTCGCCACTTTTTCGAGTCATCAAATGAGCATGAGCACCCATGAGGTTTTCTAAAAGCCGGCGCCCCTGCTACAACTTTTTTGACTGGCCTGTTGGTCTAGTGGTTAGTGGCCCTGACTGCTATGCCGGAGGTCGTGGTTTCTATTCCCACCCAGGACAAATGTTTGTGTGATGAGCACGATCATTTGTTCTGTGTCTGGGTGTAATTTATCTATATATGTATGTATTTAGAAATATATAAGTATGTTTATCAGTTGTCTAGTACTCATAACACAAGCTCTGCTTAGCTTGGGACTAGACGGCGTTGTGCGATAGATGTGGAATAAAAAATAAAAATAAACTCGTGCTAAATAAAGCCGTGTTCACCAGTGTCTTGTTATTTGCTTGAGGCAGATTCAGCATTAGATATCCGGGTTCCAAATTATGCACAGGTCATTAACCTACTTCCCATAGCCCGTTGCTCCACTTTCCAAAGACATTGCTATTCCTTGACAAATTTAATGTCTCCCTTGCATGTCCGCACGCAAACTTGACAAAAACTAAAGAATAACTTTTTTTAAATTTATTGCTCTGTTTTTCGTTATCTTTTTTTGACTTTTATATCGATTGCTGTGCTTGTTTTAAAGTTGGAACCTTGGTTTGATTTGTTTTTAATTTTGATCATCAAGTGTCAAAATAAATTTCATATATAGAACGTTAGTTTTTTAATGTTTCTACAAGCCTTGAGAATCTTCTTTCCGGGTTGTGGTGATTCCATTTCAGTAAGTGCCTTTATTTTTGTTTTGTCGGACAAACCTTTAAATTGCACCTGGGTTTTTACCTCACTGAAACCGCTTTTTATGGAAGAGCCGAGAGAGACCGTATGCTCGCGTTCATCCGTTTGTCTATGGTAATGACAAATGATATATGTCGGCCTCGGCCTCGTCGGAAGGCCTCCCACGAGATGGACCGATGATCTGGTGAGGGTCGCAGGAATCCGATATACGCGAGATGCACAGGACCGGTCTTTATGGCAGAGGGGGATTGGATTGGGGGAGGCCTATGACCAGCAGTGGACGTCTTTCGGCTGAAATGATGATGATGATGATTTGACGAAGGTATCGCTGAACAAGAAACAAAAAACATTCAGGCATTCCTGCTTTTTAGGGTTCTGTACCTGAAAAGGAAAAAACGGAACCCTTATAGGATCATTTTGCTGTCTGCCCGTCTGTCTGTCTGTCCGTCTGTCTGTCAAGACCCTTTATCTCAGAAACGCGTGGATGCTTCTAGTTGAAATTAAAACCGTATAGTCAAGTCTGTGGTCCCTTGAAGCTGTGAAAAAATCAAACTTCTAAGTTCAAGGAAAAAAGATATACGGCCATTTATGTCGCAAAAAACGTTCATTTCAACACTTTTCAAGGAATCAAAATACATAGGGTACTTCTCGTTGCCCCAGAATCTTGAAATTTGGCATGAAGCAAGGTCTTATAGTTCAGATATAGAAATATATCTAAAAACTGTAAATGTGTAGTTACATCACAATTCTTTTTTTTTCAATTCGGTGAAATTTTCGTAACTCAATTCGGGAATCGAACTGTTTTCATAGGTAAGTTTGTGCGGAACCCTCAGTGCGCGAGTCCGACTTCCACTTTTCCTGTTTTTGTTTTTGTAAGTCATTTAAAAAACAGAACAAGTTAAAGCCTTTTCAAAATGTCCGTGTCTACCGCACTATCTACTTCCTAACATAACTTTCAGAATCTTCCTCACAGGACTCCACGGATTCCCCAAACTATGTCAGTTCGCAGTCATACCCTGGGCATGACTCGGGCGCTCCAAGTCCTGATGGCTGCAGCTTCCAGCCGGCGGCGCAGCGGTACCGGCTTAACGAGCAGCGTAAGTAGACTTCCAACAGAACTGCCTCCCTGATGTCCACAACCCATTAACTGGTTAACACCCAGGATACTGGAAACACCCCTGGAGACCACCACCAAAAGGAAAAAAACAGAAAGAAAGAAAGAGAAATATTTTATTTGGCACACGTACACATAGAAAAAATAACTACGCATTGTGTGTCTCGCGCCTGCACCAAATAAGTCCAGTTCAGCAAAAATGCCAGACAAATTCGTGGTAGTTGCGTGACGCTGGTTTTCAACTGAACCTTATTGAGAGTGTACGGTAGAAAAGTTTGATTATTTGTTTAGTTTTTAGTGTTAGGTTATTTACTTAACACACATATATACATATGTTTATTAAGTGGTAAATAAGAACCCTTATAGGATCACTTTGTTGTCCGCCTGTCCGTCCGTTCGTCCTGTCTTAACGACTGTCAAATTCACAAAGAAGGCCGTCCATTAGCGGCATGGTTGAGGGATTTAAAACGATATTCCTTGTTATCCCTTGGCTAGAATAATGGTTCATGTCCAGAGCGTCAAGTCTGCTATTACAATAGTGTCAAAATGGTCTATCATTGATTTCATAATTGTTGATTTAGACATGTTTGGTAATCTATAATATTAAAGGAGAAACTGGCTGACTGACATATCAACACACAGTCGAAGCTACTGGAACTAGGAGCGTGAAATTTAGCACAAGGTTTCCTTTTATGACGTAGGCGAGCATTAACAGAGGGTTTTCCAAAATTCACCCCTAAAGGGATGAAACGGGGGTCCAAAGTTTGTATGGAGAAACCTACATTCACGCGGGCGATGCCGCTGATAGAAGCTTATAGTCTATAATATTAAAGGAGAAACTGGCTGACTGACATAGTCAAAGTCAAAGTCAAAGTCAAAGTCAAAGTCAAATCATTTATTCGCATAATATGGGTAGATATATATGGTACATGAATGTTACATTATACAATATAACTGTAAAGATCCTCATATTCACCATTTTCAACACACAGTCGAAGCTACTGGAACTAGGAATGTGAAATTTTGTACAAGGTTTCCTTTTGTGACGTAGGCAAATTAGAATTATTAAATTAGAAGAATTTTCGAAAATCCTCTCTTAGTAGAGGATTTTCGATAATTCTTCGCCTAAATGGATGAAACAGGGTCCAAAGTTTGTATAGAGAAACATACTTTCGCGCGGGCAAAGCTGCTGGCAGAAGCTAGTCTACTAATATAATGGCGTCATTATGACTTTCCAATGGTCAACCATTGAAAGAAGAAACTCCATTGAAAGAAGTGGCATAGAATGGCAATCTCGTAAATATTGACAAATGAATGCCAAACGTATGCGGTATTCTGCTAAAATTTTGTCAGTTCCTTTGATCAGTGACCTACCATTAGAACGTCATTGTGCAGTCATTTCTTTTAATAAGCTCAATATTGTCATTCTACCACAACTCTATTACGAGACCATTGACCGATCAATGATCGATTATTATGAATAAGCAGATTACGAACTTTTAGCAAAATGACAATGGGATCTTTTTGGAATGACGAATTTATAAAAATAGCAGACTTGGGCCCCGGGTTTCTGACTATTCATAACGACTGTCAAATTCATAGTGATGTACCTAAAAAACAGCCAAATTAATCACGAGGATCAAAATACTTAACATGTACCTCCCTTTTAAGGTCTTTTTATAATATTGTGATAAGACGCAAATGAAAAGCGTCTGGTTCAATTATACTGTTATTATATTACTATGAAGCACTTTCTAATACATTTTATATTTAGTCGTATTAATGTGACCTCCAACAGCACCGCTCCGACACACTGGAGCCAGCAGCACTAGTCCGACCCACTGGCGCCTGCAGCATCATCCCGACTCACTGGGGCATCACCGCAGACAATTGAACTAAAAACACTGGACCCAACCTACCACTGGCCTGGCACGCATCAAAAAGCATCAAGAATCATCGATCTCCGATATCCGGAAGGGAATGATGTAGCGACAACTATGGCGTCACATAGGAACTAATCCTGCATCACACAATGAAAGTTCTCCGCGCGATTAGAACATATAGAACAGCCCGAAATCATCTATCGGGCAGTTGCCCACCAGACATAACACCCGTCTGGCCGGAGGATCCTCCCTTTTCAACCGTGGTTTGCGGGACTTTACTATCTGTTCCGCATACCTCCAAACATCTATAAGATGAAAGAAAAGGGTAGGCAGCTACACTGTATGAATCCGACAGCTGTCACCCGCACCATTCTATAGTGATTGTAGTGTAAGCTTTTGTCTGTCCCTTAGGCATCAAACTCCTGACTTCAATAAACCAGATAGTTCAGCAGCGAGCTGACCTCGAGTCCAACCGGGTCACTCTGTCCAACCTTCTGGATGAGCTCAGACGGAAACTCAAGAGGAGAATAGACGAATGTCACTCAGAGAAGAAGGAGCGGATGAAGGTAAGACTGCTTAGCTTCCAGTCTGACTGGATGCAGCTCAATAACACCCATTACAATGCGTTCCAAATAAGAATAGGATCGATTGCCATGTGACGTCACGTCATACTGTCAAGTCGAAGAATTATTATGGTGAACTAAACAATTTTTTTTTTAATTTAATTTATTAACGAACTGTGAGAAATTAGTTTAATCAGAATCCAGTTCTTTAATTTTGCTCATCTCTGAGTTATGCCCAATTCTTGCGATTTGACAGTATGACGTGACGTCACAACATGGCAATCGATCCTATTCATAATTGGAACGCATTGTATTCATTAATTATTTTATTCTGTCTTCCGGCACGCGGAAGACGCGCGGGTGTTAGTAATAACTGTTTCACAATATTTTTTTTTGTCAGTTTCGGCTTTAGTTACGGCCGAAATTGGAAAAGGAGCCGAACATTTGACATCGTGTTTCGGTGTCTATATTACTATTCTTAACCCAGTTTTGACTTCAATGTAAAAAAAAAACACTGAAAAGTGCAACTTTAATTTCGGTAGTCGGCGCTAAATAACGAAGAGACTAAACTATTATAGAAACACCAACTTCCGAAATTAAAGTTATTTTGCACTTTTGAGTGTTTTTTTTTACATTGAAGTCGGTTGTATTTTATTTTTTGTAAAAAGTTTTTTAGTCAGTAAAAGTCTAACACGCTGCAACTTACAAAAATTGAATTTTGGAAGTCTGTTTGAGAGACCTCCAGCAAACCATTTCAATGTCCTCTCATTTTCAGAATTTAAAACAGGCCAACCAAAGACTAGAAAAAGAGCAGTATAACATAGTCTCCGAGATCGAGCACCTGAAGAGACACTTGGAGAAGGAGGAACAGCATCACTTACAACATGCAAGGACTGCAGTCGCTCAGGTAGGGATCGAAGACGCTGCTGAACACAGGGGCAATGGGGTAAGGATTTAAATAATCAGCAACTATTTCTTGATAAGCAAGCAGGGGTGGTATTTGAAGTAGTCGGACCCATAACACCGGTCAACGATATTGTAAGTTTAAGGACAATTAAGCCAGCCATATGATTACAGTGTACATTACCCCAACACGAAAGTTGCACGTAGAGCGATATGAGTGGAACGTATAATTAGTGCGTAATCCTCTCCTTATGCTCGCCTACGTCATAAAAGGAAGCTTTGTGCAGAATTTCATGTTCGTAGTCCCAGTAGTTTCGGCTGTGCGTTGATATGTCAGTCAGTCAGTTTCTCTTTTTATATAGATAGATTAACCATTTAAAGGCACTTTTGAAATGTCAAGAAGTCAGTTAGTCAGAAAAAGATTATGCTAATTTCACATTCCAAAGCGTAGATATTTTTAAAGAAGAATGTGCAAGAAACTACATGGGCACTCTTTTCATGCTCAGCCTTGCCTGCTGTGGAGTTCCTTCACTAGGTTGATAATGATTCACTGTGTCTGTTTCTGACTTATGTTCCCAGGCTATTCAGGGAGTGGTGTCGAAATGTCCAGTTCCTGACAGCTTCTTCAGTCCCTGTTCCGTGGCTGATCTGCCGAACGTGGTCAGTAGGAATGTCGCTAAGAACGCACCTTCTAGGAACGTAAGTTTTTATTTTTAAGACTCGCCAGGCCTATATGGAGTAGGTAGGTAGGGAGCAGCGACTTCACAAGTTGCCAGTTATCCTATGATCAATGATTTTTTAATAAAAAATATTTTTTATAAAGTAGATACTCATCTTTGGGAATGATCTTACGCGATTTTTTTTATTTTTTTTTTGTTGTGGTGGAAATCCTGATTGATGTCCTTCGCTTTGAGGGTTCTGTCAGACTTGTTTTGACTGAAACCACTACGGCGTTTCCTCGCACACTTGCGTTGGGGGCAGTGACTTCTGCTATCAGTGACTAGTGCAGGTCCTGTGCAGATCTGGGCCTGCAGTGGACCTTGTTCTGCGCCCCCCACCTATACTTCTAAGAGCGTGGAACACTACGTGCCACCATCTCGAGCCCTACGCCCTAGCCAAGTTACAACCGTTACGTTTCTATTCTCTTTTCGTCGATCGCCTCGAGTAGGCCACCCTTCCAATTCCTTTATTCTGACATCATCTCAACGCTTAGTCACGTGAAATAACAACATGAACAAAGGAATAGGAGGCGTGGCCGACTCGAGGCGATCAACGAAATGAGAATCGAAACGAAACTGTTGTAACTTGGCTACGGGAGCTGAAGTGAGACCGAAGAGCACTTGTATAGCATCCTTGAGGTGTTACAGCATCTGCCAACTTAGAAGTTGAACGGCTTTTTGGTTTTAAAGGCCCTGCTTTAAACCATGATAGATTGACGGTGACGGTGGCTTTATGGTTTCAAGACCTGCACCATTGAATGTGTTGGAAACCTTGGTACTAATCAATGCTTAATATCTTCTCTATAGGATGACCGTTAATTAGTGACCGATACTTAAACACATGGTTGTACTCATTATTACAAACCACTTTCCCAAAGAAACTTTTTTTTATATTCTCATTAGTTTCATTACAATAAATAAACAGCTGTTTATATACGCGCGCGTGCCTGCGACCGGCGACCGCTCAGCTGTTAGCCGCGTGACGCCGTCGTACCTACAATAGTGATAGAGAACACCCGCGCAGCTTGCAAACCCATAGGTGTACGTAACTAATTCGTGAATGTAGCTACAAACTAGTGAGTATATAAAAAAAAAGAAAGTTGTTTGTAATCATGAGTACAATCACGTGTTTAAGTATCGGTCACTAATTACCAGTCACCCTGTATATGAGAAGATCTGTTTGCCTGGCTAGTTAATTTCTTTGTAGATCCCAATTGGGCTGTATTTGCAATTTGCTTGTGCACTTGTGTGTGTGTGTGTGTGTGTGCACTCAAACTCTAAGATCAGGAGAACAAGATCCTGGTGTGTGGCAAAAGTTTTTTAAGTAGATAATGTTTGCCTTCCCATTCAAGGTAGGTTATACGGTTACTGTAGCTGTACTATCATAATGTCGGCATCCAGTGGGTGTTGCCTTTTGTCCTTATAGCAGGCCAGCACCCAGGGCCGTATGGCAGGCAGGGGATTGTCCGTTTTGCCAGGCGTCTGGATAAAGCCGGACGCGGTCAGGCTTTCTAGTTAATTGTCCGACTAAATTAGGCGCTATACGGTCTGAAGGCTTTTGGATTTTGACATTTTTAGAGCTCCGTACCTCAAAAGAAAAAAACGGAACCTTTATAGAATCACTTTTTTGTCTGTCTATCTGTCAAGACCCTTTAGCTCAAAAACGCTTGGAGGTATCGAGTTGAAATTAAAACCATATACCAAAGTCTGCCCTTGAAGCTGGAAAAAAATCAAACTTCTCGAGTTGATGACAAAAAAATACGGCCGTTCATGTCGCAAAAAAACTTGTATTTCGACACTCTTATGGGAATCAAAATTCATAGGGTACCTACTTTCCGTTGACTTAGAATCCTGAAATTTGGCATAAAGCAAGATCTTATAGCACAAGTATAGGAAAAAATCTGAAAACTGTTTTGTAGTTACATAAAAAAAATCTTCGGAACTCAATTCGGGAATTTCGCTTCCTTTGTTCTGACATCATCTCAACGCTCAGTCACGTGGTCAGAACAAAGGAATCGGAGGCGTAGCCTACTCGAGGTGTTCGACGCAAGAGAATCGTAACAAAACGGTCGTAACTTGGCTAAGGGGGCTGCAAACCCTATGTCGATACAAGGTCATGGTCAGCCAAAATAACCAGTTTCAAGTTCTGTGGCCGACATTTCTCCATCTACAGTAACCGTAGGAACCTACTAAGCACCACTGTTTTTTGTTAAATGCTAATTTTTGTCAATTAGGCTGACAACAAGCTGGCTGCCGCGCGCCTGATGCGTGACATAGCTGAGCTGAGGCAGCGAGTGGCGCAGGTGGAACAGAGGCTAGCTAATGAGCTCAGGGTACGTACCTAGGAAGACTATTCAAAACTTTCACGCAACGCCATCCTAGTCTCTAACCAGACAGAGCTCGTGGTATGACTACCTCTACAACTAAAGACAGAACAAATGATCGTGCTCATCACACAAACATTTGTCTTGGGTAGGAATCGAATCCACGACCTCTGGCAAAGCAGTCAGGGTCACTAACCACACTAGGATAGGCCAGTCGATATTTACCTATATATTTATTTTATATATAAAATTATGAGCAGGTGGCCGAGTGGTAACGGCCCCGACTTACGAGTTGTAGGTCGCGGGTTCAAAACCCAGCTAGGCGCATTACTTTGTGTAATTTATTTCATCACCATTGTGAGGAAATCGGCATATCCTAGAACCAAAAATTCGATGACATGTGACATCCACTAATCCGCACTGGGCCCGCATGGTGGATTACGGCCCATTCCCTCTCCTAGAGAGGAGGCCTGAGTCCCAACAGTATGAAAATCATAAGACCGACTATGCTGTGCTATATTATTTTTAAATTTATTTTTATCTTAAGCTATCGTCATTTTCATGCGACGCCTGCCTTACAAACACCAATATTATAAAATTATTGGGAATGCAAAAAGTTTGCCTTTTTAATATTCTTCGATGTCTCATCTTCTCAGTATACTACCTCCTTCCTCACCCTCTTTTTCTTCCTCTTTCTACATTACTTTCTGCCGTAATACTAGGTACTCATTCCTTCGTATCACCTGTCCTTATTAGTGACGTGATCGAAACTCAATTTGCAGCCAAAACCGTTACCGAATATTTGGTTCCTCTTCCATTTTCATCCGTTACCGATTCCGAAACCAATGTGGTAACAGATCTGACAAGAAATAAAAAAAAAATATCTTGGTATGGTCATGTGAAGGGGAGGGATGAAGCGCATGTTGCTAAAAGAGTTATGAATTTACATGAAGAGGGAGAGGGAGGCCTAAGAAAAGATGGATGGATTGTGTGAGAAGTGATATGAAAAAAGGGAGTTAGCGATAGCGTGATGAGTGACAGGACAGAATGGAAGAAAAAGACGTGTTGCGCGCCGACCCAAAAAATAAAACGAGACAAGGGCAGGAAGATACCCAGTGCTGGGCACGCCACAATTATGGTGGTAAGTCCCCTCTTTGAGGAGTGGCTGGAAAGACCACAGGGCGTCCTTACCTACCGCATGACGCATGTCCTCACCGGACATGGTAAGTTCGGGAGGTTCCTGCACCGAATTCGTGCGGAAGACACGCCCGGGTGTCGCCACTGTGTGGAACGCCCGGAGGACACGGTGGAGCACACGGTGGAGGTGTGCCCCGCTTGGGCAGAGCAACGCAGTGTCCTCGTGGGGGCGATCGGCGGCAGTGATCTCTCGCGCCAGGCATTGGTACAGGCCATGGTCCGGAGTGAGGAGGAGTGGCAGGCGGTCACCTCCTTCTGCGAAGCAGTAATGCTAGCAAAGGAGGCGCCTGATCGCGTGAGGCAACGGTCCTCACGTCCTGACCGCCGCCGGGATTCCGATCCCGATTTCCGGCCACCATAGGCGCGGGCTTGCGGACGGCGAGCAATGGGTGGCTCGCCGTTCGATCGTCCGGTAAACGTCCGGACCGAGCTCAAGTTGTCGACGGCGCGTAGTGTTCCACGCGCGCCTCAAGGAGATGACAGCGAAACCGTAGGGGCCCAGCGGGGTCGAAGCCTACTGGGGCCACGAGTAGTGTGAAAGCGATGCCCGGGGCCCCGGGATGAAGGCAAAGAAGGAACAGGAGTGGGTTTTTAGTCAGTAAAAGTCTGACACTATCTCTCGCTCCACCCAAGAGCGAGATTTGTCATTAGATGATTTTCTCACCTAAAAAAAAAGGACAGGAATTCAGATTTGTTATTTTTAACTGTATTTCCAAACAGTTATGCTTTTATAAATGAATAAATTGACGATTACCCAAAAATTAAATAACATACACAGACGAACGAGACTGTACCTACCACAAATATTTTCTTTAGCTCTCCTAAGCCGTATATAACAAAACCACTCTATTTCCAGCGTAAAAGACAAGCTGAGCAGGACATCATCCGCCTGAGGAAGGAGCTGTCCAGCACCAAGAGCTTCGTGGCTTCTCTGAGGCTGCCTCCACCGCCGCTCAGAAAGCAATGCTCTAAGTTTGCGTAGAGAAAATAAAGACAACAGTTATGTTGATGATAATAGGGCGTTTCATTTGTCATCCCTTAGCTACCCTAGCTTTATGTACCTAGTGGTTTCAGCCGTCGTTTAATAACTTTATTCAGGTACATTTGAGGACAAATTGTCCCCCAACATGATGCGCAATGCACGTGGATGCGTTGTAAAATATTGAGGGTGTAGCGACATCTATGGCGTCACATATGAACTAATCCTGCTTCGTACAATTAAAGTTCTCCGCGCGATTAGAACATATAGAACAGACCGAAACCATCTATCGGGCAGTTGCCCACCAGACAACACCCGTCTGGTCGCAGGATCCTCCCTTTTCAACGCAGGTTTGCGCGACTTTACTCTCTGTTCCGCATACCTCCAAAGAGGCGGGACACTGGATAAAGTTGCAGCGTTACGTAGATTGAGCGTTACACCTCATGTTGGGGGACAAATTCATATACATGAAATAACATATTAAATAAATATACAAAAAATAGAATACTAACTATGAAAACAATATTAAAATTGATAGAAAAGCAAACGCGATTCTATAATTTTAAACAAAGATATATCTGTGTCTCTCGCCAAGACGCTGTTTTAATAGCGGTCGTACGATCGTGATGTACTTTGACGTCAAAGTTCATGTCAGACTAGGGATGTGAAAAAATAATCGACTATAATTTTTTTTTTAAATAAAAATCGATATTAATATTACAAATAATTGATGATTAATTAATCGATTTTTATGCTAAAAAAATAATCGATTAATTAATAATCAATGTTTTATGTAGTGTGTAACATCCCTATGTCAGAATTCTCTTTGTTGAAAGTAGCTTTGAGGCTTTTTAACTTCGTTGTTATGAAGATATTATAGAAGTTCTTTCAAGTTTGTATAATAGAGCTATGTTTTTTGATTTAACAAAATAATTTTTAGAAGTTCACTCACAGCCGTTCAATCACAACCGTCAGTTTTTATTCACACCGTGTGTTTTCGTAGGGTTCCGTTCCTCAAAAGGAAAAACCGGAACCCTTATAGAATCACTTTGTTGTCCGTCCATCTGTCTGTCTGTCAAGACCCTTTATCTCGGGAACATGTGAAGGTATCAAGTTGATATCAAACCATATATTCAAGTCTGCGGTCGCTTGAAGCTGTTAAAAAATCAAACTTCTAAGATAATGAATAAAACTGATACGGCCGTTTATGTCGCAAAAAACGTATATTTCGATACTTTCAAAGAAATCAAAGTTCATAGGATACTTTCCGTTGACCCAGAATCCTGAAATTTGGCATAAAGCGAGCTCATATAGCACATAATATCTGCGTCACAAAAAAAAAAACTTTTTTGCAATTCGGAAAAATGTTCGAAAATCCATTCGGGAATTATAGTTTGTACGGAACTTCAGTGCGCGAGTCCGACTCGCACTTGCCCAATTTTTTATGGATAGGGTCGCGCTTGACCACCATCTCACCTGATGGTAAATAATGATGTGTAAGTAATGTGTTAAGTTAAATATTTTGCTCCATGAAGTTCAAAGACAATAGCTTCGGTGGAACCAAATATTTGTCCACCTTCAGGCCGAAAGCCGAAACCGAATCTCCGATCAGTCTCCAAAAAATATACACAGAATTTAAAGATTCCCATATATTTTCATCACACAAGTCTCAATAATGAACCACTCATAAATAAAACCGTCGACTCCTCAGTCAGCTGGTGGTAGAGCCGGCGTGGTGCTTGATGCTGTGCGCCACCAGCGTCTTCCTGTTCTTGAAAGTGAGGAGGCACTCGTCACACTGGTGGACACCAGAATGTTCTCGAAGATGTTCTTTTAGTTTCTCGTTAGTTTCGATGTCTTGGTTGCAAACTGTGGGTTAAAATTTTGTAATTGTTAAGGTAGTTGAGCTAGAACTAGGACTGGCATCACCTAATTTGCCGACGCCGGACAAACACGGCAAAAATACCGGATATCTGGGCGAAATATGGCTTTTTTCCAGAACACGTCGGAAAAAAAAAATTGCAAGAAAAATATTTTTTTTTTTGAAAAAATGGATTACCCCTGACTACAAAAGTGTCTGGATTTCGCCCGGACACTTTTAAAAACCCCGCCCGGACGCCCTTCAAACTAGGACAAATCCGGGGAAACCCGGACGGATGGCAGCCCTAGCTAGAATTACACTGCTCACACTTGTGCCACAGATGCCGATCAGAGCACGTCGCTCTCCATACATTTTATATCGTTGAAAGGCTTATTGATCAAAACGAATTTTTTTTCCAATATTGAGTTATACTATACATATTCAGATTCAGCAAAGTTTTCTCCGTCGATTGAGACAGGTTTCAATTTTTTTTTTTGAAAAAATGTCGCTTAGATCAATTAGCCTTTCAACCGTCGATATGGAAACTAGACCTTTAGAGCTACACTTGATCCACGCCACGCGACGTCGTTCTACGTACAAATCAGGGGCCCGAGTCTGTTATTTTTATAAATTCGTCATTGCAACATGATCCCATTGTCATTTTGCTAAAAGTACGTAATCTGATAAATTCATAATGATCAATCATTGTTCAGCCATTGGTCTCGTAATAGAGTTGTGGTAGAATGACAATATTGACCTCATTAAAAGCAATGACTGCACAATGACGTTCTAATGGTTGGTCACTGATCAAAGGAACTGTCAAAATTTTAGCAGATTACCGCATACGTCAGACATTCATTGGTCATTATATACGAGATTACCATTCTGTGCCATTTCTTTCAATGGAGTGTCAGTGGTTGATCATTGGAAAGTCGATTACCAAACTTGTCAAAATCAATAATTATGAAATCAATGATAGACCATTCTGACACTATTGTAATAGCAGACTAGAGGCCCCGAGTGTAAATCGAACCTACGACCTCCGGCATAGCTGCCGAAGGTCGTGGGTTCGATTTACACTGACTGCTAAGTCAGGGCCAATAATCACTAGACCAACAGACCAGTCGGCCAAATAAAACTCACTAGGACAGAAGTCGTCTAGACTGTCGCCATGCGCGTTCGTCACGTGTAGGGCTAGATGCCTAGCTAGGGCATACTTCTTTGGACACTGGTTACATTGAAACTTGTGAGATCTTGGCTTCCTCACGGTGTCGGGAGTCAGCAGCTTTCTCGTCAGATGTGGAACCCTTGACAGGAGATTTAATCAAATTAGCCTATTGAGTAGCGTAATTAGAGACACAATAGTAAGACAATGACAACGCCGGCGTTCGCTCGGGCTTTAATAAATTAAATTACAAGTTGACGATTTTCCTGGGGCCTCCAATGACTTTGCCTCGGGCCTCGGATGGTATAGTTACGCCACTGGCTAGTAATATTATAAGTATAAAAATTCTGAAACGCTTAGAACCCACCTTTTCCTCTCTTCATCCCTAAAATTGCGTCTCGCGTCAGCTTTGGCGTGCAATTCCATGTGTTCAGCCATGACATTATCAGGCATTGCGATGTTGCACTTCTTACAGATAGCCCCTTTCATTTCTCCATTCTTCTTGCAGCGAGAACAAATGAACGACTTGTAGTTATCTGTGGCATTCACTAGCATTGGATACCTGGAAATTGTTATAGAAACTTTGAATAGAAAGAAAGTAAGAAAAATATTTATTTGAGACTCGCACAGGACAAACAACAATAAAATAAAAAGTAACTACTTAATTTATAAATACTTAAATAAAATAATAATAAAAAAACAATTTTAAAAGATAAAAAAAAACCTGTGCAAGGATAAAAAGGCTCCTATCTCAGCTGCTGTAATATTTAACAAAAAAACTGGGCAAGTGCGAGTTGGACTCGCACACTGAGGGTTCTATACAAACTTACCTATGAAAACAGTTCAATTCCCGCATTGAGTTACGAAGATTTTATCCGAATCGCAAAAACAGTTTTTTTTTGTGACGTAACCAAAAATTCAGATTTTTTCCTGTATTTGTGTTATGAGACCTTGCTCCATGCCAAATTTCAGGATTCTAGGTCACAGCACACAGTTCCAGCACACAATCAGGTCCGGAGCCCCTTTGGTAGCTACGCCAGTGCTAATAAGTACATAATTATGCATAAATGAGTATATAAATATAAGGTACTATATAGACAACTGATAATCATACTTTTTCTAAATACATAAATATTATAGACAAATTACACCCAAACACAGAACAAATGATCGTGCTCATCACACAAACACTTGTCCTGGGTGGGAGACGAAGCCACGACCTCCGGCCTATCAATCAGGGCCACTAACCACTAGACCAACACGGCAGTCAAAAATGGAAAATACTATACCTTTGCTTACAAATTTCACAAGGGATATTAGTCCTTTTAGCCTTAGCTTCCCCACCAATTAACCTCCTTCTATCTTCTCGCCTTTTCGCTGGGTCAATGGGCTTTTTGGCCAGCTCAAGATCTTTATCCGACTTTTCAGGCAATTTGGCTTGTTTCTTATAACAGTTGCTTGATTTTAGCGTGGCAAGGCTGGATGAAACTGAAAAAAAAAAAATAGCTGGTCGGAATCTTTTATAGATTTGTCGTATTTTTGGCGTACTTTCCAGATACAACTCTATTCAAATAAGAATAGGAACGACAATGAACTCTATCTGTTCGGCCAGACTAAAAGAGCCCTCTGTTCCAGTCTGGCGGGGCGGGCGCGGCGCGGTAATCATAAACACAAGAACTTCATTTGAGCGTTCATAATGGGCACGCGGGTGAGGGAAGCAACTCAAACTCACGCCATAGTTCGTTCATACAAGTGGCCACAACACATGAGTAGATAAACGGAACAGAGGCAAAGCTTCCTAAGAACGTGCAATATTGTTACCTGTTACCTATTTTGGTCCATGGGTAGTGTGAAAACGAAACCATGGGTAGTGTGAAAACGAAACCCGGGGTCCTGGGACGAAGGCAACGAAGGAACAGGAGTGGGTTTTTAGTTAGTAAAAGTCTGACACTATCTCCCGCCCCGCCCAAGGGCGGGGGATGTCATAAGATGATTTTCCCACCGGAAAAAAAAAACCTATTTTGGTAGGGTTATCACATTAGGTGAAAACAAATTAAATAAAACATTGTTTAATTAATTTTATTATTCAGTATGATATTTTACAAATTACTTACTCTAATATTTTTTTTTATAATTTTAATTTTTTAATAATTTATTCTTTTAATAATGTGGTAAATTCTGAATCTAACAAAAAGGTTTTTCAAGAGATCTAACGGGAAACACTCACACGGCATATCTACAATCTTTATTATTTTTTAGTTTTTCGTTGCCAACATTAACCATATTTATTTCAAGATATAATTCTTGATTATATTTGAAACTTGCTCGAGCAATACAACAAATGCGATAAAATCTGCGATAAAATTATCAGTAGGTATAATTAATAAACCCAATGGCTCACAAGATAGAAACGGAACATTTGGAACAACAGCTCAAAAGATACAAACAGATCATTTGGAACATCGGCTCACAAAGCCATTGTAGTCAGCACTAAAATAAAATTTTCTACTCCATTTTATTGTAGTGTTGACTAACTCAGCGAAGTTTGCCGAGAAGGTTCACTTGATACATTTGCTGCCAAATACTACAAAAACATTAGAATATAAACATCCATATTCTAAAGGTAATCAAATTAACTATTCATACGAAGACATGGCTTAAAGAACTTAGTATCCAAGCCAAAAACAGTACACAAAAAAAAATGGACTGACGTCTGAAGTGACGTATGAAGATATCATTTACACTGACGTATTCGTTTACAAAGTACCTCACTAGTCTGTGCAAAGTACAATGTATTGTTTTGCTTTTGCTCATTTGCACAACAAATTATTAATAACAACGTATGGTTTTGCATATTTGCGACTTGAAGTACTAGTATATAAAGTAGAATTTTAACAAAGTTTCAAAAAGCAAGGATAATTATGAACAGGAGAGGACGGAAACCGCTAATTGCTATTAAAATGCAAATAGATTTATTTAAAAAATATCATGAACAATTGCAGAAAACAAATCTTAAATACAACAATCACATTTTCACAATCATGTCTAAAGAAATTGACGGAAAGATGTCACCTAAAGCTTTACATATGTCGTTTATAAGAAATTACGCTAACAGTGCATTTTCAAAGCCAAGTACATCACGAGCTCAGACCAACAACAAATCACGACATACGTCCTTTGCATCCAGTCCAAGCACAAATAAATTGATTCCAATTGCTGATAAGGTGAAGTTAGATTCGAGTGGACATTTTGAATGTTTTCTTTTGGTTTAGAAATGATTACACAAAACTAATATTTAGGGTGTCTCAATTATAATTTTATGATTGCTGGCCTGTTGGTCTAGTGGTCAGTAGCCCTGACTGCTATACTGGATGTTGTGGGTTTGATTCCCGCCCAAGACAAATGTTTGCGTGATAAGCATGATCATTTGCTCTGTCTGTATGTATTAAGAAATATATAACTATGTTTATCAGCTATCTAGTACTCATATCACAAGCTCTGCTTAGTTTGGGACTAGATGGTATTGTGTGAAAGTTTTGGAATATTATATTAAGTAAATTAATTGAAAGTTAAAATTTGTTTCAGCGTTGGCAAGATTGGAAGTCAGTTGTAAATGGAAAATGTCAAAAAACCAAGACGTTAAATCAAGCAGTAAGAACCAATATGCTCAACGATGCTGTGGCCCGTACATGTGGACCGACACAACTTTCTGAACTAAAGGAAAGACTTTTAAAATGTTTAGATATTGACATTGTTGAATTAAAAAATAATAATACAGATATTAATGAAGCCGACCTAACAAATAATGTAAGAATGCTATTTTTTTTAACAAACAATAACTATTTTTTATTTTTTTAAATTCATTATACCCCCAGCAAATGCTCGCTCATTGTCTATCTATTGTGTCTCTAATTACGCTACTGAAAAGGTTAATTATTGATAGGTTCAAGCTTAACCGCTATCTCACCTGATGGAAAGCGACGATGCGGTTGACACTGGAGCGCACTTACGCAGAAGTAACCTATTCACTCTTGACTTACAAGATCCCTAGGTTATAGCCATCAGGAAAGACAGACTCCAGCAGGGAATTCCACTCCTCAGCTGTACGCATAATGAATGTGTTCCCAAAACGTTTGTGCGTATAGGTGGGATGTCCACCATGTACCGGTGGCGCATCGCCGTACGCCTGATGGTCCGATGATGGAGCAGGCGCGGGCGGAATTAGGTTATGCAATTCCGACGCACACTCCCCGAAATGCAACCAGTAGAAAAAAGACAAGCTAGCAACTCGGCGTCAATGCTCAAGACTGAAGTCTCGACTCAACAAGTGCATCATTGCCAATGATCCTCCTGGCTCGCCTCTCAATTGCCTCAAGGGCATCAAGCTGATTTTCAAGTTTCCATGTTTCAAGACCACCTTCCATACATTCCATCAAATAAAGCGGGAACTACATTAGTGTTTTTTTTTTAGGTGGGAAAATCATCTAATGACAATCGCGCTCTTGGGTAGAGCGAGAGATAGTGTCAGACTTTTACTGACTAAAAACCCACTCCTGTTCCTTCGTTGCCTTCGTCCCAGGGCCCCGGGTTTCGTTTCCATATTACCCATGGCCCTAGTAGGCTTCGACCCTGCTGGGCCCCTACGATTTGCTGACATCTCCCTGAGGCGCGCGTGGAACAATACGCGCCGTCGACGACTTGGGCTCGGTCCGGACAGTTACCGGACGGTCGGAAGGCGGGCTACCCATTGCTCACCGTCCGCAAGCCCGCGCGTACGGTTGCCAGAAATCGGGATTGGAATCCAGGCGGCGGTTAGGGCCTGAGGACCGTTGCCTCACGCGATCGGCCGCCTCCTTTGCTAGCATTACTGCTTCGCAGAAGGAGGCTACCGCTTGCCTCTCCTCTTCGCTCCAGACCATGGCTTGTACCAAGGCCCGGCGCGAGAGATCGCCGCCGCCGATCGCCCTCACGAGAACACGGCGTTGCTCTGCCCAAGCGGAGCACACCTCCACCGTGTGCTCCACCGTGTACTCCGGGCGGTCCACACAGTGGCGACATCCGGGCGTCGCTTCCGCACGAATCCGGTGCAGGACCTTCCCGGACTAACTACATTAGGGTGACGCAGACGTGGACCACGCCTAATTTGTAAGTACGTAGAAAGACGTCGCGTGGCGTGGATCTAATGTAGCTCTACAAGTCTAGTTGCCATATAAAATGTATGGAGACCGACGCGCTCAGGTCGGCGTAGGTGGCCCACGTTTGCGAAATGTAGTTCTTCCATTAAACTAGACAAGTGCGAGTCGGACTCACGCACGTAGCTATATTGCACCGGGACACCATGGCGCCGCGACCGGTTGCGCCGCCATGGTGTCCTTAAGCTACCAATATAGACACCATACCACCAGAATCGCTACATCACACTAACACAGTATCAAAATGGACCTTAAGTGCACGCATCCGAGTTGGAAACGGATACCAGGTGAGTAACTCTGTATAAATTTATTGGTAGCGGCGACTGGTCGCGCCGCCATGGTGTTCCGGTTGGGCAAGCTACTATTATGGCGGTAAGTCCCTTCTTTGAGGAGTGGCTGGAGCGGCAACACGGCGTCCTCACCTTCCGCATAACGCAGGTCCTTACCGGACATGGCAAGTTCGGGAGGTTCCTGCATCGGATTCAGGCGGAAGAAACGCCCGGGTGTCATCATTGTGTGGACCGCCCTGAGGACACGGTGAAGCATACGGTGGAGGTGTGCCCCGCTGAGGCGGAGCACCGTCGTGTCCTCATGGAGGCTATCGGCTGCAGCGACCTCTCGCGTCGGGCCCTGGTTCGGGCTATGGTTCGAAGCGAAGAGGAATGGCAGGCGGTGGCCTCCTTCTGCAAAGCAGTAGTGCTAGCGAAAGAGGAGGCCGCACGCGTGAAGGAACGAATGTCCTCACGCCCCAGCCGCCGAGATTCTGACCCCGAGTACCAACCACGGTAGACGCGGGCTTGCGGACGTCGAGCAATAGGTAGCTTGCCGTCCGGCCTTCCGGTAATTGATCGGACTGAGCCCAGTCGTCCACAGCGCATAGTGATCCACGCGCTCCTCAAGGAGATGTCAGCAAACTGTAGGGGCCCAGCAGGGCCGATGGCCGCTAGCTAGGACCGCGGAGAATTTCTGAAAAGGAAACCCGTAGTCCTTAAACGCAAAGGGCAACTAAAAGACACAGGTGTGGTTTTAGTCAGTAAAGTCTGACACGCCCTCCCGCTCCGCCCAGAGCGCGAGAAGTCATTAGATGATTTCCACAATTTAAAAAAAAATGGTGTCCCGGTGTAATATAGCCCTAAGGGTTCCGCCGTACCAACTTACCTATATGTAAATACCTAAGTTCAATTCCCGAATGGAGTGTCGATGATTTTTACTAATCGCAAATAAAGTATTTTTTATTTTGTGACGTAACAATAAATTTACTGTCCGTCTGCCGCTAACCGACGCAAGCGGTTAAAGGGTAAAAATTTAATTTTACAGAAAAGAGTATCAATCGCTCAGCAAAGAATCATGTTCACATATATGAAAGCAAACGAAGATATTGGGAAAAGTCAACTAAAAGGACCGAATGAAGAGATAAAAAGAAACATCTTATTGAAACAGTTGACTGAATTACTTAATAAGATGGGGCCTGCTACCAGATCACCGGACAAATGGCTTAAGGTAGGGTTCTTTCAGTCCCCCTAAAAAGGTCCAGTTCCGAAATTTCGGAATCTGAATACTCCGTCTCAGGGGCGCCGGCTTTTAGAAAACCTCATGGGTGCTCATGCTCATTTGTTGACTCGAAAAAGTGGCGAAGTGTGAGAAGAGAAATGCACAATAATCGACCGAAAAATAAATGTCCTACTTCCATACTGCGGAACAACGAAGGTACAACAAACACACAGACCCAACACAAATATTTGTTTCATCAACAAACATTTGTGTTGGTGCGGAAATCGAATCACAACCCTTGCGTCTCAACCGGCGTATATAAAGCACTGCCCTAAACGGGTTCGGGTAAGGAAAAAACGCCCATCCCTAAAAGGCGATTACTGATCTGTTTCTTGATGTCTATTCTCAGGGGTGATCGGCACCCACTGTTTATTTCTCATGGGTGCCCGAGCCCCCGAGCACCCATGGAGTCGGCGCCCCTGCTCCGTCTACAACAACCCCTCCCTCCCCTCGTCAGCAAAGGTAAGCAAAGCTCTCTTCTTCCCCCCTATGCTAACGTAACCATTATTAGGTACATGCATTTTTCACTATATATAAAGTAATGCTTGACTGCGATCCCACCTGATGGTAAGCAGTGATGCAATCGTTGAGGGTGAGGCGCACTAGTTTATTAAGAGCCTATTCACTCTAGCCTTGAAGACACCTAAATTATATTTGTACGGGAAGACCGCAGCAGGCGAATTGTTCCAGTCCTTCGATGTACGCGGTATAAAAGACGAGGCGAAACGCTTAGTCCGGACCGTTGAAGTTTCAACAACGTAAGGGTACTCGCCGTAGTTGTGGTATATTAATTCATCTTCTTTCAATTTCAGTACTGGCAAGATTGGAAGTTACATATCAAGACAAAATGGAATAAAATCAACCATTTTAAGCATACAGAAGATACAATGCAGGATTATGGTCATGTTCCATGTCAACTGACCCCACTGGAGGAACAACTCGTTGAATTCTGCAGTCTGGATACAATGGAAAATGGTCATGAGTTACAGGTAACCATCATCATTTTCCTGCCCTTGTCCCGTGTTATTTGGGGTCGACGCAACACGTTTTTTTCTTCAATTCTGCCCTGTCACTCGTCATGCTATCACTAACTTCCATCACCTTTTCTTTGGCCTCCCTCTCTCTCTCTCCATCCATCCACATGTAAACTCATAACTCTTTTAGTAACTTGCGTTTCGTCCCTCCTCTTCATATGGCCATACCAAGACAAACGATTCCCTTTAACTTTTCAGTCACTGGCGCCACTTTCAAACTTCCCCTAATATACTAATCTCTCACTAAAGACATTTTAATGATCGAGATTGTTCTTCGATCAACATCTTCCTGCTCTGCCCCCCTAGCTAAGTTACAATCGTATCGTTCACGCCAAACGCTTCGAGTAGGCCACGCCTCCAATTCCTTTGTTCGGACCACGTGACTGAGTGTTGAGATGACGTCAGAACAAAGGAATCGGAGGCGTGGCCTACTCGAAGCGTTCAGCGCGAACGATACGATTGTAACTTGGCTAAGGGGGCTGGTCCATGTTACTTGGGGTCAATACAAAACGTTTTTAGGGTTCCGTACCCCGTCCTGGTCCCATATTACTTGGGGACAGCGCAACACAAAGGGTAAAACCTGGAACCTATTACTATGACTCCGCTGTCCATCTGTCTGTCACCAGGCTGTATCTCATGAACCGACAATAAATAGAATTTATTCAACCGAATAAAACAAATATTCAAGTGGGGCTCCATACAACAAACGTGTTTTTTTTTTGCAGTTTCAGACTCGCATTTGGCCGTTGTTTTTCTACCCTTTTGTCCTGATAACTGTCACGCTGGCACTAATCTATATATATAAAAGAAAGTCGTGTTAGTTACACCACTTATAACTCAAGAACGGCTGAACCGATTTGGCTGAAAATTGGTGGGGAGGTAGCTTAGAACCAGGAGACGGACATAGGGTACTTTTTAACGAGTAGGGTAGAGTAGGGTAATTTATTTTTTTTTACTAAATCCCGCTTTTGGGCAGAACAACGTCTGCCGGGACCGCTAGTTTATTATATATACCTAAATTGTTACACTTTTTAAATTTTTGAGTAAATTATGAAGTGTCAAAGTTCATGCAAAATAGCAGATTTTTTAATTTTTTCAGAGGTCTTTACTGGATTAGTTTTACACAAATTTATAAATTGATTTCAATAGAAGCCTAGATAATATCCACAAGATACTGTGTTTCCAAAATATCTAATGAGAAATGTGTAATAACGTCATTATCGCGTTTGACATCCCCCGCCCTTGAGCGGGAGATAGTGTCAGACTTTTACTGACTAAAAACCCACTCCTGTTCCTTCGTTGCCTTTTGTACCAGGGCCGAGTCTTCCTTTCAGAATCAGATCCTTGGCCCCAGTAGGCTTCGACCCTGCTAGGCCCCTACAGTTGCTGACATCTCCTTGAGGCGCGCGTGGAACAGCACGCGCCGTCGATGACTTGGGCTCGGTCCGGACGATTACCGGACGGTCGGATGGCGAGCCACCCATTGCTCGCCGTCCGCAAGCCTGCGCCTACGATGGGTCATAATCGCGTACGAGCGTTTGTATGAAAAACAGTGAAAATGTATGTTAAGTTGCATTCCCTTATGTGTTTTTTTCAGACCTGTCAAAACAAGATAAACATGGCCAGAAATCATGGAAAACAATTACAAATGGACGATGTTGTCGAATCAGTTATGCCACATTTACCGGAACAATTTCAAATAAATGTCAGCGTACCAGGACCCTCTGTACCAGGACCCTCTGTACCAGGGCCCTCTGTACCAGGACCCTCTGTACCAGGACCCTCTGTACCAGGGCCATCGGAAAGTCCAGAGACCGGAATTATTGAAGGTAGTTACCGTTTCTTAACTACTCTCTTGTGGTATTTTTTTTAGGGTTCCGTACCTCAAAAGGAAAAAAACGGAACCCTAATAGGATCACTTTGTTGTCCGTCTGTCTGTCTATATGTCAAGACCCTTTATCTCGGGAACGCGTTGAGGTATCGAGATGAAATTAAAACTATATCCCTACTCAGGTCTGCGGTATTGAAGCTGTGAAAAAATCAAACTTCTGAGTTAACGAAAACAAAAGTTACAGCCGTTTATGCCGCAAGATGGGTATTGCTTAAGTTACTACTATTCTGCAGTCGCACGTTGTAGTGATTACCTTTAAACGGTTCTTGATGATGTCGTTTGCATCGAAGTAATATTAATGGCGCGTTAAAAGCGATGCAGACGCGCTTTTGCTTCCATCTATTTGCAGTTTGCAATTGCGACAAACGGCCAAAAATAGTGCAGTAAACGATAAACGATATTTGATGTGATCGACGATGGATCGAGAGGGAGAGGGAGACCAAAGAAAAGATGGATGGATTGTGTGAAGAGTGATATGAAAGAAAAGGAATTTAGTGATAGCATGACGAGTGACAGGGCAGAATGGAAGAAAAAACATGTTGCGTCGACCTCAAATAACACAGGACAAGGGCAGGAAGATGATGATGTGATCGACGATGGAGCACACTTGCCTACAAGTAACTTATTATTTTTAGGCAAGTGTGCTGATCGTTACAACCTAGGGGAGGTTGTAGAGATCAGGAAACACACGACTCCGGCAGCGAAATCCACCATTTCCTTTCTCTCTAACCACTATCCTGGTTCTACGTAATTTAATTTCTTTCACCAACCCTCCTTTATTCTGTTTTTTTTTTCTTTTTTTTTTTAATATACATTTATTGTTATGTATTGTGTTTTATATAGAGATTGATTAATTTGTTAGCAGTATACCACAGACTACCCCCTGTAATATTTTAAGTTCTTACGATCCATCCTAAGGTTGTCTGGTAGATATCGCTGGCCATTGTACCCGTAGATTTAAGTTTATTTATAAGTTTTGTTACTTTTTTGGTGTACAATAAAGTTTATTCTATTCTATTCTTGACTGGTCTGTTGGTCTAGTGGTTAGTGGCCCTGACTGCTATGCTGGAGGGTTCGATTCCCACCCAGGACAAATTTTTGTGTGATGAGCACGATCATTTGTTCTGCGTCTGGGTGTAATATTTATTTATCTGTAATATTTATGTATTTAGAAATATATAAGTATGTTTATCAGTTGTCTAGTACTCATAACACATTCTTCTTAGTTTGAGACTAGATGGCGTTGTGTGATAGTTGTGGAATATAATTATTATTATTCTATTCTTAGCTTTACTTTCAATAAATGTGTTTCAAACACGGCGTATCAATCGTATTGCAGATGTGATTCAAGCAGGTTCTATCATAAAGATGGAGCTAGATTCCTCGGATTCCGATGACCCTCTCAACTTTGAAGCAGAACAGATATCATCTGAACCACATAGTCCTGAACTCAAACCGGAACCGGAGATTGAAGAGCCAGGTTAGTATTGAGCGATTTGTGCTTGCTTGTTTTGCATATTTGCTTTTGGACCTTATAGCCCAATGCAGTCTGTATTTAAACTTTGTTATACCAATAAGTAAGCAGAGTTTTGATAGATGCAAGACGCACATGACCGGTCGTTGTGACGACACGGGCGGGGAGGTATATGTCCAAACAGTGGACGTTTTTCGCCTGAAATGATGATTATGATAAAGAGAGACTAAATATAAAATATTACCAACATCGTGTTAGGACCATTCAAAAATACTTGACGGGCCACATGCAGGCCGTTGGTCGATTTATAACTGTTCCAATTAAAATATTACTTACTAATTCCTCAAAATTACTAAAACAATTTTTTTTTGGTATATTCCCAGTGGCCCCACATGTAGTAGCTTTAAATCACTTATTAATCATAAAACCTGTAAATTCGCATCTTTGTGTTTAATATATATAAAAGGAGAAACTGACTGACTGACATATCAACGCACATCTGAAACTACAGGGACTAGGAGCGTGAAATTTTGCACAAGGCTTCCTATTGTGATAAAGGCGAGCGCTAAGAAAGGATTTTTCAAAAGTCAGTTTCTAAGGGGATGAAACGGGGTTTTATAGTTAGTATGGAGAAACCTATATTCACGCGAGCGAAGCCGCTGGCACTGGCTAGTTACATAATATATACACAATAACTCCTACCTAAACTATGGCGTCAAAAAATTCCTCCGCATCGCTATCGACTGGAAGTGAGCCCAAAAGACTGGCGGTATTGCCACGTTGTATGGCAATGCTTAATCTCTGACCGAGATAAAAGCCAGCCCTTGGGTCACGCGAAGTGTCAACTAGCCGTTTGGATAATTCTTTAAAAAGCGCATGAGCACTCGGACCCCAGGGCCCAAAAGTCTCAACCCCAAACGGCTCAAAAATATAACTGCCGACGAGGTTGGTATATTTTCGCCGCCTGAGGTTCTCCGCAGCCTCAGTGGCAGCACCAGCACAGCACGACGAGCTAGGAAGATGGGATGGCGCAAATAAAAACAAAATAAAATAAATAGAAGAAATTCGTAACAAAAACAGTCAAAGTATTTAGGATAATAATTAAAGTACCTAACAAAAGCTAATAATGAGTCACAGATCATTAATTCCGGATTTCCACAAGGTGGCGATCCGTGTGGAGGCAACTGGGAATATACCCTCTATTCTTAATTCCCAATTACCCCCTAGTGTCAATCCATGTGGTGGCGAATGGGAATATACCAAAAAGTTGTTTTTATAATTTTGACGAGTTTTATTCCAACATAGTTCTTTCTACTTCTACGGACCAATACTCTATTCTTAATTCCTGTATTACCACCATGTATTCTATGTGGGAGCGACTGGGAATATATACAGTATTTTTTTTTACACAGCTACTCCAGCCACAAACCCACCAAGAAGAAAACGCGTCAGAAGAATAATACAAAGACCTTTAACTCGGTCCAGACTAGACACCATCAACCGTATGACCGTCAACGAACTTAGGAAGGCATTAACACAAAAGAATGAAATTAAAAAACAGTTCTATGCAGAATATATGGTAGAAGTTAGGAAGCAAACTGAGGCTCTTGTTGCCATTGCTAAAAAATTGACAGATAGATGAAATGAGACGCCATTTTGTTTGTCTATGGACCTGCTAGGGCTGATGCCTGTTAGGGCCATGGGCAAGCCTGAAAATGTCACCGAAGCAAAGGGCATCTGAAGAAACACGGACGGGTTTTAGACCAATAAAAGTTTTTTTTTATTAACCCTTACCGTCTACGTCTAATATATCCGACAAACACTTTCGCGCTTATTCCGCCAGAGTCGCACATCCAAATATTCCATCTCGTCAGCTCTTCTGTCACCTATGGGGATAGAAGAACTAAACGAGATGAAGTACCCAGTCGCTAACAATCACAAACAACAACAACAGTCGCAAAGGTTGACTGATAGAGAATGCCTTGTGGCATTAAATCCGCCTATGTACCACCATTATAAACATGAAGTTTAAATCTATATAATATATAAAAGGAGAAACTGACTGACTGACATATCAACGCACAGCCGAAACTACTGGGAGCGTGAAATGATGAGGATTTCCGAAAATTAACCCCCTAAGGGGATCAAATAGGGGTCCAAAGTTTGTATGGATAAACCTACTTTCACGCGGGCGAAGTCACTGGCAAAAACTAGTAAATAAATAAACACACGAGATTCAAAGATTCAAAAGCATTTATTTCAAATAAACCATTTACAGGCACTTTTGAAATGTCAAGAAGTGAGTTAGTCAGAAAAAAAAAATGATGCTAATTGCATGACCCTGGCAAATATGACGCGGAAACACTCGTCGGACTTATCCGACGACGTAAGCCGTTAAAGGGTTAAGAACATTGTTTTTGTCCTAATAAAATATTAGATATTATTATCGTCTAATGATACTTGTACAAAAAAGAAGTTTATGATTAACAATAAATACGTTTTTTGAAGTAGTTTTACTTGTTTTATTTTTACCCTGATTAAAGAAATACTGACGTAAAATGAACGTTGAAGTCCTGTGTTGACGATTTCTATCTATTTTTCTAATATATATTACACTAAATAAGAAAGAAAGAAAGAAAGAAAAACATTTTATTTGGCGGAACAAGGCGCAAATTTAGAACTAAACAAATTAAAAGTATATTAAGTGAAAGAAATATGCGCCACATTCGCGCAAAACGGCCAAGACATTTTATTTTTTCATTTTAGGGTTCCGTGCCTCAAAAGGAAAAAACGGTTCCCATACAGGATCACTATATTGTCACTATATTGAGGTATCGAGTTGAAATTAAAGCAATATACTCAGGTTTGCGGACCCTTAAAGCTGTGAAAAAATAAGATACGACCGTTTATGTCGCACAAAACGTATATTTCGACACTCTCAAGGGAATCAAAGTTCATAGAGTACTTCCCGTTTGCCTAGAATCCTGAAGTCAGGCATAAAGCAAGGTCTTATCGCACAGGTATAGGAATAAATCTGATAACTGTACGCCACGGGGTCCCCAAGCTTGGGGCTCCAAAACCTGACAAGTAAGCCTCTTATTGAACTAGCAAACAACATTTCTTCCACCATCGAAATCGACTCGTTTTATTGAGTAAAAGTCAGACATTCCCTTTCGCCCCACCCAGTGCAGGAGAAATTATTAATTGTTTGATTTCAAATAAAGGGGCCCCAGTTTTTTTTACCCCAGGGTTCACCCAGATACGGCGCTGTGATGAATCGTTAAAAATGCGGGCACGCAGTTATCGACCGTCCGGTAACCGTCCGGACTGAGCCAAAGTCTTCGACGGCGCGTAGTGTTCCACGCGCTCCTCTAGGGTCGAAGCCTACTGGGGCCAAGGGTCTGTTCTGAAAGGAAGACTCGACCCTGGTACGAAAGACAACGAAGGAACAGGAGTGGGTTTTTAGTCAGTAAAAGTCTGACACTATCTCCCGCTCCGCCCAAGGGCGGGGGATGTCATTAGATGATTTTACCACTTAAAAAAAAGTGTATTCGCGAAAAATTCGCAAGTAAGTATAAAAACATTTGACGTTTTAAAGATACTATAACTTGAAATCTATAATTAAAATTACAAAGGAAAACAGAAAAGCTGTGTAAAAAATTGTACAAGGCATAATTATTTCTTCTTCCTGTAAAGCAATCTTCATAGCAACTTTATCGTATTTATCTAAGCTAATAATTTAAAGAGGAACCATTTTATTTCTAAACTGGCTGACCCGGCGAACTTCATACCGCCTAACAGTCAATGAATGTATTGATTACCTTTTGACTAAAGCTATTGACTGAATTATAGTATCTTAGCCGTGTGCAGCGCCCCTTAGTGAACTCCACTGCGGGTGACGTAAACTACGACAAACTTATTATTTGCGGTTGGTACAGTAACCGGTTCTAGGGATCGAACCGCAATTTTTTTATTTTTATTGTATATACTTTTCCAGGATAAAAAGTACCCAGTGTGGTGCCCAGGATATTAAAGAATAATTATACCAAGTTTCATCGTAATCGAACCGGTAGTTTTTGAGTGATGCCTGAACAAACGACAGACAGGCAAAAAAATTTTTAATCACATTTTTGGGTTCGGTGTCGGTCTAGTAACACCCCCTGCCATTTATTTTTTTGATATTTTCAATGTACAGAATTTTCACTTCTACAGATTTATTATAAGTATAGATTTTTGTTTATAGCGAACAAACTTAAAAAATCCTTGACCGATTTTAAAAATTCTTTCACCACCAAAATTCTAATTTATCACTAAGTGACATAGGCTATATTTTATATATTCACGCGGGTGAAACCGCTAGCAGAAGTTAGCCAACTAGAAGATAATTATAATACTCACGGTCGCTAATCGGATGGTCGAAGGCTGCGTGAACGAGCGCACGAAACCGTCCCGTGGTCCTCAGCGCGCGCACGCACCACTCACAGATCATGCAGTCCGATGGAGTTACCTGGTGATGAGAAAAACAATAACATACAGGGTGTCTTTTACATCGACGCACAAACGAATACCATAGATCCAGTACATGATTCTGGAACCCCCAGAGGTGGAATGTTTCGTCGGATTTTTCTTATTTTGAAATCTTTACGTTTTTTGATTTAAATTGTATAAAATCGTTATTCGTCGCTGCTGCAAATCGCCTTTACAAGGAGATAGAGGTGACCCGCCTTAACGGGGCAGATTTCCACCGTATGCTCCACCGTGTTCTCCGAGCGATCCACACAAAGACCCGGCCGTTTCTACTCGCCGAATTCGGCACAGGAACTTCCCGAAACAACCGTGTTTGGTGAGGATCTGCGTCAGGCGGAAAGTGAGGACGCCGTGGCGCTTCTGTAGCCACTAGAGGGGTCTTACCGCCGCGACAGTGGCGTGCCTAAAGACATCCGCAACTAGAACATGCATAGGCCTATGCCCGACTAAATTTCGATTACGGCAGCCAATATCAACTGAGATTAGCTAAGTATGCAGGACAGGGGCGCCGACTCCGTGAATGCTCGGAGGCTCGAGCACCCATGAGAAATCAACAGTGGGTGCCGAGTACCCCTGAGAATAGACATCAAGAAACAGATCAGTAATCGCCTTTTAGGTTACGTATAAATTACAATATTTCTTGATACTAAAAACTAGTTTCATTTTTAAATAATGGTTTATTTTTGTCAAACATATCGATGCTTCCGGCAACAAATGTCGTAAATGCCATTTTGGCGAAAATGAGTTAAGAATGCAGCCCTACTTAATTTTTGGCGCTGCGTCTATCTAAAAATGTGAAAAAAATATTCGCCTAAAAAAAATACTTTTACACCCAAAATTTTTACTAGTATAATCAAGATTTTTTAGAAAAGAGGGTATGTATAACTCATATTGCTTAGAACCGAATAACCGTGCAGGTCGTATAAGACAACGTACAAACAGCTATCGGTCGTAAAAACATGAATACATAATTAATTGTAATTACACCCCACAATCATTTTTAAAACGTAAGCTCTGCTGAGAAACAATTGTCGTAACTCGGTCGTCACTTGGTCTTGGAGAATTGGTTTGAAAATTGAATTATGTAGGTAAAGCAGTTGACTCCAAAACAGCTATATACGGATAAACTACCAATTACCGCAGCTAAATACAAAGATCTGCAACGATTGTGTGATCAGGGGACAATACACAAACGGTTTCATGCCGAATACAAACAGCTTCCTTGTCAGTCTCATAATGTCATTGATACTCTTCCTGAGACTGACGAGGAAGATGAAATTTCTGATTAATTATCTTCTATCAGAAAATCAGGTCTTCAAATTTCTGGTTTATAATCTTCTATCCAATGACAGAAGATTATTAATCAGAAATTTGAAGACCTGATTTTCTATAACTCGTCGTCGTATTATGTTTTGCATCTACTTTTTTATTAACTTGTCGATAACACTTTCCCATTTTCACCAACGACACTAAAAGTTAGGTAGACCATAGTACAGAAGCTTTCCGAACAAACAAGATCTAGAAAGATGAACTACCTAAATTTTTAAGGGCGTTGGTGAAAATGGGCATTGTTTATTAAAATTATTAGAGCAGTAAGCTTGGTAGAATGTTTACTTATATTTTTTTGTAATTCATTATCAATACGTTTTAAAAACATGTCGTGATTATAAAATCTTCTTGAAATCAATGAAACAAAATGATTACTTAACATTTTGAATTATGTCTGGCTGGTTAGGTACGCCGTTGGAGGTAGAACACTATAGGCATCTTGTAACAAACGCTTGATTAAATTATACGGGACGATGCCTGTAATATACTTACTTAAGTGTATTTTTATACCTTTAGGACCTGCCAGGTCCTAAAGGTATAAAAATTTCGAGCCGCGACACAAACAATGATGATGAATGATGATTGATGTACAAGATCCACTAATGGAAATTTAAGTGATTGGTTTAGACATTTTTTTACTTTGAATTTGTATTAGTGCCTTGCTTAACCATTATTTTAATTAAACGATGACGGTCAATGAATAAAAAACCTTTTTTAATTATGTCAATTTGTGTTTTATTTTATTGTTTTTATTACAAGTAATGAAAACTCAACTTACAGTCTTAAATTCATTGATTTGCTTCAGATATTTCCACGTTTGTTACATACCATCGCATCAGATCGAGGTGTTTACACTCATTTTTATTTCAGTATATGGTTTTTAAAACCAAACCCAGAACTATTGTATTTAAAAACTGGTGCATACTTCTAACTTCCGTTAGACAAATCGTTCTCCATTGATTTGTTAGTGGTCGTAAATACCAACTTCTTGAATTTTCTGGGGTGTATGTCCAAGCTAACTTTTAAAATAAGGCTTTGACATAAATAGCAATAATATATTATGAAACACCATCGTATTTTACGTATTTCTTGTATAGAACACAATTTTACAACTTTTAAAGTTAAAAAGATATAAGCCAAAAACGAAATTATTTTTTGTTTTTCGTTGATTACCAAAAGTGCTATTTTGGTGTTTACGACCTTTGTTGTCGGAAGCATCGATATTTAGTACGCAGTATGTAAGTAGGACATTTATTTATTTGCCGGTCGATCAGTGTGCATTTCTCTTCTCACACTTCGCCACTTTTTCGAGTCATCAAATGAGCATGAGCACACATGAGGTTTTCTAAAAGCTAGCGCCCTTGACGCAGGAGATATTATTGTACGCAAACACAGGCGTACTCTCTGTTCCTATTTACTCTCATAGTCCGATGGTATGGCAATCCAAAACTACAAGAGAGAGATTAGGCTCAGGACCAGGCTTTACGTGTTGTCCGAGGCATGTTGGTGTCACACCACCAATTTCAAAACTCCGGGCTGCTACAGAGTAATACCTAATGAAAAAACCTAATAGCACTTTTTGCTCGACCCGGGCCCCATGCTCAGCAGTCGCGCATATGACCACGAGACCAACGGGACATGCATAGACCTCCCCACAAGCGTCGCTACAGTTATCAGTCCTGTGCTTCTCGCATAGTATACATAGCATAGTCGGCCTTATAATGTTCCCACTCAGGCCTCGTCTCTAGGAGAGGGAATGGGCCGCAATCCATCACGCGGGCCCAGTGCGGGTTGGTGGATGTCACATGCCGATTTCCTCACGATGTTTTCCTTCACCGTTTTGAGAGCAGTGGTGATGAAATAAATTACACAAAGTAATGCGCCTGGCTGGGTTTGATCCCTCAACCTACAACTCGTAAGTCGGGGTCGTTACCACTCGGCCACCACTACTCTACTCTGCTCTGTTGCTTCTCGCATCCAGTGAAAATCGATGAAAATCGGTTGCCAGAAGCAAATAGCAAATGACGGGCCCCGGTCTTTCGGAGATCCCTTCGCTTTTTTAGAATTTTACCTTTAAATCTTTGTTCGCACTGGTTACGCAAAAAAACCCCATCATCTAGCATTTTCCAACTGTACTTACTTTATGTGGGTATCGTTTAAATAAAGTAATTTTGTTAAAGTATTTGAATGTTAAGGGGTGACCAGACGGTTGCAAACCAACGTCGCAACCAAGGTGACCTTGCTAGTTTCAATCCGTGTAGACAGGACTTGTAATCCATGACCTTCAACGCCCTTGGTTGGGAGGCGCGTTTTCCCAACCACCAAACGTGTTAGCGCGTGGTTTACAGCTATATAGCCGTAACAAAAACCAAACACATAAACGTCTGGTCATGCAACTGTCTGGTCACGCCTTTACGGTAAATTACGTCTGCTAAATCATTTTATACAAAACATTTTATTTTATCTATCTCAATTTAACAAGGTCTTAACAGCCCTTGGCCGAATTTGCTACAGGGCCCGCGTTAGCTTAATCCGCCACTGATTACCAACAAATACCAGGTGTCACTGCTCACCTTCACTCCAAAACAGTCGTTAAGAAGGTGGTCATATCGTTCCTCGACTCCCTCCCACACGTAGGTGTCCCCGAAGTATCTTAAATTGTTGTCTCCCCCACATAGTCGGCAACAGCGTCCTGGTACCCCATCGCCGTCGCCGGACGCATTCGCGTGGGTTGGGTGTGGATCCTGGGTTAAATGGTGAATGGTACAGTAATCTACACTAATATTATGAAGAGATAAAGTTTGTTTTTTTGTTTGTAGGAGGTAATCTCTGAAAATAGTGGTCATATTCGAGCACAGGCGCAGGGTAGCCAGCCTATCGGTATTTTACAGGTTGCATTTTGGAGAGTGTGCGCGGGAATTGCATGACTTGATTCCGCCATCTCCTTTCTACCATCGGACAACCCGACGTACGGCGAGTATCCACCCTTACGTTGTTGAAACACCAACGGTCCGAACTAAGCGATTTGCTTCGTCGTTTATACCGCGTACATCGAGGGACTGGAACAATTTGCCTGCTGCGGTCTTCCCGTCCAACTATAATTTAGGTGCCTTCAAGGCTAGAGTGAATAGGCTCTTAATAAACTAGTGCGCCTCACCATCAATGATTGCATCACTGCTTACCATCAGGTGGGATCGCAGTCAAGCACTGGTTTATACCAAATAATAAAAAAAAAATGTTGCCAAAAGTTTTTCACCGATAGAAAGCCTGAGATTATTCCTGAGAAGCTGCGTTATTCCTGAGTGACATAGACTATATTTTATGTACGCGCGCGAACTTTTGGACAAGCCTTATATTTTCCTAACTATTTTTTTTTTGTGGTGGGATATCATCTAATGACTTCTCTAGCTCTAGAATGGAGCTCAAGGGCGTGTCAGACTTATTAAAACCACAAGTATATGTTCCTTCAGATGCCTTTTGCGTTTTAGAACCACGAGTATCCTTTATATACGTTTTCCCATGGCCCTAGCAGGCATTGGCCCTATTGGGCCCCTACGGTTTGCTGACATCTCTATAAGGCGCATGGCGCGAGTGGAACACTACGCGCCGTTGACGACACGGGCAGGGGGGTGAAACTCCCGAAGAAACTTCAGACACAAAATTTGCTAAGAAACTAGCGTCATCTTACGCCTAGAGTCAACTTAGTTTTGGAAGTAATGCATTTATTATGCCAATAGATGGCAGCAGCTAAGATATATTTATCCATATTAGTATAATCAAAAGTAATAAAAATATATGATTTTATCTAAAAATTGTAAAACATTTAATATATTTAGGCACCTAAATCACTAAATTGTACGAAATTACAATTTTAGTGCATCATAGACCATAGACCCTACACACGCACATCTCGCTTGTTTGTGAATAGTAGGTAAAACACTTTTTCAAAACTGCTGTTCTAACTACTACAAACTGCTGTGTAAATCTGCTTGGTAATGTGGCATGTGATATTGATGCTTTATTAACGACGATGAACAATTATAAAATTAGTGATTCGTGGATTTATAATGAATCAAGAATATATGTAAGTGGGTATGTAATTAAAAAAATGAAATCGAAGATATTCAAAAATTGTGATACTTGTGCACGTGATTTATGTAGACCTGAAGCTGATTTGCAATCTTTTAATTATGAAGTTGATTATACGAAAAAAACATTATTCCACCCTAATGAAAATTGTAATTATTTGATGAATGATGTTTATCACATAATCATTACATGTCTATGTGATTGTCCAGAATCAATTTTATTAAATAAAAAAATCAAATATTTGCTTAATTGTGCTTGCGATTATAATATAATTACTTGTGTTCAACATAAGGAGAAATTGATTGAATGTATTCGAAAAAAAAATCGAATAAAAAAAAAAAAATCGAAAAAAAAAAAAAAAAAAAAAAAAAAAAAAAAAATCGAAAATCGAATTTTAAATGGAAAGATATCCCGATTCGATAAGAATGAGCATATAAAACGGCAGGCGTACGAATATTGTAAAAAAAAATCACAAATAAACAAAATTAAATCATCTTCACCGTGTTTTAATTTTAACCACCCTCTAAAATCTAATCTTTAGATTATAGAAGTACTAAATTGATTGAAATAAATATTCTAATCAACAAAAATATTAAAGTTTTTATTTTAGAATATTTATTTTAATCAATCTAGTACTTCTATAATCTTTAAAATAATAATTAGAAAATATATCAAGATGTCAGGTAGACGCCACCTATCGGATTTTTTCAGTATGAATCTACTGTTACGCTACCTGGCGACCGAGGGCAAAAACTCAATTTTCGAATCATAGAGTGGCGTATCTATCTCAGTATATAAATGTATAATCTATGGACACGGGCTCGGTCCTCAGGACGAGCGGACGCCACGACTTATTGGAGTTGACTTTCAAATTAACCGGATTAAGGCGTGTTCCGATGACTTCATATCGAAATATGAATTCAGGTAACACGATTCTCCTGTGTGTAGACATAGCTTTATTACATCCTTATTTATGTCTCTAGGCAACGTGTCTTGTAATTGTTATTTCATTTGTCAAATATAATAAATATTCTTCTACTTTCAATTTACTCTTTCTTTCTAAACGTATTTTTTTTTCCGTTTTAATGTCTGTTCTGAGGCATGGAGGAGTATAGCATAGTCGGTCTTATAATGTTCCCACTGTTAGGACTCAGGTCTCCTCTCTAAGAGATGGAATGGGCCGTAATCCACCACGCGGGCCCAGTGCGGGTTGGTGGATGTCACATGTCTTCGAAGTTTTGGTTCTAGGACATGCCGGTTTCCTCACGATGTTTTTCTTTTATTGTTTTGAGAGCAGTGGCGATGAAATAAATTACACAAAGTAATGCGCCTGGCTGGGTTTGTTCCCGCAACCTACAACTTGTAAGTCAAGGCCGTTACTACTCGGCCACCACTGCTCTCGCTCGGCCAACACTGCTCTCGCTCGGCCAACACTGCTCTCTTGGAGGAGTATGTTCTGCATGATCACCCATCTACAGACGGACCTCGGCCAGCGTTGCTTAACTTGGAAGCTTAAACCTTGTGGTTATTACTACTGAACTATTAGCTCCTCTCAATCGCTTAAATTAATCGGAAAGAAAGTTTATACGAATAAATGGGAAAGTGATACTTACGTCAGAAAACAATTCATGCAACTTCTGAGATGTGTACAAGACATTCATTTTCGGCTTTCGTCTAGGACAACGTGTAAGGAAAAAACTTGTGATATAGTATTTGAAACAAACACATAATTTAGCCAACTTAACTGAAATTTAAGCACTACTTTATAAAAGAAAACACGTAAAATAATTCGCCAACCATCGTTCAGCAATTTATTTCAAAAAATGGCTCTATTTTTAAAAAGTTATGTGACACGATCTCTAAAATCAAATGTTGCAAACTTTAAAATAGTTATATCATAGTTGTAAAGGCTCGGTTGCACACAGAAAATTGCTTGTTCAAATTGCAAAAGTATGCACTACAATGGGTATCTAATAGCCAACGCAACAACATCGAGTTACTTAGATAGAGGTCAGATAGACAGTCATTCTTTATAAAATCCAGGTTTGTATTCCGATGCGCTGCCTTCTGGTAGATAAAAAGCTGTCCTCAAAATTGATGTGAAAAGGCAATTAGAAAGAAGCAGTAAGAGAAGGAGGATAGATGATGACCCTTGCTGGTGTAAATCAGGTTTTTTGGCAAGTTCTTACTTTGAATCTTCGAACAAGATTGGCCTTGTAAAGTGTAAGCTTGACATCGCAATTTCGCAGGACTGGAACGTTTTGTGCTTGTGACATTTGTCATGTCAGAATGTTTGTGTCAATTGCCTGTCAAGTTTGTATTTGTAAGCAACGCGAGCTGGTTACAGAATTGTTACTATTTGTTACAGTTAAATAACAACGTTTTACTTTCTAAATAACTTTTAAGAAACAGTGTTTACCTGCAAAAATAAATATTTTATAAGCTATCAAAATATTATGACCAATCACCACCGAAAAATAAGTTAAAAAAAAAAACTAGAAAAGATATCAACACAGTAACCTCGCAAAAACCATAAAAAATGGGTGGGAAAGCGGAAAAAGGTACCCCAAAGTATATCGCGAACAAGATAAAGGCTAAAGGCTTGCAGAAACTGCGGTGGTATTGTCAGATGTGTGAAAAACAGTGTCGAGATGAGAACGGTTTCAAATGCCATACGATGTCAGAGTCCCATCAGAGACAGCTGCTACTTTTTGCTGATAATGCCACCAAGTACATCGACGATTTCTCCAAGAACTTCGCTGATGGATATTTGGAACTCCTCTCTCGCCAATTTGGTACTAAAAGAGTGAATGCCAACAAGGTATATCAGGAGTATATTTCACATAGGTGAGTTGCTATTTTACGTTATCTTATAGTCTCATTAAATCCTCTATAACGTCGTCAGGGGAAAAAATGCTCAGTAATACCACATTAACCTTTCGAATACCTTACGGTATTTATTAGAGACAAAATAGTAAGACAATGAGAGAGTGAATGCCGGCGTTCACTTGGGGTTTAATAAATTAAATGGCAATGCTGATTCTTTAGTTGAAGTAATGACTAGCTCCCTGAGCAAACTCACAATTCAAATGTTTTATTTCATATAGGCCTAAATGAGCACTTATAAAACGTCAGAAGCTAGTGCACGGTTTCAAATTGGTTGTTTCCTATGGAGAAGAACCGGCAAGAAACTCCATGGTTACTCTTTTAATTAATTAAACCCGAGCGAACACTGGCGTGCCGTTCGCTTGCTCATTGTCTTTCTATTGTGTCTGCAATTACGCTACTCAAAAGGTTAAAAAAAAATTGTTGTTCTTTTTATTTGATTTGATTCACCCTTTTTAAGGCATACTGCCAGAGTTTCTACACGGGAAGCCTGTGGGTCACGTATGCCAAAAGAGCGATGGACGCGCTGCGCGTCCAGTATAATAATATTTTTAGGATGCTGTTGCGAAGGCCTCGCTTTTGTAGTGCTTCAGAGATGTTTGTGCAGAATCGAACCGATGGTTTTCATGAGGTGATTCGCAAAAAAACTGCATCTCTATTAAGCAGAGTACGAGGAACTAGCAACAGCATCCTCAAAATAATAGGGGAGGATATTACCTCTCCAGTTTTTAAGAAAATGATAAGGACAGTGATCAATAAATAAAAATCACCAATATTGTGTCACTTTACTAACAATAGTCTTAAGTCATTATTGTAATTACTTAACACTTTGGATCTTAGTTATCTGAAATAAAGAATTATTATTATTATTTATATTAGAAGATATTATGTAAGGACAAGGTAGATCAATATTGTACTCAAAAGTACAATATATATATATTTTTGATAAACAATATCGCAAAAGCCATAAAATAGCATCATATTACTCTATTTTATCATAATAATTAATTTGACTTAAAATATTTACAAACTCCATATTTCGCACTACGCTAATTACTACTCGTATCTCAAGTGCTAGTTGGTCTGCACTCATGATCTGGCATCTCAAGTAGCAGATTGTTGTAAACTTAAGTGTTAAGTTTCAATTATTAATTGCTGAAGACGTAAACCTAAGCCGAAACTTTAGCTTGAGCATGTGAATCTCGTTTATTAATATGTCCAGGACCTAAGCTTGACATCAAGCTCGAGATCTTGGGCTAATGTTTATATCTATCTATTGTGGTCTGGTTTCCGCACTTAGTCCTTGGCGGACCATTGTGCGTGAGCCATGGCGGCCTTCACTACAACCAGCCCACCTCACTCCAGAAACAGATGAATCTTTTCAGTTTGCTCAGGGCATCTATGAGTGAATTCGGTGCTCCTAAGGTTCAACTCCTAAGGCGCAACAGTTTCCTCTGACTCCATACATCCTCTACACAGAGGACTATCCGTGATATTCACTATGAAGAAGTGTTTGTTCAGTGAGCAGTGTTCACTGATGGTCCCAGCCACCAGACGCAGGTTATCTCTGTCCAAACGCAAAAGGTTGCTGGTTAGGGTTATATTTAAGTATGGCATGGCTTCTTTAGCCTGCCTGCAAACCGGTGCCAGGGGCCACCACCTTCCCATTTGTGCGTTAGTATGCTCTTATCTTATCTTATCTTATAGTGGGGCTGGCCTTAAACCAGAGCACTTCGACTCTTCTGGATCTTTTGTGCTAATCCCCCTACCTTCTACTCAACCCCCAGCCCTCCGTGCACCTTCGTCATGAGTCCCAGTATGGCCTTGATGGGGCTGAGCCTATAGTCCTCTGGTCTTGGAAATGGTTGGCCCAGATACCCTAGTCTTTTGGAGCCTAGTACTGCACAGTCGCACAGCAAGTGTAACATAGTCTCCTCTGCATCTCCACAGATCCTGCAAGTCGGATCGCTTGCTAGTCCCATGTTGTGGAGCTGTTTGTTGGTGGCATAGTGCCAAGTGAAGACGAGAGAAGTTAGTATGCTCACATAGCCAAACACTATGGACGTTTATTAATACGGGCCAAAGTAGCGTCACACAAGAAACAGAGCAACCTTTGCCAATGTTGTGTAAAGGAATGAAACCGAACGATGAAATAAATAGATAAACATAGGCTAATACTGTCTGAATATCGATTCTGTGGCGCATTAGGCGCTTAATTCTTTAACTGCCATAATCCAACAAGTGATTTCGTGTCCTATTCGCCAGGGTGTGACTGGGTACTCCATCTGGTTTAGCTCTTCAATCCCCATAGGTGACAGAAGAACTGACGAGAAGGAGTATTTGGTCGTGGGTGTGAGACCGTGGCTGGCGTGGTTTGTCAGTTATTTCCCACATAGGTAGTTAGTTAAAAGGTTAAATAGATAAATTATGTTTTTTTATGTACTAGTATGTTAATCTATATGTAAATATAAAAGTGAAATACCACTCACTGATTAATCACGAAATCTCAGAAACTATAACACCTACAAACTTAAAATTTGGCAGGTAGGTTCCTTATAGGGTGTAGACATCCGCTAAGAATTGCTGATTTTACAAAACTCCACCCCCAAGGGGTTAAAACCGGGGTTGCAAGTTTGTATGAAGAAATCTACTTTCACGTTGGTGAAACCGCTGGCAGGAGCTAGTTTAATTATACATAATTATGTTGATTAATGTAAATGCACAATTTTATTAACCACTAGCTTTTGCCTGCGGTTTCACTCCCGTCAACTGACTACTCTACCCTAATCTACCCTAATCTACCCTAATCTACCCTACTCTACCCTCGTCTATTCGATTTTTTCTCGCCGTAAAAACCATCCTTGAACTTCAACGAACATTTTAAAAAATGAATTGGCCAAATTGGTCCAGGCGTTGTTGAGTTGCGCATAACTCAACAACGCCTGGACCAATTTGGCCAATTCTTTTTTTAAAATGTTAAGGTTAAGGCCAATTATTACCAACACATTTTGCGATTCATTTTTATATTACAGATAAATAAATTTAAAAAATACATAACATCTTTCAGGGACCATGTTCACATGAACTCAACGCAATGGGAGACCCTCACGGAGTTTGTGAAATGGCTCGGTCGTGAAGGAAAGTGTGTGGTGGATGAGACGGAGAAGGGATGGTTTGTAGCGTACATCGATAGGAACCCTGAAGCGATAGCCGCGTTGGAGGCTAAAACTAAGAAGGAAAAGATGGATAAAGATGATCAGGTAAAACTAAACCTTAAGGTGTACTGTACACAAACGTGTAGCTTCATAGTCGCGTTATTATACGCTTGGTGTACGCCTGCGTGAAGCTTCCATACTAAACTATGGCTTACTGACCACGGAGGCTTAGCTTTATAGTCGCGTATTCGTTATTATACGCTTGGTGTACGCCTGCGTGAAGCTTACATACTAAACTATGGCCTACTGACCACAGAGGCTTAGCTTCATAGTCGCGTATTCGTCACTATACGCTTGGTGTACGCCTGCGTGAAGCTTCCATACAAAACTATGGCCTACTGTACACGGACGCGTAGCTTCATAGTCGCGTATTCGTTATTATACGCTTGGTGTACGCCTGCGTGAAGCTTACATACTAAACTATGGCCTACTGACCACAGAGGCTTAGCTTCATAGTCGCGTATTCGTCACTATACGCTTGGTGTACGCCTGCGTGAAGCTTCCATACAAAACTATGGCCTACTGACCACGGAAGCTTAGCTTTATAGTCGCGTATTCGTTATTATACGCTTGGTGTACGCATATGTGGCATGACACTGCCGCTTCGTCGACACAGTTTCATAGTTTTGTATGGAAGCTTCACGCAGGCGTATAATGACGAATACGCGACTATGAAGCTTCGCGTCCATGCATAGTGTTCCACGCGCGCCTCAAGGAGATGTCAGCAAGCCCAGCAGAGTCAAAACATACTGGAGCCATGGGTTGTGTGAAAGTAATCCCCAAACGAAGGCAAAGAAGGAACAGGAGTGGATTTTAGTAAATAAAAGTCTGACACGCCCTTTCGCTCCGCCCAAGAACGAGAGAAATCATTGGATGACGTCTTCCTTTTTCCTACATCTCACAGAGATGAGATTCTTAACACAGAATTTGGATTTTACAGGAGAGAATGCTAGAATTCATTCAGAAACAAGTGGAACGCGGTAAGAAACAAACTTCCGAAGAGGGTCCGTCGTACTCCGAGTTCAAAAGAGAGAGCAGCCAGGAGAAAGTGGTCCTCAGCTTGAAGAGGAAGGCAGAAGGTGAGAACGCGTTTTATTATAAACCACTAATTTTTAGGGTTCCGTACCTCAAAAGGAAAGAAACGGAACCCTTATAGGATCACTTTGCTGTCAAGACCTTTTATCTCGAGAACGCGTGGAGGTATCGAGTTGAAATTAAAACCATATACTCAAGTTTACTGTCTCTTAAAGCTGTGAAAAAAGTCAGTTGTAGTATGAGTTAACGAAAAAAAAAAGATACGGCCGTTTATGTCTCTAAAAACGTATATTTCGACACTCTCGAGGAAATCAAAATTCATAGGGTCTTATCTTATCTTATCTTGTTGTGGTGCTGGCCTTAAACCAGAGCACTTCGACCCTTCTGGATCTTTTGTGCTAATCCCCCTCCCTTCTACTCAAACCCCAGCCCTCCGTGCACCTTCGTCATGAGTCCCAGTATGGCCTTGATGGGGCTGAGCCTATAGTCCTCTGGTCTCGGAAATGGTTGGCCCAGATACTCTAGTCTTTTGGAGCCTAGTGCTGCACAGTCGCACAGTAAGTGTAGCATATTCTCCTCTGCCCCTCCACAGATCCTGCAAGTCGGGTCGCTTGCTAGTCCCATGTTGTAGAGCTGTTTGTTGGTGGCATAATGCCCCGTGAAGACTCCTGTGATTGTTCGGAGCTGTGATCTGCTGTACCACCATAATTTTTGGGTCCAGGCCTTATCTATGTCATTAAGAAATAGCTTTGCATCCTTCTGGGCTGTTGTGTTGCGCCAGTGTGTGACTGTGTGCTGTGTATTTCTAACGCAGCCCTTTTCAATGCTTGGTTGATGACCCTTGGTGAGAGTCCTATGAAGGGTTCCGGTCCGTGTAGGGGTGTCTCGGATCCTTTTCTTGCTAGAGTGTCGGCTCTTTCATTGCTTTCTACTCCTGTGTGACCTGGCAAATTCATAGGGTACTTCCCGTTGACCCAGAAACCTAAAATTTTGCATAAAGCAAAGTCTTAAATAGCACAAGTATAGGAATAAATCTGAAAACTGTAAATTTGTTGTTACGTCACAATTTTTTTTTGCGTATCGGAAAATTTTCCGAGCCTCAATTCCGGAATTGAACTATTTACATAGGTAAGTTTGTACGGAACCCTCAGGGCGCGAGTCCGACTCGCACTTGCCCAGTTCTTTTATTTATTTTTGGTTATTTTATGTAAAAACGTTACGTAATAATAATACCCCTATACACGCGAGGTGATTACATGCTGTACAATGATCTATATTAAATGCACAATATATTTAAGGTACTCAATTGGAAAAGGATTAATGCTGTATTGCTTAAAATTGCTTCGTAAATAATCCATTATTTCTCGTAAAAAGTTAAGGATAAAAATGATGACATAGGCCTATATTTTCTATTTTTCACGCGGGCAAAACCACTGGCAAAAGCTAGTAACTTACATTTTGATTAAACAGCACACACTGGCGCAAAACAACAGGCCATAAGCATGCAAAGCTATTTTGTAATGACATACATAAGGCCTGGACCCAAAAACTATGGAGATACAACAGATCACAGCTCCGAACAATCACAGGAGTCTTCACGGGGCACCATGCCACCAACAAACAGCTCCACAACATGGGACTAGCAAGCGATCCGACTTGCAGGATCTGTGGAGATGCAGAGGAGACTATGTTACACTTGCTGTGCGACTGTGCAGCACTAGGCTCCAAAAGACTAGGGTATCTGGGCCAACCATTTCCAAGACCAGAGGACTACAGGCTCAGCCCCATCAAGGCCATACTTAGACTCATGAAGGAGGTGCACGAAGGGCTAGGGGTTTAGTAGACAAGAGGGGCATAGCAAGGGGGTTGAAATGCTCTGGCCCAGGGTCCAGCCCCACGATAACATAAGATATATTTTAATTCAAAATTACAGAAAAGAAACCAGACACGTTGCCAGCGTCTGCTCTTAAATTGAAGCTGAAAGAAGAGTCTAGTAAAAAGCAGAAGATCACAACAGAAGATAGCAAGAGTAAGCAGTCGGCTTTGGATGAAATTATGAAGATGCAAGAAAGAGCCAAGGAAAAGGCAAACAGGTGAGAGTTTTGTCAAAAGTCATATCTAAGCCAGGGGGCCGTTCAAGATAGGCCTGTCGGTCTAGTAGTTAGTGGCCCTGACTGCTATACCGGAGGTCGTGTGTCCGATTCCCACCCAGGACAAATGTTTGTGTGATGAGCACGATCATTTGTTCTGTGTCTGGGTGTAATTTATTTATAATATGTATGTAATTAGAAATATGTAAGTATGTTTATCAGTTTTCTAGTACTCATATAACAAGCTCTGCTTAACTTAGAATTAGATGGCGTTGTGTGAAAGTTGTGGATTAAAAAAATAAAAAATAATTTACAATTATAGATGATTGTCGCAATAAATACGCTCAAACCTTAAAAAAAAACCCCGGCAAGTACGAGTCGGACTCGCGCACTGAGGGTTCCGTACAAACTAACCTATGAAAGAATTCAAACAGTTCAATTCCCGAATTGAGTTACGATGATTTTTCCGAATCGCAAAAAAAGTTAGTTTTTGTGACGTAACTACAAATTTACATATTTCAGATTTTTTCCTATACCCTTATTCCTTACCCTATACTTGTGCTAGACTCTAGCCAACGAAAGATGGCACAACAAAAAGGAGGCCGTATAAAAAAAAAGCTGTTCACCCTAGCTGTTCGCGCCTCTCAAACGGAGTTGATACTTTTGATTATTTATACATACATCCATGATGTATGTTTATTTAATAATTAAACATGTGCTATTTATTTAGCTGCGATATTCAACGCCGCCAAAACACAAGCTTGTCCGTTCACTGCCAAAAGGAGCCCGTTCACCTTGGCTCCTGCTTTTTTGAATGTACCTTTGGAGTGCATCGACCGCCTTCAGCTCTTGAGAGTTAAAATTTCCTTAAACCTAAACTTTGGGCGCTACCGTAGCTGCTAGGAAACTCGACATTCTTGCAAAGGTTAGACGTCACTCAGTGGTGCATTAGCCATGTAGCAAAATTATGCTATCATTTCACTAACATATATTTTTTTGTGTTTTGTCAGAAAAGACTACTGGATTTGTGAAGACATCATAGTGAAGATTACCACCAAGTCTCTGGGTGACAAGTACTATAAGAAGAAAGCGATTATAGAGAAAGTTGTGGACAAGTACTGCGCACATGTTAAGCTGACCGACGATAATACCAGGCTAAAACTAGATCAGGTGAGGCACTCAGGGGCGTAGCTAGGTGCTCACACAGATGTGGGTTTTAGTCAGTTAAAGTCTGACATTCCCTCGCATTCCACCCAAAGCGCGAGAAGTTATCGGATGATTTCCACCCTTAAATAAAAAGACCCTGATCATCATAACCATCATCATTTCAGCCGAAAGACATTTGACATTTGACTGTTGGACATAGCCCTCTCCCAAGCGTCGCCACAACGACCATCTCTACATCTTGTGCATCTTCCGGTACGTGGTCGACACTCCAAAACCTTTCCCCTGAGTTTGTTTCAGTGTTTCTTCTCAGGGTAGTCAGCTAGGAAACACCAGCCTCATCTAGTTTAAAAATGACGAAAAAAAAATTGACGTGTAAAAGTTTTTTTTAAACCTATTTACAAAATAAATATCATTTATCACTTATCATTTCATCCCCATCGACCATCTGTTCTGCGAGCAATGTGCCCTGTCCTCTACCACTTTAGTTAGGCGATTCTTCGAGCTATGGCAATGGGGCGCACAAATTATCAAACCAAGAACAAGTTTTGTATCATAATCAGCCTTTTAATGTCCTTACTACTGGGGTTCAGGCCTCCTCTCTAGGAGAAGGAATGGGCCGTAATCCAGCACGCTGGCTCAGTGCGGGTTGGTGGGTATCACATGTCTTCGAATTTTTGTTCTTGGTCCTTCACAACACTTCATCTTCACGATGTTTTCCTTCACCAATCTAACGACAGGCCTTTTCGTCTAGTGGTCAGTGGCTTGCTTGCTTGCCTGACTGCTTAACGCGCGCGCGTGGAACAGTACGCGCCGTCAAAATTAATATATGTAAGTTAGGAATGAACTATTTATTAAGATGCTGTTTTTCATTACAGAATCATTTAGAGACGGTGATACCGTCGACGGGGCGGGCGGTGCGCTTCGTGAACGGCGCGTACCGCGGCGCCACCGGACAGCTGCGCAGCATCGACATCGACCGCTACTGCTGTGATGTCGAGGTAAGCAAAGCCCTGGGCCCTGTTTAATGAAGCTGACAATTCGACAAGTCCAACATATGTCGAAAAGTGACAATCCGACAAATCCGACATTAAGTCGAAAAGTGACAATCCGACAATATCGAAAAGTGACAATCCGACAATATCGAAAAGTGACAATCCGACAATATCGAAAAGTGACAATCCGAAAATATCGAAAAGTGACAGTCCGACAAATTTTCTGTTTAATAAAACTTACAGGTGTTACATAGTCATAGTCTGTGGTCTGGTCATAATGTCGGTCTGCGTCTGCGAAGAAATTCTTTTATTTTGAAATATTTATTTGTCTGTTAATTCACGATAAATACACTCCAGCGTTTGATAGTCTATTGTTGCACGTTTGTAGTTTGCACGTGTGTAGCGACATCTATGACGTCACATAAGAACTAATCCTGCATCGCGCAATCAAAGTTCTCCGCGCGTTTACAACATATAGAACAGCCCGAAATCATCTATCGGGCAGTAGTAGCCCACCAGACATAACACCCGTCTGGTCGGAGGATCCTCCCTTTTCAAAGGAGGTTTGCGGGACTTTACTCTCTGTTCCGCATACCTCCAAACGTGATATTGGCAAAATCGTGTTGTCTTTTTCGCAAATGCCATAATGAGGAGTTAAAGTTGAACTTCCAGGTAACATAATTGTCTGGTGGAAAATCCTGACATAATTATGTCGGTAATTTTTTTTTTGAGCTACAGGTGACAATTTGTCGTGAAAAATTTGACGAATCTGCTTTATCGACACTAATGTTATAAAGAGGAAAAGTTTGTTTGTTTTTAGGAGGTAATCTCTGGAAGTACTGGTCCGATGGTCGAAACATTAAAAGGCTAATTATGCTATGCTTATACTTATGCTAAGTTGACTTTTTTTTTTTCTTTTTTTTTTTTTTTTTTTTTTAAGGTGGGAAATCATCCAAATGACTTCTCGCGCTCTGGGTGGAGCGCGAGGGCGTGTCAGACTTTTACTGACTAAAACCACACCTGTATCCTTCAATTACCCTTTGCGTACTAGGACTACGGGTTGCCCTTTCGGAAATTCTCCGCGGTCCTAGCTAGCGGGCATCGGCCCCACTGGGCCCCTACGGTTTGCTGACATCTCTTTGAGGAGCGCGAGGATCACTACGCGCTGTTAACGACTGGGCTCGGTGCGGTTAATTACCGAACAGCCGGACGGCGAGCTACCCAGTGCTCGACGTCCGCAAGCCCGCGTCTGCCGTGGCTGGTAGTCGGGGTCGGAATTACGTCGGCTAGGGCGTGAGGACCTTGAAGTTGACTCTGGCTTTTTGACAATTGTCGAGTTTTATTAAACGCGTTTTTCAATGACAAATAAGGTTTCAACTACACCGACTCAGTTGCCAAAGAAGAAAAAAAAAAGTTTCAATTGTCGCTTTTTGACGTATTTGTCGAATTGTCAGCTTTATTATACGCGGTGGCGAGTTAGCACTAGTTCATCTTACCTCAAAAGGAAAAAATGGGACCCTTATAGGATCACTTTGTCTTCCGTCCGTTTGTCTGTCTGCTGCTGTCTCTTACCCTATATCTCGGGAACGCGTGGAGGTATCAAGTAGAAATTATAACCATACACTCAGGTTAGCGATCCCTTGATGCTGAGAAAAAAATCAAGTTTCAAAGTAAACGAAAAAAAAAGATACGTTCTTTTATGCCGCAAAAAACGTGTATTTGGACACTACCGTTGACTCAAAATCCTGAAATTTGATATAAAAATAAATCTGAAAACAGTAAATATGTTGTTACGTCACAAAAATAATTTATTTCTTGATTCGGAAAAATCTTCGAGACTCCATTCAGGAATTGAACTGTTTACATAGGTAAGTCCGATACGCACTGGCCTAGTTTTTTTTTAGCTGTAATTCCTCCATATCTATAAGTATATATAAAAATGAATTCCTATTTCCCTTGGTCACGCCATCACGCGTGAACGGCTGGACAGATTTCACTAATTTTTATTTTGTTGTGTTTGTTATTCTCAGGAGTACATAGTCATAGTCTGTGGTCTGGGCATAATGACGGTCTGCGTCTGCGAAGAAATTCTTTTATTTTGAAATATTTATTTGTCTGTTAATTCACGATAAATACACTCCAGCGTTTGATAGTCTATTGTTGCACGTTTGTAGTTTGCACGTGTGTAGCGACATCTATGTCGTCACATAAGAACTAATCCTGCATCGCGCAATCAAAGTTCTCCGCGCGTTTACAACATATAGAACAGCCCGAAATCATCTATCGGGCAGTAGTAGCCCACCAGACATAACACCCGTCTGGTCGGAGGATCCTCCCTTTTCAAAGGAGGTTTGCGGGACTTTACTCTCTGTTCCGCATACCTCCAAACGTGATATTGGCAAAATCGTGTTGTCTTTTTCGCAAATGCCATAATGAAGAGTTAAAGTTGAACTTACAGGTGACATAATTGTCTGGTGGAAAATCCTGACATAATTATGTCGGTTATTTTTTTTTTTGAGCGACAGGTGACAATTTGTCGTGAAAAACTTGACGGATCTGCTTTATCGACACTAATGTTATAAAGAGGAAAAGTTTGTTTGTTTTTAGGAGGTAATCTCTGGAAGTACTGGTCCGATGGTCGAAACATTAAAAGGCTGATTATGCTATGTTTATGCTAAGTTGACTCTGGCTTTTTGACAATTGTCGAGTTTTATGAATCGCGTTTTTCAATAACAAATAAGGTTTCAACTACACCGGCTCAGTTGCCAAAGAAGAAAAAAAAAAAAGTTTCAACTGTCGCTTTTTGACATATTTGTCGAATTGTCAGCTTTATTATACGCAGTGGCGAGTTAGCACTAGTTCATCTTACCTCAAAAGGAAAAAATGTTTGTCTGTCTGTCTCTTACCCTATATCTCGAGAACGCGTGGAGGTATCAAGTTGAAATTATAACCATACACTCAGGTTAGCGATCCCTTGATGCTGAGAAAAAAATCAAATTTCAAAGTTAACGAAAAAAAAAGATACGTTCTTTTATGTCGCAAAAAAACGTGTATTTGGACACTACCGTTGAATTTCAGGATTTTGATCCTGAAATTTGACATAAAGCAAGGTCTAGCACAGATATAGGAATAAATCTGAAAAAAGTAAATTTGTTTGTTACGTCACAAAAATAATTTTTTTTTTTATTCGTAAAAGTCTTCGAGACTCCATTCAGGAATTGAATTGTTTACATAGGTAAGTTTGTACGGAACTATCAGTTTTTTTTTTAACTATAATTCCTCCATATCTATATGTATATATAAAAATGAATTCCTATTTCCCTTGGTCACGCCATCACGCGGGCGGGAACGGCTGGACAAATTTCACTAATTTTTATTTTGTTGTGTTTGTTATTGTCAGGAGAAGGGTCTTATGAAAGAGAAAAATAAAAAACATGGTAGAGTTAGGTAGAGCAGAATAGAGTAGTCAGTTAACGGAAACGAAGCCGCGGGCAAAAGCTAGTCTACTAATATAATGGCATCATTATGACTTTCCAACGGTCTAGTCAAAGAACATACTTCGGTGTTGACCTCTTTACAATCAGTTTAGCATCCATAAAAAATGTTATGTCTAAAAGCATTGTTTTGTAATTGCATTACATTATTGTCTTCTATATTATCTTCCTATCAAACTTTGTATTAACTCAACTATTTATTATATATATTTTTTTATATTTTTTTTTCCGGTGGGAAAATCATCTTATGAAATCCTTCGCTCTTGGGCGGAGCGGGAGATAGTGTCAGGCTTGTAAATGGCTCATCATGATCTATTTTATCGTCTTATATTTTGTATTGTTAGCTGTAAGCCACCCAAATAAAATAAAATAAATAGTATTATTTTTCGTTTTCAGATATCAGAAGGCCCTCTAACCGGTCGTGTGGTCAAAGGTGTTCAATACGAAGACATCAGCAAGCTTGCTTCGTGACAATTCCTGTACATCAATTTGCCGACCAGGGCCTCAAGTCTGCTGTTACAATAGTAATAATCTATCACACAACGCCGTCTAGTCTCAAGCTAAGCAGAACTTGTGTTATGAGTACTAGACAACCGATAAACATACTTATATATTTCTTAATACATACATATTATAGATAAATTACACCCAGACACGGAACAAATGATCGTGCTCATCACACAAACATTTGTCCTGGGTAGGGATCGAACCCACGACCTCCGGCATAGCAGTCAGGGCCACTAACCACTAGACCATCAGGCCAGTCAAAAAAAAATAATGTCAGAATGGTCTATCATTGATTTCATAATTGTTGATTTTGACAACTTTGGTAATCAACTAATATATTGGCGTCATTATGACTTTCCAGTGGTCAAACACTGGCACTCCATTGAAAGAAGTGGCATAGAATAGTAATCTCGTACATACTGACAAATGAATATCAGACGTATGCGGTAATCTGCTAAAATTTTGACAGTTCCTTTGATCAAATCAGTCTTTTTAATAAACTCGATATTGTCATTCTACCACAACTTTATTATCGCGGGCTTGCGGACGGCGAGCAATGGGTGGCTCGCCGTTCGATCGTCCGGTAACCGTCCGGACCGAGCTCAAGTTGTTGACGGCGTGTAGTGTTCCACGCGCGCCTCAAGGAGATGTCAGCGAAACTGTAGGGGCCAAGCAGGGTCGAAGCCTACTGAGGGCACGGGTAGTGTGAAAGCGAAGCCCGGGGCCCCGGGATGAAGGCAAAGAGGGAACAGGAGTGGGTTTTTAGTCAGTAAAAGTCTGAAACTATCTCTCGCTCCACCTAAAAGCGGGATTTGTCACTAGACGATTTTCCCACCTTAAAAAAAAACCACAACTCTATTATGAGACCATTGACCGATCAATGGTCGATCATTATGAATTAGCAGATTAGGAACTTTTGGCAAAATGACAATGGAATCATGTTGGAATGACGAATTTATAAAAATAGCAGACTTGGGCCCCTAGGGCTACCACGAACTCTTAACGCCATTCATTTGACGACCCAAACTGAACTGTTAAAGTGATGGGCTATACACCACTAATTTTTAATTAGTACAAATACTTTGAGGGCCTATTAGAAAAGGTCTTGTTATTATTTAAGTAAAGACTCAATAAATAATATTCATAAACAGCAAAGTTATTAGCGTTTGTTTATATCCTAAAATGTCACTCAATTTATGGAAATATTGTACAGGCAGATTATGAATGAATGACGATCAAAATGGATAAACACAGTGCGTATTTTCTAGTAGCAATTGTTGTGAATGATTGATTAAATTATGACAAATTTTCATGGACAATTTATTTTTACATTTGGCTACACAAATATGATCTGTAACGGGTACGGATAGAGTCCCATTTCCTTTTTGTACTAATTATAAAATTTATAGGATGTGTATCTCCCTCGTTCGACTGACATTTTTTTTTTTAAGGTGGGAAATCATCCAAATGACTTCTCGCGCTCTGGGTGGAGCGCGAGGGCGTGTCAGACTTTTACTGACTAAAACCACACCTGTATCCTTCAATTACCCTTTGCGTACTAGGACTACGGGTTTCCCTTTCAGAAATTCTCCGCGGTCCTAGTTAGCGGGCATCGGCCCTGCTACGGTTTGCTGACATCTCTTTGAGGAGCGCGAGGATCTCAACGCGCTATTGACGACTGGGCTCGGTCTGGTTAATTACCGAACAGCCGGACGGCGAGCTACCCAGTGCTCGACGTCCGCAAGCCGGCGTCTACCGTGGCTGGTAGTCGGGGTCGGAATTACGGCGGCTACTGACATAGTAACACGTGATGGTATGCCCCTATTCCAAACTGTGTTGATGTCGGCTTCCAGACTAACCGGATGTAACTGAGCACCAGTAGTTTACATGGAGAGACGGCCTACCTGACCACCACAACCCAGTTACTGGGTAATAGCACAAAATAGATAGGTACAGAAGTCAATCTACATACAAAGCGCGCTCGAGCAACGCACACATAGACACCGCTCACGGACACGATATCTCGGCTCAATATGAAAGAAAGAATTTTGAAAAAACATTTATTTGAGACTCGCACAGTACAAACAACGATAAAATAAAAAGTTACTACTTAATCTATAAATACTTACCATAAAAAAAATAGAAAACAATAGCATAGCATAGCATAGTCGGCCTTTTAATGTTCCCACTGTTGGGACTCAGGCCTCCTCTCTAGGAGAGGGAATGGGCCGTAATCCACCACGCGGGCCCAGTGCGGGTTAGTGGATGTCACATGTCTTTGAATTTTTGGTTCTAGGACATGCCGGTTTCCTCACGATGTTTTCCTTCACCGTTTTGAGAGCAGTGGTGATGAAATAAATTACACAAAGTAATGCGCCTGGCTGGGTTTGAACCCGCGACCTACAACTCGTAAGTCGGGGCCGTTACCACTCGGCCACCACTGCTCATATAGAAAACAATATTAAAAAATAAAAATAAGACCTGTGCAAGGCCAAAAAGGCTCGAATCTCAGCATATGCTGCGATATTTAACTAAAAAGTAAAAATAACGCAGCGCTGGTATTCTGATAGGGCCTGGTGATGCCACGGATGTGGACTATTATGGGTGAATTAATATTAATGAATTGTAGTTTTAATAAATAAATCTAGTTTTTTATGAATTTGTGTGTTTTATTTAGTAATACACACATATACGTTTTAAAAGGTATAGAAGTGGAGCGATGGGCGATTGTGAATGACATTAATCGAATGATTCGATTGTACAAGCCATTCAAATTATTCGAATAACATTAAAATTCATTCGAATTTGAAAACGAATGAGAAGTAAATAAGAAAGTATAATTGTGTTTTTTTTTATTCTTGATAGGCTCGCGCTTGACCGCTATCTCACCTGATGGAAAGCGACGATGCGATCGACGATGGAGCGCGCTTACCTAGAAGTAACATTTCACAGTTCACTCTTGACTTAAATATTCCCGGGTTGTACCCATCAGGAAACACAGATTCCGGCAAGGAATTCCACTCCTTAGCTGTACGCACAATGAATGTGTTCCCAAAACGTTTCGTGCGCATAGGAGGGATGTCCACCATGTACCGGTGGCGCATTGCCGTACGCCTGGTGGTCCGATGATGGAACGGGCTAGGCGGAATTAGGTTATGCAATTCCGACGCACACTCCCCGAAATGCAACCGGTAGAAAACCGACAGGCTAGCAACTCGGCTTACTTCAACTAAAATTAAACTATAAAAAAAACTTATTTATTATTATTATGTATAATTAAAACTATATATACACTAAAGACAAAAACTACTAGCTAAAATATGGCGTCATAAAATTCCTCCGCATCGCTGTCGACTGGAAGTGTGCCCAAAAGGCTGTGTTGTGTTGCCACGTTGTATGGCAATGCTTAATCTTTGACCGAGGTAAAAGCCAGCCCTTGGGTCACGCGAAGTGTCAACTAAGCGTCTGGATAGTTCTTTGAAAAGCTTATGACCCCACGGCCCAAGAGTTTCAACCCCAAACGGCTCAAAAATATAACTTCCGACGAGGTTGTTATATTTTGTTTATAAAAAATACTCAATTTTGTGTGGCAAATTGAATCATTAATCCATCGACTTTTAATGCACATTATTAATTTGTATTCGTAAGTATATTCATAATTTTTAAACAAACTATTGTGTTCCCTTTGACGTCCGAAGTCCATTATGAGAGTACATCGTCTTTTTTCCACGTTTATTCGCTAGATAGTCCTACTTCCGCTACGTAAACCGACCTCAGCGCCACCCGTGGCCGCACCTGGAACTAACTAACAGCGCAGACCATTCCTTTATCATTGTTGCGTCGTTTTTCATACCGCGCGCATGTCGCTAGATTTTGAATTTAGAAAACATACAAACCTCCATTTTGTTTAAATTTTTTATTAAAATACTTGTTCTAACTTTCGAGGAGGCCTGAGTCCCAACAGTGGGAACTTTATAAGGCCGACTAAGCTAAGCTAACTTTCGAGATTAAAGTAGAAAGTTACCGTTTTTATTTTTCCGTTACGTAAAATTATATCGTTCGTTTTTAAAATGGACGACCGTTAACAACTTCGTTGGCGTTTAAGTAGTCGGTAAACATTAATTACTACTCGGCTCGGTTACGTAGAAGTGTTAATGTACGCGTGAATGCGTCTATTGAGTCAAGTTCATCAGATTTGAATTCAAGTTCGAGTGAAGATGATGAAGCCTCCGTTAAAAGGCGCCGGACCCGATCACAAAATAGGTTTGAAGTACAATATCTGGTAAGTCATTTTACTACTTTATTTTGGCCGAATGTTCCTTGTTCGAGTATGGCGCCTGCAAATGTTATTGCCGAGCAATTCGTATTTTTCGAGGTTCATATATCATCATATAGCTTCCATGAAAACAGTTGACTCTTTGAATTAGAATGGAGAGTAATATCTTGCCATTCCGACGTATACAATGCAGGAATTGGATGAGGATATGAGAATCTTTGGACAATTTATTTGAACCAAGTTTTTGAATTATTATTTTTTTTCTTTTTTCGGAGTACCTGCCAAAATTTTTTGAAACAACATTTTATTCGATCTTTAAAGTTTTAAAAGAAGTTGTAGTACCTCTCGACTACATAAAAACACTCTTCTTTTTTCAATAAAAATAGCCCAGAAAGGATCATCTAATCTCGCAACTTTTGATGATCAAAAGAAAGGGGGGAGCCGAAAATGTACAATTACCAGAAGTAAGCTCAGGGAGCCTTATTCGGGCAAACTGAAATTAATGTTAAATTAATTTCTATGCCTCTGGCTTTATCTACTATCACCACTTTTAATTTTTAACAAAAACCAGTAAAAAAGCTACGCCTCATTTTTACAAACGTGCTGAGAGGTTAAGCTTGATCCAAGCCTATCATGAGATGCTAATTTCACAAAAGCACTGTCTTAACTTCGCATAAGTTACGAAAGTCAACTGCTACAAATTATATGTCTTCCATTTGGTCATGCCATGACGCTGGAAGAGTTTCCGTCAGTTCGAAACTGGACTGCCGACGTGTAACGAAGTACTTGAGCTGCGTAACATTAAATACCTCTGTACCTGGGCTGACTGGTCATTGTCTGGTCCTATTTTAAGACGAATATACTTAATAATTCTCCAAGCAAGGAGTCCTTAAATCTCATGTAGTTATCACTATAAACCGGGAACTACATTGGACCGAAGCATACGTGGGCGACGCCTTAGTGGTACGTAGCGTCGCCTCGGCTGGCGTCACGTGGCACTGGTCTGATGTAAACTCTACAAGTCTGGTTGCCATATAAAAGCATCCAAAGTTTTTAAAAATCGTTAGTGCTAAGACTTTCTTAGCAGCTGGCAGATGGATTCTCAAATGGGCGCATAGCCTTAAAGGGTGTATCTACTTTATGACCTTCATCATCCTTTGGGGAAGGTTGCAATGCCGTAGCTCGCAGGAGTTTGCCTCCAAACAAAACTTTGAATTATCTTTATTGACATTTTCACTTTCTTAGTAGCTGACAGTTGGACCCTCGAACAGGCGCAACGCCTCAAAGGGTATATTTACTTTGTGACCTTCATCACCCCTTGGGGAAGGTTGCAATGCCGTAGCTTGCATTTAGTTCCTGGAAATTGACGTTATACAGCTCCAAGAATTTGCCTCCAAACAAAACTTTATATTATCTGTCAATACCTATTGACTTTCTTAGTAGCTGACAGTTGGACCCTCGAACAGGCGCAACGCCTCAAAGGGTATATTTACTTTGTGACCTTCATCACCCCTTGGGAAAGGTTGCATTGTCGTAGCTTCCATTTAGGTCCTGTAAATTGAGGCTTACAAACTCTTGGAGCTATCCAAGAGTTTGTCTCCAGACTTAGCTTTACATGATCGGTCAGTGCCAATTCACTTGCTAGCAGTTGATCCTTCCGATAATAATTGATATACTCCAGGAAGAAATTATTTGGACTTCGGACGTCTTAGGAAACATAATACAAATTTTATTTTAAGGTAAAATTTTTTTATTTTTATTATTCGACAACATTTTTAACCGACTTAAAAAAGGAGGAGGTTATATGTTCGGCTGAATGTATGTTTTTTTTTTAATGTTTGTTCACCGATTTCTTAGTCAATTGTAGACAGATTCTAAATTCAAATTCAGATTCTCTGTTGTTTATCTATTAATTTATCGAGTTCTTTCGTGAACGACTCGTTCTTTCGGAATAAATCAGCTCGCTTTTAATGTCGAGTTGGCCTGTGACTTCTGACGTCCTGCGTCATAAATATGACGTAGTTCTCCAGGATAGTCTGGCCTACGGGTTTGATCCTGGGTGGGATCGCAACTAATTGTTGAGGCACAATCTGGGGGCTGTTAGGGCCGCGGGGGCCACAAGAGCGGGGTTTGGCGCCGGGATGGGCTTGGCCATTAGCGCTGGAATGAGCTGAGAGGCCGCCAAAAGCTTCAGTTGATTCCACGGGGCTGGTCTCGCTGGAGAAGGGAAGAGGGAACTTTCCTAAATGGGGCTTCTCTCTCTGATGGCGAGCGGCAGCGTGCTTTACCAGCTTGGAAGTAATTTTCTGGGCTGTGGCCATGGTAATTAGCCGAGTGCCCGGCTTAGCCGCACAGTACACAGCTTGGTAGTTCTGTGCAAAGTGCGATCTTTGGGACGGGGGCAGTAGGTGGTGCCATGGTCGTCCAGACGCTTGACGCATCTGGGTGTTGCGTAGCAGTTCCTCTATGAGTGGCCGTATAGTTGGCAGCGGTGGCACTGTGCGCCTATTGTGGGCCCGAAGAGCTTCTCAATGGAGATGCCATTAGAGAAAACCGCAGTCACACGTTATAGGTACCAACCGAAACACTTTAATGACGTGTGACTACGGCTTTTCTTTTTACCTTGTTTATTTCAGCATCCTGAAAATCTTGTTTCATAAATTTCAGCGTCGTTTTTTTTTTGTCGTAGTCGGGTTTTAGTTTTTACTTTTTTTTTATTTAAACAATTTTGGTGTTAAATCACTGTGCTTCTATACCATTTATTTGTAAAAGCTAAATTTAAAATTTCTAATTAATAATGGTAAATTAATTTTAGTCCACTAGTGGGTGCCACATTGAATTTTGATGGTATTTTTTGATAAGTGCCAGTGAGTGAAGTCCTTTCAAATAATGTCAAACACGGTATATTTATCTTAACATTTTTTTAAACGAATTTTTTGTGCGCTAGAGGGCGTCACTTTAAATTTGAGCAATATTTTGGAAATGTACAAGTGAAGCCCTTTCAAATGATACCAAACACGGCGTATTTATCTCCATTTTTATTTTTTAATACATTACTTTTTGTCCGCTAGAGGGCGCCATATCGAGTTCTGTGACTCGTCACTTAGCCTATGTTCAGCGGGCAACTAAGACGGTTCTAAGGCGTCCATTACACGGTCATACAAGCGTCAATCAAAACCATCAATCATGAATGATGGTTGAATGACGGAATTTTATCTCCATAGGTTTTTCGTCATGCAAACGTCAGTCATCGCATTACACGGTAGGTTTTTCGTCAGTCAAATTATTTGAATGTGGCAAAACTGATAGCAAAACCTATCGTGTAATGGACGCCTAACGATACCTCAAAAGTTTAGTTCCGTTAAGTAGATTAGGAGCTATGAGGTAACAGACGAACATAATACACACATAGCTTATCAAAATCATAAACCCTCCTATGGCTTTACCGTAGTCGGGTAAAAATCAGATGATGACCTTTCGGTTGGGTCACCTACGACAAGCACCATGTCATATTGCTCCCTGCCTCTCGACCTTACGAAGGACGGTGGACGGCAGTTACCAGGACATTTTGATTGAACAAGGAAGTTCGACCCAATAAAATCGGCACTGAGGACATGAACGTTCTCCGTGTCGATTTTATTGGGTGCTGTAGTGTAAACACTAATGATCCATCCAGCGATCAATGTATTTATGTGTCTTGTTGTAACGAAACCATAGCGCGATCTAACTCGATCCTAACGCCATCTATCGAAGCATGAGACAAATCTATTGATAAAAAAATAAAATAAAACGAGACTCCATTCGGAAATTGAACTATTTCCATAGGTAAGTTTGTACGGAATCCTCAGTACGCACTTGCCCAGTATTTTGGAAAACTGGCACAGTAGAAGATGATACACATCTGTTGACGGAATGTGTCAGATTTCAATCTGCAAGAAAGGAATTGTATAAAGAACTAGGTACAAACATATACGATGTTGGAATGTTTCATCACATCTTGTCGACACCTAACTCAGAGGCTGCTTATAGCTTAATTAAGTTTGCTTTGTTACGTTTTACAATATAGGTAAGGTATTTACTATTATAATGTCCGATGGGACTGACATGTACATTTGTATAAAAGTCCCTAATACCAAATAAAGAGAAAAAAAAAACAATATAAATCTATATCTAGATAAAAGCGAAATCAATCACGAAATCTCAGAAACTATAACACCTACAAACTGAAAATTTGGCATGTAGGTTCATTATAGGGTGTAGACATCTGCTAAGAACGGATTTTCCGAAATACCCCCTAACCCATAAGGGGATGAAACGGGGGTCCAAAGTTTGTATGGAGAAACCGACTTTTACGTGGGCGAAGCTAGTACATATATATTTATTACAAGTTATGTTCCTGTTAAAGAAATGACTGACTCCTCTCGCCTTAGATGGGGCGAGAGGGAGTATCATAGTTTATGTCGACACCGCCACCGGCCCACGCTGAAAACCAGCGCTGTGAGTTCATCGCATAATGCGTGAGGCCACAGCTTAATGCTGAGCGTTCGGCCGTTTTGCGCGGATGTGACGCATATCTTCCCTATTAATTGATAATGTTTGTTTGCTAGTTTTAAGATTGCGTCATTTCGCGCGAATAAACAGTTTTTCTTTCTTCTTTTCTCATACTTTAATAAAATCCACCCGTCTTCCTTCAGTTGCCCTTTGCGTTCCAGAGCTACGGTGACTCTTTCGACCAACCCCGCAGCCCGAGCGGGCAGCGACCCTTTTGGCTCGTTCAGTCGTTCCCCATCTATACATTTTGCTGACATCTCCGAGGCGCGAGTGGAACACATCGCGCCTTCGACCTAAGTTTGATCCTTATCGGACGGTAAGCTATTCATTGCTCACCGTCCGCAAGCCTGTTCTTCAATACTCCTGTGTTCTTAAAGCTAGAACTACATTAGACTAACGCATACGTGGGCCTTTTTGATGACTTTAAATCCAACATTACGTCAAAACGGCTAGTCCGTATGGTTTGAAAAAAATATAATTATGTTAAACTAGACTATTTGCCTTTCACAATATTCTTTTTCACCGTTTTGAGAACAGTGGTGATGAAATAGATTACACAAATTACGCATTACTATGTGTAATTTATTTCATCACCACTGCTCTCAAAACGGTGAAGGAAAATATCGTGAGGAAACCGGCATGTCCTAGAACCAAAAATTCAAAGACATTGACATCCACCAACCCGCACTGTGCACGCGTGGTTGATTACGGTCCTTGCCTTTTCTTAAAGAGGAGGCCTAAGTCCCAGCAGTGGGAACATTAAAAGGCTGATTATGCTTATGCTTAATACGCTTGGCTGGGTGTGAACCCGTAACCTAAAACTCGTAAGTCGGGACTGTAAACACAGCTCTTGTTATTTTTCTTGAAATTAAGAAAAAAAATAAAACAAATATTTTTTTTTGTAAAAATCATTTATTCACGAAACTATCGAAATAAATGCTTAAAATTAAAATGTTCAAAATACATACAATAGAAACTTTAATAATATTGTAATAATTACATTTAACATGCCGTGATGGGTGCGATTTTAACGTTAAAATAAAATATTTATGGCTAACAAATATTGCCATGCCAAAAAATTATAAGTACATTGAACAACTGCAAGACATTTTGAAACCACACACGCCATTTTTCATACGAAGTCTATCAATTAAAGTTGATTATGGGATCCATGGTGCCTACCCAGCAGTGTTGGGCATAATTTAGTTTAATTGATGATTGATGACTAATGACTAAAAAATTTAACGATTAGTCATGATTGATTAGTATTAATCATTTATAGTCATGACTAAATTTTTCATGACTAATTTTATGTTTCCTTATCGTAAAAAAAAAACCAAAATGATACGAATAAAAATAAGTTTAAAATCTAATATAACCCAAATACGAAATAATCGCGATCTGAAAAGTATGTAACAAGAAGATATCCTTGATGTTTAAAATTTCAAATGATAGCTAGCCGTGGTTGTATTTAATTATTAGTCATTCAATCATAACTAAAGATTGATTTATTTAGTCATGACTAATCAATTGATTGAAAAAATTAATTGAGTAACCCAACACTGCTACCCAGTCTCTGGGTTGCGGAGGTTAGGTAGGCAATCACCCCTTGTACTAGTACCCAGGTGTATCCAGGTAGACTGGAATTCGACCCAAACGTAGTTGGAAAAAGACTCAAAAACTAGTATTTTGAGTGAGAAGAAGCAAAATTTGCCTTTTTACCTCGTCTCTAAGGACGAGTTCCCCACGGCGACTTTTTGTATCGCTACTAATGCACGTTAGTCGCATTTACAAGCTCTATAGAAAAGATGCCAACGCGCTACAGCATCGCGACTGTATCGATGCGAACGCGCGACAGCATCGCTACAAAAAGTCGCCGTAGATACCCTAAGATATAGAGTTATGATTATGTATTGTTGTGTAAAATACATACGCGTCATTATAGCTAAACTAATTTCTGTTGCCATACTATCAGATGTTGAACTGAAAATTGTAAAAATATTACAAAAAAAAAAAAAAAAGATATTCGCGGGCTTCCCAGGGTAGCCTTAATTTTGAAAACAGCAAATGTGGTTTCGACATGTATTGCTGTAAGCATCAGGATTAAAGATGGCTCATTTTTATTGTGTCGGATTTGTCCGACGAATTTTTTCGTGTCCTATTCGCCAGGGTCGTGTGTTCGCGACTGGGTATTCCATCTCGTTTAGCTCTTCAATCTCAATAGGTGACAGAAGAACTGACGAGATAAAAGACACTGGTGGAATAAAGGCGAAAGAATTTGTCGGATATATTCGATGTAGAAAATACGTACAGTGAAACGCGAATCAGTGATATGTAACAATTTGCTATTAATAGCGCCTGTACGTCGTAGCAGTAAGGGCATTTTTACCACTGACGTTCGGCTGATTGTACTTTTTTTACGAATAATAAATTCAGGAAATGCTATGAAATAAAAATGCTGAAATTTTTAAGAACTCATGAATTTGTAGGTTGTGAAAAATATTTGTGTCGCCATCTCTAACCTAAATGCATTAAAAAATCAACAAAATCTAAATTCTAAAAGCTACTTTTGTTAATACACAAAATGCTTCGATTATAAATTCTTTTAAAAATATTTTTAATATTATTAAAATACTATTTTTCTAATTATATTTTGTTTCATGCAAATTTTATTTTATCTGTGCGATAGTTTTTTTTTTTTTTTTATCTAACAAAGGCACAATTACTATTCAGCCTAGCGAATGAAAGATAGGTAAAAAATATTGTGTTTTAAACATTGTAAATAGCACAGTTTTATTTTAATAATTATTATTAAAAAAGCATGTTTAAAAATACAGCTTAATGTCAAAAATATGATTTATTTATTTTAAATGTCTAAAAAATTATTATGAATAACCTCGGTTCCTATAAGCCTGATCAGGTAAACATCGACGGGGTGTATGTAGGCAGGGGGGGAGGGTACAGTAATACTCCTATGTTACTAGTCCTGAAGAAGACTCTTGGCTGCTATTGACACATTCCAGATTTAAAAAAAAACAGTAATACTTTGCCCTACTAAGAAATCAAGCCCAGGATTGTACCTGTCGATTCATGAATTAACTTCAAAGGAACATGAGAAATTCAACAAGAAAAAATTGTCTACCCAGCAGGACCCTTTGTAGTTTGAGTTCAGACTTGCAAAAAAAGTGTACCATTATTATGAGATTATGAGACGAACCCGGGGCGGGACACTAGTGTACCATATCTATAATATCTATATCTATATATGTTTAAGAATAAAATTCTATTTCACTTAAAGCTTTCATAAGGCTAGCACGCAATGATAGAATTAACCGTTTCTTGCACATTCTTCTTCATAGAGATCTACGCTTTGGAATGTGCAATTAGCATCATTTTTTCTGACTGACTGACTTCTTGACATTTCAAAAGTGCCTGTAAATGGTTTAATTGAAATAAAATGCTTTGTCCTGAATGACTAACTGACGGATCAACGCACCGCCTAAACCGCTGGTCGTAAAGACCTGAAACTTGGAGGATCTGTTCTTTGTATGACGTAGGCATCCGATAAGAATGGATTTTTCTAAATTCTACCCCTAAGGGGGTGAAAAAGGGGGGCAAAGTTTGCATTGGACAACATGATTCCCTGGTCCATACTACTTCAAGTCGCGGGTAAAATCTAGTATATATATATGAATTCGGCGGCTAGGAGCCGAGGTTACATTCGACTTAAACGTACCGCACAGTTAATATTTTTAACTTTAAGTTAATCTGAATAAAAACATTCTTACAAACATCTACACGGAAGGCACTGTGTTCAGCTACGTTTTTTTATTAAATAAAATATGACTTAAATACTAAAAAATATTACTTAAATCAGTTGGATTTTTGTTTTTATTCAGTATTATTTGAATGAATATCGTAACGGCAACCGCCTCACTTGTATGAGAATTTATCAATTCATATGTACTTTTCCAAGTTTATCTAGAACATTATAGATACCGGCACGGATCTTGAGCGCTGACTTCTACAGTTCTACTTGCGCAGAAGCACGCAGAAGTGAAATATCGGGTCTCTTTAGTGGTATGAAGAGAGATGCGGGGGCGGGGAGTGAAATCCTTGCACGGTGATTGGCTCGCCGATGTGTGCGATGCGCAAAGCGATCCCCGCTCTTTCGCCGAGCGCTCAAGATTCATGCCGCTACCTGTACTGTCATTCCATGCCTCGAAAAGCACGTAAAGCTGTTGGTCCCGGTTGTTATTCGTACATCTTTGACAGTCGTTACAGGTAGTCAGACGCCAGAATGTCTGACCATCAGTCTATCCAAGGAGTCTCGTGTTGATCAAGAACTGGGTTGTGGAGGCAATCTCTCAATGTAAAACACGGGTATTCAGTATATATACAATGAGAAACTGACTGACTGACATATCAACGCACAGCCGAAACTACTGGGACTAGGAGCGTGAAATTTTGCACAAGGTTTCCTTTTATAACGTAGGCGAGTACTAAGAGAGGATTTTCCAAAATTCATGACCTAAGGGGATGTGAAACGGGGGTCCAAATCACGTCGGGGTCACCAATTTGGAGGTATGCGGAACAGAGAGTAAAGTCCCGCAAACCTCCGATGAAAAGGGAAGATCCTTCAGCCAAGCGGGATGTTATGTCTGGTGGGCAACTGCCCTTTAGATGATTTCGGGCGGTCGTATATATTCGCGCGGAGAAATTTGATTGTGCGATTAGTTCTTATGTGACGCCATAGATGTCGCTACAGTTCGTATGGAAGCCGCTAGTACAAGGTAGTACTGAATAAAAATCAAAATTCAACTGATAGCATCGTTAACAACTTTTTTAAAGTATCTCTTCTGTACAATATTTGTACCGCCTGTTGTAGTAAAGAAAGATTTTTTCTTTCTTTTGCATAAACTCTTCTTGAGTTATTGAAGACGCAAAAATCAAAAATATACATCAAATCATCAGTTTTTGAAAGCCAAGATCTACAGTTTCTTCTGGTGCCGGAGACGCCCCTGACGTCAAAAGCCATAGGACGGCTACCGTTTGTCGACGAGCAATGGGTAATATAATAATATTCTGCAACTATCACACAACGCCATCTAGTCCCAAGCTAAGCAGAGCTTGTGGTGAGTACTAGACAACTGATAAACATACTTATATATTTCTAAATACATACATATTAAAGATAAATTACGCAGAACAATTGATCGTGCTCATCACACAAACATTGGTCTTGGGTGGGAATTGAACCCACAACCTTCGACGTAGCAGTCAGGGCCACTAACCACTAAACCAACAGGCCAGTCAAACTTCAAAGAGAAAGCTTCAAAGAGATGTTATCAAAATTGTAGAGGCCCAGAAGGGTCGAAGGCTTCTGGGGCTATGGGTCGACTTCTGACAGTGAAAGCCGTGGTTCTAGAACGTAAAGGGCAACTCGAGGAACGTAGGTGTGGTTTCAGTCTGTAAAAGTCTGACATTCCCCGTCGCACGAAGAACATGTTTTGTAGTGGCTTTCAAAAACCAATGTAATTTTGAAGGAAGACTTTTTATTGACTTAAATGTAATTAAATCCTTTAACTGTGTCCCATTCGCCAGGGTCGTGTGGTAGCGACTGGGTACTCCATCTCGTTTAGCTCTTCAATCTCCATAGGTGACAGAAAAGCTGACGAGATGGAGTATTTGGTCGTGGATGTGGGACCCTGGTGGAACAAATATGCTTGTCGAGTGTCGGCGGTTAAAGGATTAATATTATTACTGTATTTATAAGAATAATAAAATATTTTGAAAATAATTTTGTTTTTGTTTTATATTAATTCCGTTATTTTGATACTTCTATGTAACATTCCTTTTGCATTTTTATTCGACGATATTTTTGTGATCTTAGCCATTATATTAAAAAAAATAGATTAACATATTTGCTATAGCATCTACTAATATGGTCTTTGCAAAATTTACACTTAAAAATGTATTTGAATCATAAACAGCGTATTGCATAGATCAGTTATTAGCGTATAACTGGTGAAGTAATGTCAGAATTTTTTTTTTGTTTATGTGTTTTGACTTGGATACTAAGCCCTTTAAGCCATGTCTTCGTAAACAAAAAAGGTGTTAGAGAATTTATATTCTTGTCTATCTATTGCTAATACTCTATTTGCGATTTCAATGATCCGTGTACTTCCAAAATGGTTATAAGATGTATTCAAGGGGTTGGGGGGAGGGGCTAAATACATATTATAGATGTATTACACCCAGACACGGAACAAATGATCGTGCTCATCACACAAACATTTGTCCTCCGGCGTAGCAGCCGCTGACCACTAGCCCAGTCTAATAATGATGAGCCTAACATCTTGGGGTGGGCGCTAGGGTGGGCCTAGGGTGGGCCCATCCCCCTCCCCCACCCGCTATGGTAGCAGTAAATATGTTAATCTATAGTTAAACAGGCTAGTTGTCTACAAGAAGAGTTCTTTCCAACATTTACTTCTTCAGGAGTTTCTCCTCTTCAGGGTTCGCGGGTTCCTTCTTGAATGTGGCGTTCGTATGAGGACTCGCTGATGCCGGTGTGAACTGGAAGGAATAAAGGGAATATATTAGAATCCATACTATATTATATATATATACTATAATATTATAAATCGACGGCGAAGTGCTAAGAACTCCTAACTGTCGAAGTTAAAAATGTTTGTCTTAAAAACGTTAGGAGGTAATACTAAAAATTTACATGTTGGATTAGTTAGAAAGTGTTTCCACAATTTATTTTGTTGCAGTTGCAACTAAATATTCGCTTCAGAGATTTAAAAAAACATGCGGAAACAAACATTTGGATTGAAAGCGTTAGTTGGAAGGTATTGGCACTTCACCGTTGAAATGTGAAAGTGTGTGTCTGTTTGTTTGTCCGTCTTTCACAGAAAAACGTAGCGATGAATTGACGTGATTTTTTAAGTGGAGATAGTTGAAGGGATGGAGAGTGACGTAGGCTACTTTTTATCTCTTTCTAACCCCCCACTCCCCTAAAATGGGGGGTGGAAGTTTGTATGGAGGATTAAAAAATTTTCAAGGTAGAAAGCTAATAATTGGTATGCGGACTATTTGTGACTAACAAAAAAATCGAGCCTCATTTTTTTTTGGGAATCTGCCCCCAACCCCTCAAAAGTGGGGGTGATATTTTATAGGGCACTTTTCGCAACTTGAAAATTCTAAATCAGGAAAGGGGAACCGTGTTACCCCGAATTTAACGCGAGCGAAGCCGCAGGAAAAGGCTAGTATATTATAATTAGAGAGCAGTGGCGGCCGAGTGGTAACGGCCCGACTTGGGAATTGTAGGTCGCGGGTTCAAACCCAGCCAAGCGCATTACTTTGTGTAATTTATTTCATCACCACTGATCTCAAAACGGTGAAGGAAAACATCGTGAGGAAACCGGCATGTCTTAGAACCAAAAATTCACATCCACCAACCCGCACTGGGCCCGCGTGGTGGATTACGGCCCATTCCCGCTCCTAGAGAGGAGGCCTGAGTCCCAGCAGAGGGAACATCATAAGGCCGACTATACTATATGAAATATTTAAGTGTTTATTGCAAGTGAGTGAATGAAATAAATGAATGAACGATACACAGTTATCAATTAACGTATAAAAAATATAACCTTTTACCATTTTCAATATTTAGGTTTGGTAACATCCACGTTAAACTAGCAGCGTGAAATATAAAACAAAGTTTTAGTAGGAATCTGTTGAATTTTGCAACAACGGTCGATAGAATTTATGCTTCAAGATAACTTTGATTCATCGCATTATTTTATACTCTATTCAGGGAACCGTGAGACAAAAGGTAAACAAACCAAATACAGTGTGGAAATATAAGTCGGGCCCTGGAGGGAAAATACCTGGAGGGGCCTATGTTCATGCTCGCCAAGTTACGTCGGCCGTACTGTACTAAATAAGTATTCTTCATAGATATCTTGTACGACAGACTAGAGTAAGACCAAACGTTTGTTAGAGAAATTTTATCCTGAATAATAATCCTATCGATTAGTATAATAAAATAGCGAGTGTTTGTTTTGTTATTTTATTTTAGTTGGTACTAGTACCGGGCGAGGCAAGCGAGTTTTAGAAAATCTTTGAATGCAGTTTTGTTTCTTTTTTAAAATAAAGGAATGTCTTCTTTAAGTAAAATGAGCCAACTTAAGGATTTAAGATACGTTTCTCGCCAGGACCCGACTTATTTTTCCACATTGAGTATAATACTACTAAATTGTAGATCACAGTTTCTGCAAACATTTTATATTCAAAATGTGACGTTTTGTCATCGGGCGGGTTATAATCCGCCATCTTGTACACTATCGATCAACTTGCTGATACGAGAGTGCCGCTTTCAGATATTTTCGTTTAATTCTTGTTATTCACATAGGCTGGATTCAGCACAAGTGTATTTGGTACAGCACAAGGCACAAACACAATATGTAAACACGAAACAAAAAGAAGCAAAAATGTAGCTGTGTGCCTCACGGCTGCACCAAAATAGGTCCAGTTCAGCATGAATGTCAGACAACTAGTGCCTGACGCTGGTTTTCAACTGAACCTGTGGTTGTGACGCAACGGACGTAAAACTGTTTTGGAGTGTAATATAAATGTATCGGCGATGCATGAAGGATATAGTACTTACCACTTTCGCGCTGTCTCCGCGAGCTCTATCCTCAGCGATCTCTTCGATGACGGTGCGGTTGTTCTCGCCTTCGCGAAGAAGCTGGAAGGACATATGATACATTCATTAGTTTGTTTTATAATGATTACCATCATATCAGCCTGAAAACGTGTGGACGTTTGCAGGCGGAAATTGAGCTGTGGAGCTGGACGGCGCCTTTATCAGCGGGTCATCGGTCCACTTCGTAGGAGGCCTCAATCATCATGAAACATAGTATTAAGCCCACCGATGTATCACTACCATACATGAATTTTTATGTGACTAGTGGATAAAGCAATGCCTTCAAGTCGCGGGCGGCATGTTGTATTCAAAAGGAAAAGAAAGTTACTAGGTTTTAGTCCCGAACGCAGTGAGGGATTTATATAATTAACTCCCGAGCACAGCGAGGGAGTTTTTGGCCGCTAAGTACATACCTTATCAACTTCGGGTTCTATCTGCTCGTTGGTGCCGCCCCGCCCAAGCACACCCTTCTCCATGAGCGTGGCGCGCTTGGCCGCTAAGTACATTGATCTGAAATTTGAATGAAACATAATATTAAGTTAGTGACTGTTGAAATGTTATCTGCCATTTGTCAAGAGAAGTATGCAAGAATAGTTGTCGTCCACAAATAAATTGGAAAAGAATATATCAGCCTCCATCATAATCATCATCATCATTTCAGCCGAAAGACGTCCACTGTTGGACATAAGCCACTCCCAAGTGTCGCCACAATGAACGGTCCTGTGCGTCTCTGATCCATCGGATTCCTGCAACCCTTAACAGGTGTCCGGTCCACCTTGTAGGAGGCCTTTGATGATTTACGACATAAGTAACGGCTACTGCTGCTCACCTCTTGATAGTGAGGTAGTAGAGCTCGGCGATGGCTCGCACGGAGTAGTCCGGCACGAACGAGTGGCGCAGCATGGAGTCCATGTTCAGGTTCTGCAGCGAGCCCAGCGTCGTGGGGGCTGGGGCCTCAGCTGCGGAGACGAAGAAATGTTGATTAATATTCACAACAGAACTTATTGAGAAAATAATACTATACGGCATCGATGTTGAATCCTGAACGAAACGAAGGTTGCTAAGTTTTAATCCCGAACGCAGTGACGGATTTATATAATTAACTCCCGAGCACTGTGAGGGAGGAGAAGTAAGGAATTCAAGCCGCCCTGCGTGTTAGATACTTCACTATTTACTGACAAAACATTAACCAGATTATATTCCTTTTTTGGTTACTTATCAGTTTTTTAAATAAACACTTAATAAGTTTTTTTTTTTCAATTATTTTTGACGCTCCAAATTCAAATCACGTAATTCCCTAGGGAATGCCCATACTACATTAGATCCCTAGGGATACTGACTTGCTTTAGGTTTTTTTTCACCGGCTGCAAGCCCACGCCTGCGGTCGCTGAAAATCGGAGTCGGGATCCCGGTGGCTGGCGCGTGAGGGCCGTTCCCTCACGCGTGCGGGCGCCTCCTCCTTCGTAGCTTGGCGCTGAGAGCATGCTTTTGCTTTTATTAATGTGTGGGTTAAGGTCCAGCTTACCAAGTCCAACGTTCTGCGTGAGCGCCTGCACGCCGAAGTAGGTGAAGGGTCCGGCCTCAAACACGAGGTTCTCGCGCCCCACCGTCACCTCTACGCGCCCCTCTAAGATCAGCACGAAGTAGTCCACCTGGGAACACGAGGTTTGGCATGAGGTTGTACTATATTTATTATAATTATATGCAACAATCTGAAATCAACTATCGGACAGTTGCAACTACGGATCAGACACAAAGAGGAAAATCAATCATTTTTTAAAAGAGTAACCATTGAGTTTCTTGCCGGTTCTTCTCCATAGGAAACGACCAATAAGAACCGTACACTAGCTTTTGACGTTTTATAAGTGCTTTTTTTAAGAAGATCCATTTTCTACTAAATCTTGACAAAAACAGCAGCGGTCGTCACATAATAACTAATCCTGCATCGCACTATTAAAGTACACCGCGCGATTAGAACATATAGAACAGCCCGAAATCATCAATAGGGCAGTTGCCCACCTGACATAACAACCGTCTGATCGGAGGTAGGTGTTATCTTTCTTTATTTGCATTGCCTCTTCATCAAACATCGCGTTGGATTGCGTTAGATGAAGTACCAAGCTTTTAAACCATGCTCGATGCTGACGATAGGCGAGTGGAAAAGGACCCTCTAAGTCTAAGTGTATAGCTCTAAAGGCGTTATTGTATTGTGACGGCTGTAGGCCCCCTTTTGCTGGTCATGATGAGGTGTGTACTCACCGGCTTGCCCTCGGAGAAGACGTATCTCTTGGGGTCGTTCCTGTCCTCGTCGCCGCGCAGCTTAATGTGCTGGATGACGTCCTGCTTCAGCAGACGACGCAGCACCGTCTCCGAGATGTGTTCCACGCGGAAGGGTTCAACGCCTGGGAGGGAAAATAAATTATATTTATTTAAAAAATAGGTTTAAAAAAAAAACACGTAAATTTTTTCTCGTCTATTTATACTAGATGAGGCCGGTGTTTCCTAGCTGACTACCCTGAGAAGAAACACCGAAACTAACTCAAGGTTCGAAGTCTCTTTTAAAGTCCATACAGCAAACATGTGTTTGTATTTCGGACCTCCGCAACTCCACGCCTAAAGCGCGTATTTTGCGTACGGGTGGGACAAATGCGTCATTCGACCCACCCCAGCTCCTCCAAGAAGGCCAGCAGCAAACATGTAATGGTCAAATCATACGAGAACCATGCGGATTAGTGTGTCAGATGGTCTTTTGAAGAAAGAACCACATAGATTTGAGCGGACCAGTCCATCATTACAATCATTTGTCAGTATTCGTGTAGCTCAAACATAGGACTACTAATGAGCTCAACAACTTAGAATTGTAGTGTACATTTTTAATATAGACAAGGTGTATTTGTGTCAGCTTTTGGCCACCTTTGGACCGCCAGTCATGTGAGCAAAATCTGTCCAGCTCATTTCACCACAGAAACATTATTCAGCTTTTTACAAAAACGGGGGCCAGAAAAATTCATATTTAATTATGATTGAGTAGCGTAATAAATAAGTATTCTTATAAGGTATGTCACATTGGTGTTCAATTCTCTTCAGAATAAAGGCCCATTTTTGATATCTCTTTTAACAAGTTTTTAGACTAGAGTTTGAGAGATATTCAACTTCAAATGTTAATCAAATATTGTAAACTAGCTCTCTGTCATATCTTTTTTTTTTTATTGTTCCATACACAGTATCTTTACATTTTTGGTTTCTATTGTACCATTAAACCATAATTGGTTTGTATTGGTACTCACATTCATATAACAACACTGCTTAATCAGTAATGCTAAACAAAGATGACAACTCAATTGCGATAATACACAAATTCAAATACTAAAACGGGTAAAAAATAATCGCCCAAGTTATAGAAACGAAAACATCTATTAGTACGTGGACTTGTAGGCTCTTACACCCAGTAACTGTTGTGGAGGTCTACTCACTGGTGTTCAGGAACTGGAAGGTGGCTAGTACGAGCTGAGGAGACACGTGCACTCTCTGGTGCTCGTGGTGACCTGCGAAGGCTGCGAGGTCCTGGAACTTGTTCACTGGACGGGTTAGACGTTTCTTTGTGCGGTTGTCACCTGAAAGAGAAGATTTAGGTTAAAAATGCTGTTTTTTATAAAAAAAAAATTGAATAATGAGTTAATAATAATATAATAATAATAATAATATTCCACAACTATCACACAGCGCCGTCTAGTCCCAAGCTAAGCAGAGCTTGTGTTATGAGTACTAGACAACTGATAAACATACTTATATATTTCTAAATACATACATATTATAGATAAATTACACCCAGACACAGAACAAATGATCGTGCTCATCACACAAACATTTGTCCTGGGTGGGAATCGAACCCACGACCTCCGGCATAGCAGTCAGGGCCACTAACCACTAGACCAAACAGGCCAGTCGAACGAGTTAAAAAGTTAGTCGCTACGGCGGAAAATAGTGACAATGGTGACCGCCAGTAAATATAATATTCAGGCTACATTGGACAATGCAAAAAGCAGTCACTGCTAGTAAACGTTTCAGACCACGTCGGACAATGGTGACCGACACAACATCCCTAGCTTCACAATTAGGACAGGGCGTCAAAAATTCGAGCGTGTCCGATAGAACTCGGAACAACTAACCGCAGTGTATACTTTTGTTCTATGTGAGAATCGAGCCCGTGGCACGCAGCCTCCTTCAACACTGCGCCATCCATGCTGTCTAAATTCTGGTTATGGCGGAAGAAAAGATGCATATTGGCGGTCCTGTTGTTGGTCTAGTGGACCTGACTGCTATGCCGGAGGTCGTGGTTTCGATTTCCACCCAAGACAAATGTTTGTATGATGAGCATGATCATTAAAATTTGTTCTGTGTCTGCTTGTATGTATTTAGAAATATAGAAGTATATGATATTTTAATATCATTTTTTTTTACATTGGTCTCACATGATAGCGTCAAGAAACTACAAGAAACTTGTAACAGAGATATTTGTAATTACAAAACATGATTGAAAAGAGTGTCCATGGAGTTTCTTGCACATTCTTCTCCATAGAGATCTACGCTTTGGAATGTGCAATTAGCATCATTTTTTCTGACTGACTGACTTCTTGACATTTCAAAATTGCCTGTAAATGGTTTATAATGCTTTGAATCTATGTTTATCAGTTGTCTAGTAATCATAGCACAAGCTCTGCTTAGTTTGTGACTAAATGGCGTTGTGTGAAAGTTTCATCATCATCATCATCATTTCAGCCGAAAGACGTCCACTGTTGGACATAGGCCTCCCCCAAGCGTCGCCACAACGACCGATCCTGTGCTTCTCGCATCCACCGCACTCCCGCGACCCTCACCAGGTCGTCGGTCCACCTTGCGGGAGGCCTTCCAACGCTGCTGTGCTGTGAAAGTTTTGGAATATTATATTATTATATACTTACTGATGACATCTGTCTCATCCACGATCTCAGCTTGGATCATCTCCTCGATGACGTCCTCTAGTGTGACCAGCCCAACGGTCTCATACACTGGGTCGCCATCCCCTTCTTCAATGCGTTGTACAAACGCCATGTGCCCTTTGTGACCTGGAGGCAAATAGAATTAAGATATAATTTGTTATATAAGTACTTTAATGTACATCTCGAGTTCTGAGTATACATGTAGATGGATGGAGAGGGAGAGGGAAAGAAAAGATGGATGGATTGTGTGATGAGTGATATGAAAGAAAATAGAATAGAATAGAATCGTTTATTTCTGAGTACATGGTATAAGACGATCTTAATATTAGACGAAATCACATACACTACCTTTGCCGGTGTAGAAATATTAAATGAGTATCTAATTTGCAAATTCTCTTAATTATAGTTGACGCAATATAAAGTAAAATAAAAAATAATGATAATAATAATAGTAGTTTTAAATAAATATGGGTCGCGTGAGGCAACGGTCCTCACGCCCCAATCGCCGCCGGGATTCCGATCCCGATTTCCGGCCATCGTAGGCGCAGGCTTGCGGACGGCGAGCAATGGGTGGCTCGCCGCCCGACCGTCCGGTAACCGTCCGGACCGAGCCCAAGTCGTCGACGGCGCGTGCTGTTCCACGCGCGCCTCAAGGAGATGTCAGCAACTGTAGGGGCCTAGCAGGGTCGAAGCCTACTGGGGCCAAGGGTCTGATTCTGAAAGGAAGACCCTTGGCCCGGCTCGGCCCTGGTACGAAAGGCAACGAAGGAACAGGAGTGGGTTTTTAGTCAGTAAAAGTCTGACACTATTTCCCGCCCCGCCCAAGGGCGGGGGATGTCATAAGATGAATTTCCGACCGAAAAAAAAAAAAAAAATGGGTAACTTTATGGACTACGCTATTTTTTTTTGCATACATTATAAAAAAGATAGGGAGTTAGTGATAGTGTGACGGGAGACAGGACAGAATGGAAGAAAAAAGAACGTGTTGCGCTGACCCCAAGTAATATGGGCACAAAGGCAGGTAGAAGATTGTACACCTCATAATGTGGACAGGATAAACATTTCTAATAACAAAATGTACAATGGACGGTCTTATCGGACAGGATTATCTCTTACAGATGACCTTAGGATGGACTGAACGAAAGAAAAATTAAGTATAATCACTACATAGTATAAAACAAAGTCGCTTCCCGCTGTCTGTCCCTATGTATACTTGATCTTTAAAACTACGCAATGCATTTTGATGCAGTTTGTTTTACTAGATAAAGTGATTCAAGAGGACGATTTATATGTATAATACATGCATAATATAGTAGAGAAACACTGATAATTTTAGAGGTTTCTAATGTGATATCGTAAATAAACACATTTTTTTGCGCTTACATTACAAACGCTGGTTGAACCCTACGTGATAGATCAAAATAATGTACTACAGTATTGTACACCTTAAAAAGGTTTACAAAAAATCCGCGATGGCATATGTCTATCTCTTAGGTTAACCCACAATAACCATTTTTTATCCTTTACTTTTTACGAGAAATAATGGCTTATTTACGAAGCAATTTTAAACAATACAGCATTAATCCTTATCCAATTAAGTACCTTAAATACATTGTGCATTTAATATAGAACAATATGGCCCTTTACAGCATGTAATTTAAATGAATATTTTCAATGATATCACAAATTTAAAATACAGAGACATAGTGGTTGCGGTGGTTTTTTTTTTTTTTTTTTTTTTTCGGTGGGAAAATCATCTTATGACATCCCCCGCTCTTGGGCGGGGCGGGAGATAGTGTCAGACTTTTACTGACTAAAAACCCACTCCTGTTCCTTCGTTGCCTTTCGTACCAGGGCCGAGTCTTCCTTTCAGAATCAGACCCTTGGCCCCAGTAGGCTTCGACCCTGCTAGGCCCCTACAGTTGCTGACATCTCCTTGAGGCGCGCGTGGAACAGCACGCGCCGTTGACTTGGGCTTGGTCCGGATGGTTACCGGACGGTCGGACGGCAAGCCACCCATTGCTCGCCGTCCGCAAGCCCGCGCCTACGGTGGCCGGAAATCGGGATCGGAATCCCGGCGGCGGTTGGGGCGTGAGGACCGCTGCCTCACGCGATCGGCCGCCTCCTTTGCAAGCATTACTGCTTCGCAGAAGGAGGCGACCGCTTGCCACTCCTCCTCGCTTCGGACCATGGCCTGTATCAAGGCCCGGCGCGAGAGATCGCCGCCGCCGATTACCCCCACGAGGACACGGCGTTGCTCTGCCCAAGCGGGGCACACCTCCACCGTATGCTCCACCGTGTCCTCCGGGCGGTCCACACAGTGGCGACACCCGGGAGTGGTTGCGGTGGTATCAACGCTGCACCCGTGCGAAGCCGGGGCGGGTCGCTAGTAATATATAAATTAAGTTACCATAGCTGTATAAAGCTATTATTCAATTTCTTCTAAGATTAACGTATGTAGAAACAAACAACCTACTAAAATGTTTGTATGTAAATAAATCACGCTGTATCATCATCTTCCTGCCCTTGTCCCGTGTTATTTGGGGTCGGCGCAACATGTTTTTTTCTTCCATTCTGCCCTGTCACTCGTCATGCTATCACTAACTTCCTTTTCTTTCATATCACTCTTCACACAATCCATCCATCTTTTCTTTGGTCTCCCTCTCCCTCTCCATCCATCCACATGTAAACTCATAACTCTTTTAGTAACATGCGCTTCATCCCGCCTCTTCACATGACCATACCAAGACAAACGATCCCTTTCAATTTTTCAGTCACTGGCGCCACTTTCAAACTTCCCCTAATATACTCATTTCTCACTTTATCCATTCTCGTCACACCACACATCCATCTTAATATTCTCACCTCCGCTACGTGCAATCTTTTTTCATCCGTCATTTTCACAGTCCAACATTCTGATCCATACAGTATGACAGGTCTTATCACGGACTTGTAGATTTTACCCTTCAACTTGAGGGGCATCCGTGGGTCACAAGTTGTTCCCGTGACCTGTCGCCATTTTATCCATCCTGTGTTGATCCGATGTGTTACATCCCGGTCCACCTTACCATCCCCTTGGACGAGTGACCCGAGGTACCGAAAGTCGGAGCAGATCGGTATGGGCGTTCCAGCGAGAGCTAAAGGCATTGGTTTGGAGAGACCGCCGAAACCGCAGAACAAGTATTCCGTTTTGGTTCTACTCAATTTCAACACTCTCCAAATCACGCTGTATCTTTTATAATTTAGTTTCATAGCATAGCATATTCAGCCTTACTACATACATCTCACATACATCTCTGCTGTGGAATATCCCACTGCTGGGACTCAGGCGTCCTCACTCTAGGAGAGGAAATGAGCCGTAATCCACCACGCGGGCCCAGTGCGGGTTGGTGGATGTCACACGTCTTCGAATTTTTGGTTCTAGGACATGCCGGTTTCCTCACGATGTTTTCCGTCACCGTTTTGAGAACAGTGGTGATGAAATAAATTACACAAAGTAATGCGCCTGGCTGGGTTTGAACCCGCGTCCTGCAACTCGTAAATCGGGGCCGTTACCACTCGGCCACCACTGCTCTTCTCAATTATAGTCATATTGAATGTTGATTTATTATTTTTGTTTTGTGGCTGTAATTTTAAGCAATATCTAGCCTGAAATAAAGCTTAACCTAGTTCAGGAAAATAAGCAACTGTGTTCTTTTTAATATTAAAGATATTTATATTGTAAACGGGCCGTTTTATAAATTAAACGATTATTTTTATTATTGCGAGCGACCACGTGTCAGAGCCATTCACCACCTAAGGGAAAGAAACGGGGGTCCAAAGTTTGTATGAGAAATACTACATTCGCACGGGCGAAGCCGCTATGCTAGTAATCAGGCGCACTCCGTGGGTGCTCGGGGGCTTGAGCACCCATGAGAAATAAACAGTGGGTGCCGAGCACCCCTGAGAATAGACATCAAGAAACAGATCAGTAATTGCCTTTTAGGTTACCTATAAATAATATTTCTTTATAGTAAAAACTAGTTTAATTTTTATGTAATGGTTTAATTTTATATTTTTGTCAAACATAATGGTAATTAAGTACGCAGAGGTACGCATTATGTAAGTAGGACATTTATTTATTTTATCAGTTTGCATTTCTCTTCTCACACTTCGCCACTTTTTTGAGTCATCAAATGAGCATGAGCACCCATGAGGATTTCTAAAAGCTGGCGCCCCTGCTAGTAATACATAACATATATTTTCAACTGGATAATCCTCGCGAGTCGCGATATCTACACGCGTTAGTTACCTACACGAAAATAGCCGTTGAAAAATGTAACAGTTCAGCTCAAGGCCGAGCTATGAATCATTACAGATTAGCAGATGGCGTATTTATTTTATTTAGATAATTTATCTGGCGGTTAGTGGTACACGTGGTGATTGTGGGTTGAACAGGCTTACGACTTTATCGAAGCCAGAATTAGTCGACATTAATTTTTAGGATTCCGTACCTCAAAAGGACAATACGGAACTCTTATAGGATCACTTTGTTGTCTGTCTGTCTGCCTGCCAATACCCTTTATCTCGGGAACGCGTGGAGATATCGTGTTGAAATTAAAACCATATACTAAGGTCTGCGGTACCTTGAAGCTGAGAAAAAAATCAAACTTTCAAGTTAACAAAAAAAAAAAACGGCCGTTTATGTCGCAAAAAATGTATATTTCGACACTCTCAAGGGAATCAAATTTCATAGGGTTGTTCCGTTGAGCCAGAATCCTGAAATTTGGCATAAAGCAAGGTCTTATAGCACAGGTACAGGAATAAATTTGAAAACAGTAAATTTGGTGTTACCTACGACACACTTTTTTGCAATTCAATAAATCATCGAGACTCCATTCGGGAATTGTAGTTAGTACGAAACCCTCAGGGCGCCAGTCCGAATCGCACATGCCCACTTTTTTTAAATCTTAACTTTGCTTAATTTTGTGTTCTCACGTAAGAACTATCAAGACACGATCCCAATCTATTGTAAAAAAAAAATAAGACATGGTCTTACGTAATAAATTAATGGCCCCCAATCAAGCCACGCCTGAACAGCTGCTCAACCTTTATCAAGCACAAGTTAGATCGTGTATGGAGTAGTGCTCTCGTCTTTGAAATGGTCAAATACCAGCATGAGACGCTAGAGTCGATGGAGAAGTGAGCCAAGAAGATCATCAGCAATGATTATCTCGTCACGTCGAAGCTTCAAAGTCTTGAGCATCGAAGCCAAATTGCTAGCCTGTCCGTTTTCTATAGTTTACATTTCGGAGAATATGCTCGCGCCCATTCCATCATCGGAGCACTAGACGGCGATGCACAACTGGTGTGATGATGTACATCCCACCCAGAAGCACAAAACGTTTTGGGAACATATTCACTGTGCGTTGATTCTCGAATTTTTTACATCATTTAAATATGGTGCAGATTTTAAATCATTTTGATATATCGTTTTTTTTTTCTTTTTTTTTAATTGATATAAACGAGTGCTTGATTGCAATCCCACCTGATCGTAAGCAGTGATGCAATCGTTGATGGTGAGGCGCACTAGTTTATTAAGAGCCTATTCACTCTAGCCTTGAAGACACCTAAGTTATAAACAGATGGTGAGACCTCGACAGACAAATTGTTGCAGTCCTTCGATGTCATCATCTTCCTGCCCTTGTTCCGTGTTATTTGGGGTCGGCGCAACATGTTTTCTTCTTCCATTCTGCCCTGTCACTCGTCACGCTATCACTAACTTCCTTTTCTTTCATATCACTCTTCACACAATCCATCCATCCTTTCTTTGGTCTCCCTCTCCCTCTCCATCCATCCACATGTAAACTCATAACTCTTTTAGTAACATGCGCTTCATCCCTCCTCTTCACATGACCATACCAAGACAAACGAATCCCTTTCAACTTTTCAGTCATTGGTGCCACTTTCAAACTTCCCCTAATATACTCATTTCTCACTTTATCCATTCTCGTCACACCACACATCCATCTTAACATTCTCATCTCCGCTACGTGCAATTTTTCCTGCAGTCCTTCGATATACGCGGTAAAAACGATTGATTAGAAGAACGGCAGAAAAATAAAAGAACGATCGAATGAATGTAACTTGACATTCCTTACTAATGAACGAATAAACATTTCTCAGTTTAATGAACGAATGAATGAATGAACGTAAGAGTGAATGAATACTGCAGGCGAGAAAGTAGCCACTGAAAAATTTTGAGTTTGGCTCAAGGCCGAGCTATGTATCGTTGCAGAATAAGAGACGGCGTATTTATTTTATTTAGATAATTTATATGACAGTTAATGGTGCACACGTCGATTATGTATTAAATAGGAACGCTGTTAAAAACCTGTTTTTCTTTTAGCAAGCTTTTATTGTTTTACAGAACTTTGGCATGTTCTGCATAATTTCAAAATGTTTGAATGAATGATTGAACTGACCATCATCATCATCACTTCAGCCGAAAGACGTCCACTGTTGGACATAGGCCTTCCCAAATGTCGCCACGATGACCGGTCCTGTGCGTCTCGCATCCATCGGATTCCCGCGACCCTCACCAGGTTATCGGTCCACCTTGTGGGAGGCCTTCCAACGCTGCGTCTTCCGGTACGTGGACGCCATTCCAGAACCTTTCGTCCCCATCGACCATCTGTTCTGCGAGCAATGTGCCCTGCCCACTGCCACTTAAGTTTGGCGATTTATCGGGCTATGTCTGCAACCTTGGTTCTCCTGCGAATATCTTCATTTCTGACGCGATCACGCAAGGAAACTCTGACCATAGCCCTTTCCATTGCCATTTGAATGACTTTAAGCCATTATTGAACTGACCTGATAATATTTGCCTTTTTAATCTTTTTAATTCTTTACCTCTTTGATTAAATAAATGTAAATTTAAGTTTTGTCGTGTACTTAAAGTTGTCCTCATATGCAAACATTTCTATCTAATTCAGGTTTGTTATAAGAAAACCCAATTGTGGGTTAAGCTTGCCTATGAACATCAGCTGTGCTGATTAAAATTCTTTCTCGAGTTTTTTTTTTGCACAAAAAACACTATTCTAAGGCATACTTGAACACGTGTATTGTGACTTCTTGAATGAATGAACGAGTGAATGAATGAATGAACCATTGAACGAGTGAATAAGTGAGCTAGTAAGTGAATGAAGAAACGAGTGAGTTCAAGAATAACTGAGTAAAAAAATATATTAATAGACATCCTGTCGTCAATTAATTTTTTATTTTGCATAAGCTCGCGTTTGGCCACTATCTCGCCTGATAGTAAGCGACGATGATATGGTCGACGATGGAGCACGCTTGCCTAGAAGTAACCTATTCACTCTTGACTTTACCACTCTAGGTGGTCGATATCAGAAACTTTCTCTTCTTACCTTCTTTAAACTGCTTCAACATAACATCTAATGTGACATCCTCGAACACAAAGTTGCAGGGGTTCTGATAGTACTGGCATAGGGTGCGCAGCGGAGTGTTGTCGTCGGGGTCCACGAAGGCCAGATCCTTGATGAACAGCACTGTGATAATGTTGCCGCGGGCGCCTTCGTATACTGGGATACGGGAGTAACCTGCAAATGAAAGAAAGAAAATGATTTTATCTGCGTCAAACATGGCGCATACCATAAAGAATAAAAATAACAATAACTATAATATATTGGGAATGTTCCCAATGAATATTCTATTGTGGAGGGAGACCAAAGGAAAGATGGATGGATTGTGTGAAGAGTGATATTAAAGAAAAGGAAGTTAGTGATAGTATGACGAGTGACAGGGCAGAATGGAAGAAGAAAACGTGTTACGCCGACCCCAAGTAACACGGGACAAGGGCAGGAAGATGATGATGACACATATTTATGCGTCATATCGGGGCTCGTGCTTGGGGCAGTATTTGATTGATAAATTGGTATTTAACATTAAGCAAGTGCAAGGTGGTTTTTCAGTGTGCCTGGTAAAAGATTAAATATAGTAGCCGTGAATACAGTTGACTGGCGTGAGATTTTCCGGAGCAAGGAGTGGCAGGCGGTCGCCTCCTTGTGCGAAGCAATAATGCTAGCAAAGGAGGCGGCCGATCGCGTGAAGCAACGGTCCTCACGCCCCAACCGCCACTTGGATTCCGATCCCGATTTCCGGCCACCGTAGGCGCGGGATGCGGACGGTGAGCAATGGGTGGCTCGCCATTAGGCCGTCTGGTAACCGTCCAGACCGAGCCCAAGTCGTCGACGGCGCATACTGTTCCATGCGCGCCTCAAGATGTCAGCAAACCGTAGGGGCCCAGCAGTGTCGAAGCTTACTGGGGCCAAGGGTCTGATTCTGAAAGGAAGACTCGGCCCTGGTATGAAAGGCAACGAAGGAACAGGAGTGGGTTTTTAGTCAGTAAAAGTCTGACACACCCTCTCGCTCCGCCCAAGATCCGGATGTCATTGGATGATTTTCCCACCGAAAAAAAAAATAAAAGTAATGCGTCTGGCTGAACCCTCGACCTACAACTCGTAAGTCGAAGCCGTTACACTCGGCCATCATTGCTTTCTCAGCTTATATTCAGCTTGTTACCTCTCATCAAAGATACAAGAAAAGGTTAACTCACCAGACTTGACAATCTCCGACATCGTCTCAAAGTCCAGGATGCTGTTTATCGGCAGCATGAAGCAGTCCTTCAGCTTGGTCATCACGTCGCAGACCTTCTTTTTGCGAAGGTCGAGTGCTCCGGAGATGATATTTACCTCTTCTCTGTCTAAGTCGTTCACGTGGTCTGTTACCTGTGGGGGGTGTTGAGGGTTAGTTAGTTGATGATCAGGTAGTTCTGAGTCTTGGTTGTAAAGCGTTATCGTTATTTTTGAAGTCATTACTATTTATAAGAGTGTAACAACCCACGCTCATAGAAATGACTACGTTGAAGACTAAATGTCTTCAACGAAGTCATTTCTTAACAAAATAAAATTTTCTTTCCATACAGAGCATTATAATGTTATTATTTATTATCTATTTTTATGGGATTTTCCTTGCGATTTCACCTGATGGTAATATGCAATCGATGATGGTGAGGTGCACTAGTTTATTAAGAGCCTATTCACTGTAACCTTGAAGACACCTAAATTATAATCAGACGGGAAGTCCGCTACAGGATTTATGGAAATAATTTATTTAGTGGAAAGAAAAGGAAGTCAGTAGTAGCGTGGATGGACGAAATATCGTGTTGCACCATAACATGGGACAAGGGCTAAGTGCCTTATGGGACTAACTGCGAATGGGACCAACTGCGAACGCGGTACGAAGTGCGAATGGGACGAACAGCGAGACAAGGAAAGGAAAACGATGCTTGGTAAGAAACTAGCCCAATCATTTTTTTTAACCTTAAAAAGAAATTAGTTAATACTAGAATGACAAATCGACGGCCCCACGTATACTATCGAAATCGAAAAAAAAAAACCTTTTCGTTTTATTACCGTGTTCACTTTATGCACTTTCGATTCCGTTCAATTGAAAAACAGTAAAATATATTAAATTGGTACATAATTTTTAAACAGTAGGTATTATAGATCTACTTGCCATTAGTGTAATAAAACGAAAATGTAATTTTTTAAATTCGATAGTATACGTGGGGGGCGTGGAAATTTATTTGCATAGCGTAGGGGTGTCATTAAAAGTAACGCTAAAATCATATTAATTAATATCTTTTGGGGTGGAATGATATAAAATAAGTTAGAAGTAGTAGGTACATACCCTGACAAGCTCCTTTAGACGCTCCCTGTTGTAATGCGTGCCGATCTCTTCACCTAAGAAGTAATCTAGCAGCTTGCTTGTCGGCCACGCTAACGGCGCACAGATACCCATCACGATCTGGAAGGTAAGGATAAGTATTAGTAGCTACTGATTTATTTATACAACATTTAAGTGGAATAATGCACGCACACCCTTATACCACAAAAATAGGTACAGAAGTCAATCTACATACAAAGCGCGCTCGAGCAACGCACACATAGACACCGCTCACGGACACGATATCTCGGCTCAATTCAGCTCAATGCGAGCTCGAGTGTCATCCGTTTGAGACACGTCTGTGAACTTTTTTGTGGAAAAATGGACCAACATAGAAAAACCTTATTGTAACTGTTCAGTGGACGGTTGTTTAAATTCAACATTAAACAGTGAATTGACGTTTTTTGAATATATCAATCTATCTAGACCACCAGTTGTTTCAGAGAGGTAAGTAGATATTTGCTTGTATTTTGATGGTTTGTTTTAACGTAACATTTATGATTGATGGCCATGTTATATTTTTACAATTCAAATTAGGTAGACATTTATCACCGCGCCTGGTCGCACTCGGACAGTTCGGCGCCATGCGCTGACCCTAGCGCGACCACCGAGCGCAGGTATGAAAAGTGAAGTAGTACATACATAAGATTGACTTCTGTACCTATCTATTTTGTGCTTATATATACCAATTAGATAATTAATTTAAAATCATAAATATATTTTAGCAATATAAGTAAATTAGGATGCGTTTCCACTGAAACGGAGCTGGGCGGAGTGGAGTGGAGAAGAGCAGTGAAAAATTGGCAAGTGTTTCCATTGAAGCGGAGCGGGGCAGCCCTACGTTTAACGACGTCATAAGCATAGATACTCTACGCTCGCATTTTTGAACGCGAACGTAGATTTCAACTGTCAATGTCAAGCAAGTGTCATTTATGGACGCTTACACCAACCTACCCTGCTCGGAGTTAGAGTTAGCTGGGTTAACTCTAGGGTAGCTACTCGAGTTATAAAAGAACGACCCTGGGTTGTGCACCTGCACCTGTTGTAACCCTGCACTGTGATAGGCCAATTCACGTTCCACTCCACCTAGATCCGCGTCAGTGGAAACGCACCCTGAGCTGGGTATTGAACCCAGGAGCTCACTTCAGTCCACGCTCACACACCAGCAAACTGAAGTTTAATTGGACCGTATGACACTTAACACCCTCTGTTAATTAGTAAATCAGCTCTGTAAAATAATACCCTAAGTAGTCGCTAAACTAATTGTGTATATTAGCGTCAAAGTACGAACAAATTAGCGGTTTTCACACTCGACCGGTTGTCTCAGTTGAAAATCAGCGTCAAGCACTAGTTGCTTAACTGGACCTAGTTTGGCTCAGACATGACGCATACTATATTTTGTTTACGAAGCAAAATATTTTGTTAAATAAGTATTTTTATCAGTATAGCGCTACAGCCGTGTTTTAGCTCCCTGTAAAATACGGGTATTCAAGCGCATCCGGCTAGAGTAAAAGCTGACTCCAAACTAGATGGGAAAAGGCTAGGGAGGTGATGATGGCGCTGGCCCTAACTCCCGAGTAGTAAAGGCCGAACGCTGCGTTATGCGGGCGCCCGCGGTCCCATATAAAGTGCTTCGTCCGGGTGCCCGCACGGCTGGCCGCGCGCACTCCCGTCGCGGGCAGCCGGGCCCCGCGCCTGCTTAAGCGACATTTAAAAAAAAAAATTGAAGCCTGACTCAAACGACGGAGAAAAATTTGCTGATTCCGAATATGTACTCGTAAATAACTCAATATTGGATAAAATGTCGTTTAGATCAATTAGCCTTTCAACATGACTACATGCACACCGTTAAAGTTGAACTAGCTACACTGCGCAGGTAATTTCGATTTCTACGTTACACGCATGACGTCACGCGACGAGTGCACGCGCGGACGTCCGCGTGGGCTCTTGCTTAACGCAGCGTTGACCCTCAAACAGTGACTTTCTGAAGCCTACTCCTCGGTAACGGCTAGGTCAATAGGTTTGTAAAAAATATATGTTTATAATAAACATATATTTTTAGACTATACGCCTTAATTATTTTTTTCAGAATCCATAGTTTGGTCTAGAAATGCGGGGCCATATTTTGAATACTGCTTCTGTCCATAGAAATGGAAAAAAAAATCAAGAAAGTCATTGCCAATTCAAAAAAAAAACTTAGACCTCCCATACTTTCTTTTTGGGAATTGTCTAGACTTGCTTGAAGAAAATTTTTCATTTCCAGCATCATCATCAGTTACACCCTATCAAAAGAATTAGTGAACTCACCTTCATGATCCAGATACTCTTGGCTCCAACGAACAGCCCATGCCTAGCACAGACAGCCTGAGGGGTAATCTCAGCAATGAACACAATAGCCAACGTAGAACCGATAACAGCGACCAAACCAGAAGTCAAATCATCCAGAATTACAGTAAACGTACTGTTCACAGCAACGTTACTGAGGAGAATGGTACAGAGGAGGTAGTTTCCGTGAGCTCTGACCGGCATAATGGCTCTGGCGTATTTTCTTTCTTTCTCAGTTCCTGTGTTAGCTATGATCTTTAATTCAGTCCTGTCTAAAGCCATGAGACCTAAGTTCAGACCAGAGAAGAGGGAAGCTAGCAGAAGGAGGACTATGATGAGGACGATGGAAGCCCATAGAGGGAGCAGTTTGTTGTGCGTAGCCAGAGTCTTCCATTTTTCGGAGCCCTGGTGTAGAAAGTGTTCCTTGTCGGAGTTTCTGGCACAGATGTAGAATTTGTAGTCGTCTAATGGTGGCGGGGCTACTATGTGGAGGAGTGCTGAGTCTGATTCCGCGTAGAGGACCTGTGAAAAAAGAATTGGTTAGTTTAGAATAGCGAAAAGAATAGAATAGGATTTATTCGACGCAGGCAATACAGACAACAACACAAAAAAAAAGTACAAAATTACAATACAGTTGCGCTGAGCGTGCCCGAACCAAAAGGGTCGACAACGCAGCAATTGCTGGGCGTCAGACACCCAGCGCTTGAGTCAGGCACCCAGGTTTTCAGCTGGCACCCAGCTGTGACGCAGAGCTTTGCATAAAAATTGATGTTTACGCATCCAATGCGTGAGCATGTGGTATCAGCGGTGGTTGAGATTCTGAACATGATCCGGCTCGAAGGATCCGTGTTTAGGATCTCAGAGAGATGAATAAATAAGTGGACTGTTTACTGTCATAAAATATCATTTAGATTCTGCCTTTATCCGAAACTTTTGTATTGGTTTCGGTTAAGGTTACGGAGCTCCATACCATCCTTGGTGCCCAAATAAGCCCATGGGAAATACAATATTTTTAAATTTGAACATCGTCAAACGCTACATTGGATATTTCTACAATCGGTAATCATCATCATTTCAACCGAAGGATATCCACTGTTGGACATAGGCTTCCCCTAAGTGTCACCAAAACAGACGGTCCTGTGCGTCTCGCATCCATCGCGTTTCCGCGACTCTCACCAGGGGCCCAAGTCTGCTATTTTTATAAATTCGTCATTCCAACACGATCCCATTATCATTTTGCTAAAAGTTCGTAATCTGCTAATACATAATGATCGATCATTGATCGGTCAATGGTCTCGTAATAGAGTTGTGATAGAATGACAATATCGAGCTTCTTAAAAGCAATGACTGCACAATGACGTTCTAATGGTAAATCACTGATCAAAGGAACTGTCAAAATTTTAGCAGATTACTGCACACGTCAGACTTTCATTTGTCAATATGTACGAGATTACCATTCTATGCCAATTCTTTCAATGGATTGTCAGTGGTTGATCATTGGAAAGTCATAATGACGCTATTATATTAGTAGACTAGCTTCTGCCAGCGGCTTCGCCCGCGTAAAATTAGGTTTATCCATACAAACTTTGGACCCCCATTTCATCCACTTAAGGGGTGAGTTTTGAAAAATCCTCTCTTAGTGCTCACCTACGTCATAAAAGAAACCCTTGTGCAAAATTTCACGCTCCTAGCCCTAGTAGTTTCGGCTGTACGTTGAATGTCAGTCAGTCAGTTTCTCCTTTTATATATATAATTATATTAGTAGATTACCAAACTTGTCAAAATCAACAATTATGAAATCAATGGTATACCATTCTGACACTATTGTAATAGGAGACTTGAGGCCCTGGTCATCGGTCCACCTTGTCTTCCGGTGTCACTCTAGAATCTTTCGGCCCCACAATCGGTAAAGTATTGTTTGGAGTCCAAGACATATTTTGGGCACGCCACAATTATGGCGGTAAGTCCCCTCTTTGAGGAATGGCTGGAAAGACCACATGGCGTCCTTACCTAACGCATGACGCAGGTCCTCACCGGACATGATAAGTTCGGGAGGTTCCTGCACCGAATTCGTGCGGAAGACACGCCCGGGTGTCGCCACTGTGTGGAACGCCCGGAGGACACGGTGGAGCATACGGTGGAGGTGTGCCCCGCTTGGGCAGAGCAACGCCGTGTCCTCGTGGGGGCGATCGGCGGCAGTGATCTCTCGCGCCGGGCATTGGTACAGGCCATGGTCCGGAGTGAGGAGGAGTGGCAGGCGGTCTCCTCCTTCTGCGAAGCAGTAATGCTAGCAAAGGAGGCGGCCGATCGCGTGAGGCAACAGCAACGGTCCTCACGCCCCAACCGCCACCGGGATTCCGATCCCGATTTCCGGCCACCGTAGGCGCAGGCTTGCGGACGGCGAGCAATGAGTGGCTCGCTGTCCGACCGTCCGGTAACTGTCCGGACCGAGCCCAAGCCGTCGACGGCGCGTATTGTTCCACGCGCGCCTCAGGGTGATGTCAGCAAATCGTAGGGGCCCAGCAGGGTCGAAGCCTACTGGGGCCACGGGTAGTGTGAAAGCGAAGCCCGGGGCCCCGGGATGAAGGCAAAGAGGGAACAGGAGTGGGTTTTTAGTCAGTAAAAGTCTGACACTATCTCTCGCTCCACCCAAGAGCGGGATTTGTCATTAGATGATTTTCCCACCTTAAAAAAAAAAAGACATATTTCATTGTGTTTATTTTTGGACACGTCGATTTTCTAAAAGACTATAGACAAGGCATCGTTAGTGAATAGATCGTCAAGTAGATTAGCAGTCCGCATCAGAGCAATTACTATTTGTTAACAAAGTAATTGGTTTGTTACCAACGCTTGTACAGACACACAAAACAAAATACGTTGTCAGAGGCGCCGGCTTTTAGAAAACCTCATGGGTGCTCATGCTCATCTGATGACTCGAAAAAGTGGCGAAGTGTGAGAAGAGAAATGCACACTGATCAACATTTTGACAACGGATACCAGTAACTGACATCCGTTGCCCGCATCGTTAATAAATAATAAATTGAGACAACATCGCATACATTGTACATACATACAGGCTCCCGGAAAGTGTTGTGAAAGCTCCCACATTGAACTGCTTTAAAAATCGGTTGGACAGACTAAACATCTCCAAACTATATGAAACGCACGCATCAGCTAGATAGCTGCTAGTGTGTCTTACCAAATAATAATAATAATAATTGTCTTGGCCCTAAACTAAGATTTTCCCTTGTACTATACAACCGGGAACAACGAAGGTACCACAAACATCCAGACCCAACACGAATATCTGTTTCATCAACAAACATTCGTGTTGGTGCGGGAACCGAACCCGCGACCCTTGGGTCTCAACCGGCGCTCTGAAAAACTGCGCTAAACGGGTTGTCAAATAATGAAAAAACGCCCATTCCTAAAAGGCGATTACTGATCTGTTTCTTGATGTCTATTCTCAGGGGTGCCATCGAGGCACCCCAAACGCGTACGCGGTATAAACGACGAAGCAAATCGCTTAGTTCGGACCGTTGAAGTTTCAACAACGTAAGGGTGGATACTCGCCGTACGTCGGGTTGTCCGATGGTAAAAAGGAGATGGCGGAATCAAGTCATTCAATTCCCACGCACTCTCCAAAATGCAACCTGTAAAATACCGATAGGCTGGCTACCCTGCGCCTGTGCTCGAGGCTTTGTAGATTGGACTTAACCAAATCTGTTCTACATATAAGCTATTCCTCTGGGCTTGAGACAAAATGTAAACAAAGAAAACAATGTAGTTATCATTGTATTGTTACCTTCGACCAAGTTTCTTCGACGTGTTTGAATACATTAATCCTGTTCTGTTGAATGCATTGGCGTTTTCTTTGCACGCTTTTTCTTCGGCGAATAACAAGAATTCAACGAAAATATCTCGTATCAACATGTTGATCGATAGTGAAAAAGATGGCGGATTATAACCCGCCCGATGACAAAACGTCACATTTTTATGTAAAATGTTTGCAGTATTTGGTCTATAATTTAGTAGTATTATAAATGCTTTGTTTACCTTTTATCTCACGGCTCCCTGAATAGAGTATAAAGTTTAGTTATTCTTGGGGCAAACCGCCATATTACAATTTAATAAAACAAGTAAAAAAATAAACTTTTCTCACCTTATACTCCCCGTTCAGCAAATGATCGCAAGTATTGCCATAAGGAGCTGGCGTATGAGTAAAAGCAATAGAGGTTTCATTCGTTAAATTCTCCCCAAACAACCTTAGAAAGATATGAGTGTCTCTCAGCACACTGGTGATCAGCTCATCGACAATCTTAGGTTCCTTATCTGACTCTTCCACTCGAAGACCCATCAGTTTTATAGGTCCTGAAGGAGGCAGCACCAGTTTAGGTCCTAAACTGGTCTCTGATGCGTTTCCTGCATCTACAGTTTCATTTTCGGCAGTAAGTGGTACTTCTGGTGCAGGTGTTGTTTCGTTTTCGGCTTGGCGACGATATCTGGCCAGGGTTGGGACGTGAGGGTAGGAGTTTGAATGGATGATGAGGTTCCCGAACTTGTCTTCTCCATCTTCGAGTTTATTTTCGATTGGTCTGTAACAAAGAGAAGGGGTTTGTTAGTTATCGGCTGCTATGTTAGTGTTTTTCCGGTCACCGTAGGCGCAGGCTTGCGGACGGCGAGCAATGGGTAGCTCGCCGGCCGACCGTCCGGACCAAGCCCAAGGCGTCGACGGCGCGTAGTGTTCCACGCGCGCCTCAAGGAGATGTCAGCAACCATAGGGGCCAAGCAGGAGAGGCAATGGAATAATAGCAAAGAAAGAACAGGAGTGGGTTTTTAGTCAGTAAAAGTCTGACACGCTCTCTCGCTCGGCCAAGAGCGGGGGATGTCATTAGATGATTCTCCCACCTAAAAAAAACCCCGACGGTGGGTGTCTAACACTCAGCAAATTGCTGAGTTTGTATGTGGGGCATGGACTTATCTAGAGTAATTCAATTTTATTAAATAATATTTTTCTTTTCTATTTGACGGCCTACGAATGACGAATAGAAATATTCTGTAACCTGGAAAAGCTTGCGAAACGAAAATTCGTTTACGAAATAATAACAATAATCCACAACTTTCACAGAACGCCATCTAGTTCCAAACTAAGCAGAGCTTGTGCTATGAGTACTAGACAACTGATAAACATATGACAACTATGACAATTATTGATGTCTACACCTTATAAAGAACCTACCTGTTAAATTTTAAGTTTGTAGCTGTTATAGTTTCTGAGATTTCGTGATTAATCAGCGAGTGGTATTTGGCTTTTCTTTGCACTATTACGCAAGTCCATAGCATTTTCATAAGGGGTTAAATTGAGGGATAAAAGTTCGTATAGAAATTTTCAATGTTGCCAATTAGTAATTCCATTAGAAACACGGCTTGTTCATCAGACACGTCCTTGAGTGGTTCAATATTCGTGCATAAAACCGTTTGCAATGCTATATTCTAGCAATAGATAAATATTAATACCGATAGATTCGTGATATCATCTAATATAGGAATGGTGTGGTGATAAAACCTGGTGGTACCAACATGAAATGGTTGTTTCTATGGTGTAGAGGGAATGAATTAAATTTACACTAGTCGATACTTTTTTTCCATACAAATTTTAGGGAGGTGTTACTCCATAGTTTTACACTGAACATCTAAAATAAAACATATATGATATGGTTTTAGTCGTCGGAGCGGTGCTCTGCTGGCGTCGACGGTTCTTCGTGGCTCTTTATGTGACTGGCCGAAGGTGCAGTGTGCTTCGCTAAGGTCGCTGATGAGGCTGAGGGTGATGACCAGGTATGACCAGGTAGGCATGCTGGTGGTCAGGATACCCTTTAAAGCCGTGACTGTATGGCTCGCTGCTCGAAAGCTTGAGGAAGTGATGATGACGTCACGAAGTAGTAGACGTTCATTGTCGAGGGTCACCAGTTTGGAGGTAGGCGGAACAGAGAGTAAAGTCCCGCAAACCTCCTTTGAAAAGGGAGGATCCTCCAACCAGACGGGTGTTATGTCTGGTAGGCTACTGCCCGATAGATGATTTCGGGCTGTTCTATATGTTCTAATCGCGCGGAGAACTTTGATTGCGCGAGGCAGGATTAGTTCTTATGTGACGCCATAGATGTCGCTACATCTTGTTGTTAATTTTGTCTGTGCGGAAACAGAAAAACAAAAAAAAAAATTGCCATTAAAAAGTTCTGAGCCAACAAAGTTTCTGTTTTTGATGATTTTAATGCAAACTAGCTTCTGCCCGCGGCTTCGCGTAAACGTAGGTTTCTACATACAAACTTTTGACACCCGCTTCATCCCCTTAGGGAGTGAATTTTGGAAAGTCCTTTCTTAATGCTCGCTTACGTCATAAAAGAAAACCTTGTACAAAATTTCACGCTCCTAATCCCAGTAGTTTCGGCTGTGCGTTGATGTCAGTCAGTCAGTTTCCCCTTTTATATACATAGATTTAGGTGTAAAAAAGCAACAATAAAAATCGTATAAAATCTTCAAAACATTTTCGCGCTTTCTCAATCTAAATTTAGAAAAATGGCTTGTATTTGCTGGCTCATCGCCCTTAAAATAGACTCACATGTATTTGCTTCTCTTATAATAATTGTAAGAGTATTTATACCTATATATTATATTACTCTTATTTAACGCGCGTCCGTTATCCTATTTCACGTGTTAATTCGTGGACAATGGTGTGGGTTATACTTTTTTTAACTTTTATGATAAAACTACTGTATATTGATTCTGTATTGTATAACTGTTTTTTGTCCCAAATAAATAAAATAAAATAAAACGACAAAGCTATACAATTTATTTGAAATAGATTTATGCAGTGGCGAGCACTGCTCTCAGATTTTACACATTGTCTAATTTCGTTTCAGTTCATTGTACTATTTCTTATTTTGTGGTAACGGTATTTCTTATTCGGTTGGGTTTATGTGCGTGCAAACAATATGTTGTGCGTATAAACTAGCGTCTAACTGCTCATACTTGATATTATTATCGCTGTCGTACACAATGTCAGATGACACATCGCACTTTTTGGCCTCACTCATCGGCGAGTTCGAGCCCGCGACTAGTTCAGCCTTAATAGTCCGATTTTATAGGTACGCAGTCGGTTATGTGGCCAGGCCTTTTAGCCACGAGCTTTTCCTAACGACAGATATTAACAAAAATACACCATTACGCAAATCTTCTCAAACATTAGGGAATCTAATGAGTTCATTGATTACTGCGGAAAACATCAAGCGTCCGAAATATAATATAACCTTGGTGACAGTTATATTTTTGAGCAGTTTGGGGTTGAAACAGTTGAATATGGAGTCAAAGTGCGTACAAAGCTTTCTTTAATTCTTTATTTTACACAATAAAAACTTATAAAATAAGTGAATAATACATAGTTCATGTATATATTATTTATTATTATTATCAACGCAGAGCTAAAATTACTGGGAACTGATTAACATATGAAAAACCGCATACAAACATATGAATAGAAACTGATTGACTGACATTATGTCAGTCAATCAGTTTCTCCTTTTATTTATATAGATTATAGTTAGTCACGTATGTTTTAAGTATATAGTATATATTTTGATCACTTAAATTAAAAATTGGATTACCGAGTGAACCAAACGTAATCTTCAAAACTAAATAACACAATAACTGACACAATAGTTAAGGAAAACAATACAAATACTATCTCATACAACAATGTATGGAGTATATTGAAACAATGTGATTCACACAATACAATCAATGTCAAGCTGTACAATTGAGGGCAGAATAAGGGACGTAGTCAAGAGATTGGTCAATAATATGTGATAGCACTTCTTTGATAAGTTATTATTTAAGAACATAAGCACTTGCAATACACCGATTTAAGGTTAAAGTAATCTATATTTTTTTTTCATACTTTAACGCAACTTTGGGCGTACAAAAGAAATAACAATCGTGTAAAATGTCGATAAAGAAGTCGGTACCGACAAAGCTCAATAACCGAAGAGTTCCACACAATTTATTTGCAATTGATTCATGCAGATTGCAATGATTTTTCAACGCACTAATCCCAACTCCGATGATATTTTTAATAAGAAGAAAAAAAATATTTATAATTAAAAAATAATTTATTAAAAAGTCATCGGGGTAGATTAAATCGTTACTATAATGAATCCCAAAGACATTTTTTTTAAATTTTAAAGTAATTCATAAATTTTTTCACTAAAAATGTTATAATAGCGATTTAATACAGTTTAAATGAAAAAAGGCAAGATTTGAAAAAAGAACCTCAACGAAAGATTCCACCACTGGGAGTCCAGAATCATACGACGCACAAACGAATACCAAGGATTCGGTACATGTACCGAATCCATGGTATTCGTTTGTGCGTCGATGTCAAAAACATCCTGTATATGTTGGCATTTATCTATATATGTATGTATTGAGAAATATATAAGTATGTTTATCAGTTGTCTAGTACCCACAATACAAGCTCTGCTTAGCTTGGGACTAGACGGCGTTGTGTGATAGTTGTGCGGTACGTGTACCGAATCCATGGTATTCGTTTGTGCGTCGATGTCAAAAACATCCTGTATATGTTGGCATTTATCTATATATGTATGTATTGAGAAATATATAAGTATGTTTATCAGTTGTCTAGTACCCACAATACAAGCTCTGCTTAGCTTGGGACTAGACGGCGTTGTGTGATAGTTGTGCGGTACGTGTACCGAATCCATGGTATTCGTTTGTGCGTCGATGTCAAAAACATCCTGTATATGTTGGCATTTATCTATATATGTATGTATTGAGAAATATATAAGTATGTTTATCAGTTGTCTAGTACCCACAATACAAGCTCTGCTTAGCTTGGGACTAGACGGCGTTGTGTGATAGTTGTGCGGTACGTGTACCGAATCCATGGTATTCGTTTGTGCGTCGATGTCAAAAACATCCTGTATATGTTGGCATTTATCTATATATGTATGTATTGAGAAATATATAAGTATGTTTATCAGTTGTCTAGTACCCACAATACAAGCTCTGCTTAGCTTGGGACTAGACGGCGTTGTGTGATAGTTGTGCGGTACGTGTACCGAATCCATGGTATTCGTTTGTGCGTCGATGTCAAAAACATCCTGTATATGTTGGCATTTATCTATATATGTATGTATTGAGAAATATATAAGTATGTTTATAAGTTGTCTAGTACCCATAACACAAGCTCTGCTTAGCTTGGGACTAGACGGCGTTGTGTGATAGTTGTGGAATATTATTATTATTATTTAGTTATTCGAGTTCAGGATTTTTACTCGTTTTTCCTTCACCACATTATCACACGCATATTTAGAATAAATTATAAGTAAATTGCGTAGTTATAAAGTAGCCTTATTTTCCTCATTATTCCTTCGTAACATACCGATCGCAAATAGCTAGCTAAGATCATTCATATGTCGGAGAAGCCGATAGTACGGAAGCTTGAGAACGAATGAACGAGCTAAGTGAAAAGTGACATGTCACTTTGACAGAATCCGCGCTGACGTTTGCACGAACCGAGCAGATAAGTGCTGACCGCAGAGGTCCGTGGCTTTTTGTTTGTTCGATCCAGCCCGTCCCTTGCTGTCCTCCCCCAGCGGCGCCCTAAGACGAGGTCCGTACCCCACAGGGGGTGCCCTTAGCGTGTAGTCGCTTAGTTTTCAAGTTTAGTTAAGTAAGCCCTGGCTGGAGGCTTTGATTCTTGAATCGAGGCCGCCACAGGCAAGACCGGTTAAGCAGCCGACAACCTCTTAGGTAGACCTGAGAGACGCCACACACAAAAAAAAAAAAAATCCGTGGCTCTTTCCTCTGTCGGCAGCCGTGCGAACAACGTCCAGTCTCGGAGACTGTTTCACGGCTCGTTGTGTGAAGTGAATACCTAAAGCTTGCATCATAATAATTCAGTTGTGTGATCTGGAATAGTTTGTTTATTGCTCGATAGCCAGCCATCGCCCACAAAAACAGAGTCCCTAGACAGAGCTTCAATGGTGATCGGCATCCTGCGCCGACAAATATATCTTTTAATAACAATGATTTATATTTCCGTAACGCTAACCTATTATTTCGATTTGGATGTCCCATAATCATTAAGATTGCTAATGGGAATATTCAAGGCTAATATTAAGTGTATTGATATAGCTTTTTTTATTATATCATTAATGCGTCTGTCGCCTGAATAAGACGCCATATCCATGACTCGTTAAAATGGCAAGCGTGTGAGAAGAGACAGAAAGCGGTATGGAGCTAATAATAAATTCTTTATTTGCGTACAACATGGTATAAAATGGTGTTACATAGAATTGAAATAATAATAATAATATTCCACAACTATCATACAACGCCATCTAGTCCCAAGCTAAGCAGAGCTTGTGTTATGGGTACTAGAAAACTGATAAACATACTTATATATTTCTAAATACATACATATATAGATAAACATTAGCTTTTTATGATGTAGCATGCAAATTTTGAAAGTTTTATGAAGGTATCTAAGTACATTGTAACAAAATGTTGGGAGGCAATGGATCAACATTTGTTATCCATAAATTCTTATAAATTGTAAAAACTACATTCATTTACCCACTTGTGCAATTTAATTTTCAACGATCTTGGACTCAATGTTTTGAAGTGGCTTAGAATATATGGTTTTAAATACGTACACACATTGCTAGGCAGCTTTTGTTATATTTGGTAAGTCTTGGGACAAAATATATATTTATGTTATAAATTGGAATAAGCATTGTGATTTAGGAGGAATCAATGGTCTTGCAAAATACAGGCATTTCTTGCCTAGTTTGGAATCCAAATGGTCTCAACTAAATATATGTACTTACTGACTAAACTAAAGGATGCAACAGTTTTGTACACAAGATTCTGTCCTCAATCTATATTTATTAAGTACCTACCTATAACCCGATATTGTTTAGTTCTTGTGTGTTAATTGGATGTTTTTGGATCAAATAAAATTTATTATTATTATTATTCAGAACCAGTTCTCAGGGATCTCTTCTGTGCCGAGGGCAAATTTCGTTTGCTGTCTTAAACAGTTCCCTATTCTTAACTACAAATTAAAAACACAGGTTTCATAAATGTAAAGAGATGGTAGCGGCAACAAATCAAGTATATAAACCCTATATAGTTCTATCCCTTTAACAGTTTAGTGTAGGTCGTCGAATGGATCGCGGTAAAAGCTCGTGGTATAAGTACTTAATCCGGATTATAAAAACATATATTTAATTACAGACCTGAGTATATGGTTTTAATTTCAACTCCATACTTCCACGCATTCCTGAGATAAAGAGTTTTGACAGACAGACAGACGGACAACAAAGTGATCCTATAAGTATTCCGTATTTTCCTTTGAGCTACGGAATCCTAAAAAAAGGTATAAAAACAAATCTTCACTTTTTTCAACACAAAATAAACTCAAGTGCCCAATATTCCTGCTGCTACAATAATCGTTCGGCGCGGGCCACTATCAGTAAAAATGAGGTCACCCACTCATATATGTATCTGCTAAACTTTAGTTACGAGTCACTTTGATGACACTATAACACATTCATTGTGCTTACAGCTAAGGAGTGGAATTCCCTGGCCGGTGGCTGTGTTTCCTGATGGCTACAACCTATACCCTGTTCAGGGAGCCGTGAGATAAAAGGTAAACAAACCATTTATAATACTACTAAATTATAGACCACAGATACTGCAAACATTTTACATAAAAATGTGACGTTTTGTCTTCGGGCGGGTTATAATCCGCCATCTTTTTCCCTATCGATCAACTTGTTGATGAGAGATATTTTCGATGAATTCTTGTTATTCGCCGAAGAAAATGCTTGCAAAGAAAACGCCAATGCATTGAATAGAAAAGGACACTTTTATTAATGTATTCAAAAACGTCGAAGAAACTTGGTCGATGGTACCTACATTGTTTTCTTTGTTTACATTTTTTTTAACGTTTAGCTCGCATAATCGCGTTTACCCGCTGTCACCAGTGTCACTTGTAAAAATACAACAAAAGAAAAATACAGACAAGTGACACTAGTGATAGCGGCTAAACGCGATTATGCGAGCCAAACGTTAAAACGCGATTAGTTTTATTGGTGAATTCCGCCCTTAGTGCAACACAGATCACTGCAGGTCATGGCGGGCATTAGGGGCCAGCTGGGTTCGAGAGCAAAACAATCCCTCAGTCATTCGGATAGCCCGGTGACCATGTATTTGAGCCGACAACCAAGTAACATAATAAGCTCATAACTTTGTGATTTTTCATTATACAGTTATGAAATTTTGTACATATATTCTTTACATAAAAATACTAGATAAGTGTTTTAGGTTTCGCATATACTAAAACTAATATTGTATAATATACATTGAAATAAGCCATTGGAAGCTAAAAGATGACCGACCGGTCTCAACTGACGGTGCCCGATCACGAGCATTTTTTTTTTTATCTTATGACAAATCCAAGAGCGTCTTGGGCGGAGCGCGAGATAGTGTCAGACTTTTACTGACTAAAAACCCACTCCTGTTCCTTCGTTGCCTTCGTCCCAGGGTCCGGGTTTCGTTTTCACACTACCCATGGCCCCAGTAGGCTTCGACCCTGCTGGGCCCCTACAATTTGCTGACCTTCCTTTGCTGATCTCCCTGAGGCGCGCGTGGAACAATACGCGCCGTCGACGACTTGGGCTTAGTCCGGACGGTTACCGGACGGTCGGACGGCGGGCCACCCATTGCCCGCCGTCCGCAAGCCCGCGCCTACGGTGGCCGGAAATCGAGATCGGAATCCCGGCGGCGGTGTTCACGAGCATAATGCGTGTATCAGCCCCACTCAGCTGAACTGAGTAACGTTGGGTTAAGTTACCATCAGCGAGGCAGTTGAAGCTGCTTTATTCTTGAGTAATATAGGCTATTTTATGTGCACGAGCAAAGCCGCGGAAAAAAGCTATTCTATTATATGTTGATGAGACCTATCAATACAAATGAGGTCATTCGTTTATGTCTGTCGAACACTTCGACTGAGTTAGTTTGGTTGCACTAATGATTCGAGAGTAAATAACACAAGTGGAAAAAGTAAGGGTAATATCGATTGGATATGCCATAATGGCTGCGGTAAGTCACGTCTTTGAGGAGTGGCTAGAGAGGCGCCACGGCGTCCTTACCTTCCGATTGACGCAGGTCCATAGCGGACATGACAAGTTCCGCACCGCATTTCAGCCGAAAGACATCAACTGTTGGGCATAGGCCTCGCCATAACGACCGTCTCGCATCCATCGGATTCCCGCGACCGTCACCAGGTCATCGGTCCATCTTGTGGGAGGCCTTCCGGTGTCCAGAACCTATCGTCCCCATCGACCATTTCTTCTACGAGCGATATGCTTCTTCTTCTTTTCGTGTCGATGTACTCTAACTAAATTTTATCTGATCATTATTTGGCAACCTCTACGGCTCTGTAATTGGCCTCGTTTAGATCCTGAAAACTGCAGGTGGTTGTGCAGGATGGACAGCAAATGACGCATGTCCTGTGCAGCGGCTCCACACTGGCACTGTGTTAGAGATGGGTCAAGGAAGCCCCATTTGGCCAAATTATTTTTACAGCGGCCGACCTAAGTCCGCAGTCGGTTAAGAGACGGTTAAGAGAGAGGTGCATGAACGGAGCCTCCCCGAGCGGCGTTAAAAATATCGTACAGCGATTCTAAACGTCCGGCGGACCCTGGACAGCTAGCAGTCGGTAACGCAGAGTCTAGCTGAGTAATCCTTTCACCAAGGTGTCTCAAAATCAAACTAAATACTTAAATAATGACAATAAAGAATATGCTAATTCACATTTTTGGGTCCCTTTCAAAAGAATACAATTTTTTTTTATTAATTGTAGGCTTGCGTTTGACCACCATCTCACCTGATGGTAAGCGATGATGTGGTCGACGATGGAGCACGCTTGCCTAGAAGTAGCCTATTCACTCTTGACTTAAAGACCCCTAAGTTTAGCTACAAGCTATCATGAAACACAGACTCCGGCAAGGAATTCCACTCCTTGGCTGTACGCATAGTAAATGTGTTCTTAAAACGAAAAAAAAAAAAACGGCAAATGCGGAAAACTTACTATTTGTTCAGAAAGACATAATTTTTAGTAAACAATGTTTATCTAAAAACTATAGTGAAGTATTTCGTATAGAATTAATTACGAATCACAGATAAAGCTAACATAAATATACATTATCATTTATTTACATTAAAATTTTATATTGTTAGCGCAAAAAAAAAACTCTACAGACTGCTCGTATTCTCTTATTTTATCTTGAAGTATTATTTATATAAATAATACAATAAAATCCATGTTAAATAAATATTGTCACAAACGGCTTAAATGGTTAGACATTGACATGATGCGATTAAAATACCGCATTTTTTTTCTTTTTAGGGTTCCTTATATAAAAGGGTTAAAACGGGACCCTATTGCTAAGACTCCGTCTGTCTGTCTGCCACCAAGTTGTATCTCATGAACCGTAGAAAATCATCCAATGACTTCTTTCTGGAATAAAGCGAAAAACGAATTCTACTAGCACTTTAAAAAGCATTGATATCATATCACACACATTTAGCAACGATAATGATACTGTATCACGTGATAATAAAACAACTAGAGATATTATGATGGATGTTGATGATAATAATATATATATATTTTTTAATAATATCCCACGACTATCACACAACGTCGTCTAGTCTCAAGCTAAGCAGAGCTTGTGTTATGAGTACTAGACAACTGATAAACATACTTATATATTTCTAATTACACCCAGACACGGAACAAATGATAGTGCGTGGTCATCACACAAACATTTGTCCTGGGTGGGAATCGAACCCACGACCTCCGGCATAGCAGTCAGGGCCACTAACCACTAGACCAACAGGCCAGTCACGATGATTATGAATATGTATAACTAGTATAAACTCTCGTTGCCTTAGCTTAAGGTACTATTTATTATCAGAAACAAAACCTAACACTAGCTTCTGACAGCGGCTTCGTCAGCACAAAAGTCAATTTCTGTATACAAACTTTGGACCCCTGTTTCATCCCCTCAGGGGGTGAATTTTAGAAAACCCTCTCTTAGTGCTCGCCTACGATATAAAAAGAAGTTTTGTGCAAAATTTCACGCTCCTAGTCCCAGTAGTTTCGGTTGTACGTTGATATGTCAGTCAGTCAGTTTCTCCTTTTATATATATAGATTATATAGAAGATAGATTAATATCTGAGAAACTATGGAACTAAAGGGAAAATATGCATGAAAAAAAAAAATTAAACAGTTTATCAATAAACATACTAAAAGAATTTTAACAGTGAAAACATTATTAAAATTGGTAGGAAAGTAAACTACGTGCGGTTCGCACGTGAGTGTGGTGCGGCGATGAGCGAAGCGAAGCGGTCGCTTTCAGAGATTTGATCAATATTTTCGCGCAAACTCTTGCGGTGTGGATAAATGGCGGCTAAAGAGGCAACGTCGCCGCGTCGCGTTGTATTCGCATGAACCGCATAGGACGCCACGTTAGCGATCTCATATACATACATATATACCTACTAGAATTTTAAAGAATTGAAATCTCTTAACTGGGTTGTAAAGGTCACGCAGCAGTTGATACAATAATCGACCCGCATCAGATTACAACGGAAATCTACACTAGACATTGAACAAAAATCATTGAGCAGATATGTCCGCCGTGTCTCATTTAAAAGGACCCTTCCCCACTCGCCTATCGTCAACGTCGAGCATGGTTTAAAAGCTTGTTACTTCATCTAACGCAATCCAACGCGATGTTTGATAAAAAGAGAGATAACGCCTGAAAATTCTGTTGGCATTCGGTGGTAATTCCGTGATTTACTCGAATATTTTACAAAGCTTGTCCGAGGAAATTTATACGTGTTTTTTTAAAACCCTTAAAAGTTTTTGAGATAAATTGTCGTCATTCAGAATCTCGTTTAAATGTATTATGTGTATTTTTAATAAATGAGTACATTTTGGAGGGCAAAAGTTCACGCCGGCAGATTTTCAGAGGTCTTTACTGGATTACTTTTACACAAATTTATGTTTTGATTTCTATAAAAGCCTAGATAATATCCACAAGATATCTGTGTATCCAAAATATCTGGAGAAAGATGTGTAATAACATCATAAGCACGTAAGAGTCGGTTTGCAGTTTCTTGAGCCACATCAACAATATGAGTTTTGGAGCGCAGTGTAGTATTTTGAACGTGATCCGGAGCCTCTATCCCTTCAACAATTCAGTTTAGGTCATAAAATGGATCGCGTTAAGTAACAAGCAACGGAAGCAAGCTTCGGTAACTCTTCAAGACATTTTCTATTTGGCGCATTACTTATTTTTCTATTTTTAAAATATTTTTTTTTTTGTTTTTTCATACCAATTTACAGAAATAAATACTGAACATCAGGTATTTTTTCAAGTCTCGCAAATGATGACCAATCAGTAAGACTAATGATCAGACTTTCGGCCTACTAAGTATGTGATTACATAATTAAATTCCCAGAATATCTTCTTAATAGCTTCTATCTCAGAATATTTGTGTAAACTATCGTTTTTATTTAGAATCTCGGCTAAAACTGTCTTTTGGCAGTCTCCAGTGCTACTTAAAATTCTAGCAAGTGGGTCAGAACACCTTTAAATAGATGGGCATGTGCATTTTTTTTTTTACTGTAGTACCCATTTTTAATTTTTGATACATCCTTTAAGATGGGTATTGTCGATGTAGCGTACCATCGATTTGGGGTACTGTCGATACATTAGCTCTTCGATGGAACGTTTTCGATACAGCGACCATCGATGTAGTGAATGTCGATATTATGAACTAAACCCCACCAGCGCCACCGGTACTACACGCATAAAACGTTTTGGGAACATATTCATTGTGCGTACAGCAAAGGAATGGAATTCCCTGACAGGATCCGTTTTTCCTGATAGTTACAAATACATATAAACACTAATATTTAATAGTTATTTGTGCAATAAGAGAGCAAAGTTGTTTTTTGCTGCGAGTGCTAAATTTGAGTCCCGAGCAAGCGAAGGATTCTTTGATTGAATCACGAGCGTTAGCGAGTGATTCTAAAGTAGAATCCTGAGCGAGGGGAAGGATTCAAAGGCACGAGATGCAAAAAGTTTTGCTCTCGTGTTACACACATAATTTTTCACTTCAGCAGCGAGAACACATATTACTTGGGAAATAAAATAAATACTATCTCTGTCGCTAGTTTTGCTCATATTTTACAATTATTTTAACATTCCTAATCTTATTTGCCATTATTTTATTTCCGCTCTTTTTTTAAAGCGCATCATGTTGAAACTAGAAATAATTAATTAAAGGTTAAATGCCAGTTTTATCTGCTGCTATAAGTACTCAGGTACTCTTATTTTTGTCCAAATACAATAATAAATTTAAAATACAATAATTTATTTATAAAAAAAAAAACAATTTTATATTTTACAGATATTTTCTATTTATTACGCATTTCCGAACGTGTTTTTCTTTGTGGTGGAATTTCAAAATCGGAATGAACTTCGAAATGGCATGTTTCTCACTCGCTTTTTTATAAGGGCGAGAAAGAGACAGAGTACAGTGCAGTTCGAATGTTTCGAATTGTATGGGTAAAAAAATAAATAATTAAAAAGTTACTTTGTCTCACGCAGTGAGCAAAATCGAGTTTTGCTCAGTTTTTAAGCAGCAAAACCTACTTGTTTGAGCTGCTGTGATAAAAATATTTTCCACTTTTAAAGTTAGAAAAGAAAATTTAAGTCTAAAAATACAATAAGCATAGTCTAGATTATAAGTCTAAAAGAAATGTCTATGCATACAAAACAAAATAAATTTGAACCCTGTCTTTTAAACTAGGAGACCCGTATCTTAAGAGTCAGTGAATCGGTCAAATTGAAATTCAATAAAACTAGGGTTTGTTTACAGGGTGAAAGTGTGTCGAAAAAAACCAGGCAAGTGTGAGTCGGACATGCGCCCTGAGGGTTCCATACAAACTTACCTATGTAAACAGTTCAATTGTTGTGACTAGCTGCATGCCAAATTTCAAGATTCTAGGTCATCGGGAAGAATCCTATGAATTTTGATTCCCTTGAGAGTGTCGAAATACTTATATGTTTTTTGCGACATAAAAAAACCGAATAATTATTTTGTAATTTTTTTCACAGTTTCAAGGGACCACAGACTTGAGTATATAGTTTTAATTTCAAATCGATTACTCCACGCGTTTCCGCTTAAAGCTTTGCTTTGCTATCAGAATAAGTAATTCTCACAGAGTAAGAGGAGAAGATTCATTAACGTATATCTAGCTTAAACCAAAAAATGAGGAATGCACATAAAGTATTAGCCGTCCCAACAATTTGAGACAAATTTTTTGGCACAGTTCCAACACGTGAAGTTGCACGTTGTGTTAAATTAATTACATGTCATGTCTCCTCGATTGATGGGGAGCGTCTGCGAAGATGGAGACTGGTAACTGGTAACAATTTGCCTGCTGCGGTGTTCCCGTCCGATTATAATTAAGGTGTCTTCAAAGCTAGAGTGAATAGGCTCTTAATAAACTAATGGGCCTCACCATCAAAGATTGCATCACTGTTTACCATCAGGTGGGTTCGCTAAAACTACGTACTTCCTTGAACAAGTTTTATGAAATATTCAAGTAAATGAAAGAATTACCGAAAGCCAACAGAGTTTTCAGGCGTCTATGTATTTTTTTTCGCGTAGCCTGTTCTATAAAACATTGCGTTGAATGAACCCACGATCGCTTTTAAACCATGCTCACTTTGATGATAGACGAGTCGGAAGGGCCCTCTTAATTCAATCTAAATCCTACCCACCAAGATCTGACCTTACCCAGTGTTATATTCCCCCAGTTTGTGCTGACACCAGAGACGGGATAGTTGTACTTATGACTGTAATACGAGCTTCCTCTTAATAATCTTCGTCTGCTTTACCATCATTTTCCTGCCCTTGTCCCGTTTTATTTGGGGTCGGCACAACACGTTTTTTTCTTCCATTCTGTCCTGTCACTCATCACGCTATCACTAACTCCCTTTTCTTTCATATCATATCTCACACAATCCATCCATCTTTTTTTTGGCCTCCCTCTCCCTCTCCATCCATAACTCTTTTAGTAACATGCGCTTCATCCCTCCTCTTCACATGACCATACCAAGACAAACGATTCCCTTTCAACTTTTCAGTCACTGGCGCCACTTTCAAACTTCCCCTAATATACTCATTTCTCACTTTATCTATTCTCGTCACACCACACATCCATCTTACCATTCTCATCTCCGTTACGTGCAATCTTTTTTTCATCCGTCTTTTTCACAGGACTTTGTCTGCTTTACCAGCTTCATGTAAAATACTGATGTATTAAACTGCACTGCATTAGAAACCGAGTTCAATATGTGTGTGTTGTGTGTGTGTTGCAAAACGGTTATTCATCAAAGCATGTATACTAAGAAAACCATTTGTCCACAGGGGTTTAACTAAAATGATTGCCCGAAATCGGCCATAAAACATATTAGCATAGATAAACTATAATAACAAAAGGTTCGTCGTTACGGAAACTGCTCCCTGTTCCCCCAAATGGTCAGCTGGAAACTCAAGGTCCATGTTTTTGGTCACGCGAGGCTCAGATACTAATGAAACGACTTTTTAATTAAGAATAAGTGCCTAGTACAAAGTTAATGGTAATTAACAGAATTTTCTGGAACGACTGTGATTTTTTTTTTGGTGTCGTGATGGACAAGTGTTTTTTTTTTCGGTGGGAAATCATCCAATTACTCCTCCCGCTCTAGTCTAGTCTTTCCAAGCAGAATTTATTTATTTATTTAAACTTCATGTACAGTGGTGGTACATAGGCGGCAAGGCATTCTCTACCAGTCAACCATTGGGTTAAAAAAGACAACACTGTGGTAGGTGTGCACAATAAATAAATAACAGATATTAGAAAAAGAAAGTAGTATCGTTAAATTAGATGGCTTATAATAATAAAATACGTATATCAGATGACTGGTAATTAGTGACCGATACTTAAACACATGATTGTACTCATGATTACAAACAACTTTCCCAAAGAAACTTTATTTATATTCTCTTTAGTTTTATCACAATAATAAAACAGCTGTTTAAATACGCGCGCGAATTAAGTAAGCGACAACGGAAGTATTTAAAAAAATAACTTTATTCCGACAGAGTTACAGCTAAACAGTCCTCCTCCTCTAATCAAATATAGATCTTATATACTAACTTTATTGCTAACGTAGTACATGCAACGGTTATGGACAATCGAGGACACATCGACATGCAGTATATGATTTTAGCCTTATTTGTGGCAGCCGAAGTCTGTCTTTATGCCGTGTTAGGATATTTGGCCTGTCAGTGTTCGTCTCGAAAAATTTAAGTTTTTCTGAATAAAAATCCATATTTCAAAAATATATAATCATGGTAAAGGTAGGAATTGGAAGTTTTTGAAATAATGGCTTAAACGATCATTCAAAAATATTCAATGTTTTATGTGAACACACTTGAAGCTAATTTGTCCTAACTTACAGACAATTTTCCATTCGTGTTATCGACTAAGTTCAGCATATTACGAACATAAGAAACGTGGTTTTCATGGAAACTTTCCGAATGAGCTGATTCTTCATGCACATGCCTGAACATATTTAAAATGTGTAAAATAAAATAAAAAATACAACCGACTTCAATGTAAAAAAAAAAAACACTGAAAAGAGCAAAATAATTTCGAAAATCGGTGTTAAATAACGAAAAGACAAAACTATTATAGAAACACCGATTTTCGAAATTATTTTGCACTTTTCAGTGTTTTTTTTTTACATTGAAGTTGGTTGTTTTTTTTGTATTTTTTTTTTATATGCTAATATACCAAGAATAAGAAAAGAGATTTCCAAAATTCACCCCCAAAGGGGGTGAAAATGGGGTTCAAAGTGTGTAAAGAGAAACCTGCTTTCATGCGGGCGAAGGTAGTTTAACAAATAAATGAAATTCAAGTGTCTGTTTGTAATATCAAATAACATTTTTTTTTTCTAAATGCATATGAAAGTGTGTTCGATAGCTATAACAAAAAAAAAAAAACAATTTTTAAAATTTTTGTTCGTCTGTTAGTCTGTTAGTTCTAGCTGATCTCCGAAACAGCTGCACCGATTTTGAGGGGACTCACTGACGGAGTTTTAAATGTTACGTACGAGGTATCGAGTACCTTAGGCTATTTTTATTTTAGAAAAAGAAATAAGGATTCACGCAAGAAAAGGATTTCTTAAAATTGTTTGGTTTGATGTTTTTAGTCTGACGATTGACTGGTTTTAGTCAGGCCATTCGGGACCGACCATCCACGGTGAGATGATGTACATAAGTTGTGGAAGGAACACCACTAACCACCGCCCAACTTCGTTCAACCCAGGAACATCTACCACCAGGACGCGATTTGCAGTGGCCTGTATGGAAAGCAATCAATACACTGCGCACCCAGGTAGGCCGTTGCAAATATAACCTGGCTATATGGGGTATTGCAGACCCTTCCGAAACCCTGTGCGAGTGTGGTACTCCTGGTCAGACGATGGCCCACTTATTAGAGTGCCTAAAGTGTCCCAACATCAGTACTTTGGAAGACCTTAAAAACGCCACGCCAGAAGAGAAAACCATCTATTTGAGAAGAAGAATAAGTCTGAAGCAGACAAAGCCGCGGGCAGAGTTAGTGTTTATTGTCGAGGTGTGTTATTGTCATATTATAGGATTGTAGAAAGGGCCGTCTTTACTTATTGGAAACCCTGAGCACTCCCAAGTTCATGGGGCTCCTTGGGTGGTGGTCTAATAGGTTGTCGCTCCATGTAAAACACGGGTATTCAGGCTCATCCAGTTGGAATGGGACCCAATCTAAAGCCAGTTGAGAAAAGGTTAAGATGATGATTGATATACGATATACGTTAAAAAACTGGGCAATTGCGAGTCGGACTCGCGCCCTAAGGGTTCCGTACAAACTTACATAAGTAAACAGTTCAATTCCCGAATGGAGTCTCGAAATTTTTTCCGAATTGAAAAAGAGCATTTTTTTCTTGTGTCGTAACAACAAATTTATTGTTTTCAGATTTATTCCTATACCTGCGCTATAAGACCTTGCTTTATACCAAGTTTCAGGATTCTGGGTCAACGGGAAGTAGCCTATGAATTTTTATTGCCTTGAGAGTGTCGAAATATACGTTTTTTGCGACGTAAACGGCCGTATCTTTTTTTTTTCGTTAACTTACAAGTTCGATTTTTTCACAGCTTCAAGAAACCGCAGACCTGAGTATATGGTTTTAATTTCAACTCGATACTTTCACACGTTCCTGAGATAAAGAGTCTAGACAGAGAGACAGACGGACAACAAAGTGATCCTATAAGGGTTCCGTTTTTTCTTATGAAGTACGGAACCCTAAAAAGAACACACAAGGTCTTGAGAAAATCACGTAATTCAGCTATAAATTCTAGTTAACAAAAATCCTCATGAAACAGATGACTAAAGAACCGAAGGCCATACGAAGATCTGTAAATGTCTCGGACAATTAACACCTTAGTTTTACTAGCAGAGCGCCAAGGTTGATTTATTTTTGTTACAGCATTGAATTTTTGGGAGTAAACGTTACAGTTTTGTTACAGTAATGTCAGTTTTATCGTGGCGTTTCTTTACTTTTTTAGCTTATCTTTTAGGTCATAAAATTAGTCGAGACATTGCACAACAGGGGCGCCGACTCCGTGGGTGCTCGGATGAGAAATAAACAGTGGGTGCCGAGAACACCCCTGAGAATAGACATCAAGAAACAGATCAGTAATCGCCTTTTATGGATGGGCGTTTTTTCATTACTCGACGAACCGTTTAGCGCAGTGGTTCAGTGCGCCGGTTGAGACGCAAGGGTCGCGGGTTCGCTTCTCGCACCAACACTATTTGTGTTGGGTCTGGATGTTTGTGTACCTTGTTCCAGGTTTCCATAGTACAAGGGAAAACCTTAGTTTGGGACCAGGACAATGTATGTGATGTTGTCTCAATTGATTATTTATTAACGATGAGGGCAATGGATGCCAGTTACTGATCCTTTATCAAAATGTCGATCAGTGTGCATTTCCCTTCTCACACTTCGCCACTTTTACGAGTCATCAAATGAGCATGAGCACCCATGAGGTTTTCTAAAAGTCGGCGCCCCTGTTGTACAACACGTAAGACAAGGTACATCTTTAAAATAGCATGTTCAGATTCGGATCGATTTCAACTATTTTAAAGAAAATTATAAAAAGCAAAAGAGAGCAGTGGTGGCCGAGTGGTAACGGTCCCGACTTACGTGTTGTAGGTCGCGGGATCAAACCCAACCAGGCGCATTACTTTGTGTAATTTATTTCATCACCACTGCTCTCAAAACGGTGAAGGAAAACATCGTGAGGAAACCGGCATGTCCTAGAACCAAAAATTCGAAGACTTGTGACATTCACCATCACCAGGCACTGGGCCCGCATGGAGAATTACGTGGAGGTCCTCACCACCGCAGACTTGAGTATATGGTTTTAATTTCAACTCGATACTTCCACGCGTTCCCAGTCTTGACAGACGGACAACAAAGTGATCCTATAAGGGTTCCATTTTTCCTTTTGAGATACGGAATCCTAAAAAGGTAGTTCTAAGTCTCGTTGCTCTAACTCTGATTAACGAAATAAACTTGAGTTATAGAGAAGATCAAAACTAGACTACACAAAAGCTAAAAAATCCGTTTGTCCATAATATCTTCTGTAAATGTGCTAAAAAAATACCTTGACCTCTATTGTGGATGGAATTAGAGCCACTAATCAATTCAACCGGAATAAACTAGATTTTGCCGTCGTCATTCCTCAACCATTTTGTGGTTTTTGTTTGTCATGCTTGAAGAGTTAGAAGCGTTGATGATTAATTGAGTCTGGCGTCCAAATTGTGTTTTGGAAATGGTATTCAATATGGCAGTACTGCTAGACTTTTCTGAAACGATTTTTAGGACTGTAGAGCGCAAAGAAAGAAAGAAAAGATTTTTTTTGACTGGCCTGTTGTTCTAGTAGTTAGTGGCCCTGACTGCTATGCCGGAGGTCGTGGGTTCGATTCCTACCCAGGACAAATGTTTGTGTGATGAGCACGATCATTTGTTCTGTGTCTGGGTGTAATTTATCTATATTATGTATGTATTTAGAAATATATAAGTATGTTTATCAGTTGTCTAGTACCCATTACACAAGCTCTGCTTAGCTTGGGACTAGACGGCGTTGTGTGATAGTTGTGGAATATTATTATTATTTTTACATTAAAATTATTAAGAGGTAAAATTTGTAAATTTGTTTGCACAGGGGTGAACCACTCTGAAACCACTGAAGCAATTTTGAAAATTATTTTACTAATATTTAATTTACCACTGAATGCTGTAAATTAATTTCATAACAATAAATCATGTTTAGACTATTAAATTTCAATTTTTACACGGGCGATAATCTATACAATCGATCAGGAATTCCATACAATATAAATTTATAAATTTTGAAAGTGAAACCCGGGGCCCTGGGACGAAGGCAAAGAATGAACTGGAGTGGGTTTTTAGTCAGTAAAAGTCTGACACTATTTCTCGCTCCGCCCAAGAGCGGGATTTGTCATAAGATGATTTTCCCACCTAAAAAAAAAAAAATACAATATAAATTGACCAGTGAGAATATAAAGAAAAAAGTTCCACAGCTGTCCAGTTGAATAAATTAATACAGTACCATCTGGTCGTCTATTTGGGTCAAGGATTCCTGAGTAAATACGCGTTAAGGTAGCGGTTGGGTGCTTTCTTACAGATGAACTGAAATCGCTGGTTTTCGAGATTTTTGATGTAGAAAATCATCAAAGTAACCCTGAGGAGTATACATCCCCCAGTGGTGAATTGTTCGTCGGTAGTTTCTTCATGAATAAAAAAAAACTTTTTACTAAAAATATCAACGGGGTTGGTTAGAATAACGATTTTACACAGTTAAAATTTTAAAAAGTACAGATGTTTTTTTTTTTTAATTAGGAAATTTCCAAAAAAAAATTCTAGCACTGGGGGATCCAGAATCATGAACTAGGTCGGTGGTATTCGTTTGTGCGTCGATGTCTGAGTCATCCTGTATAGTAAAAAATATCGTGATTTCCCAACAAAGCAAAAAAAGTTTGGCCAAAGGTACTAATTGCTTAGTTTAGTGAATTTATTTGGCCAATGACATGATAATAAGTATAGTTTTGTACCCTCGGACGCGAAGCTTCAAAAACGCTTCAAAATACGTCAGGCAGTTTGACCAGCACAGCGTACTGAACCCTGTCCACGAGGCATATTAAACACGTACGTTTTCAATCATTTGTAACAAGGCCGTCGGACGATGAAGAAGTTCCCATCATTTTTACAAAAATAAAAACGTGCTTGCGCTCGATGTACGCTTCGACATGCGGTAAGGCAGGCGTCATGAAACCTGCATGCAGCGACGCGAACACGACGTTGCCGTTGCGTTGATAGAGTTTCATAGTTTTGTAAGTAAGCTGTGAGCAGGCGTACGTCAAGCGTATAGTGACGAATACGCGTCTATGAAGCTATATAGTGGACAGTAGACCTAAGTAAATATTTCAACCACTTTCACACAACGCCATCTAGTCCTAAACTAAGCAGAGCTTGTGCTATGAGTACTAATTTCTAAATACATACATATTACAAAAAAAAATAAACCCAAACACAGAGCAAACGATCATGCTCATCACGATCGTCTGGCAAAGCAGTCAAGGCCACTGACAACTAGACCAACAGCTCCCCTAGCCAAGTTACGATCATTTCGTTTGCGTCGAACGCCTCGAGTAGGCCACGCCCCCGATTCCTTTCTTCTGACGTCATCTCAACGCTCAGTCACGTGATCAAAGTCAAAGTCAGTCAAATTTTTTTTATTTCACATAGGCCTACATGGGCACTTATAAAACGTCAGAAGCTAGTGCAGATCAGAACAAAAGAATCGAAGGCGTGGCCTACTCGAGGCGTTCGACGCAAACGAAACGATCGTAACTTATCTAGGGGGATGGCCTGTCTTTGAGAGACAGCCAGAGAACACTTAAGAGAATAGGATCCAGTCTACTTGCCGGTGTCCCAATATAAATAATGACAAGGGCAGAAGAATGATTTGCTGGTTAATACTGCTCACCAGATTTGTCTTTCTACCTCTTACATCATAACCCAGACATATATTGGTGTCAGAAAAACGATGTTAGTACACGCTAAATATTACGAATAACGTAAATGTTTTTCTTCCTACACACGCATTAATCTTAAATGCGTGTATTTTTACAATACCTTCCTTACACGCGGCAGACGCGTGTTGGCATATTTACATGTTCGGGCCAAATATTTTTTTTTCCCTTTATTATTAGATAAGAACAAATTTCTTAATAATTGATTACAATCTAGCCAAGACTAAGAAGTTATTAACTCTGGCTTAATATTATACGTTACAGGTTTTGTTAAAACTAAGAATAGCGTCCTTTAGCACTTTCTTAGTCTGTTTTTTTTTTTAATGTTATAAATTAGTGCCTGACTGCGATAGCACCTGATGGTAAGTGGTGATGCAATCGTTGTATTAATAAAATAGTACATTTTGATACAAGTGCAGAAAGTTTGTCATAGCGACCGAGGCGGAATTCACACGAGCCGTAGGAGAGTGTGTTATGGAGCCGAGGGCTACAGTGACAAATTTGCACGTGTCTCAAACGACTTTTTTCAATACACAAGTTACAAAGAATTAAATAAACGAGGGTTGACCGGCGACTTGCGGGGGTCGACGCGCGCCCAGTCTGATACGATAAATGTAATAAAATTGTGGTGGGGGTGAGCACGCGCTATTTCTGCACTAGTGCGGAAAGCAGTCTATTGCGTGCCTAAAAGCGGTGGGATAAGAGCGGGTTTTCGAGTAAGTGTATGGAAAAATACTTTGTTCATGTGCATATTCATAGCACAGCATTGATCACTATTAAACACTAACTTTAAACACTAAACCAACCCAAAGGGTTTAGTTCTCTTTAGTCCAAGCACTAGGTCCGTCTTGTCTAACAGCTGGATTGCCTCAAAATTCACGAGGCGGTGAAGTCTGTGTTCGTGGGCTTCAACAAATTTTTGAACGATGGTGAAGTCGTCATTTCTGATGTACCAGGGTGCTTTTACAGCATCTCTGAGGTACTTTATTTTATGAAAAATTCATTCTGATGGAAACTGCAAATTTCCAGACAGGTTATAAGGTAAGAAGATAGGTTTGAAATGTATCATCATCATTTCAGCTGAAGGACGTCCAAAACTGGATATAAGTCGTCGCCACAACGACTGGTTGCATCTCACATCCATCGGATTCCCGTGAACCTCACCAGGGCCATCATTCCGCCTTGTTTGAGGCCGGCCCAGGATCAGTAATAAAATGACTAAATCATTAACACACTATTTTCAAATATGGCGCCAAGGCAACAGGTTATCGAGAATGAACCACCAACGCAACAGACGTAAAAATCTAAAAACGAGCAAAAAACAAAAGACAATCTCAAACAACAGCTTACTTAATAGACAATAAAGCATAATTTTGCATTCATAAACATAGTTAAAATTTACGATGCAATAAACTTCCCGCCATTCGGCCATCTTGCTTTTTTTTTACGTCAAACGTAAATATGGCGCCCGGCATTCAGCCAAACTGTTATATAATGAGATGTATTTTAAGTAGCCGGTAACTGATGGCATCATTTTGGGAGGAGTTAGTGTTAAAGTATTGGTGTTTATTTATGTATTTTGATATATTGGAAGTTGATGTATATCCATCGATACATAGTATCTATCTGTCTGTATATAAGGAGCAGGTAAAAAAAAAACAAATTAAACTTGATATGCAAAATGACAGCATGTATCGTAGGATTTGATTTTTTTATGTGATCGATGATATTCATAGCCACGTTCAGCTATAACTTAAGGTTATAATCTTTTCATTGTGCAGGTTATAGGGCAGGTATACATCTGTATATAAAAAAAAACTTGGCAAGTGCGAGTCGGACTTGCGCACTGAGGGTTCCGTACAAACTTAAAAGGTAAATTGCGGTTTACGATTTATGACGTATTAAAAAAAAACTACTTACTAGATCTCGTTCAAACCAATTTTTCGGTGGAAGTTTATAAGGTAATGTACATCATATATTTTTTTTTAGTGTTATCATTCTCTTATTTTATAAGTTACACATATTTTACCACTTTGGAAGTGTCTCGCGCAAACTGTTCAGTATATAATTTTTTTTTATTAGAATCCTCAATATCATTTTTGAAGACCTATCCATAGATACGTATGGATTTGATGAAAAAAAAAAATTTTGTGTTTCAGTTCTAAGTATGCGTGAAAATCTTAATGCGGTTGACAGAATACATCTACTTACCAAGTTTCAACAGTATAGCTCTTATAGTTTCGGAAAAAAGTGGCTGTGACATACGGACGGACAGACAGACACATGACGAATCTATAAGGGTTCCGTTTTTTGTCATTTGGCTACGGAACCCTAAAAAGGAAAAACTGACTGAGTGACACATCAACGTACAGCCGAAACATACTAGCTTCTGCCAGGTGCCTCGCCTTCGTGAAAGTAGGATTCCTCTATACAAAGTTACAAACTTTCAATATCCGTTAGGTTAGGTTAGGTTAGTTATCCTTAGAAGGTGAATTTTGGAAAACCCTCTCTTAGTGCTCGCCTACGATATAAAAAGAACCTTTGTGCAAAATTTCACGCTCCTAGTCCCAGTAGTTTCGGTTGTGCGTTGATATGCCATTCAGTCAGTTTCTCCTTTTGTTTACAGACAGATATACATCAATTTCCAATATATCAAAATACTTAAATAAAAACCAGTTTAATCAGGCTGATTAGCCTGATTAAACTCGTTTTTGGCCGGTAGGTAGGTACCATTTATAGTTTGGATTCGGTTGGTCCTAGTCCATTTCAATTTGGTAAAGGAATTGCAACGGCCAGCCAGTGTTTTCGCCTAGCCATATCTCCTGTACAATTTGGCTACTAACTGTTCTTTTAGCGGTATAGAATATTTTAAACTAGTTAAAATTCTGCACGGCATGCAATAGTACACCATGACACAGAATAAGTAGTTGACCATGGCGACGACGTCGCGTAAAACAGTTCGATTTTGCCGTATTATATACAAAACAAAATCTGCCTTGTAATGTCCCCAATGCTGGGACTCAGGCCTCTTCTCCAGGAGAGGGAATGGACCGACACCACGCGGGCCCAGTGCGGGTTGGTGGATATCACATGTCTTCGAATTTTTTGGTTCTAGGACATGCCGGTTTCCTCACGATGTTTTCCTTCACCGTTTTGAGAGCAGTGATGATTGTAATAAATAACACAAAGTAATGCGCCTGGCTGGTTTTGAACCCGCGACCTACAACTCGCAAGTCGGGGCCGTTACCACTCGGCCACCACTGCTCTAACAGCTAGATATGTGTATTTAGAAATATACAAGAATGTTTACCAGTTTTCTACTCATAGCTGCTTAATTTGGGACTAGATGGCGTTGTGTGATAGTTGCGGAATATTATTATTCTATTTATTTATTTTTTCACATTTTAGGAAAGCTTACAGACTAATAACAACATAATGACAATGGTAAATAACTAAATTGCTAATTAAAAGCTCCCACATATATAATGACAAAAAAAAAAAAAAAATTGTTGGTCCCACAATACCTTGCTGTCAGTAAATTCTGTGTAATATATTCCTGTTTTGATCGCATTGTCTTAATATAAGTATTACGTCATCATTACACTTTTTCACCACTGAATTACTCATTCAGTTAATTCTATTATTGTCGTGGGATTAATCAGTTTTCCTCTTTGAATGACGTTGTGTGACAAAAACCATGCTACCTAAAGACAAATAAGTATGTAATGAGTTAAAATAATTCAGTGGTTCTATTTATTGCTGATGGTGGTAACACTAGGTGGATTTTGGTGAAAGGGCCAGGGTAGTCCTCGAAATTCATTTAACATTTATCAAATTTTAAAAATAGTAAAGGTCAAGCTATTTTCCAAACCGTAGATGTCTGATAGAGAATAGTAAGCCATAAATATGGCCGTAGGTAAGTACCCTCTTTGAGGAGTGGCTGGAAAGACGTCAGCACCGCGTTCTTGAGGAATGGCAGGCGGTCGCTTCCATCTGCGAAGCAGTAATGCTAGCGAAGGAGGCGGCCGTAAGCGTGAGGGAACGGACTTCCACAGGCCTCAGTATCCGAGATCCCGACCCCAATTTCCAGCCACCGTAGGTGTGGGCCGAAGTCTACTAGGATCCTAGAACGCAAGGCAAAGCAGGAACATAGGAGTGGGGTTTAGTCAGTAAAAGTCTGACACGCCCACTCAACCATAGGGCGAAAGAAGTCATTGGATGATTTCCAACCTAAAAAAAAGCGTCTGCCAGCTTGGAGGGCTAATATAGTGTTGTTTCTGCAAACGGACACTTGTTATCACGCCTCCTGTATGTACTACAAATCCGGTAATTCCTCGGAAAAGGACACATTATCGTTTACAGTGCAAAACAATAGCTCATTGACGTTACGAAACAAAACTACGAGACGCGTCGAGACTGATTGTCTACAGTGTCCGGATCTCTGGACGTATCACGACAGTAAAGATATATATGGAACAGTACGAAAACTACCTACAAATATTTGCGGCATTCGCTACTGACAGGACCGCGAAACCCGCTTAGGAGTCTCGTCGATGCGTATGTTTGTGTGAGTGAGCCGTTTCGAACATTTGTAGGTAGTTCCCGTACTGTTTCATATATCTACACTGTGGTATTACTTAAGGCCAGGTTTTACTAATTAAGAACTTCTAAAAATCTACAAATATAAAAAACTAGGCAAGTGCGAGTCGGACACGCGCCCTTACGGTTCCATATAAACTTACTTATGTAAATAGTTAAATTCCGGAATTGAGTCTCGGAAGATTTTTCCGAATCGCAAAAAAAGTTTTTTTTTTTTGGTGACGTAACTACAAATTAACAGTTTTCAGATTTATTCCTATACTTGTGCTATAAGACCTTGCTTTGTGCCAAATTTCAGGATTCTGGGTCATCGGGAAGTACACTATGAATTTTGATTTCCTCGAGTGTGTCGAAATGTACGTTTTTTGCCACATAAACCGAAGTATCTTTTTTTCTCGTTAACTTACAAGTTTGATTTTTTTACAGCTTCAAGAGTCCGCAGACCTGATACCTCCACGCGTTACCGAGATAAATAATTCTTAGTGCTCGCCTACGCCATAAAAGGAAGCTTTGTGCAAGACTTCAGGCTCCTAGTCCCAGTAGTTTCAGCTGTGCGTTGATATGTCAGTCAGTCAGTTTCTCCTTTTATACATATAGATAGATATCCTCATACATTACAAGCAGTATCCATAAAACATTATATATTTGTCAGGAATCGGTATACAAACTGACACTAGCGATATGAGAATGTTATCTTTCTTTGTTTTGATGACTCATGTGATTATGACACGAGTGAGATGTAATCTTTTATAGTAACAGCGTGTAGGTGGCGCAGTGCAGGCCAAAGGCTGCGTCAAGTACAGGAGAGTGCATAAAATTGATAATTTTGCTATATTATAATAATAATAATAACATTCCACAACTATCACACAACACCGTCTAGTCCCAAGCTAAGCAGAGCTTGTGTTATGAGTACTAGACAACTGATAAACATACTTATATATTTCTAAATACATACTTATATAGATAAATTACACCCAGACACAGAACAATGATCGTGCTCATCATACAAACATTTGTCCTGGGTGGGAATCGAACCCACGACCTCCGGCATAGCAGTCAGGGCCACTAACCACTAGACCAACAGGCCAGGCTAGACCAGGACAATAGCGTGAGCATTTAAGGCGTACAGTCCCTTGACCATCTGGCCGGAGTTAAATGCACACATATTCGTACTACCATGCCGCCTGCGTCCGCATATAGGGTTACCAGATGAAAAAATCAAAAGTCCGGAGAAAAGGCCCGATTTCCATTGAAAAATCCTGAGATTTTTTACGTTTTGAGATTTTTTTCATACTGCAGATGTAACTCTGCACTCAAAGTGGTTTGGGTGGCAGCGGAACCCCCCTTTACCAAAGGAAGATTAATGTTAGCTTATTTAAATTTATATTAATTATTTATTTGTTTTTTTTTTTTACTTGTAAGTGCACCTAAGCTGTATTTTATTGAAAATTCTAAGAATCCTGAGATTTCATGAGATTTGCAAAATCCAGCCGCAATCCTGCGAAGAGTCCAAAAATCCTGAAATCTCAGGACAAATCCTGAGATATGGTAACCCTATCCGCATAGAGCCCCGCTGACCGGATTTAAAGGTCAGCGGGGCTCTATGCGGATAGGATAGGATGGATTTTTTTTTTGCGAAATATTGATTGATTTACATATTTATGCTACCTACAGTCAGGGATCAAAAGCGCAGTAGCACTCTACCAATGCTAAAGTGCCTGAAACTTCTTTGTTGTAGAAGTTCAATAGTCCACAACTAGTTTATTCTACTACTTACTTTAGATTCTATACTAGGTACCTACCAATTAAATCAGTCATGAACCATTAACCCTCTTGTACAAAGAAATTTTAGACATGTTAGCACTACTAAGGTGGAACTGGTTTATATCAATAAAAAAAAGCTGCATTTTTGACCCCTGACTGGACTTTTACTGACTAAAAACCCACTACTGTTCCTTCGTTGCCTTCCGTACCAAGGCCGAGTCTTTCTTTCAGACCCTTGGCTCCAGTAGGCTTCGAGTCTGCTGGGCTACAGTTGCTGGCATCTTGAAGCGCGTGTGGAACAGTACGCGCCGTCGACGTCTTGGGCTTGATCCGGACGGTTATCTGCCTATATTTGTGACCTTGTAATAAGCCTATTCATAGTTTTATGATTTTATAATGTTATTAAGTATTATGTGTGTGTGTGTTTATAATGAATGTGATTAAAGTGAATTTAATCACATTCATTATAAACACCAGGGGCGCTGACTCCGTGGGTGCTCGAGCACCCATGAGAATAGACATCAAGAAACAGATCAGATTAAAAATTGCTTTTTTGTTGAAATGAATTTATTATTATTATTATCTCTTTGTTCACCTACATATATAAATTATATTTTAAATAAACATCATCATCTTCCTGCCCTTGTCCCGTGTTATTTGGGGTTGGCGCAATACGTTTTCTTCATCCATTCTGCCCTGTCACTCGTCATACACTTCCTTTTCTTTCATATCACTCTTCACACAATCCATCCATCTTATCTTTGGCCTCCCTCTCCCTCTCCATCCATCCACATGTAAACTCATAACTCTTTTAGTAACATGCCTTTCATCCCTCCTCTTCACATGACCATACCAAGACAAACGATTCCCTTTCAACTCAAGCCAAACCCAACCCAAGCGCGACCCTATCCATAAAAAATTGGGCAAGTGCGAGTCGGACTCGCGCACTGAGGGTTCCGTACAAACTTACTATGAAAACAGTTCAATTCCCGAATTAAGAAGATTTTTTCGAACAGCAAAAAAAACTTTTTTTCTGGCGTAACTACAAATTTACAGTTTTCAGACTTTTTCCTGTGCTATGAGACCTTGCTGCATGCCAAATTTCATGATTCCAGGTCAACGGGAAGTAGGCCTATGAATTTTGATTCCCTTGAGAGTATCGAAATACACGTTTTTAACAAATAAACAAACAAAAAACAAACATAAAAAAAACATGAACATAAAACTTTTAAAGGTTTTTTTTTATTATTATTATATATTATACACGCTGGTTATAGCAGAAAATTATCCTAAAGAAACATACCCTCGTCATAAAAAAATATCATATGTGCTATACCAGAACATACTCTACTCATGTACCAAGTTTTATCGAAATCCGTTCAACTGTTTGAGAGTGAGGACGTAACAAACATACACACTAAACTTCGCCTTTATAATATTATTAGTGTGATGTCTAGGGTTTAGTAAATATTTATCTACGCGAACGAGACCGGTAGTAACGCAGACATAACATTCAGACTAATCAAGTCATGGCATAAGTAAACATGCCATGGTTTGTCATGGCGTCTTTCTTTACCATGAGCAATGTTTTAGAAACAGTATCCATAGCATAGCATAGTCGGCCTTATAATGTTCCCATTGCTGGGACTCAGGCCTCCTCTCTAGGAGAGGGAATGGGCCGTAATCCACCACGCGGGCCCAGTGCGGGTTCGTAAATGTCACATGTCTTCGAATTTTTGGTTCCAGGACATGCCGGTTTCCTCACGATGTTTTCCTTCATCGTTTTGAGAGCAGGGGTGATGAAATAAATTACACAAAGTAATGCGCCTGGCTGGGTTTGAACCCACGACCTGTAACTCGTAAGTCAGGCCGTTACCACTCGGCCACTACTGCTCTCACAAAGTATCCTTGTACAGTATTTATTCAAAATTACAACGTTTCTCCACAACAAGCAGGGGTTAAACTCTAGACAAAATAACATTCTGTCACTTTCTTCGATAATTCAAACTAGGTTTGACAAGCGTCACTGAAATGTCGTAAGACAGTAGGTAAGTCGTAAGGTAGTAGGTTTTTTGGTGGTTAACGGTCCTGAAAAAAAAAACTAGGCGCAGAATATCCAATTCGCAAAATATCCAGCGGACGCAATATGTCCAATTTTCAGAATGTCCAGTTCGCAGAACGTCCAAATCGCAGAATGTCCAGTACGCAGAATGTCCAGTTCACAGAACGTCCAATTCGCAGAATGTCCAGTATTCATCATAACGTTGTTACCAATTGGTGGGGAATTAACCACCGCGCTCCTTGCTATATGCTTCCGTTTAGAGTTCTGTTATAAATTTTGCGGAAGCAGACGCGGAAACGGAAGTGAAAAAACTTGCGGAACTTCTGCAGAAGCGGAAGCAGAGTTCTGTTGCAACACTACAACTCATATAGACTTTCAGATCTTCTTGTAAAAAATAAACAGTCTAGAAGCTGTCTGACCCACAGGCCTAGGACCAAGTTATATTTTTAATTTTCATTTTTATTTACCGCCAGGACCATCGATATAAATATATGTACTACGCACACCGATTACGCGTGCCGAACACTCACTTCAATCGACTCAGGTGTAGTGTAATCCATACACCTTGAACATTACACTGTGTTGAACGAAATGCGTAAGTGCCGCGAAATTCATGGCGCTAAAACAATTTGGTCGCGAAAAAAGTATCCTCTAAAAGCCATCTTAGCGCTGTATGTTTTAATAGTTCTGTTAAACGGCATAATGCCAATGTAGCGCCGCAGCGAACTTTTGTTTTAACTTTTCACTATTTTGACAAATATTATGAACGTGCTTGTCTATCTCTAGAATATAAGTCGATGGTCAGGACCCTTTTTCAGTGGAAATCTCAGCTACATAATTCTTTAATGTTCCTACCTCTCTAAACTGATTGTTTTGATCTATACTTATAAGGTACAATGTCCTCAATTAGTCCGTATAGTGTCGTTAATCAACTCAATTGGAAGAACAGGGGGAATAGTTTTTTGTATGCTTGTTAAAGGTTTAGTGTTGTTTTGGAGACGATTTGTGTGCTCATCGTATTATTTTTGCTCCATTGCTCCACCTGCTGTACGTAGGGATGTCGCGTGCGCGATTGAAAAGAAAATTCAAGAGTCCGATTCCCGACATCCCCTCTTCAAACAGAAAACAGCCCCAAGTAGGCTTAAGAGTCGGAAGAGCTTCCTGCGTATCACACAGGCTATCGATGACCCGCCTCCCAAGGAAAGAATAAAGATTTGGGAAGAGCATCACCTACCACCATCTGACTTCTTGAAACCCCAAGAACATCTCCCGCCTGGGCGTGATTTGCAGTGGCCTATATGGAAAGCACTAAATCGGTTGCGAACCCAGGTAGGCCGCTGCAAACACAACTTGGCAAAATGGGGTTTTATAGACCCGTCGGATATTCAATGTGACTGTGGTGCTCCTGTTCAAAACATGAGCCACATACTAGAATGCCCCAAGTGCCCATACACCTGCACTCTGGAGGATTTGATGAGTGCTACCGATGCTGCTATTAATGTAGCCGCCTATTGGGCCCAAACAGTTTGACGAGTTTACCATCGACTCGAAAAGAAGATCGTATTATTTAAAAAATGGTTGCACTACACCTCTGATGTTTCAGAGATATAGTGTAAAATAGAATAGTATTTTTTTTGGCAAATATAGGTAATCTATATATATACAAATCAATGCTACTTTTCGTTGTAATTCTATAACTCAAGAACGGGCTCACCTATCGAAACAAAATCGGTCGAGCGGTGATTCATTTATCACATTTTTTGTGGTAGAGTAGGGTAGAGTGAGGTAGAGTAGGGCAGGGTAGAGTTGGGCAACTGTCAAAAGGCCGGACTCAAAAATCAGCAGCCATGTTAGCTCACAAAATACTAAACACACTTGTAATACCCATATAAAGTTCTATATACCCACTTAATGTCACAGCTCATGTAGAGATTACTATTTTTATCGCAATGATTGACTTATCACATAAAAACTGATTATGCCATCCATCATTTTGATATGATAATCAGCAGTGATATACAAAAATATATTTGAGATTTTATCAGTTCATTTGTTATGGTGCGTCCAGATCTGGCGATTCCAGGAAATACTTTTTTTTTTAAACTTTAACAGTTTTTGGTAAAAGAATTGCCATTCAGAATCTTGATTAAGCAAATGTGCAAGGTTTCTATATTTTTGTTTTTTACTTTTTTTACGAGTAGGTACGCAAATAGCAGATTTTCAGAAATCTTTACTACATTAATTTTACACTAAGATTTGATTTCAATAAGAACCTAGATAACATCCATGTCGCAGAGATATGATAAAAACAGGGATTTGGTCAATTTCCTAAGTGATTTGATCAATCCACGGAGGATGTTAAAATAACAACACTATTTTATCATTTTCCTGGACTAATCTAGGGATTTGAACAAATATCAGAACTGGTTCGGTGAAATGACAAAATAGATTCTCTGTTATTTTAAACGTTTATTTGTAATTACATACATATAGCATAGCATAGCATAATCAGCCTTTTAATGTTCCCACTGCTGGGACTCAGGCCTCCTCTCACTAGGAGAGGGAATGGGCCGTAATTTTTCACGCGGGCCCAGAGCGGGTTGGTGAATGTCACATGTCTTCGATTTATTGGTTCTAGGACTTGCCGGTTTCCTCACGATGTTTTCCTTCACCGTTTTGAGAGCAGTGGTAATTATAATAAATTAGTAGGTGTAGTATGATGTAACATTGATTTAAAAAATAACCACTAGAACAGATTTGAAGCGAATGAACAAAAATTTAAAATACCATAGATTTTTTTTTGTACCAGTTCTGATATTTGTTCAAATCCCTAGATTTTTTCAGGGAAATGATAAAAAAGTGTTGTTATTTTAACATCCTCCGTGATTTGATCAAATCACTTAGAGAATTGACCAAATCTCTGTTTATATCATATCTCAGCGACATCCAAAAGATATATGTTTCCAAAATACCTAAAAAAAGATGCGTAATAACGTCATAATCACGTAAGAGCGGTTGTAAGAAAATGTATTTTGGGTTCATCATCATCATCATCATTTCAGCCGAAAGACGTCCACTGTTGGACATAGGCCTCCCCCAAGCGTCGCCACAATGACCGATCCTGTGCTTCTCGCATCCACCGCACTCCCGCGACCCTCACCAGGTCATCGGATTATATTATATATATATTTATTTATATATATATTATACTATATATATAATCCGACGTATTTTGTATTATTTTTGCAGTATTTTGGGTTGGATGCTCTTAATCCTAATTATCAAAGCAGACTTTGGCACAGTTCACACTGACTGAAACCGACTACGATTACGTAATAATCAAGAATATGAATGAAAAACATGTACACTTTGTATTTTTACACATCATTATATACTTGTCCTTGTCCCGTGTGTTGTGTATTTGTGTCACGTTTTTAGGGTTCCGTACCGCAAAAAGTAAAAACGGAACCCTTATATCATCACTTTGTTGTCCGTCTGTATGTCTGTCAAGACCCTTTATCTCGGGAATGCGTGGAGGTACTGAGTTGAAATTAAAACCATATAGGTACTCAAGTTTGCGGTCTCTTAAAGCTGCATAGCATATGCATGCTCAAAAGGAAAAAACGGAACCCTTATAAGATCACTTTGTTGTCCGTCCGTCTGTCTGTCAAGACCCTTTATCTCAGAAACGCGTGGAGGCACCGAGTTGAAATTAAAACCGTATACTCAAGTCTGCGGTCCCTTATAGCTTAAAAGACTTCATAATTGTTGATTATGGCAAGTTTGGTAATCTTCTAATATAATGGCGCCATTATGACTTTCCAATGGTCAACCACTGACACTCCATTGAAAGAAATGCCATAGAATAGTAATCTCGTACATAATGACAAATGAATGTCTGACGTATGCAGTAATCTGCTAAAATTTTTACAGTTCCTTTGATCAGTGTCCGTCGAAAGCAATGACTGCACAATGACGTTCTAATGGTAATTAGAACGTCATTGCTTTTAATAAACACGATATTGTCATTCTACCACAACTCTATTACGAGACCATTGACCGATTATTATGAATTATTAGCAGATTACGAACTTTTAGCACAATGACAATTTTTTTTTAAGGTGGGAAATCATCAAAATGACTTCTCGCGCTCTGGGTGGAGCGCGAGGGCGTGTCAGACTTTTACTGACTAAACCACACCTGTATCCTTCAATTACAGAAAGAAGAAAGAAAGAAAGAAATTAATTACCCTTTGCGTTCTAGGACTACGGGTTTCCCTTTCAGAAATTCTCCGCGGTCCTAGCTAGCGGGCATCGGCCCAGCTGGGCCCCTACGGTTTTAGCACAATGACAATGAGATTGTGTTAGAATGACAAATTTATAAAAATAGTAGACATGGACCCCAGGAGATGTCATTGGATGATTTCCCACCTTAAAAAAAGAAACTGTATTACAGAATGTGTCCCCTAGACAGTAGATGGGTCATTAAAACATTTACCAGAACCGAATACATGACTCATATATTTGCATTATAGCTCATTCTTCTCATATGGAGCGATTGTGTAGAAAATTGGAATCTTTGTGAGTCACACGTTCGTCATAATTATTTATTTATAACTATTGCTAATATAATTTCTGCCTGAAATTGTCCTGCTACAGGTTGTCTTTATTCATTTTAGATGACTATTTCTGAATAGGAAACACGTGGTCCTAGAACGCGAAGGGGACCTGAAGGAACCAGGCGTAGTTTGGTATGCCCTAGAGTGGCTCCTTTAAAATGAAAGCACGAGAACACTTTCGCAAGAAGTTGGTAGATTCATCACACTCTTGATTTGTTGTATTCATTTTTTTTCTCAATATCTTTCTTTGTTTGTATGTATGTATCTAAGTATATATTTATTATTGTTCTTGTTTCCTCTCTGTCAGTCTTCTATTAAGTTGCACCTGCCATGTCATGTCTCTGCACCACCCTAAGGTCGACTGGTAGAAAATGCCTAAGGCATTAAGTCCGACTTTGTACAATGGTTATTAGTGCATAAAGTTTTAAATAAATAAGGAAGAAGAATTCATTTGGTGATTTTCCCCTCCAAAAAGAGGGCTTTTGAAAGCCAAATGTCTTTAATTTTTTAGGGTTCCGTACCTTAAAAGAAAAAAAAAAACGGAGCCCTTATAGGATCACTTTGTTATCAGTCCGCCTGTCTCTCAAGACCTTTTATCTCGGGAACGCGTGAAGGTATCGGGTTGAAATTAAAACCTCGTGAAGGTATCGGGTTTTTTTTATTACTTAGGTCTGCGGTCCCTTGAAGCTGTGAAAAAATCAAATTTCTGAGTTAACCAAAAAGAGATACGGGCGTTTATGTCGCAAATAACGTATAATTTGACACTCTCCAGGAAATCAAAATTCATAGGGTACTTCCTGTTGTCCTAGAATCCTCAAATTTCGCATGAAGCAAGGTCAAAAGGAAAAAATGAAAACTGTAAAGTTGTAGTTACGTCACAAAAAAAAAAATTTGCGATTCAGAAAAATCTTCGTAACTCAATTCGGGAATTGAACTGTATTCATAGGTAAGTTTGTACGGAACCCTCAGTGCGCGAGTCCGACTCGCACTTGCCCAGTTTTTTTATCTGGTGAGGGTCGCGGGAATCCGATTAATACGAGACGCACGACGTGGGGGAGGCCCATGTCCAACAGTGCATAATTTTACTCTAATAGAAAAGCCTGTTGGTCTAGTGGTCAGTGGCCCTCACTGCTATGCCAGTTCGATTCCGACCCAGGACAAATATTTATGTGATGAGCACGATCTTTTATTTGTTCCGTGTCTGGGTGTAATTTAAATCTATAATATGGATGTATTTAGAAATATATAGGCGTTTTGTGAAAGTTGTAGAATATATTATAGAATGTCAGTCATTCGTATTGGCCCAATTATGTCATCAAGACATTTTAAATTGTCTTTTTTTGCAGTCTAATAGACGTCAATGCATACAGACTGTTGAATGGAATATTTAGAACAGAAATAGAAAGGTTCGCTCAAGTTGTTCGTCATAGCAGCAATTTCGGTCACTAGCCGAATTAGAACAACCATTTTGAAGGAAAACCGATATACAAAACTTTTTCACTAAACAAATGACGAAAGGCAAAAACACAAAATAGATAGGTACAGAAATCAATCTACATACAAAGCGCGCTCGAGCAACGCACACATAGACACCGCTCACGGACACGATATCTCGGCTCAATTCAGCTCAATGCGAGCTCGAGTGCTATCCGTTTATATACGCGTCTGTGAACTTTTTTGTGGAAAAATGGACCAACAAAAAAAAACCCTATTCTAACTGTTCAGTGGACGGTTGTTTAAATTCAACATTAAACAGTTAATTGACGGTTTTTTAGGCTACCGGTTGTTTCAGAGAGGTAAGTAGATATTTGCTTGTATTTTGATGGTTTGTTTTATCGTAACATAGAACAGGACCCGCGCCGAGAAAAAGATGATGATTTTGTGGCCATGTAATATTTTTAAATTCAGATTAGGTAGACATTTAACACCGCGCCCGGTCGCACTCGAACAGTTCGGCGGGACGACCGCCGATCGTAGGTATGAAAGGTGATGTACACACAAGAGATTGTCTTCTGTAACTATCTATTCTGTGGCAAAAACGTACGTGAGCAAATACATCGAAAGTGAAAACAAAAAACGCTTCTATGACGTAAGAGCGTTGAAAAATTGGCACGAAATGTATGTACATCATGAATGACCGTATTTGACGTCAACCGACGTCCACTTGGCAACTGGTGGCAATATCTTTGAGTATTAATATTAGATGACCGATATTTAGTTTTATAAGCTCTTAAATTTGGAGATTGGAAGATGGCTGCTCTGGTTATGTAGGGTTACCAGGCGTATGAATATAGACAGACAAGCTTCTGCCAGCGGCTTCGCCCGCGTAAAGAGGGTTTTCATCATACAAACTTCGGACCCCCGTTTCATTCCCTTAGGGTATGAATTTTGAAAAATCCTCTCTTAGTGCTCGCCTACGTCATAAAAGGAACCTATGTGCAAAATTTCACGCTCCTAGTCTTAGTAGTTTCGGCTGTGCGTTGATATGTCAGTCAGTTTCTCCTTTTATATATATTGATATAGTGTGTGTTCCCTGCCGGAGTCAGTGTGTTTACTGATAGCTATAACCATGGGGTCTTGAAGTCAAGAGTGAATAGGTTACTTCTAGACAAGCTTGCTCTATCGTCGGCCATACCATCGTTTACCATCAGGTGAGTTAGTGGTCAAACGCGAGCCTATCAATAATAAAAAAAAAAAACTAGTTTCGTATTGTGACTATGTTTTTTAAAGTTATAAACTAGTGCTTGACTGCGATCCCACCTGATGGTAAACATCAGGTGAGATGGTCGTCAAACGCGAACCTATCCATAATAAAAGACTGGGCAACTGCGAGTCGAACTCGCGCCCTGAGGGTTCCGTACAAACTTACCTATGTAAAGAGTTCAATTCCTGATTGGAGTCCCAAAGATTTTTCCAAATCACCAAAAAAAAAAATTTTTTTTGTGGCGTAGAAACAAATTTTCTGTTTTCATATTTGTTCCTATACTTGTGTTATAAGACCTTGCTTTATGCAAAATTTCAGGATTCTGGATCTACGGGAAGTACTCTAGAATTTTGGTTCCCTTGAGTGTCGAAATATACGTTTTTTGGAACATTACATATTCCCACCGGAAAAAAAATCTTTTAACCCAGTTTTCCCTGCTTTTAGTTTTAGTAGCCTGACAACCCTATTTGCACGTGATTATGGACAGCCTGAGTCTAGACGGGTCTGATTCCGTGATGGCTGAAACACGTCTGCAGCTGTGCGTGGGATCCGACTTGAGATAGTGACAGTATGAATGCTCCTAAATAAAACTAGCATCTGGCAGCGTGACGACCTCGGAGCGACTGTGGAGACTGCGTGGTTGTCGCGTGCACTTTAAAAAATATCTGAAATGTCAGAAATGCTAAATTCGATTCGATTTGACTGGCCTATTAATCTAGTGATTGGTGGCCCAGAGCGCTATGCCGGAGCTCGTGGGTTCGATTCTCAGCTAAGACAAAATGTTTGAGCACGATCATTTGTACAGAAAACAGGAACGTTTATTTCAAATAGACCAATTACAGGCACTTTCGAATTGTCAAAATGTCGGTCAGTCAAAAAAAAGTCGAGTGAAGCTAAATTGCACGTTCCAAAGCGTTCTGTGTCTGGGTGTAATTTATCTATAATATGTACATGTATTTAGAAATATGTAAGTATGTTTATTAATTATCTAGTATTCATAGCACAAATTCTGTAGAACCTATTTTCAGACCTACCTAATATACACAAAAAATTTCATAAAAATCGGTCAAGGCGACGATCCCTCCTGATGGTAAGCAGTGATGCAATCGTTGATGGTGAGGCACACTAATTTATTAAGAGCTTATTCACTCTAGCCTTGAACACACCTAAATTTTAATCGGAAGGGCAGACCGCAGCAGGCAAATTGTTCCAGTCCTTCGATATACAATGCGTTCCAAATAAGAATAGGATCGATTGCCATGTTGTGACGTCACGTCAGTAGTAGTATGCCGTGACGTCACAACATGGCATTGTAAGCGGTACAGATACCGGCATGGATCTTGAGCGCTGACTTCCACTTGCGCAGAAGTGAAATATCGGGTCTCTTTGGTCGTATGAAGTGAGACGCGGGGGCAAGGAGTGCAATCCTTGTACAGTGATTGGCTCGCCGCTGTGTACGATGCGCAAAGCGATCCCCACTCTTTCGCCGAGCCCTCAAGATCCGTGCCGGTATAGATGTTTATACGATTTTAATATATTAGATATTTGAGAGTAGGTAGGTAGGTAACAACACACGGAAAATCCTAATACGGACAATACATATAGAATTTTAATGACATTTTTTTGGTCGGTTAACGAATACAATAGATAGTTAATAATTTTAACATGACATAAAAGACGAACATGGACTTTGTTACTATTAGAATATTTTTGTCAGAGGAAATAATAAATACAATGTAATAACTGCAGAGGCGCCAGCTTTTAGAAAACCTCATGGGTGCTCATGCTCACTTGATGAACTCGAAAATGAGGAGAGAAATGCACACTGATCGATAGACAAATAAATAAATGTCCTACTTACTGCGTACTTAATTACTAATTATGTTTGATAAAAATATAAAATGAAGTCAATATATAAAAATGAATCTGGTTTTATTTAACAAGAAATATTACAATTTATACGTAACCTATAAGGCGATTACTGATCTATTTCTTGATGTCTATTCTCAGGAGTGCTCGGCACCCACTGTTTATTTCTCATGGGTGCTCGAGCCGCCGAGCACCCACGGAGTCGGCGCCCCTGGTAATAAGCAAGAGTGTATTATAAACATCATCTTCCTGCCCTTGTCCCGTTTTATTTTTGTAAACCAAAAACCGTCTCTCTTATATTTCCAGCTAACATTTCCATAATGGTATATACCATTATGGAAATGTTAGCTGGAAATATAAAAAATAGTTTATTAACGACAAACGTGGCGAATTCCATAAAAAAAACCCGGTAAGTACCAGTCGGACTCGCGCACTGAGGGTTCCGTACAAACTTACCTATGTGAATAGTTCAATTCCCGAAGTCTCGGAAGATTCTTTCGAATCGCAAAAAAGTATTATTTTTTATGTGACGTAATAAATAATTTTCAGTTTTCAGATTTATTCCTATATTTATATTATAAGACATTGCTTTACGCTAAATTTCAGGATTCTGGGTCAACGAGTAGTACCCTAAGAATTTAGATTCCTTTGAGAGTGTAGAAATTTTGCGACATAAACGGCCGTACCTTTTTTTTCGTTTACTTAGAAGTTTTATTTTTTCACAGCTTCAAGGGACCGATGACCTGAGTACATGGTTTTAATTTCAACTCGATACCTCCACACGTTTTGGACATAATGGGTTTTGACAGACAGACAGACGAACGGACAACAAAGTGATCCTATAAGGGTTGTTTTTTTTCCTTTTGAGGTACAGAACCCTAAAAAAAGAAATTTGTAGGAATTCAGAAGTGTACTCTCACATGTCGCTATTTATGTTAGACCTGTTATTACGATCATGCTAATATTAATATGCTGCGCTTCACTATATTAATATCCTACGTTCTGACTTAGTTCTGACATAAACCAGATCACAAGGCTACCACAGACACTGCAGACCTGCACCCATCAATAAGCACCATAAAACCTGTTTTATTGTAAACTCGTACAATGTTTAGATACGTCCGTCCCCTTCAAAAGCTTCAAACGTTATGAGAACATTGACTGTTGAACATTTAAATTTAGAACCGGTTTTTCGCATGCGCCGACACAGTCTATGCGAGTGTTTATTAACGTAGAATTGATATAGACTTTGTTTGGTTGAAATAAAGTTTAAATTCTTTTGTTTCTTTTTTATGCTAAACGCTATGTTGTTTATCAAGACGTCGTCGTTTATAATTAGTTTGAATTGTAAAGTATTTCAGGAGATTACGCTATTCTAATGTTTAAAATAATTATGCTAAGGCCCATAGAGCTCTATGGGCTTCCCTTCGGATACCTAAGCAAACTAGTAAGGAAATACACTAGAGATGTACGCCACAAACTATGGGTAAGTGCAGGCAAGTCAAAGAGGCAGTTCCCTCCATTGATCGCCGCTTCACTAAGCAGGCCCTACGACTGACTAAACCTTAGTTGCGCAGTCACGGCCGTTACAACTGGCCACGGGACCTTTAATAAGCACCTCTCTGTCATAGGAGTTACAAACAGCCTACCCTGCAGAGCCTGCATGGAGGAGGACGAGACAGCAGCTCATCTGTTTCTAAGCTGACCAGTGATCGTTGGATACAGGGCAAAGTACTTCGAGAACCCAGGTACCCTCCGCGAAATGGTCAGTATGTGCTGCTGGCAGGCCTTTTTTGAGGAGCTGAGATGGATCCCGAAATACAAATCTTCTATTTAAATATAAAATATAAAAATCAACGCCACTTTTCGTCGTAATTTTACAACTCAAGAACGGGCTCACCTATCCAAACCAAATGTTTAGGCTTTGTTCGGACTATTTAGTAGATGGTTTATGTGAAGTTTGCACAAAATCGGTCGAGCGATTCTTCATTTATTACATTTTTTGTAACAAATTAATAGTAGGGTAGAGTTGGGTAGAATAGGGTAGAGTAGGGTAGAGTAAGGTAGAGTTGGGTAGAGCAGAATAGAGTAGGCAGTTGACGGGAGCGAAGCCGCGGGCAAAAGCTAGTGCAATGCAAAAAGAATCGGCCTCAGAGAATCCTCAAATATTTTAACGTCTCAGTAAGTTCTAAAATAAACACACACATTTTTTCATTACATTACATTACTACATCATTATTTTATTATTTTTACATTTTTTTGGCATTTAGCTTTTTTATTATTATATTTAATCTATGTTATTAATGTGATGACAAATAATGTGGAATGTTATTTTATTTTTACCTGGCAAGTTATTGTACCCACATGTCTATGTAAATTGATTTTTTCTTCTTCTTTAATTATTAGCCTGTGATTTTTTTTTTTGAATGTTTTATTATATTGTTAAATTTTCAACCATTTGACACAAATGTAAATTTGTTGATGAAATGAATAAATTATGAATTAAAATAACAACCAAATGAATAGCTAAAAGGACGTATCTGTCATCCGTTTGACGATAGTGTAATAGCTGTTACGCCTACTAATACATATTATTAGGATAATCATACGTTTATGGGTTGGGCTTATTGACCGATACTAAGCCTCTGATTTTGTGTTATATCATTTGGTTATATCACGGCTATTGGCTAATTAAAAATAATAGGATTAAAGTAGTATCTTTTTTGATAGTGAGGTGTCCATTTTGATTAATGTGATATTTTTATACATTTTTTTTTTCATTCTGTTCGTATCGGGAAGGATCTTTTCAACGATAACATTTGTTTAATCTGACATGCGCTAGTGAAATATCTTGTGGTCGGTCATAGCATAACATAGCATAATCAGACTTTTAATGTTCCCACGGCTGGGACTCAGGCCTCCTCTTTCTAGGAGAGGGAATGGGCCGTAATCCACCACGCGGGCCCATTGCGGGTTGGTGAATGTCACATGTCCTCGAATTTTTGGTTCTAGTTAGGTTCTAGGACATACCGGTTTCCTCACGATGTTTTCCTTCACCTTTTTGAGAGCAGTGGTGATGAAATAAATTACACAAAGTAATGCGCCTGGCTGGGATTGAACCCGCGACCTACAATTCGTAAGTCGGGGCCGTTACCACTCGGCCACCACTGCTCTCAGTCGGTGTGGTCGGTCAATCAGGCAAATCACTTTGTGTAATTTCTTTTCATCACGACTGCTCTCAAAACGGTGAAGGAAAACATCGTGAGGAAACCGACATGTCCTAGAACCGAAAATTCAAAGATATGTAACGTGCCAACGTGGTGAAGTACGGCCCATTCCCTATGTAGCGACATCTATGGCGTCACATAAGAACTAATCCTGCATCGCGCAATCAAAGTTCTCCGCGCGTTTAGGACATATAGAACAGCCCGAAATCACCTATCGGGCAATAGTAGCCCACCAGACATAACACCCGTCTGGTCGGAGGATCCTCCCTTTTCAACGGAGGTTTGCGGGACTTTACTCTCTGTTCTGCCTACCTCCAAACCTATATGGTTGACTAGCTTCTGCCAGCGGTTTCGCCCGCGTGGTAATAAGTTTCACCATACAAACTTTAGACAATCGTTTATCCCCTTAGGCGCTAAATTTAGAAAAATCCTCATTCTTAGAGCTCGTCTACTGCATAAAAGGAAGCTTTGTGCAAAATTACACACTCCTAGTCCCAGTAGTTTCGGCTGTGCGTTGATATGTTAGTCAGTCAGTATCTCCTTTTATATATCGCACCTCCGCTCAAATAATGTCATAACTCATAAATCAAATTATTGAGAAAAAGGTCTATAAATACTAATAATTTAAGGATGTGGATTTAAGGGATGATGGATGTGACGGTAGCATGATGCAACAACTGGTACTTATTATGGCTCATTTAACTCTCTTCACAAACAGCATACGGCGCGACACACTTTGGGGTAACCGGTGGTGCATCTGAACAGTGCAGTGGTGGTTCCATTCATGTGAGACTCCTAAGGTGGATGCTAAAACTTGACAGCGGAAACTACATATATTAAATAAATAAAAATTAGTCACCTGTGGGCAGATAATTAAACTACAAATATGACACTATTTGAGCTTAAAGTATGATGAATTCTGAAATTAATAGCACAATGATCAGCAAATCAGGCAAAAATCATTTTTTGAGTTGTGACACTATTTGAGCGGAGGTGCGATATATAGACTAAGCTTATGCTATGTACATCTCTCAAACTAAACAACGTTCAAAACTGGGTAACATAATACTCCTGGGTAAGACTGTTGCAGACAAGTAAAAAATTCTCGAGAGCAACAATTCAATTTGCAGAATCAATTTGTCAATTGGTCGGACGGTTCAACGTTCAACATGCTGGAAGGGGGCCTCAAATATGCCGTACGATGACACGACGTACTATATATACTATGACTTGATAGATTTATATGATATGCCTTAGAACTAACATGGTGGACATCCCACCCATACGTACAAAGCGTTTTGGGAACACATTCACGATAATGCGTACAGCTAAGGAGTGGAATTCTCTGCCGGAGTCTGTGTTCCCTGATAGCTACAATTAGGTCTTTAAGTCAAGAGTGAATAGGTTACTTCTAGGCAAGCGTGCTCCATCGTCGGCATCGTCGCTTACCATCAGGTGAGATAGTGGTCAAACGGCGAGCCTATCAATAATTAAAAAAAAACTAGACAGACTGAAATTTTTACAGATTATCTATTCTTGTTTTTAGGGTTCCGTACTTCAAAAGGAAAAATCAGAACCCTTATAAGATCACTTTGTTGTCCGTCCGTCTGTCTGTCTCTCAAGACCCTTTATCTCGGGAACGCGTGGACGTATCGAGTTGAAATTAAAACCACATACTTAGGTTTGCGGTCCCTTGAAGCTGTGAAAAAATCAAACTTGTAAGTTAAAGAGAAAAAAGAAATTTCGGTTTGCAAAAAAAGTACATTTCGACACTCGACGAAATCAAAATTCTTAGGGTCGTTACTTCCCGATAACCCAGAGTCCTGAAATTTGGCATTAAAAAGCAAGGTCCTAAAGCACAAGTATAGGAATAAATCTGAACACAGAAAATATGTTGTTACGTCACAAAAATGTTTTTTTTTAGCAATTTGTAAAAACTTCGAGACTCCAATCAGGAATTGAACTCTTTACATAGGTAAGTTTGTACGGAACCCTCAGGGCGCGAGTCCGACTCACACTTGCCCAGTTTTTTATCGTATATCGTACATCAATCATTATCTTAATCATTTCCCAACTAGCTTGGGGTCGGCTCCCATTCTAACTGGAGCGACAGCCTATCAGACCACCACCAAGGGAGCCCCATTAACTTGACAGTCATAAGAACCTTCTTTTGACAATAACAAACACAACAATAAAGGATTAATGGAATTGGTCTAACCGTTTACACGTGATGACGTTACCAAGGGAAATAGTGATTATTTTTTATAGTATCATACTAGCTTTTATCAGCAAGCAGTTTGAAAGCGGCGCCAGTGACTGAAAAGTTGAAAGGGAATCGTTTGTCTTGGTATGGTCATGTGAAGAGGAGGGATGAAACGCATGTTACAAAAAGAGTTATGAGTTTACATGTGGATGGATGGAGAGGGAGAGGGAGACCAAAGAAAAGATGGATGGATTGTGTGAAGAGTGATATGAAAGAAAAGGAAGTTAGTGATAGTATGACGAGTGACAGGGCAGAATGGAAGAAGAAAACATGTTGCGCCGATCCCAAATAACACGGGACAAGGGCAGGAAGATGATGACATCGAAGGACTGCAACAATTTGCCTGCTGAGGTCTCACCATCCAATTATAACTTAGGTGTCTTCAAGGCTAGAGTGAATAGGCTCTTAATAAACTAGTGCGCCTCACCATCAAAGATTGCATCACTGCTTACGATCAGGTGGGATTGCAATCAAGCACTCGTTTATATCAAATAAAAAAAAAAACTGAAAGAAAACGTGTTCCGCCGACCCCAAATAACACGGGACAAGGGCAGAAAGATGATGATGACTAGCTTCTATCAGCAGCTTCGTCCGCAAAAACGAGGTTTTTCCATGAACATTTTGGAACCCCATTTCACCTCTCAGTGCTCGTTAACGTCATAAAAGAAAGCCTTGTGCAAGTTTCATGTTCCTAGTCCGAGCAGTTTCGGTTGTTCAGTGATATGTCAGGCAGTCAGTTCCTTCTTTATAGATATAAAAAGCCTATTTACCTAGCTAGCCTAATAACAGTTGAAAAAAAAAAACGTTTTTTTTTTTATGAGATGAAAAAAAAAATTGAAAAAAAAAGTTTTTTTACTAGATTAGGTTTTTTGTCTTCAAAATTACGAAAATATAATATATCTACCTAGTAAGTAATGGTTATCATTAAAAATGAGCTGATATTAGATTTACTTTGGTTAATAAAGAAATACCATTTATTTTTTGTTAAATGTTACTTACATAAATGTCTCTAAATAATTGGCAATACTCATTGAAGTTGATGGTAGTAGCACTGATGAACGTTACAGTATTTTTTGAGTACATATTATTACCTACCTTGTATAACTTCTATTTTCATTGATTTAAACATTATTTGAATTGAATTAAAAAATAAAACAATCATATTTCGTTTTATTCCATTTTAGCTAATGTATTTAACTTTTTCTGAAAAAAAATAAGAAATGTAGAAAAAAAAGACAGTGCCAAGTTTTTTTTCATGTTTTTTTCAAGATTGTGAAAAAAAATATGTTTGTTTTTCAAGATTGTGAAAAAAAAACCTTTGTTTTGTTTTTCAATTTACTCTCTCTCTCTCAGCCAGCATTATTTGCAAAATAGACATTACTTATAGCAGTGGTAGCCGAGTGGTAACGGCCCCGACTTACGAATTGTAGGTCGCGGGTTCAATCCCAGCCAGGCACATTACTTTGTATAATTTATTTCATCACCACTGCTCTCAAAACGGTGAAGGAAAACATCGTGAGGTAACCGGCATATCCTAGAACCAAAAATTCGAAGACATGTGACATTCACCAATCCGCACTGGGCCCGCGTGGTGGATTACGGCCCATTCCCTCTCCTAGATAGAGGAGGCCTGAGTCCCAGCAGTGGGAACAGTAAAAAGGCTGATTATACTATACATCACTTATTCTGTAATCGGTTAATGTTACATTGTACATACGGTATTCTGTTTGCTTAAACAAAAGGGCATTTATCAAATTATGAGGTAGCAGTTTCAGCTTAACTTGTTGAAGGTCGAATTTAGAGGATTTGCTAATTGGTATTGGCGATGATGTCATTGTGAATTGTGCGTGATCCGTTCTCATTTTGTGGATGCCATCAAAATGAATACCGAGCCATTATTTTCTTTCGAATAATGATTGAATTATACAGTGTTATACACATTAAATGTAGGCAAAGTTAAGTTGTGACGTTGTGGACGCTCTTGGCTCATCTCTGAGAACAAATAGACGTCTTTCTTACTGATACAACTTGTAAAATTTTTGCGGGCGAAGCTGCTGATAAAAGCTAGTATGGTTCTATAAAAAATAAAAATCTACAAGTCCGTGATAAGACCTGTCATACTGTATGGATCAGAATGTTGGGCTGTGAAAAAGACGGATGAAAAAAGATTGCACGTAGCGGAGATGAGAATGTTAAGATGGATGTGTGGTGTGACGAGAATGGATAAAGTGAGAAATGAGTATATTAGGGGAAGTTTGAAAGTGGCGCCAGTGACGTGTGGCGAAAAATTGAAAGGGAATCGTTTGTCTTGGTATGGTCATGTGAAGAGGAGGGATGAAGCGCATGTTACTAAAAGAGTTATGAGTTTACATGTGGATGGATGGAGAGGGAGACCAAAGAAAAGATGGATGGATTGTGTGAAGAGTGATAGCAACTTAATGATAGCATAACGAGTGACAGGGCAGAATGGAAGAAAAAAACATGTTGCGCCGACCCCAAATAACACGGGACAAGGGCAGGAAGATGATGATGGTACTATAAAAAATAATCACTTTTTCCCTTGGTCACGTCATCACGTGTAAACGGTTAGACCATATTTTAGCTAGTAGTTTTTGTTTTTAGTGTAAATATAGTTTTAGTTAAGTATTTTTTTTTATCAATTAATCTTAATCAAAATGAATAAAGAGTACCCGTAGTATAGTTGAAAATTAATCTTAAACTTGTAAAATTTGGTTGTTTAATTTATAAACCCGAATCCCTAACTAATGATCACAGTGAACACCATAATAGCTACTGCCAACGGCTAGTTATGCTACACGTGTACGTGTGATAGTAAAAAACTGGGCAAGTGCGAGTCGGACTCGCGCTCTGAGGGTTCCGAACAAACTACAATTCCCGAATGGAGTTTCGAAGATTTTTCCGAATTGCAATAAAGTTTTTTTTTGTGACACAGGTAACAACAAATTCACTGTATACAGATTTATTCCTATACCTGTGCTATAAGACCTTGCTTTAAGCAAAATTTCAGGATTCTCGGTCAACGGGAAGTACCCTATGAATTTTGATTCCCTTGAGAGTGTTGAAATATACGTTTTTTTAAACATAAACGGCCATGTCTTTTTTTTTCGTTAACTTGGAAATTTGATTTATCCAAAGCTTCAAGGGACCACAGACTTGAGTATACGCTTTTAATTTCAACTCGATACCTCCACGCGTTCCCGAGATAAAAGGTCTTGACAGACAGACGGATGGACAACAAAGATTCTATAAGGGGTCCGTTTTTTCTATTTGAGGTACGGAACCCTAAAAATATCTCAAGGTAACATACTTCCGGGATAAAGAAGACCCATGTGTTATTCGTGCGCCAAATATAACAATCTTTTCAGCCATCCGAGCCTGAAGAAGTAACAAACATAGATAAACTTTCGCCTTCAAATTATTAGACAGATTATTACGGCCCGTTCACGACGTTGCCGCTGTGAGCGGTAGCTAAGCTCGGGGCGGCTAGTGGTAAGAACAAAAGTATGAAAATATTTGAAGCACACCATGAGCTGCCGCTCATAGCGCTCCACAATTTAGTGCGAACGGCGAGCTACCCATTGCTAATCGTCCGCAAACCCGCCCCCCATTTTTTTTAGGCGGGAAAGTCATCCATTGACATCTCCCGCTCTTGGACGGATCGTAAGGGTGTGTCAGACTTTTACTGACTAGAAACCCACTCCTGTTCCTTCTTTGCCTTCGTCCCAGGGCCCCGGGTTTCAATTTCGCACTACCCGTGGAAACCCGTACCCTTCTTTCAATCACACACACACAGACACATTTTATTTTAAGTCCAAGGCTGCGGAATCGTTAGAAAATCTTTCTGCGGTCCTGAAGGAACACAGATGTGATTTAATCAGGAAAACTCTGACACTCCCTCTTGCTCCAACACAGCTGGTGAAGTTATTCAAAAACTTCCCACAAAATCAGAAGCTGTACGTGTAAAATAGTAAAGTAACATAGTATAACAATAGCCAATTTTAGGGTGTTGAACTCTGCAGCCACTGGTTGCTTGGTTGCGTAACCAAGGCACTGGACCGTTGCACGAATTCAACGTTGTTTAATGGGGTATTGAGATGGCATTGAAAAGAATAGAGTCAACACTGTTATTAACCGAAAAAACTGGGCAAGTGCGAGTCGGACTCGCACACTGAGGGTTCTGTACAAAATCCCGAATTGAGTTACGAAAATCTTTCCGAATCGCAAGTAAAAGATTTTTTTTTACGACAAAACACATTTACAGTTTTCAGGTTTTTTCTTATACTTGTGCTATAAGACCTTTCTTTATGCCAAATTTCAGGACTCTGGGACAACGGGAAGTACCCTATGAATTTTGATTTCTTTGAGAGTATCGAAATATACGTTTTTTGCGACATTAAAAACGGCCGTGTCTTTTTTATTCGTTAACTTAGGAGATTGATTTTTTCACAGCTCCAAGGGACCACAGACTTGAGTATATGGTTTTAATTTCAACTCGATACCTCCATGCGTTCTCGAAATACCTTTATTTGCTAAGATCCTTATCTTGACAGACCGACAGTCAGACAGACTGACAAAAAACCCTAAAAAGGAGGAGGTTCTCAATTCGATTGTAGTTTTTACAAACATACCTAATAACTTCAATTTCGAAAGTCGGTGTTACTTAATTATTAACGAAGAAACCAGATACACCGTTTTTTTTTTTATTTATGCCGACGAATTGAAAATGGTTACACAATACAATATTTTTTTTGCTTCGAATGCCATCCTTATGCCTACGAGATAGAAGCCAAAATAAGTTGAACGGACAGTGAAAAATGATTGTTCATATATCTGATCTTATTGTGAATGGAGTACAGACTTGTCAAAACAATATTAAAAAGGCGGAAGTTTTTATGTGTATGTATGTTTGTTACGTGTAGTGAAAATATTAGTATAGCAAAGCACAATCAGCATTTTTAGGATTCCGCAGCCAAATGGCAAAAAACTAGACCGATATATAGATGTATTCTGTGGATCGCATTATGATTTTCATACAAAAATAGAAAAAAAAAACAATATAAAAAAAAAATTGAGGTTTCCCCATACTTAGAACTGAAACTCAAGTTTTTTTTTTTCATCATACCCATCCGAGTGGGGTATCTATGGATAGGTCTTCAAAAATGATATTGAGATTTCTAATATCACTTTTTTCTAAGCTGAATAGTTTGCGCGAGAGACACTTCCAAAGTGGTAAAATGTGTCCCGTCCCGTCCCCCCCTCGTAACTTCTAAAATAAGAGAATGATAAAACTAAAGAAAATATATGATGTACATTACCATGCAAACTTCCACCGAAAATTGGTTTGAACGAGATTTAGTAAGTACGGAACCATCAGTGCGCACTAGCCCAGTTTTTTTATTTAACGTATTTCTTCCACTGCTGGGACTCAGGCCTCCTCTCTAGGAAAGGGAATGGGCCGTAATCCACCACGCGGGCCCAGTGCGGGTTGGTGAATGTCACATGTAATCGATTTTTTGGTTCTAGGACATGCCGTTTTTCTCATGATGTTTTTCTTCACCGTTTTGAGAGCAGTGGTGATGAAATAAATTACACAAAGTAATGTGCCTGGTTGAATTCGAACCCGCGACCTATATACTATACTCGTGAAAATAATATGTAGACTGAAAATGGATAAACGTGCTGTGCCAGCTTTGGAGGTAGGCGGAACAGAGAGTAAAGTCCCGCAAACCTCCGTTGAAAAGGGAGGATCCTCCGACCAGACGGGTGTTATGTCTGGTGGGCTACTACTGTCCGATAGATGATTTCGGGCTGTTCTATATGTTCTAAACGCGCGGAGAACTCTGATTGCGCGATGCAGGATTAGTTCTTATATGACGCCATAGATGTCGCTACACAGCCATAGCGCAAGCAAAAAAAAAACTTCGAGAAATGACTACACCAACAAATAACACTGCAATACACTTGCTACTAATATAATAATAATAATAGATAATTTTTTATTAGAATAGAATAGAATAGTATTTATTCGATGCAGGCAATACAATACAATGCAATAGGCAACAATAACACAAAAAAAAGTACAGATTTACAATATAGTTGCGCTGAGCGTGCCCGAACCGAAAGGGTCGCCAACTCAGCAATTGCTGGGCGTCAGACACCCAACGCTGATTTTCAGCCCCCGCAGTGACGCACGGATGATGGTAAATAAATTTTATATAACATTATAAATCTATATATATAAAAGGAGAAACTGACTGACTGACATATCAACGCACAGCCAATACTACTGGGACTGTGAGCGTGAAATTTTAAGTTTTCCTTTCATAACGTAGGCGAGCACTAAGAGAGGATTTTCCAAAATTCTACCCCTGAGTGGAGGAAAGGGGGTTCAAAGTCTGTATGGAAAAACCTATTTTCACGCGTGTGAAGCCGCAGGTGGAAGCTAGTAAACCTATATAAAAATAACCCTTACTTAAACTATAAAATTGATAGAAGTGTATTGTGTGTGATAATTTTGCTTTTATAAATATTATAATATATGCCACAGTAGTTACAAACTATTTTGACCTCTATACCCACAATATTCAACAATAATATAACGTTAGACGCATATTATTATTGATAGGCTCGCGTTTGACCACTATCTCACCTGATGGTAAGCAATGATGTGGCCGACGATGGAGCACGCCTACCTAGAAGTAACCTATTCACTCATGACTTAAAGACCCCTAGGTTGTAGCTATCAGGAAACACAGACTCCGGCAGGGAATTTCACTTCTTAGCTGTATGCATTATGAATGTGTAATAAATAAAATATTTCGGCACATCACCCTATGTAGTTTTTCCACCCCTATATTTAGGTGTGCCTTTAAATAGAATTCCGGATCCATTTTGAATACAGTATTAGTCAGACGGGGTTTTCCCAAATTATCATATTTAAATTGGGGTTGACAAATTTCTACAAATACTGCCCCTAGCCAAGTTACGACCGTTTTGTTTCGATTCTCTTGCGTCGAAAGCCTCGAGTAGGACACGCCTCCTATTTCTTGGTGGCCTTCCTTTCCTTCTTTTTGAGGCATGGCCTACTCAAGGCGTTCGACGCAAGAGAATCAAAACGAAATGGTCGTAACTCGAATAAGGGGGGCTAGTCAGAAAAAAAAAAGAGTTCATCGACTCGAAAAGAAGAAGGGGTTGACTTGCTGTATAACTCGTGTAGTTTTTTTTTAGTTGGGAAATCATCCATTGTCTGCTTTCGCTCTAGGGCGGAGTGTGTGGGCTGGTTTTTTTTTTTAGGTGGGGACAGTCATCTAATGACAAATCCCGCTCTTGGGCGGGGCTGGAAATAGTGCCAAACTTTTACTGACTAAAAACCCACTCCTGTTCCTTCTTTGCCTTCGTCCCAGGGTGTTTCACTTTCACACTACCCGTGGCCCCAGTAGGCTTCGACCCTGCTGGGCCCCTACGATTTGCTGACATCTCCCTGAGGCGCGCGTGGAACTATACGCGCCGTCGACGACTTGGGCTTGGTCCGGACGGTGGGCTACCCATTGCTCGCCGTCCGCGAGCAGAATTTTACTGACTAAAACTCACTCTTATGTTCCTTCAATGCTTTGCGTCCCATGACCCCAGGGTTCCCTTTTCGGACAAACTATGGCCCTGTAGATAACTCGTGTAGTGTAAGGTATGAAATCATCAACTAACTCCTCACGCTCTGTGTAGCGCAAGAGGAACTGTCAGAATTTTACAGACTAAATCCCACCCGTGTTCCTTTATTTGCTCTTTGCGTTCCAACCCTTCTTTTCAACACACAGCCCAATCGATCCATACAGCTGTAATCCAACCACGCACGTAACCCTCGTTTCCATTGTCATCTGAAACTAATTCGATGAAGAATATTCTTCACTGGAGAATACTTTATTTACGTAACACGATACTTTCAAGTCCAAGAATGCGAATGCGCCATCCTGTTTCGATTACTCATGTCTTTTATTAGACTTTCTGTCGCCGGCGAGGTTTTTTTCGCACGTGTTGTCTTTAGCCACAGTATATCTGTAGATATATGGAACAGTACGGAAACTACCTACAAATATTCGAAACGGCACACTCACACAAACATACGCTTCGACGAGACTCCTAAAGGGCCTATTACACAACTCGATATTCAGACAGTCTTAGTCGATGTCGAGTAGTGTAATAAGGGTTAGACCGGTCTTACTCGGAACAAAAAATAAGACAGTCTGAATATCGTGTGCTGAATATCGCGTAGTGTAATAGGCCCTTAAGCGTTTCTCGCGGCCCTGTCAGTAGCGAATGCCGCTTAAGGGCCTATTACACTACGCGATATTCAGCACACGATATTCTTATTCTTACTTTTTGTTCCGAGTAAGACCGGTCTAACCCTTATTACACTACGCGACATCGACTAAGACTGTCTGAATATTGAGTAGTGTAATAGGCTCTTTAGGAGCCTCGTCGATGCGTATGTTTGTGTGAGTGAGCCGTTTCGAACATTTGTAGTTAGTTTCCGTACTGTTCCATATCTATACTGTGCTTTAGCTGATGTTTCCTTTGGTGCATATGTCTGGGGTATTTCAATTTCTATTTTTTTCAATATTTATCTACATTGTGCTCACATAATAGAAGCGATAAGAAATATGTAACTCATAGTAAGATTTAAAAGAGAGTTCTTGGACGTTCTTCTCCATAGAGATGTACGCTTTGGAACGTGCAATTTAGTTTCACAGTTTTTGACAATTTAAAAGTGCCTGTGAATGGTCTATTTGAAACTAGCTTCTGCCAGTGGCTTCGCCCGCTTATAAAAGTAGGTTTCTCCATACAAACTTTGGACCCCCGTTTCATCCCCTTAGGTGGTGAATTTTAGAAAATCCTTTCTTAGTGCTCGCTTACGTCGTAAAAGGAAACCTTTGTGCTAAATTTCACGCTCTTAGTCCCAGTAGTTTCGGCTGTGCGTTGATATGTCAGTCAGTAAGTCTCTCTCTTCTTTTATTTTATATATATATATATATATACTTAGATTACTTTTTTTTCATGATTTATCTACATTGTGCTCAAATAATAGAAGCGACAAGAAATATGTAACCAAGATTTACGTAACTCATAATATGATTTAAAAGATTGTTCATGGGCGTCCTTCTCCGTAGAGATCTACGCTTTGGAATGTGCAATTAAATTAAGCTTCACTTTTTTTGACAATTCAAAAGTGCCTGTGAATGGTCCATTTGAAATAAACGTTTCTGATTTCTGAGGTGCATTGAGACGAGCCACTTACATATTGAGTGGCATTTCAATAGACTTCTGTGCACTTTTCTACGTTTAACTTGGACATTACTGACAGCACGTACCTCGGGAATCACGTAAAGCCGCTGGTCCCTGTTGATTATTAGATCTTTGACAGTCGTGACAAGTAGTCAGACGCCAGAAAGTCTGGACCCTCTATCCAAGGAGTATCGTGTTACCCAGTAACTGGGTTGTGGAGGTCTGTTAGGCAGTCGCTCCATATAAAACACAGGTTTGTTTTACATAGGTTTTTTACTATACCATTTGTTGCTGGAGGGCGTCACATATGGTTTAAATCTTGAAATAACAAAAAATACTGGTAACGTATCCATTGTCTGACCGCCGTTCTGTAGACTTCATTTAGTTTTAGGTAAACAAACGAATAAATTTCTGATTGTTACAACCATTAGGGCTCATAAAGGTGGGTGGGATTCATCATCTTCGGACGAGACAATGAGGATCAATCACATAATAGCAAATCCGATTTTTACTAAGTACATCGTATGTGTAATAATTTACTGAGCATTTAATTTTTTAAATTATTAAAATCCGTCAAGAAATGGTGGATTTATTGTTTTTCTGAACGGCTACTTGGAAACATGCGTTCTCGCTGGACTGTTTACGATGGCGTCGTCTGTCATGATCCGTGCGACGAACGGCTTCCGATCATGACAGATGACGTCACAGCGAGTCGCTTCATTCTCGGACGCGTTTCTGGAACGAATACACTAAAATTGCTGTATCTTTTTCATTTTTGGTCCGATTTAAATAATTTCTTCACAGTATTTACTGTTTCTTTTTTTATGCTATAGGTCTGCACACTCCACAAAAATCGTGACTGATCCTCAGTACAGGAATAATCTCAATAGAACAGCGCTTACAAGTAAGCTAGTTTGATTGTTCAATTATACCAGTAATTGTCTCGTCCTTCGATGATGAAGAATTTTACTAATGTAAATGTTCAAAGACTATTGTGCAATCAGATATTTTTAAATCATAGTTAGAATATATTACATTCTCTACGTGACTGTGTTTATAATTAAGTACAAACAAAGTCATAAAATTTATCAACGTGTTTTACAACCGTAAAAGCATAAATAACAAAAACAATCACAATCGCGTCCGGGCAGACTAGAAGCCGACCCCAAAAGCTAGAAGGAAAAAAGCTAAAGCACTTGGTCAAGAACTGGAGACTTGGTGAACAAATGGTGAACGTGCTCATCTGGAAACGCTGGTCCAACGAATATCTACACCAACTACGAATCCGGTTTGAAGGACCACTTTTATGTATGGCTATTTTATTAATTTATTAACCGCACTATTTACAGTACTGATCACATCTGTTTGTCTGGACGGCTGACTCTAACACACTTCGGTCTTCCCGTCCGAATATAATTTAGGAGTCTTCAAGGTTAGAGTGAATAGGCATTTAATAAACTAGTGCGCCTCACTAACGATAGCATCACTGCTTACCATCAGGCGGGATCGTAGTCAAGCAATAGTTCATATTATAATTATTTCGACTGTAATAGCTCCCGAATTGAAGCCAATTGTCCGCCATGTCAGAAATTCGGTCAGTAGGAATGTTACTTACGAAAAGGCGATTAAAAAAAAACTGAGCAAGTGCGAGTCGGACTCGCGCACTGAGGGTCCTGTACAAACTTGAAAGGTAAATTGTGGTTTACGAATTATGACGTATTAAAAAAAAGCTACTAAGTAACTAGATCTCGTTCAAACCAATTTTCGGTGGAAGTTTGCATGGTAATGTACATCATATATTTTCTTTAGTTGTATCATTCTCTTATTTTAGAAGTTACGGGGGGGGGGACATTTTACCACTTTGGAAGTGTCTCTCGCGCAAACTATTCAGTTTAGAAAAAAATTATATTAGAAACCTTAATATCATTTTTGAAGACCTATCCATAGATACCATATATTTATATATTTTGTTATCCATAGATACACACACCTATGAGTTTGATGAAAAAAAAATTTCGATTTTCAGTTCTAAGTATGGGGAACCCCCAAAATTTATTGTTTTTTTTTTTTTTTTTTGGCGTAAAAATCTTAATGCGGTTCACAAAATACATCTACTTACCTAGTTTCAACAGTATAGTTCTTATAATAGTATCGGAAAAAAGTGGCTGTGACATACGGACTGACGGACAGCCAGACATGACGAATCCATAAGAGTTCCGTTTTTTGCCATTTGGCTACGGAACCCTAAAAAGATCCAGCCGAAAATATTCTCTTACGAAAAATTATAAGCGCACACACACAAGTAGATCATAACCGTTGGCGATAGATCAGACGGGATACCAGACGGATGCCAAAATAACTACAAGGTTAATATTAGGTGAGCCGATATACTTTTTAGTTTCATTTGGAAGGTAATGTGGTTTATGTATTTTATAAGGAGAATCGGTATGATCTGGACGCGTAATTCAAGAACTGGTTTGAGACGGCGCGGGAGAAGTGTGGGAGGACTTGCAGGAGCCTTTGCTTACCTGTGAGACAGTATAGCATAGTCGGCATTATAATGTTCCCACTGCTGGGACTCAGGCCTCCTCTCTACGAGAGGGAATGGGCCGTAATCCACCACGCGGGCCCAGTGCGGGTAGGTGGATGTCACATGTCTTCGAATGTTTGGTTGGTTGGACATGCCGGTTTCCTCACGATGTTTTCCTTCACCGTTTTGAGAGCGGTGGTGATAAAATAAATTACACAAAGTAATGCACCTAGTTGGGTTTGAACCCGCGACCAACAACTCGTAAGTCGGGGCCGTTACCACTCGGCCACCACTGCTCTCAACTGGAGAGCAGTCGTGGGACAGCCTAATAATAATCTATTCCACAACTATCACAAAACGCCGTCTAGTCCCAAGCTAAGCAGAGCTTGTGTTATGAGTACTAGACAACTGATAAACATACTTATATATTTCTAAATACATACATATTATAGATAAATTACACTCAGACACAGACCATATGATCGTGCTCATTACACAAACATTTGTCCTGGGTGGGAATCGAACACATGACCTCCGGCAGAGCAGTCAGGGCCACTAACCACTAGACCAACAGGTTAGTCGACACAGTAAGGGCCAGAAAAAAAAACCGGGCAAGTGCGAGTCGGACTCGCGCACCGAGGGAACCGTACAAACTTACTGAAAACAGATCAATTCCCAAATTGAGTTACGAAGATTTTTTCGAATCGCAAAAAGTTTTTTTTGTGACGTAACTACAAATTAACAGTTTTCAGTTTTTTTCCTATACTTGTGCTATGAGACCTTGCTTCATGCCAAATTTCAGGACTCAAGATCAACGGGAAGTACCTTATTAATTTTGATTTCCTTGAGTGTCGAAATACACGTTTTTTGCGTCATAAACACTAGATAATCATTATCATCCTACAGTTTTTTTCTTCCATTCTGTCCTCACCCGTCACGCTATCGCTAACTCCCTTTTCTTTCCTATCACTCCTCACACAATCCATCCATCTTTTCTGTCCTCCCTCTCCATCCATCTACACGTATAATCCTGAAGCTAGGACTACATTAGGCCGACGCACACGTGGACCACGCCTGATTTGTACGTAGAACAACGTCGCGTGGCGTGGATCTAATGTAGCTCTACAAGTCTAATTGCCATATAAAATGTATGGAGACTGATTGGCGTACGTAACACACGTGTGCGCAATGTAGTTCTACCTTAACTCTTTTAGTAACATCACCGCCGTGTCCTCGTGGGGGCGATCGGCGGCAGCGATCTCTCGCGCCGGGCCTTGGTACAGGCCATGGTCCGGAGCGAGGAGGAGTGGCAGGCAGTCGCCTCCTTCTGCGAAGCAGTAATGCTAGCAAAGGAGGCGGCCGATCGCGTGAGGCAACGACAACGGTCCTCACGACCCAACCGCCGCCGGGATTCCGATCCCGATTTCCGGCCACCGTAGGCGCGGGCTTGCGGACGGCGAGCAATGGGTAGCTCGCCGTCCGATCGTCCGGTAACCGTCCGGACCGAGTCCAAGTCGTCGACGGCGCGTAGTGTACCACGCGCGCCTCAAGGAGATGTCAGCAACCGTAGGGGCCCAACAGGGTCGAAGCCTACTGGGGCCATGGGTGATGCAAAAGAGATCCCCGGAGCTCTGGAAAACAAATGGCAAAGAAGGAACAAGAGTGTGTTTTTAGTCAGTAAAAGTCTGATATATATAAAAGGAGAAACTGACTGACTGACATATCAACGGACAGCCGGAACTACTGGGACTTACTGGTTTACCATAACGTTCAAAGTAAGATCGTTTCATTCTTATTTCAGTGTGGGTAAGAGACAGAGCTATACAGGTTGCCTAGCGCCATCTCTTACCCACAATGGAATAAGAATAAACAATCTTACTTTTTCTCTTACTCTTCTTTTTGCACAAGGTTTCCTTTTATGATATAGGCGAGCACTAAGAGAGCATTTTCCAAAATTCACCCCCTAATGGGATGGAACGGGGGTCCAAAGTTTGTATGGAGAAACCTACTTCAATGCGAGCGACGCCGCGGGCAGACGCTAGTTTCTTATATAAGAAGTTATTTATCAAGTTACAAACACTGTATGAATCTTTTTGTGTCCGAAATAAAATAAATTCTATTCTATAGTACGTCCGTCACCTTGGTTTAATTTTCAACAGACACTAATGCTAGTAAATAATTCAGATATATATATATATATGAGTACTTAGTTACATCCTGTCAATAACACAATGTATTTCGTTTCTTAGTAGGTATCACAATTCATTTTTTTCATTTTATCTCCCAATTGTCTTGTCGACCTCTGCCGCTCGAAAATGGCCGATTTTATATCTTTTTTATTACAGCTGGACTGGAGTGCTATTTACGTCTGTCGTCTAATAGACTTGCCAAATCGCTTCGTGTCCGTTATTTGGGGTAGATGGGGTTTCGTCATATTTTCAATTACTAGATACAATTGTCTAGGAGGAGTGGTAGGCGGTTGCCTCCTTCTGCGACAACAGTAATGCTAGCAAAGGAGGGGGCCGGACGTGCATGCGCGACGGCACGGCCCTCACGCCCCAGCCGCCGGGATTCCGATCTCGAGGCGCGGGCTTACGGACGGCGAGCAACGGGTAGCTCACCGTCCGACTGTCCGGTAACCGACCGCGCGTAGTGTCCCACACGCGCCTCAAGTAGATGTCAGCAAAACCGTAAGGGCCTAGCAGGGTCGAAGCTTACTGGGGCCATGGGTTCGCTTCTGAAAGGAAAACCCGGGGCCCTGAAATGCAAGGCAACAAAGGAACATAGTTTAACACGGGTTTTAGTCAGTAAAAGTCTGACACGCCCTCCTGCTTCGCCCAAGGGCGAGTGATGTCATTGGATGAATTCCCACCTAAAAAAAATGATCTAAAATCACAATTAGAAATAAATTTCATATTCGTTCAATATTAGTCAATTTATCAATCTTTTAAATCTGGTGGAAGGGGTACAGTTAAATAAAAGTATAAGGATTCGCAAACTGAAATGTGACGTCACCGCCAATAGGTTGCGTGTGCTCAAAAGAGAGGGGAATATCTCCTACCACGCCCCTACTCTTCCTCGAACCAATAGTTGGAATCCTAATTGCTGTTTCATATAATCAGCCTTTTCTTTAATGTTCCCTCTCCTGGGACTCGGGCCTCCTCTCTCTAGGAGAGGGAATGGACCGTAATCCACCATGCGGGCCCAGTGCAGATTGATGAATGTCACATGTCTTCGAATTTTTGGTTCTAGGACATACCGGTTTCCTCACGATGTTTTCCTTCACCGTTTTGAGGGCAGTGGTGATGAAATAAATTACACAAAGTAATACGCCTGGCCGGGTTTGAATCCGCGACCTACAACTCGTAAGTCGGGGCCGTTACCACTCGGCCACCACTGCTCTCTCGCTGCTTCATTTAATAACCAATTTTGTTGCTGTTTTCAGAAAAAGATTTATTTTTAGTGTTATTTCTTGCTAAGGCAAATATAGATAGCGGCACGATTCTTGAGCGCTCGGCGAAAAAGCGAGGATCGCTTTGCGCGTCGTACAATATCGGCGAGCCAATCACTGTACAAGGATTGCACTCCCCGCCCCCGCATCTCTCTTCATACCACTAAAGAGACCCGATATTTCACTTCTGCGTGCTTCTGCGCAAGTAGAACTGTAGAAGTCAGCGCTCAAGATCCGTGCCGGTATCTATACCACTACTGGCACTAGGCCCGCGTGCTGGATTACGGCCCATTCCCTCTCCTAGAGAGGAGGCCTGAGTCCCAAAAGTGGGAATATAATAAAGCCCACTCTTAGATCTGGCCACGACATACAGATTCAATTTTCAATATTACTCCGACAGACTCATACATTACCGAATCTAGACAATCTAGTCACGTGAAAGCCTGAGCCAGTTCTTTCTGTGTCATGGTCTGCCGGCGTGTGTCATGACAACCGTCTGATGACGTCATCGATTAGCATAAGCTATACCAAACTGACGACTGTTCTATGACATCATAGTCGAATGACGCGTCAGCAGACTAAAACAAATGAATAAGCACTCAATTTAGGATTACTCAAGGATTTTCTGAGCCATTTTATGCATATTTTATTTGCCAATTTGTTTGGATAGCGTCTAGATGCAGAAGATTGGTGTCTTTCTATAGAGTAAAGAAATTAGGATTCTTTATTGTACACAAAAAACTATCGTTTCACCACTATCTCACATGATGTTAAGCGACGTTGTGGCCGACGATGGAGCACGCTTGCCTAGAAGTAACCTATTCACTCTTGACTTAAAGACCCCTAGGTTGTAGCTATCAGGAAACTCAGACTCCGGCAGGGAATTCCAATCCGATTTAATAATGTAATTAGGAAACGACTAGTCAGATTGTCATAATACTGACAACTCTATTATGTCGTTAAGAGCGTCCTTTTCGAGGTTCATTTTCATACAACCGCTCTTACGTAATTATGATGTTATTACACATCTTTCTCTAGATATTTTGGATACACAGCTATCTTGTGGATATTATCTAGGCTTCTATAGAAATCAAAACATACATTTGTGTAAAACTTATCTAGTAAAGACCTCTGAAAATCTGCTATTTTATGCGAAGTTTGACCCTCCATAATGTATTCATATATTAAAAATATTAAAAAGTATATCAACAGAAACCTTGCAAATTTAATCGAGATTCTGAATGACGAAAATGTTTTCTGAAAATCTTTAAAGAGTTTAAAAAAAACACGTATTTCCTGGAACAACTTTTGTGAAATATACGACTAAATCACGGAATTACCGAATGCCAACAGAGTTTTCAGGCGTTATCTCTTTTTTGGCATTGCATCTTCATCAAACATAAAGAAGAAAGAAAGAAAAACATTTTATTTGCCGGAAAAGGCGCAAACTTATAACTAACATATTGCAAACATTTTGCAAGACAAAAACATAATTACTTAACTCAAATTGACAAGCACAACAACATCAACAACATCGCGTTGGATTGCGTTAGATGAAGCAACAAGCTTTTAAACCATGCTCAATGTTGACGATAGGCGAGTGGAAAAGGACCCACGTGAAAAGCGTCCATGACTGCAAAAACAAATGAACAACTGTTTAGTCTATTCGATTACAGTATGTTGGGAGGTTGACGCCATTTTTGGAATGTTTTTTTTGGGGTATTGCCAGTTTATTTATGCAAGTTAGTTTATCGGATTCGTATCTAGGAAGGTGGAGAATAACCTTTTTAACGTGTCGATGGCAATCTAGACGGTTGTAAACTAGCTTGCTTAGCGAGCTTGGTTAGTGTTGCAGCTACATAGATGTAAACCACGCGCCAACACGTTCGGTGGTTGGGAAAACGCGCCTCCCAACCAAAGGCGTTGAAGGACATGGATTACAGCTGCTATCTACACGAATTAAAACTAGCAAGGTCACCTTGGTTGGAATGCTAGTTTGCAACCATCTGGTCACTCTACGCTCGACTCGGTACGACGGATTTGGTCCATCCGTATAATGGTCGAGCGTGACCCAGTCCTTCGCACTTAGTTCGACTTTCGAACTTAAGATGGGTGACCTAAGCAGAGAGCCGAGTCCAAATTCGTAGTGTCACTAAAAAAAAAAGGATGATTTGGTTGACAAAACAATTCACGTGTAGCAGATAGATGGTAATTTCAAGATGGCACACGATTCCAGAGCAAATTTCGATGAATTTAACAACTCCTACTACATTTTTGTTTAATCTACAAATAAAGCGTGACCTTTGTATGTCTCTGTTATCGTGATATGCATGACGCCATCCAATTTTGGTGTAGGATTCGAAACAGCGATTATATTTATTTATGGACAAACTTCTACCAGTAGCGGGGTGATCTCCTTGAAAGTAAGTAAGTACCCCATATCATCCCCTCAGGGGATGAATTTCGGAAATTCTTCTCTTAGTCTCTTAGAGCAGTGGTGGCCGAGTGGTAACGGCCCCGACTTTCGAGTTGTAGGTGGTTCGCGGGTTCAAGCCCAGCCAGACGCATTACTTTGTGTAATTTATTTCATCACCACTGCTCTCCTAACGGTGAAGGAAAACATCGAGAGGAAACCGGCATGTCCTAGAACCAACAAATTCGAAGACATGTGACATTCACCAACCCGCACTGGGCCCGCGTGGTGGATTATGGCCCATTCCCTCTCCTAGAGAGGCCCGAGTCCCAGCAGTGGGAACATTAAAAGGCTGATTATGCTCTCTTAGTGCACGCCTTGGTCATGTCTAGCCTAGTATAAAATTTCACACTCCCTAGTCCCAGTAGTTTCGGCTGAGCGTTGATATGTCAGTCAGACAGTTTCTCCTCCCCGAAGAGGGCCGATTGTACATACGTCTGTACAACTTGAGTGACCTTGAAAAACGCTTAATTGTCGTTTTGTACACACCCGTGCGTGTACGAAATTTATTCGGCCGAAAATTTTGGTCTAAATCTTCGTTTTTCTTAGAAAAATCCAGAAAAAGTTTTTTTTTAAGATTTTACGTAAAAAACGGGCAAATATTTAATAATAATACCTTATACGTGCGTCGTTTGCGGTTGGAGATCGCGTAAAACAGTGCGATTTGGAAGAAGAAAGGGAAGGTGTTTGGCCAGCAGTGGGATTGGATTAGGCTAGCGAAAACAAACCGCCTACACTTACAAAAACCACTTACATATTTATTTTATTCTGTATCTAGTATTTGTTGATTGATATAGCGGCAACAGAAATAAGTAAATCATCTGTGAAAATTTTTACTGTCTAGTTAGAAGTTGTTCTTCATTGAATACTAATCTCACCCACATCACTCCTGATGGTAAGCGATGATGATCGAGCACTTATCCACGGTTATATATAGCATCTTGTCGATTGATTACGTAAGATCTTTATTATATATTCGCAGTCAATTGTCAAAACAAAATGGTTAGCGAAAAGGTCGGTAACCTCTTTGCATAGCAAATGACTGGCATTACGCATGCCCTCCCATTTTTGGAGGGGCGTCAATATGGGCAATGAGTTGGTAGATAATGAAATTTATTTGCTTGATAAATAGTAACGGGAATTATTGATAATTCATTTTGTGAGGACCTCAGTTTTGCTTACTTCTAAGGGCGGAATTCACCAATAAAACTAATCGCGTTTTGACGTTTAGCTCGGATAATCGCGTTTAGCTGCTGTCACAAGTGTCACTTTTCTCTATTTTTCTTTTGTTGTATTTTTAGAAGTGACACTAGTGACAGCAGGTAAACGCGATTATGCGAGTCAAACGTTAAAACGCTAACGTTAATTTTATTGGTGAATTCCGCCCTTAGTTACTTTTGGTTGCATTATTACCATGTAACCCAGTTAATGGGTGTTTTTTTTTAAGTTAGGAAATCTACTAATGACTTCTCTCGCTCTAGGGTGGGGCGAGAGGGCTTGTCAGACTTTTACAGACTAAAAACCCACTCTTACCTCGTGCATGCAGCTCGCTTCGCTAGCATTACTGCTTCGCAGAAGGAGGCGACCACCTAGGTGCACTGCGCGAGAATACTCGTAACTAGTAGGTAACATGCTAGGTTAGTCTTTAGCAACATATCATAGCATAATTAGCTTCATAATGTACTCACTGCTGGGACTCAAGCCTCATCTCCAGGAGAGGGAGGGAATGGAACTTAATCCACCACGCGGGCCCTGTGGGATTGATGGATCATGTATCTTTTGTACTAGGACACGCCGGTTTCCTCACCATGTTTTCCTTCACCATTAAAAGAGCACCTAGTGCTGATGAAATAGATTACACAAAGTTATTCGCCTGGCTGGGTTTGAAGCCGCGATCTATAAACTCATAAGTAGGAGCAGTTATCACTGTGCCAACCCTCTTATATCTATGGTGCCAACTCTTCGGTGGTCGGTGTTTACGGGTACTTAAATTATAACAGTCACAAAAGTCTATGGGGTCCATTACACGGTCATGCAAGCGTCAATCAAAACCATCAATCATGAATAATGGTTGAATGACAGAATTTTATCGCCATACGTTCTTCGTCATGCAAACGTCAGTCATCGCATTACACGGTAGGTTTTACGTCAGTCAAAATATTTGACTGTGGCAAAACTGACAACAAGAATATATTATTTATAATATAAAAGGAGAAACTGACTGACTGACATATCAACGTACAGCCGAAACTACTGGGACTAGGAGCGTGAAATTTTGCACAAGGTTTCCTTTTATGACGTAGGCGAGCACTAAGAGAGGATTTTTCAAAACTCACCCCTTAAGTGGATGAAATGGGGGTCCAAAGTTTGTATGGAGAAACCTAATTTTACGCGGGCGAAGCCGCTGGCAGATGCTAGTTGTACATTATATACAATCAGTATGACGAGTTCACACAGCATCGGTGTCGACGGTAACTAGATTCCGAATTTGTTAGCGTAAAATTTGGCGAAAGTGGAAGACATTTTTTTTTTGTTTTTTGAGAGGCTTCTTATTGACCACTTTCTCTTGAAGCGTAAGGACGAGGCCACAACACTGCGTTGCTTCGCCGCGTCGTAAAAATCTGCGACGTGTCGTTGAAATTTCCGGTGCAACGCAAAAATTCCATGTTACCCGAATTGCAGGATTAATTCGGGTAACATGCAACTTTTGCGTTGCGTTGTCTCATCCTACAACGGTGCGACGTCGTTTTGTCGATGCGATGCCGTTGTGGCCTCGCCCTATGCGATGATGAATGGTCGACGATGGAGCACGCTTGCTTGGTAGATGCAAAAAACGCTATGTATGTACTTAGGTAGTCTGGGTCTGCTTCTGAAAGGAAGACTCGGCCCTGGTATGAAAGGCAACGAAGGAACAGGAGTGAGTTTTTAGTCAGTAAAAGTCTGACACACACTCCCGCCCCGCCCGAGAGCGGGGATGTCATTGGAAGACAAAAAAAAAACGTAGTTATGTCTGTGGATTGACGACAGCAGTCTATGTAAAGCCGTTTTTTTAGTTCCCATAAGCTTTCATAAAAAAAACTGGTCAAGTGCGAATCGGACTCGCGCATGAAGGGTTTCCGTACCGTCCGTAGCAAAAAACGGCAAAAAATATCGTTTGTTGTTTATGAGCCCCGCTTAAAAATTTATTTTATTCTGTTTTTATAGCGGCAACCGAAATACATAATCTGTTAAAATTCATGCATGAGATATCTACAGTCTGGTGATAGACAGACGAACAATGGAAACTTAGTAATATGCCCACGGTTTTAAAGGGTACGATACCCTAAAAACGCTATGCAATGCGTTCCAAATAAGAATAGGATCATTTCCCATGTTGTGACGTCACGTAATACTATCAAATCGCAAGAAATTGGACAAAATTGAAGAACTCAGAAATGAGTAAAATTGTAGAACTGAATTCTGATTAAACTTTTTTCATTCACAGTTCGTAAATAACTGAAATTTTAAAAACTTCTTGTTTTTCTCACCATAATGATTCTGCGATTTGACAGTATGACGTGACGTCACAACATGGCATTCTATTCTTATTTGGAACGAATTGTACAGCCGTTTTTCAGTTACCATGGGCTTTAGAGCTTGAAATATTACATTTGACTAGCCATAAGAATTCATAAAAAAAACATACTCTTTGAAGTAACGGAAGGGACATTTTTCATGCAATTTTTTTTCTTTCAGTGGCTCATCCACCACATAGAAAAAGTCGAGAAAACTGTGTAAATGACGTCATCGTCTGACCCCATTACGCAGAAGGCCCCATCCTATTCTTGTTCGCGATGACGACCGCTTAATTTTTACAAAAATTTCATCGAGTTATGGGTCCCTATATACTTCACTAAAACAGTCTAGCAATCGAAATCCCAGTCGATAATTTTGATATGTTGATATTGGAACGCTGATAGCGAAAAGATAAGTCAAATATAACATAGTTACAACAATTTGGTAATGCAGTTACGTAATATTATTTTCGAGTTGCCGCCATTTTTCGACGCGAATTTCGGGTTACCATATGCAATTTTTGAATCTCCGAAAACAATTTTCGTGACACCTCCCAAAGTTTTTAGATCGCTTTAAATGTGGGTTTAGATTTAAATACATTCATGATACATTTGTGTGTCAAATATAATATAAAAGTAACAACTGATCGAATAAACCATCAATACAACAACCTGTTGATATATTTGCGACTCACAGCTGTTTTAATCAAGCAAGATTCATAACTTCGAAAAACTTTCAAAATAAGAATACGAACTTAGACCAATTGTTAAAAAAAAAAAACAAAATAGTTGCTTAGATTCCCATACGTGTTGCTAATGTTGCAATCTGGAAATTCTAAGTAATTAAACTTTTTTTATTTTAAAACTTAATGAATACTCACAGATCTGTGTCGAATGTCTCGATGACGTCATGTGCATCCAAATATACACCCTCGCCTTGATGATGCCACAAACCACCGCTTTTTACACAGAAATACACCTTCCTACCATCATTTTTAACATCAACAACGACGTTTTCAAATTCTTTACTCACATAAAACGATTCACATTTTTGTTCAGAAGCCGGCTCAGAAGTTAACGACCACTCATCAACATTTTTCGCGTTCACATCAATATTAAACACACATTTGTTATGATCACACGTTTTAGTGTTTGTTTTCACCGAAAATATCCATGGTGGAGTCACGGCACACGTGGTAATTATTAAAAATAATAATAAAAATAATTCACTAGTCCGTAAACGCACTAGAGCCATGTCAGCTTCGTGAATGAGTGAAGTGAACTGAACCACGTCCGCCGCTCGCGACTCGCGCGTCGAGTAGGGATGGGAAGCTTTGTTACAATCGCTTTTATACCGGACTCGATTCACTGAAGGACGAATCGATAAGAAGTGTTTATTGATAAAATTTATCTGTATTCGTAGGCTACGGCTTGGTTTTATAAGTTTTTTTTATTAGATCGTTTTGATAAGTGGCGCTATCAATCATAGTTGAAGATGGTTCTATAGATTATATTTTACTTATTCTATTACCGTTTGTATTTAACAATGTGCTATTTTAATGGTACTTGATTTACTTATCAGAATTATCCAGTTGTTGCTGCCTTTTATTACACACATATTATGTATATTTATTACAATCATCCTTTGCTTAAATTATGTTATGTAGACTTATTTTATATGCATCACATTAAAAACTCATTTCTTTTTGTGATTTTAATTTAACTTAAAACGATTCTGATGTCGTATTCGATAACTATTTAAAAATAGTGTACATCACTCACAAATGAACCTAGAAGTTCCCATTAGGTACCTAAGTAAATAATATATACAAGATAGTAAATAATTAATTAATAGGCAAAGAGAGAATAGTGTAATGTAACAATCCTTATCAATAGTTTGTTTATTATAGACGTAAATTGGTTATGAAATCATTACTTATATTAATTTAAACGATCTTAGACCCTACTACGAGCTATTAACGCGATCCATTTGACGTCTGTTGATCGGAACTGTTAAAGGGATGGATCCTCCATCCTTCTTTCTAGCTCTCACGCTTGACTTTTTAACACGCCATTATAAGGCCCAAGTACTAATTATGATTATTTATATGATTAACAAAACTTGTAATAATTCTGAGTAGAATCCGATTGGTAAAAAGAGTTTAGAGAAAATCAATTTTTTGTCGATTTGATTTTGTATAACAATAAATAATAATAATAATCTTTTGCACAATATTGTTACATGAAATAACCACAAGTAAATCTTATACAAATAATTATGCTATTCAACGAATAACTATAGATAGTTACCTTTTTTTTTGTATTCGCGAATCCTAAATCACCTGTCTAGTATTTTTTATATAAAAAATCTATGCAAACAAAACTGTACTAGGAAAAAACAAAAAGCCCGTTTCGGTAGGTACCTGATTGGCGACATAAATACACCGGGCCATCCGGGTGACTGAAGGGTTGTTTTGCTCCAGCACCCAGCTATGCGCTGCCGTTTAATGCCCGCTATGACTTGCCGTGACCTGTTGTGTTAAATGTTTTTTTAGATAGATTTTGGAGGAATGAAACGAAAGAAAATACAGTCAATAATAGCGTTCCGTAGCAAAATAACCAACAACTTTTACTATGGGAACAAACATGAAGTCGCGAAAAAAAAATCAGCTGTTCAGTACATTTATGTTTGCCTAATGTACTGAACAGCTGATATTTTTTTCGCGATTTCGTCTTTGCTCCCATAGTGAAAATTGTTTGTTATCATGAGTACAATCACGTGTTTCAAGTATCGTACACTAATTACCAGTCACCCTATATGTATATGGTTTTAATTACAACTCGATACCTCCACGCGTTCCCGAGATGAAGGGTCCTGACAAACAGATAGACAGGCAGACTAGACAGACGGTCGGACAACAAAGGGTTCCGTTATTACCTTTTGAGATACGGAACCCTAAAAACGTCAAAAAATCACGTTTATTGTATGGGAGCCCCATTTAAACATTTGTTTTGTTCTATATTTCTTGTTATAGCGGCAACAGAAAAACTACATCTGTGGAAATTTCAACTGTCTAAGTATCACAGTTCATGAGATACAGCCTGGTGACAGACAGACGGACAGCGGCGTCTTAGCAATAGGGTCCCATTTTTACCATTTTGGTACGGAACCCTAAAAAAACATATTGCACCGACCCCAAATAAAACGGGACAAGGACAGGAATATGATGAACAAGAACACAGAGTCTAAGATAATAATTTTGTTATATACATTACATGAATCTTATAAGAAAGACATTTGAAGGTTAATACACCAGAATACAATACAATTTCGGGTTCATTGAGTCCAAAGCCAAGGTAGCTGCTAGAAAACTAGGCGTTCTTGCAAAGGTGCGACGGTACTTCACACCGGGACAGCTTCTAATGTTATACAAAGCACAGGTCCGATCGTGTGTGAAGTACTGCAGTCACATATGGGCTGGTGCTGCAAAATGCCATCTAGCAGCTTTGGATTCAGTGGAAAGGCGTCCGAAGAGGCTAATTGGGGATCCAGAGTTGCTATTTTAACATCTATATTTAGTTTTTATTTTTACTGTATTTACATTGTTCTCACATGATAACGACAAGAAACATGTAAAGAGTGTCCATGGAGTTTCTTGCACATTCTTCTCCATAGAGATCTACGCTTTGGAATGTGCAATTAGCATCATTTTTTTTTCTGACTGACTAACTTCTTGACATTTCAAAAGTGCCTGTAAATGGTTTATTTGAAATAAATGCTTTTGAATCTTTGAATCTTAAGTCCAATCTACAAAGCCTCGAGCACAGGCGCAGGGTAGCCAGCCTAAGCGTTTCGCTTCGTTTTTTATATCGCGTACATCGAAGGACTGGAACAATTTGCCTGCTGCGGTCTTCCCGTCCAACTATAATTTAGGGCTTTGAAGACCCCTAAATTATAGTTGGCTAGAGTGAATAAGCTCTTAATAAACTAGTGCGCCTCACCATCAATGATTGCATCTTTGCTTAGCATCAGGACGAGCGAAAAAGTAGCACGGCCGTACCATTCTTTTCTCGAAACTGTTCAGGTCATTTTCGATCTCCTATAACTTCGTTGTGCATAAAACTAGCAGCCTGAATTTTACAGTTAAAGTTTACACTAAGGCTCTAGACAGACGGACTGCATTTAAACTGCAATCCAACTGCAAATTTGCAGTTCGGATGCAGTTTGAATGCAGTTGACACGACTGCAATAGAACTGCAAACCAACCGTGCGGTCCAATTGCAGTCGGCGTGCAGTCGTGTGAACTGCACACCGACTGCAATCGAACTGCATCCGAACTGCAAATTTGCAGTTGGATTGCAGTTGAAATGCGGTCCGTCTGTTTAGACCCTAACCAAGCAGGCATTGTATAAACATGGTATATTTAAAATTTCATTCAACTTGAACTGTTACTTGAACAGTTTAAGAATTACAACTGTTCAAAGTTTCTTAATTTTTTCACTCACTGACTGACCGATCATTAAAACTCTAAGGCACTTCTAGCACACATAGAAGCTTCACATTTATAATTCAATTAGTGTTTAGTGTATAAATCAATGGAAAACTAAAACATTTTGCATTTTCGGTACAGTTTGCGGGGCACTGGTAGCGTTTGGACGTAAATTCTAGTGGCTACTATGATAAGTTTACTACCTACTTATCAGTCTATATTTTGTACTAATAATTATTATAAAACAGTGTGATTATTACAATAGAAAGGGCTATGCTCGGAGTTTCCTTGCGCGATCGCATAAAGAATAAAGATATAAGCAGGGTAACCAAGGTCACCGACATAGCCCGAGAATCGCCAAACTAAAGTGGCAGTGGGCAGCTCACATTGCTCGTAGAACGGATGGTCGATGGGGCCGAAAGGTTCTAGAGTGGCGACCGCGCACCGGAAAACGCAGCGTTGGAAGGGCTCCCACAAGGTGGACCGACGAGCTGGTGAGAGTTGCAGGAATGCGGTGGATGCGAGACGTACACGTCGGAAATTATGTTGATGATGAGATTGATTATCTGAAGAAATATACAGGTGCATTATTTTGTGGTGCGTATTATTCCTTGGGGGGTTCCAGTACAGTAAAATGCTACTACTTAAAACATGTTTTTAATATTATTAGAAATTAAATATATATTAAGATATTTTAAGTTACATAGATAATAATTTCTCTATTTTTTTTTTTTAATTCTTTTTATTAGGTATAAGTAGAAAACAACATTTTTAAGTTAATTTGTTAAACTGGAAATATAAGGCTTTTTTATTTTATTTTATTTATTGTTCCTTGAATAAGTTGTATTACAGCTATCCTTTCAACAACAATTGGCTTGTTTGTACTTTATACATCCTAGCTCAGTTTTTTTTTTTTCGGTGGGAAAATCATCTTATGACATCCCCCGCCCTTGGGCGGGGTGGGAGATAGTGTCAGACTTTTACTGACTAAAAACCCACTCCTGTTCCTTCGTTGCCTTTCGTACCAGGGCCGAGTCTTCCTTTCAGAATCAGACCCTTGGCCCCAGTAGGCTTCGACCCTGCTAGGCCCCTACAGTTGCTGATATCTCCTTAAGGCGCGCGTGGAACAGCACGCGCCGTCGACGACTTGGGCTCGGTCTGGACGGTTGCCGGACGGTCGGACGGCGAGCCACCCATTGCTCGCCGTCCGCAAGCCTGTGCCTACGATGGATCCTAGCTCAGTTAATACTCTGATATAATACTAAGTACACTATGAATCAAGAAACGTACAGCTAGATAAAGTCTGGGTCGTGGGGCTGTTTTGACCGCGGTCCTAACTTTTCCGCATAGATTTTTTTTCTTTTTGGTAGCATTTTTGGACCACAAATAAAATAAATATTTTTTTTTGGTAACTGTACCTACTTTAATCGGCGATCTCTCGCGCCGGGCCTTGGTACATGGTCCGGAGCGAGGAGGATTGGCAGGCGGCCGCCTCCTTCTGCGAAGCAGTAATGCTAGCAAAGGAGGCGGCCGATCGCGTGAGGCAACGGTCCTCACGCCCCAACCGCCGCCGGGATTCCGATCCCGATTTCCGGCCTCCGTAGGCGCGGACGGCGAGCAATGGGTGGCTCACCGTCCGACCGTCCGGTAACCGTCTGGACCGAGCCCAAGTCGTCGACGGCGCGTGCTGTTCCACGCGCGCCTCAAAGAGATGTCAGCAACTGTAGGGGCCCAGCAGGGTCGAAGCCTACTGGGGCCAAGGGTCTGATTCTGTAAGGAAGACTCGGCCCTGGTACGAAAGGCACCGAAGGAACAGGAGTGGGTTTTTAGTCAGTAAAAGTCTGACACTATCTCCCGCCCCGCCCAAGAGCGGGGGATGTCATAAGATGATTTTCCCATCGGAAAAAAAAACCTACACGACACACACGATAATTATTCAGACCGAGTAAGACCAATCTAACCCTTATTACACTACGCGACATCGACAAAGACTGTCTCAATATCGAATAGTGTAATAAGCCCTAAAGAGCCGCCGAAAAATCAAGTTTATCGGACGCTTGGCATTTAAAAATACGTAATAATAACAAGAATTCATAGTCGGGATACAGATTAACAGTTTTATATTGAACCAACAGTGCACGATTAGATAACACTCGCTGGCAGCCATCTTTACAGTCACACCATGCTTCATTTTTAACTGCCAGGCGAGACAAACAGGAAAAGATGACACATTATGCTCATATTTTCGTCACTATTCATAATAGTAGCATTTTTTTTTAATGTCGAAAGTCCATTCGTAGGATACAGTGCCAAATTATGAAAATAGAAATAACTTTTTTAAAAGATTCACTGAGTCGTAATCTATGATTTCATTAAAACTTTTTTAATCTGACAGCATTGGTTTTAAACGCGAATTCCAAGCTTTTTAGGGTTCCGTACCCTAAAGATAAAACGGGACCCTATTAGGCTATTACTAAGACTCCGCTGTCCGTCTGTCTGTCTGTCACCAGGGCGAAAATGTAGACGCGGGCTTGCGGACGTCGAGCAATGGGCAGCTTACCGTCCGGCCGTCCGGTAATTGATCGGATCGAGCCCAGTTGTCAACAGCGCGTAAGTAGTGATCCACGCGCTCCTCAAGGAGATGTCAGCAAACCGTAGGGGCCCAGCAGGGCCGATGCCCGCTAGCTAGGACCGCGGAGAATTTCTGAAAACGAAACCGGTAGTCCTAGAACGCAAAAGGCGACTGACGGACACAGGTGTGGTTTTATTTAGTAAAAGTCTGACAAGCCCTCCCGCTCCGCCCAGAGCGCGAGAAGTCATTAGATGATTTCCACACTTAAAAAAAATCCTAGCTCGTCGTGAAATACAATGCGTTCCAAATAAGAATAGGAACGATTGACATGTTGTGACGTCACGACATACTGTCAAATCGCAAGAAATTGGGCAAAATTGAAGAACTTATAGATGAGCATAATTTATGAACTGGATTCATCCTACTTGTGTTTCTTGTTTAATAATGAAACCTATTAAAAATTTTAACGTCATATCTGCATTCTTGTTAAAAAATGATATAAAAATTTAGTTAGAATATCTACATCCTTTTTTATCCTATGAAAATAAACCATTACCTTTCCTGAACTTTGCAAAATTCCTGATTCTCCGATATTTTCCTTAAAAATATTTCCCTACCTTTTACAATCTGAAACTGGCACAAAGATACAACTAGTGCCACACTACAATAAAAAAAAACGAGTGTGCTTATGACCACACGACTGAAGTGAAACTTCTTTCGCCTATAAGAGAAAGAGAGAAAGAAAATGTGCGCGCGCACTGCTCTCTCTTGCTTATATCCCCCACTTAACTTCCGTTCGCCTTGCCCGATCACACTTTTCGTAACGCTTACGTCACGCGTTCGCCAGCTTACTCCCCAAGTCAAGCGTGCGTAAAGAAGTTTCACTTCAAAAAAAACTGGATTCTGATTGAACTTTTCGTTCACAGTTCGTAAATAAATTAAATTTTAAACATTTCTTGTTTCGCTCACGATAATAATTCTTCGATTTGACAGTATGACGTGACGTCACATCATGGCAATCGATTCTATTCTTATTTGGAACGCATTGTACATGCGTGATACTTTTAATTCTATTTCTTTAATTGCTTAGTAATTAAACGTATGGACTTAAATCCTAGATCAGATTACAGTAACATTTATCATTTACAATAATTGATTGTTCACAATAAATAAATCAGTACATAATGTTATGAAATATATAGTAATTTAAGCGATAAGATTGCGAATACCCTACTTATATAAGTATTTATATAATAATATAATAATATTCCACAACTATCACACAACGCCGTCTAGTCCCAAGCTAAGCAGAGCTTGTGTTATGGGTACTAGACAACTGATAAACATACTTATATATTTCTAAATACATACATATATAGATAAATTACACCCAGACACAGAACAAATGATCGTGCTCATCACACAAACATTTGTCCTGGGTGGGAATCGAAACCATAACCTCCGGCATAGCAGTCAGGGCCACTATCCACTAGGCCAGTCAAATTATTTCAGGCTGAAATAATAACTTTTTCATGTGGTTTTGCTTCTTGATATACATTATAAAACTCACACCCTGTGGCATCACGAAGCTGACATTCTAATACAATAAAAAAAAAACTTTTTTTAGTTTTTTTTTTGGTGGGAAAATCATCTTATGACAATTCGTGCTCTTGGGCGGAGCGAGAGATAGTGTCAGACTTTTACTGACTAAGAAACCCATTCCTGTTCCTTCGTTGCCTCCGTCCCAGGGCCCCGTTTTTCGCTTTCACACTACCCAAGGCCCCAGTAGGCTTCGACCCTGCTGGGTCCCTAATGGCCCTAAGGCGTGAGAACCGTTGCCTCGCGCTTCATCATCATTATTTCAGACGAAAGACGTCCACTGCTGGACATAGGCCTCCCCCAACTGTCGCCACAATGAACGGTCCTGTGCGTCTCGCATCCATCGGACTCCCGCAACCGTTACTAAGTCATCAGTCCATCCTGTAGGAGGACTTCCAACGCTACTTCTTCCGGTACGTGGTCGCCTTTCCAGAACCTTTCGGCCCCAACGGCCATCCGTTCTGCGAGCAATGTGCCCTGCCCATTGCAACTTAAGTTTGGCGATTCCTTGTGCTATGTCGGTGACCTTGGTTCTCCTGCAGATATCCTCATTCCTGATTCGATCACGAAAGGAAACTCCGAGCATAATAACCCTTTCCATTGTCCTTTGGGTGACTTTAAGTCCTCTGATGAGGCCCATTGTAAGCGACCACGTTTCGAAACCATATGTCATCACTGGCAACACGCACTGGTCATAGACTTTCGTCTTGAGACACTGTGGTATATTGGATGAGAAGATACCGCGCAGCTTCACGAACCCTGCCCAGCCGAGTCTGATTCGATGATTGATCTCTTTCTAGTTAGACCTTCCCAACTGGACTGTCTGTCCCAGGTAAACGTAGTCGTCCACAACTTCGAGTGTAGAGTCTTCGACCTTGATAGGAGTGGGTGCTACATGGCCGTTTACCATGACTTTGGTTTGGTCCATGTTCATTTTAAGTCCCACTCTTTCGGAAGCTCTACTTTGCGTTCACCTTAACAGTCCGGAATTTCAGGGTCCTGAGATATGTCAATCATTTTAAAAATTAGTTAACGAAACACAAACGGACATTTTTTTTACCTAAAATAATCAATAGCATTTTGATAACTCCATATCAGATTGAAGATCAGTAAGCGCTATCTCTGCCATAAAGACAGCAGCTATTGACGTAACCTGGGCGTCCGAAACTTGTCTTGTAATAGTCTTATCCTTATCTCTTTCAAGGTTTTTCCTGAAAGTAACCGAATTGGTGTTTTATCAGCTAGCTCTCGGCTCTATAGTAAAATAAACAAGTTCATTTCCATTTATCCTTTACCTAAACAAAACACGATGTTAAAATTAAACTTAGGTACCAAATGGCTGCAGAAGTAATCGTACGATGAAACCGAAAATCTTACTGATGTTAATTTTTTAATCAATCGTTTAATTTTTTTTTCTAGATTGTGTTTATAAAACGTAAAATATTTTATTAACGCAATCAGTTTAAACGTTAACATTTGATGACCTGTCAATCTTCGTTTGGTCATATCACTGATGTAGGAATTATATGATAATAAAAGGTCTAAAGAAAGTACCTAGGCCAAACGAGGATTGAAATATCATCAAACTTTAACGTTTAAAACGATCTGGCCAGTTTTACTTGGCAATTTCATGAAGTAATCAATTTCTAGAAGATCTGGCCACGGCATATACCTATATTATGATAGTCCTTGCATGCATGCACGATTTGCGCGTGGACATGCAACGCCGGGGCGAAACTCCGCTGTCGCGCCAAGTCGCGGCATGGCGGACAGAGTTCCGGCGGGATCTCATGGTGGAATGGCGACGGCGACTGTCGCAACCCAGTTCTGGGCACGCTACAATTATGGCGGTAAGTCCCCTCTTTGAGGAGTGGCTGGAGCGGAAACACGGCGTCCTCACCTTCCGCATGACGCAGGTCATAACTGGACATGGCAAGTTCGGGAGGTTCCTGCATCGGATTCAGGCGGAAGCAACGCCCGGGTGCCATCATTATACGGACCACCCAGAGGACACGGTGGAGCATACGGCGGAGGTGTGCCCCGCTTGGGCGGAGCACCGCCGTGTCCTCGTGGAGGAAATTGGCGGAAGCGACCTTTCGCGTCGGGCCCTGGTTCAGTCTATGGTCCGGAGCGAGGAGGAATGGCAGGTGGTCGCCTCCTTCTGTGAAGCAGTAATGCTAACGAAGGAGGAGGCTGCACGCGTGAGGGAACGAAGGTCCTCACGCCCTATCCGCCGTAATTCCGACCCTGACTACCAGCCACGGTAGACGCGGGCACTGGGTAACTCGCCGTCCGGCTGTTCGGTAATTAACCGGACCGAGCCCAGTCGTCAACAGCGCGTTGAGATCCTCGCGCTCCTCAAAGAGATGTCAGCAAACCGTAGGTGCCCAGCAGGGGCGATGCCCACTAGCTAGCCGCGGAGAATTTCTGAAAGGGAAACCCGTAGTCCTAGAACACAAAAGGTAATTGAAGGATACTGGCGCGGCTTTAGCCAGTAAAAGTCTGACACGCCCTCCCGCTCCACCCAGAGCGCGAGAAATCATTTGGATGATTTCCCACCTTAAAAATAAAAAAGTATATTATGATTTATAGACATCAATAAACAGATCAGTAATCGCCTTTTAGGGATGAGCGTTTTTTCATTACCCGACGAACCGTTTAGCGCAGTGGTTTATAGCGACGGTTGGGATGCAAGGGTCGCGGGTTCGATTCCCACACCAACCCAAATGCTTGTTAATGTAACAGATTTTTGTGTTGGGTCTGGGTTTTTGTGGTACCTTCATTGTTCCTAGTTTCCATAGTACAAGGGAAAACCTTAGTTTAGGACCAGGACAATGAATACGATGTTTTCCCAATTTATTATTATTTATTAAATTTATTTATTTCTCACTTCGCCACTTTTTCGAGTCATCATATGCAGCAAAGCACCCATGAGGTTTTCTAAAAGCCGGCGCCCCTGTGTCCGGAGGTTCTTGAAAAGGACATTGTGCGAATCGATCCCGTCTGGAAAAAAAACCCTCAAAAATGAATATTACTAGGCCCCTCTGGAACTAGGTACATCACGGCCTGAAACGCAAAGGATATTAATTTATCCTTAACTAGTTTTATTCTTAACCTAGAAAGAAAGAAAACATATTTATTCTGCCCAAATAGACGCACAATAAAAAATAGTCATCTGTCGGGCCATGCAAACCGGGCATAACTGTGCTGCACCATAGACACTAGACAATAAACACAGTTGACATCATTTTGATCTATGATATTTTATATTTAGAATTTTATCATTATATATAGTCTGCGGTTGTGTATACAAAACAGTCTAATCTTATAGCTTAGTCTGTGGTTGTCCATTATCTATTGCACCGACCGACCAGAGACTGACATAACATAAATTAAAAAAAAATAAACAGTAATCTAAGAAAAACAAATAACAATAATGTAAATCCAAGTTGTGCGTCGCATCTAGGCAAAAATACCTCAACAAATTATACACAAACCTTCCTCGTTCATTGTTTTTTCTATCAGTGAAAACTGTATCAAAGAAGAAAAGAAAGAAAGAAAGAAAAATATTTTATTTGGCACACATGGATTCACACACTGTAAAAAACAAAATTTAAACTAAGAAGAAAAAAAAAACAATGTGTGTCTCACGGCTGCGCCAAATAGGTCCAGTATCAAAATCTGTTGCGTGGTTCAGGAGGAGTAAACGGACAAATTTTAATAGACAGACGCGGAAAACGAGTTCGCCCGAGGCGGAACCTTCCAGTACACTACACGCTAGAAGTTCCACAGGCACCGATACTCTGCACGCCCCGCGTCTCCATAAACAAAAATCTACATTGCCATAATAAGTATGTTTGTGTTTCGATGGCGCACGCGCCGCCTCTGTGTAAAGGAGAACGCACACATACGAGCCGAACGCGTCGAAAGAATCGAAAGAAAAGAATTTTAAAATTCTTTATTAGAAACCCTATTATACCCTGCACATTTAACCGCGTCGAATCGTGCCAATCGAAAGGACTGCAGAATAAAAAATTGTAAAATTCTTTTCTTTTGATTCGTTTGACGCGTTCGCCACTCTACACGCGACTACGAAAAGAGCATCAGACAGAGTTACGTTTAAGCTAGAACTACATTAGACCGACGCACACGTGGACCACGCCTTATGTGTTAATTTGTACGAAGAACGACATCACGTGGCGTGGGTCTAGTGTGGCTCCACAAGTCTAGTTTCTATGTGGCACACGTGTGCACAGTGTAGTTCTACCTTAACATTAATTATAATAATAATAATATTAATAACTATGGATATATAGTACGGATTGAGACAGTAAATACGCTCAAAACTTGAAAAAAGTGTTGGTATTCATCTTTAGAAGTCATACGTGCTTGATAGAAAGGACGAGAATAAAAATGAAATAATTATAAAAACCTAGTTTACTTTTTCAGACAAGGGACGTTTATGTTGTCAAAATTCTACGGACGTAATACATGAATAGCTAGCCAACTGCTGTAGAAATTAATAGAGTTGTCTCATGCTTCGATAGATGGCGTTGGGATCGAATTAGATCGCGCTATGGTTTCGTTACAACGGGACACTAAAATACGTCACTGGAATAATATATTCTTTGCTGTACACGAAAACTTCGCAGAATCCTATACGGATAATTTTTGAAAAGATTGAACGTTTTTTGGTTCAATCTTGAGTAAAAATTGATTATTCTTTATGTTCTAGAGGTGAGCTGAAAATAAATTTCCCTTCAAGCGTAAAATTTGAAACTACTACTTGAAGTCCTCTCAACTTTAGTTCGGTCTTCGTCATAATTGTTATATTTTAGATTCTCTTAATTACAATGATTTCATATTTATCGTAGTATTTATTAGTTTATTATATTAGCATATATACGTATTTTTTTTATTATGAGCCACTGAATTTAACGATACTAGATTCTATTTCAAATATCTGTTATTTATTTATTGTGCTCACCTACCACAGTGTTGTCTTTTTTAACCCAATGGATGACTGGTAGAGAATGCCTTGTGGCATTAAGTGCGATTATGTAAGTACCACCACAGTACATAAAATTTAAATACATAAATAAATTTTCGACGGAAGACAAAAACGGTTGCAAATAAAAACACTAAAAAGTGCAAAATAACTTTGTGTTTCTATAAATAGCATTGCTTAGTTATTGGCAAAACTAATATGTTGAAATAAAAATAACTTTGAAAGGATTAAGATTTCGGAGTATCTAGCTCACAAATAGCTATTAACTGGTCTGTTGGTTTAGTGGCCCTGATTGCTATGCCGGAGGTCGTGAGTTCGATTCCCACCCAGGATAAATGTTTATGTGATGAGCACGATCATTTGTTCTGTGTCTGGGTGTAATTTATCTATAATATGTACGTATTTAGAAATATTTAAGTATGTTTATCCAGTTTCGGTACTCATAACACAAGCTCTGCTTAGCTAGGGACTAGATGGCATTGTGTGATAGTTGTGTGAATATTATTATTATTATAGTTATCCAACGATGTAACACACATAGCTATTCGCAAGTGGGCCCAGAATTTGCGTTCTCCTTTAAAAAGAATATATGTATAAAAAAGTTTACATATTAAAAAATTGACATTTCAAAAAAAAAAAACAAAGAAATGATTCAACTATACTCAAGAACTACTCTAGAAAAAAAATTTAATGTCTTTGAAAAAAAATCTTATTGTGGTAGATACAGGTATCGGCACGGATCTTGAGCGCTCGGCGAAAGAGTGGGGATCGCTTTGCGTACCGGATCAAGATCCGTGCCGATACCTGTACTGTATATTGAGGAAGGCTATAAACTAAACATCGCTACAATCAATGGGAGTGAAGTAGTAAATTTTTTTTACTTATCAGTTTCATATTTTCATTTTAAATTTCATCCACAATATAAAAAAAACCCGCTCTATGATAGTCGGACTCACGCAAGAAGGTTTCCGTACTGTCCCCTAGCAAAAAACGGCAAAAATTACTTTATTGTATAGCAGCCCCCTTAAACATTTATTTTATATAAGGCCCAGCGTGAGAGATCGCTGCCGCCGAACGCCCCCACGAGGACACGGCGGTGCTCTGCCCAAGCGTGGCACACCTCTACCGTATGCTCCACCGTGTCCTCCGGGCGGTCCACACAATGGTGGCATCCGGGCGTCTCTTCTGCACGAATCCGGTGCAGCGACCTACCATGTCCGGTGAGGACCTGCGTCATGCGGTAGGTAAGGACGCCGTGAGGTCTTTCCAGCCACTCCTCAAAGAGGGGACTTATCGCCATAATTATGGCGTGCCTATGTATACTTGTGATGACATTCGGACACTCAGCTGGTTTTGAGAGAAAAGTATTAGGTGCGGAATGAATTTAGTAGGTGATGGATATGAACCATCTAGAAGCCATCCATGTGCACTAAAAGAGCGGTTATGAAATAGCCGTTTAAAAAAACGGCAATTTCATACTTTTGCCCTTAATATAATAAAACTTTTTTTTATTAGCTTTCATGGTTATAAGTACTGCGATATTACAGAAAATTTAAAACACAAAGAAACCAATAAATACCTAATATCGAAAAAAGAATAAGGTAAATTTAATATAAAGTTTATTTGAACTTATAAATCCAAGTCAATCCAAAGATTACACTTCAAAGCAACCCGTTTAAAAAAAAAAACAGCAATTTCATAGGTAGACCTATTATAAAGTTGTCAAAGTGAATAATCTGAATAATGTATAAAATGAAGTCGGTTAATAATGTAATGTATGTTAAAACACCAACAGGAATAGGATGTAGTTAAATAAAGATGTAAGGATTACACGAAACTGTCTTGAATTTTTCTTGATTTGTATAAACAACATCGATACTTAGCACTAGATGACAGATTACTATTTACCTATCACGTTGAGTTCCAAAAACCAAGAGAGCGCGCAACCGGCCAAACGTTCCGTTAACCCATCTTATCCCCTCCATTTTTGAGCGGGAAGAAGCGAGTTCTCTGATTAGTTCCCGCCACTTTGCGTCAACAAATCACAGAGCGACCACGAATCGTGAAAGTTGCCAGGGTAAAATATTAAATTACAGCTGCGTATATCGATTAAATATATCGATTGACAAAATTAAAATTCAGAAACCATAACATGTGTATATAATTTGAATAAAAAAGGTGAGTCATACACAGTACTTTCACTAACACTTAAATTATCAAGCCTTTGGGGACGGAACCCTAAGAAGTCCTAGGTTTTCATGATTTTAACGCCCCAGTCACTGGACTAAAAGAAATGATAATATATTATCTTTGCGGTTTGGTTTCCGCACTTAGTCCTTATCGGACCATTGTGCGAGGGCCATAGCGGCCTTTAATCCAACCAGCCCACCTCATTCCAGAAACAGATGAGTCTCTTCAGTTTGCTCAGGGCGTCCATCAGTGAATTCGGTGCTCCCAAGGTCCGAGTTCTTATCTCGCTGACGGCTGTGCACCCGAGGAGCACATGCGCGACAGTTCAGCATCCTCTGCGTAGCATCTGTGATATTCATTGTGAAAAAGTGTTTGTTCAGGAAACAGTGTCTGGCGATGGATCCTGCCACCAGACACAGGCTGCCTCTGTCGCAGAAGGTAGCTGGTTAGGGTTCTATTTAAACTTGGCATGGCTTCTTTAGCCTGCCTGCAGCCGGTGCCAGGGACCACCACCTTCCCGCTTGTGCATTTGTGTGCTCGCGTAGCCAACCACGCAAGAAATCATAATAAAACTAGCTTTGTTATAAAAAAACACTTTTTTTATTTCAGCAGTTACATACATATTAAAATATTTTAAGGAAGTTAGTAATACAATCTTATGGGATGTTCGCCAAATAGTCCTTGACGTGCGCGGGCTCCAGCCTGCGGAACCCGCTGGCGTCACAGATGCCCACTTCTATGTTGTCTGCCGTCATCTGACCCTCGAAGCCTTCTTTGAGAGTCAGGATCGCTGTGTGGACCGCATCGTCGAGTTCCAGCTCCTCTGTGTATCTGGGAGATGGGAAAAGGTAAAATTAGCAGCTTTTTCTAATGACGAAACTATGGCAAATTGAGCTAAATAGATAGAGACCAGTCAAAAGTAGTACAATGTAACGGGAAGTATCCTATGAATTTGGATTCCCTTAGGAGTGTCAAATTTACGATTTTTGCGACAACGGTCCTATCTTTTTTTATGTTAACTTAGAAGTTTAATTTTTTCACAGCTTCAAGGGACCACAGACCTGAGTTTATGGTTTTAATTTCAAGTTGATACCTCCACGCGTTCTCGAGATAAAGGGTCCGACAGACAGACGGATGGACAACAGTGATCCTATAAAGGTTCCGATTTTTCCTTTTGAGGTACGGAAACCTAAAAAGTAACCAATAAGTAACATACCTCTTTTCCAAGAATGTCTTTCCGTTATTGTAATTCTTCCCCATAGCAGTGGCCTTCCAGGCGAAGTAGGCGCCTGAGGGGTCACACTGGAACAGGTAGGGCCTGTCGTTGTCCCAGCCGCAGATGAGCAGGGAAACACCGAAGGGACGGACTCCACTGTGGAAGAATATTGACCGTTTGTTAAAATGAAAAAAAAAAAAATGACAACGAGGATCGTTGCAGTCATGATTTTTGTGGAGTATGCAGACTTATAGCGTCAATAAAAAAAAAAACAGTACATATTGTGAAAAATTTTTTTAAATCGGACCAAAAATGACGAAGATACAACAATTTCTGTGTATTCGCGCCCGAAAATGACTCGCTGTGACGTCATCTGTCATGATCGATCTCCACCGGCGAATGAATACGATCAAGCCGTTCGTCGCACGGATCATGCCAGATGACGTCATCGTAAACAGTTCAGCGAGAGCGCGCGTTTCCAAGTAGCCGTTCAGAAAAACTTTTTTTTTTTTTTTATTTGATTTAAACCAGTGCTTGACTGCGATCCCACCTGATGGTAAGCAGTGATGCAATCACTGATGGTGAGGCGCACTAGTTTATTAAGAGCCTATTCACTCTAGCCTTGAAGGCTAGAGGCTGAAACTTTAATAAATCCACCATTTCTTGAAATAGTACGCTCATAAAGAGGCTAAAGAGGGCCCTTTTCCACTCGCCTATCGTCAACATCGAGCATGGTTTAAAAGCTTGTTGCTTCATCTTAATCCAACGCGATGTTTGATGAAGAGGCAACGCGAAAGAAGAGAGATAACTAACGCCTATAAAAAATAAAAAATTACCCAGATTGTGTGTACTCCTGCATAACCGTAGCGACTCGCTGCACCAGCTGAGCTGTAGGAATCGGCTCGTGGTACATCAAGAAGTACTGCTGCGCCATCTTACGAGCCTGGGTGACGAGGAGACGGTAGTCGGGGCCCATGCCGGAGTACACCATGCCTGGAAAATAGTAGGTGAATAGATTAATGATTTAAAAAAAATCCTCCCGACCGAATAGTCAAATTCATTTATTTATTGGTATTTACAGTTATATAAGTATTTATTAGTTTAATTTAAGATTTCACAAACTCTTCTTTGCTTATTTTCTACACACTATAACACACATACACACACACACACACACACACACATCACACACACGCACACACACACATCACACACACACACACACACATCACACACACACCATCACACACACACCACACGTGTCATCACATCTCTTCTAATCTCTCCTTTAGCAGGTCTGCTGGAAGAAATTTCCTTTTTGTAATAAGCAGTACCTTTGTACAATTTTTTATATTATGATACCTATCTTCTTCTGTATATTTGTGTGTACATAAATTATAAAATAAATAAATTTACAATAAATTGTATCTGAAATTACAAACACGTTATATATATTACAACAATAATAATAATAATAATAAATAATAAATGTTTATTTTTCTCACCACAATATTTTACAATACATCAGATTCTTAAAATGTAGTGACAACGCAAAAACATAAAATTAATATAATATTTTTAATTCTAAATTCGAAATTCTTAAGGAAGGCAAACAGAGCGACCCGCTATCTCCAAAGTTGTTCACAATTACCCTTGAAGAAGTATTCAAGACGCTGGCAGATAAATGGGAAAAGAAAAATATTGCCATTGGCGAGGCGAGATTAACCAATCTACGCTTCGCGGATGACATTGTTCTGTTCTCTCCCTCAGCCACTGAACTAGAGCAAATGTTACAAGACTTTAGTCACGCAAGCCAAGTCGTCGACGGCGAGTACTGTCCCACGCGCGCCTCAAGGAGATGTCAGCAACTGTAGGGGCCCAGCAGGGTCGAAGCTTACTGGGGCCAAGGGTCTGATTCTGAAAGGAAGAATCGGCCCTGGTATGAAAGGCAACGAAGAAACAGGAGTAGGTTTTCAGTCAGTAAAAGCCTGACACTATCTCCCGCTCCGCCCAAGATCGGGGGATGTCATAAGATGATTTTCCCACCGAAAAAAAAATGCCTTAAGGTTGAACTCAAGATGAACATGTCGAAGACCAAGATAATGACCAATAGTTCTAAAAGCAACAATATATTTTGCTGGGGGGGAGAATAAACAATATATGTCCAGGTATATCTCTATTTGGACTAAGATAAAGTTATCTTATCTTATTGTGGGGCTGGACCTGGGCCAGAGCACTTCGACCCTTCTGGATCTTTTGTGCTATGCCCTTCCTGTCTACTCAACCCCTAGCCCTCCGTACACCTCCTTCATGAGTCCCAGTATGGCCTTGATGAGGCTGAGTCTGTAGTCCTCTGGATCGAGCGGTGGGCCAGTAAAACACAAGGTTGGTGCCCGACGGGGTCGCGGCAGACCAAGAAGAGAAAGCGGGAAAACTTAGATGTCTTCCTTGGGAATTGGCAAGAAGTGGCTCAAAGCCGGGAACAATGGCAGGAATGGACGGAGGCCTTTGCCCAGCAGTGGGACAGTATATGCTAGATATAATAATAATAATTGATCCGCAGGGCAGTATTGTGGCGAACTGTTGGGCATTAGCGACCCCACGGAATCGATCTCCGGGAGAATGGTGGTAGGGTTGTAACAACTGTTAGCAGGGGCGCCGACTCCGTGGGTGCTCGGAGGCTCGAGCACCCATGAAAAATAAACAGTGGGTGCCGAGCACCCCTGAGAATAGACATAGAGAAACAGATCAGTAATCGCCTTTTAAGTATGGGCGTTTTTTTATAAACCGACGCCACCTGTTTAGCGCAGTGGTTTATAGCGACGGTTGAGACGTGAAGGTCGCGGGTTCGATTCCCGCACCAACACATATGTTTGTTGATGAAACAAATATTTGTGTTGGGTCTGTGTGTTTGTTGTACCTTCGTTGTTCCGCAGTATGTAAGTAGGACATTTATTTAATTGTCGGTCGATCACTGTGCATTTTTCTTCTCACACTTCGCCATTTTTTCGAGTCATCAAATGAGCATGAGCATGAGGTTTTCTAAAAGCCGGAGGTCTGAGAGACTGAGACTGTTAGTGTTAACTGTTATTAAGTTCTTACCGAACCGAATATACTGCCGGATAATTCGGTTCCCTGTTTCATAGTTTTACCACACAAACAAGTTTATACACTCGATTATCAATAAATATGATTGTTAGAATATGGGATTCCATTAAACCAAAAATGAGCCTCATCAGAAAGAAGGCTTACAGTCACCCAAAGGGCAATGGAAAGGATAGCCCTTTCCATTGCCCTTTGGGTTTGGCTCGGAGTTTCCTTGCGTGATCGCATAAAGAATGAAGATTTCCGCAGGAGAACCAAGGTCGCCGACGTAGCCCGAAGAATCGCCAAACTAAAGTGGCAGTGGGCAGGGCACATTGCTCGTAGAACGGATGGTCGATGGGGCCGAAAGGTTCTTGAGTGGCGACCGCGCACCGGAAGACGCAGCGTTGGAAGGCCTTTCACAAGGTGGACCAACGACCTGGTGAGGGTCGCGGGAGTGCGGTGGATGCGAGAAGCACAGGATCCGTCGTGGTGGCGACGCTTGGGGGAGGCCTATGTCCAACAGGGGACGTCTTTCGGCTGAAATGATGATGATGATTAAACCAAATACATTCGGTTTTTTAACCGAATGATTCGGCCGAAAACGAATACTTTAAAAATCTACTGAATATTCAGTGCATCTCTCCTTATTTCAAAAATAGTAACTTCAATATTGAAAACATGCTTACATTGACAATAAGACAGATCGATGTTAACTAACAAAAAATTGTGTCATCCTTACAGCCACTAACGTCTTAGATCTACCACAAAGTGAAAGTTCGACGGCTCACCTTATGGCGCTGCCGTCACCACATGACTTGCACTGGCAGAATGGGTTCGATTCCCACCCAGAACAAATGTTTGTGTGATGAGCACAATCATTTGTACTGTATCTGTGTGTTATTTATCTATAATATGTATGTATTTAGAAATATATAAGTATGTTTATCAGTTGTCTAGTACTCATAAAACAAGCTCTGCTTAGTTTGGGACTAGACGGCGTTGTGTGATAGTTGTGGAATATAATATTTAAAAGACTAGTCGACACCGGCTCCGTTGCCAAAGAAAAAAAAAAAGGAAAAAAGACAGATCGGGACTGGAGCCCTTTTAAGGGATACAGGTTGGTTGTAGTCAGCAAAAATATGACACTCTCTCTTGCTCTACCTGGACCAGGAGAGTTATCTTTTGTTACAAGAGCTGCGGAAACTCCTTCATATAATCTGCAGCCCTGCCAGGTAGGTTTTGTGTACCTAGCTTTCATAAGTAGCCGGCAACTTACCGATGTGGCCAGTGATCATCTCCACTTTATTGACGCTGTGCTCATCGTACAGAATGCTCTTGTGCTTGTTCTCTGTGGCTATCACTACGCCATTGGATGCTGGAAATAAAGAGTTAAGAGTCATTAAAACTCTTCGATAAAAAATAAAGGTTTTACAATACAAATAGGTTTCACTATACCCAGTAACTGGGTTATAGATAGGGTAGTCAACTGTACTTTTTTTTAGGGTTCCTTACCTCTAAAGGAATAAACCGAACCCTTATAGGATCACTTTGTTGTCTGCCTGTCAAGAGCCTTTATCTCTAGAACATGTGGAGGTATCAAGTTGAAATTAAAACCATATACTCAGGTCTGAGGTCCCTTGAAGCTGTGAAAAAATCAAACTTCTAATTTAACGAAAAAAAAGATACGGACGTTTATGTCGCAGAAAACGTGTATTTTGACACTGTCAAGGCAATAAAAATTCAGAGGGTACTCCCCGTTGACCCAGAATCCTGAAATTTGGCATAAAGCAAGGTCTTATAGCATAGATAGAGGAATAAATTGGAAAAAAGTAAATTTGTTGTTACATCACAAAAAAAAACTTTTTACAATTCGGAAAAATCTTGGGAGTTTAACTATTTATATAGTTAAGTTTATACGGAACCCTCTGTGCACGAGTCCGACTTACACTTGCCCTATATTTTTTTTTAAATTATTGATAGGCTCACGCTTGACTACTATCTCACCCAATGGAAAACAATGATGTGGTAGATGATGAAACTTTTTCTGTGCTCATTTCTGTGATCATTCATCATTCACTTTATCTATTCTTGTCGAGTCATGCATGAAGAACATAGAAAATATTTCAAGTTTCACCCAAACCTAATTTTTTTTATTTAACACTAAGGGTGCCAAAAACATACAATAATTCGTTCTTGTACCCACAAAACGCCTCCCAGTCGCTGTTATACGTAGCTATGACCCATTGTTGACTTGTATTGAATGCGTTGCCTTTTCGACTATTGTAGGATCCATATGCTGGATCCTTGGCACCGACAGTGGTAATAAGTTTGGACAGTTGCCTCAATAAAGTACAACAGTGAGTTGCATAAATCAGCCGACGCTAAAATAACCTACAAAATAAATAAAACTTACCTTTGATACCGACGGAGGTACCGCCGGCGGCTACGGCAGCTAACGCATATTCAATTTGAACTAATTTCCCTGAAGGGCTGTGAAAAATTAAGAAATTTCATTGTCATTACAACAAACATACACTCGAGAGTTGGAAACACTAAAAGTCATCAAATTAACGATAAACCAACTTTTGTGAATGGTCAAATTAACAGTTACATAGTTGAACATAGTGATTTTAAAATTTTCAGTACACAAAAACACGTAAATAAATAGTATTTTTACCTAAAAGTGGTGAGAGAGAAACTGTAACGTTCGGACGCCATGATTACAAAGCGATTTGTCAAAATTTCGCGCTGTCATGTTGTCAGCAATGACGAAACGTCAAATCTACGTTTCGTTGCTCCTGTGCAGTTTCAGACAACTTGAGTTTCCCAGCGGCAAAGAATAAATCTGCCTTGCTCTTTCCCAATTATGTTTTGTAATATGTTTCTGAGGCCTACATTGAGCGACTACCTATCGGCTATCTGACCTGCACCATCCAGTAATTGGGTAATGATACCCCTTTGTAAGACGACTGGTGTCAGATTTCCTGGTTTCTGACTATCCAAAGTCTTCAAATAACAGCCTTGATCGGTAAGCCTTGATGCAACGGTGCAGAACGCATTTTCCGAGGCTCAGAAGGATTATCAGTAATACCAAAATCTTAACTGAAAAGCCCTGTTGTTAAACATGATACTTCTGAAATTATTGAGCCACTGACCTATAGAACGAGCGAATCCGAAGACGCAAGTTTCTCATTGGCTGTCGATTACCCAATCAGAAGCCAGGGAATTCGCTCAATATTTTGATTGATTGACGTTCCCAAAAATATTTACTCCAGCTTGCTGTGCTATTTATAAGTTTAATGATCTGAAATATCTTAAAACAGTAGTTTGTAATGGTATTTGAGGTTCCTCCAGTACACAGATCTATATCACCGCTTTCAGATATGTCAGAGGGCACATTAGAGAGAAATCGCGCGGAAAAAGCTCTCATAGTTATCAAAAGACCGCCGAATTCCTTGAAAAATCCTGGAACGAAGAATTATTGTGATAAAAATGGCAACGATGTTAATAAGAAGTGTGATATTCAATGTCAGTATACGGGGACGAGATGTTTCGCGTTCTGGTCCTTCGTTTTTATGGTTGTGGTTTTCGGGTTTGCGAATTTAGTGCTTTCAGCTTTCATGATGTTTGTCCTGAAGCTTGGGAAAGGTAACTTGGTATACTTTAAAAAAAACTTTGCTTTAGATGCCCTTGGATATGCATGTTCTGGACTGTGTTCTTTGAAGTAGGTAGTAAGTTGTTATGGCTTTTAAGCTATACTAGTTGTAAGGGTAGAAGAGAGAGAGAGAGAGAGTTCGGTGCCAATGTGCAGATACTGACCATACTTTAGTAATCCCTTGAAAATTTAAAACTGGGTAAAAATTCTGATTTTAAGTTGCCCCTGAGATAGTTTGGTTTCTGCTAGAAGCATAGCACAGCATAGTCGGCCTTATAATGTTCCCACTGTTGGGACTTAGGCCTCCTCTCTAGGAAGAGGAAGTGGGCTGTAATCGACCACGCGGGCCCAGTGCGGGTTGGTGGATGTCTCATGTATGGTGGATGGCATGTTTAGTGCAGTAGTTGAGCAATTGGCTACTGCTCTGTGGGTTGCAGGTTCAATTTCCATTAGGAACAAATATTTGTATGGCCTACAAACAGTTGTTCCAGCTCTGGGTGTCCTATGTATGAGTTTACATGTTTGTGAACACACCCATGTTACAGGAGTAGTTCAAAGTGTGGGGTAGTGTTTTAAAAAAAAAAGAGGCTAAGAAAAGAATTTCTGACCTCATCCAGCTTTGCAACAACCAAGTGTTACAAATCTTTGGAAGTCTCAGCTATTCTCTACTATAATATGCATGAACTAGCTTCTGCCAGCGGCATCACCCACACAAAAAAAGGTTTTCCCATAAAACTTTAGAACCCCGTCCCCATAGGGCTGACTGGCCTGTTGGTCTAGTGGTTAGTGACCCTGACTGCTATGTTGGAGGTCGTGGGTTCGATTCCCACCCAGGACAAATGTTTGTGTGATAAGCATGATCATTCGTTCTGTGTCTGGGTGTAATTTATCTATATATGTATGTATTTAGAAATATATAAGTATGTTTATTAGTTGTTTAGTACCCATAACACAAGCTCTGCTTAGCTTGGGACTAGAGGGTGTGTGTGATAGTTGTGGAATATTATTATATTATATTATTTATATTATAGGGGGTGAATTTTGGAAAATCCTCTCTTAGTGCTAGCCTGCATCATAAAAGGATACCTTGTGCAAAATTTTATGCTCCTAGTCCCAGTAGTTGTGGCTGCACTTAATCTTTCCTCATGAAACCCTCTGTCTATTGGTGCAATCTGCATGAAAATCTGTTCAGTAGTTTTTGAGTTTGGTGGGGACTTTGATTTATCAGTTGTAAGGACTAACTGTATATTGCGGTTTCACCCCTGTCTTTGGTTTGGACACGCTACAATTATGGCGGTAAGTCCCCTCTTTGAGGAGTGGCTGGAGCGACAACACGGCGTCCTCACCTTCCGCATGACGCAGGTCCTCACCTTCCGCATGACGCAGGTCCTCACCGGGCATGGCCAGTTCGGGAGGTTCCTGCATCGGATTCTGATGTCATCATTGTGCGGACCACCCAGAGGACACAGTGGAGCATACGGTGGAGGTGTGCCCCGCTTGGGCGGAGCACCGCCGTGTCCTCGTGGAGGCAATTGGTGGCAGCGACCTTTTGCGTCGGGCCCTGGTTCAGGCTATGGTCCGAAGCGATGAGGAATGGCAGGCAGTCGCCTCCTTCTGCGAAGCAGTAATGCTAGCGAAGGAGGAGGCTGCACGCGTGAGGGAACGAAGGTCCTCACGCCCTAGCCGCCGTAATTCCGACCCCGACTACCAGCCACGGTAGACGCGGGCTTGCGGACGTTGAGCGCTGGGTAGCTCGCCGTCCGGCTGTTCGGTAAATAACCGGACCGAGCCCAGTCGTCGACAGCGCGTAGTGATCCTTGCGCTCCTCAAAGAGATGTCAGCAAACCGTAGGGGCCCAACAGGGCCGATGCTCGCTAGTTAGGACCGCGGAGAATTTCTGAAAGGGAAACCCGTAGTCCTAGAACGCAAAGGGTAATTGAAGGATACAGGTGTGGTTTTAGTCAGTAAAGTCTGACACGCCCTCCCGCTCCACCCAGAGCGCGAGAAGTCATTTGGATGATTTCCCACCTAAAAAAAAAAAACCCCTGTCTTTGGTTACTGCTCCTCGTAGCGTGTTATTATATGGGCTATCTAATACTACAAAATTGTTTTAATTAATTTGAAATCTACCATAATTCCTGTTATTAGCATGATCAAACAAACACATAACATTCTTCAACTTTATATTATTAGTATAGATTTGTGTTTTAGGGTTCCGTACCTCAAAAGGACAAATGGAACCCTTTAGTCTGTCTGTCTGTCTATCAAGATCCTTTATCTCAGGAACGCGTGGAGTTATCGAGTTGAAATAAAAACCATATACTCAAGTCTGCGGTCCCTTGAAACTGAAAAAATCAAACTTCTGAGTTAACGAAAAATTCGGAACTACTACTTGAAGTCCTCTCAACCTTAGTTTGGTCTTCGTCATAATTGTTATTTTTAAGTTCCCCTAATTATAATGTATTTATTAGTTTATAATATTACCATATATATGTATTTTATTATTGTAAATAAATTTAATGATACTACATTCCACTTGATATTTATCTGTTATTTATTTATTGTGCACACCTGCCACAGTGTTGTCTCTTTTAACCCAAAGGTTGACTGGTAGAGAATGGCTTGTAGCATTAAGTCCGCCTACGTACCACTACTGTACATGAAGTTTAAATAAATAAATAAACGAAAAAAAAAGATACGGCCGTTTATGTCACAAAAACCGTGTATTTCGACACTCAAGGAAATCAAAATTCATAGGGTACTTCCCATTGACCTGATCGCGTGAGGCAGCGGTCCTCACGCCCCAACCGCCGCCGGGATTCCGATCCCGATTTCCGGCCACCGCAGGCGCGGGCTTGCGGACGGCGAGCAATGGGTGGCTCGCTGTCCGACCGTCCGGTAACCGTCCGGACCGAGCCCAAGTCGTCAACCCCTGGTACGAAAGGCAACGATGGAACAGGAGTGGGTTTTTAGTAGTAAAAATCTGACGCTATCTCCCGCTCTGCCCAAGAGCGGGGGATGCCATAAGATAATTTTCCCACCAAAAAAAAAAAATACTTATTATTGACCTAGAACCCTGAAATTTTACATGAAGCAAGGTCTAGGCACAAGTTTAAGAAAAAACTGTAAATTTGTAGTTACATCACATAAAAAAAAAAAACAATTTATGCGATTCGGAAAAATCTTCGTAACTTAATTCGGGAATTGAACTGTTTTCATAGGTAAGTTACGGAACCCTCAGTGCGCGAGTCCGATTCGCACTTGCCCAGTTTTATTTATTGCTAAGTTGGACTATGTTCTACTGAAAAAAATTGGTTGCCTGTAAAGTCGGTATACGGGCGAAAGTTTTACGTGACAACGACTGTCTCTCTCGCTCTTAGGCGGGCTAACCATGCCCGAGTGGAAGGGACGCGTGCCTCTCACTCGCTCTCATTGTGAGCGCATAACGTGAGCGGAGTGTAACGCAGTTTCTTGAAGTGTCACCCGGCAAACCAATTTATAAGACGTTGTCACGTCAAAAATATTTTTATAAAACTTACTTTCAAATTATCTTTTCAGGAATGGAAAGCATGGAATTTCTACCTGACCACAATGCAATCAAATTCTTCGGAGACACAGACTTTGAGCACTTGTACAAGAAGGACGGACTAATTGAGAGCTTCCGAGACACTCCCATGAGCATCTCTAGTGAAAATGGATCTGTTTTCTTTAATTTGCAGACTAAGTAAGTAACTAATAATGGGGTCATTACATGACATTGTCAATATCATATTTCACTAATTGCCATTGAAATATAGATCTACACTTTTTTTTAACGTGGGAATTCATCCTATAACTCTCGCTCTAGGGCGGAACGAGAGGGCGTGTCAGACTTTTACTGATTAAGCCCACACCTGTGTCTTTTTCCTGTGTTTTTTGTCTGTGTCTTTTGTTTGGGTTTTTTTTTGTGTTTTTGTGGTGGATTACGGCCCATTCCCTGTCCTAGAGAGGAGGCCTGAGTCCCAGCAGTGGGAACATTAAAGGCTGATTATGCTATGCTATGCTGTGTCTTTGACAGTTGCGTTTCAGGGCCACGGGTTTCTCTATCGGAAGCAAACCCATGTTCCTAGGTAGGCTACGGCCTTTGAGGCGCACGTGGATCCAGTTTCGGTACGGACGGTTACCGGATAGCCGGACGGACGCGAGGCCCGGCTCCCCGCGACGTGTGCCCGCGCGGGACCCCGCATCGGAGCACTTTTGTATGGGACCGTGCGAGCGGCCGCCACCATTGATTTCACTGATTTATTAGGGCTGAAACTAGCCCTAATAAATGAGTTTTGCACTGCTAGGACTCAGGTCTCCTCTCTAGGAAAGCGAATGGGCTGTAATCCACCACTCGAGCCCAGTGCGGATTGATAGAAAGAAAAGGTATTATAGATGCCGAGAGGACGACCTTTAGGGGCATTCCTTCGACAAGATCCTTTTTCCTAAACTCCTTACTTAATAAATCATTTGTTCCAGACCATCTCGCCACGAGAACAAGCTGACAGTGAACACATCCGGAGTCTTCGTTCGAGGAGTGAACGCTCTGGAGCTGACCGACCCTGAATCCGGAGAGGTAGTTTTCAGTACTGCTGCTACGGACATGAATATACCTGATGGGGTCAATAATTTGCATGCTAAGGTTTGTATCAGATAATTATTACGATGATGAGAGGGAATCCTCACGCCCCAGCCGTCGCAGGAAGGCGAGCAATAGGTAGCAATCCGATGCGGTTCACACGAATTCAACGCGACGCCAACGTGGCGGCTTTGTACTGAAAGAGTTCTTGCGAAAATGTCAGACTAGAGAACACGTCCGCATCGCTTCGTTCGTTGCAGCACCGCACCCACGTGCTAAACATGACAACGCTTTTGGTCACTCGATCAACTCAATCTAGACTTCCTTTGCGATATTCAACTCAAAAAAAACTCTTTCGATTGGGTAAATATAAATCTCTTTCTGAACACAGCTTTAAAATTGGTTATTAAGTGAAGCAGCGATTATCATTCCAAATATTGGTTTAAGGAAGAGTGGGGGCGTGTTGGGAATATCTCGCTATCTCTTTTTTACACACGTAACCTAAGGGCCTACGCACACTTGAGACAAGACTGTCTTAGACAGACTTGTCTACGACACCGCAGACTTGTCTGCGACAAGACTGTTTTGCTCTGACGAGACTACTAGAGAGGAGGTACGTCCAGTGTTGTCGACAGTAACACTAACTTACCACTAGATTCAACTTTTAAAACTACCAGAAAATCACTAACAAAAAATTATTCCACACACAAAATTGCAGTTTCCCACTAAACTAAATGCGTGTAGTACGAAATAAAATAAGTAGGCATATAGGTTCAGGATTGAAAACACTAGAAAAATCCACTAGCCACTAAAACCAATCTTTCGCAACTAAATGGGGGGTTAAAACCACCAGTTTTAGTGGAAAATCCACTAAGTTGGCAACACTGGTCGTACACCGCTGGACTGTTTTGTCTTGAAGGTGTGCGCCATGTCGTAGACAAAACAGTCTTGTCGTACAGTTATGTACATCGTAGACAAGTCTAAGGCAGTCTTGTCTCAAGTGTGCACAGGTTCTAATGGCAGTGACTTCAAATTGTAGTTTATGCATCCTTATTTTGTTACTTGACAGATTCCCCTTCTACTAGATTTGAAAGATTTCTAACTTACTTAATATTGAACAGGTTTGAAAAATTCTTTCTATTTGCGATTTTAAATAAAGTTACTATTTATTCTTCTTTCGGGTCGATTTGACTCAAATTTTCTCGGTCTAATAACCACCAGTAGCTACCTGGATAACTTTTGCGTCCTTCAAGTCTTGGAAGGTGCATGCTGGGCAGGAAAGGAAGTGACACAAATCCTGTAAAGGGCACACCGGCACCATGCCTGCGCTGGGTCAGCGATACTCCATTTGGATTGGACTGGAACAATTTGTCTACTGCGGTCTTCCCGTCCGATTATAATTTAGGTGTCTTAAGGCTAGAGTGAATAGGCTCTTAATAAAATAGTGCGCCTCACCATCAGCGACTGCATCACTGCTTACCATTAGGTGGGATCGTAGTCAAGCACTGGTTAAAGCAACCAAGAAAAAAAATTGGCCAGATTGCATCTGCAGAGAACAACCTGAGCTCGCAATCGGTTTAGAGTTTTCCAGATTGGCCACTGCAGTTCGTATCCAGGTGGTAGATGTTCCAGTTACTAATTGATACAAATCTAATGTAATTAGCATAACATAAGCATAATCAGCCTTTTAATGTTCCCACTGCTGGGGCTCAGGCCTCCTCTCTAGGAGAGGGAATGGGCCGTAATCCACCACGCGGGCCCAGTGCGGATTGATGAATGTCATATGTCTTTGAATTTTTGGTTCTAGGACATGCCGGTTTCTTTACGATGTTTTCCTTTACCGTTTTGAGAGCAGTGGTGATGAAATAAATTACACAAAGTAATGCGCCTGGCTGGGTTTGAACCCGCGACCTACAACTCGTAATAAGTCGGGTCCGTTACTATTCGGCCACCACTGGTCTTATAAGTATCCCCGCCTGTCTAATGTTATTAGCCCATTAAATCGCACAGCTGGGCAAAGATCTCCCTCTCCTTTTTCCGCACGCGTCTATCTTCTGCTATTGCGGACCAGTTCCTCCGATAAGAGTCAAGCTTATCTCTCCACCTCCACCTTGGTCTGCTGCGATGTCGCCTTGCGTTTAATAGGTCCTATTCAGTGGCTCTTTCAGCCCACAATGCAAATGCTTTCGGCCTAATCCCACTTGAAGCGTAGCAGCTTTTTTTTTTTATACAAACCATCACCATCACTTCCCTACCCTGTTCTCAACTCGCTTGGGGTCGGCTTCCAGTTTAATCGGATGCGGCTGAATACCCGTGTTTTACATGGAGCGACTGCCTATCAGACCTTCACAACCCAGTTACTGAGCAACACGATACTTCTTGGATAGACTGATGGTCAGACATTCAAAGATCTACGAATGACTACCGGGACCAGCGGCTTTACGTGCTTTCCGAGACATGGAATCCACTTTTTTTTAAATACAAATATAAAGAAAATGATTCAACTTCCTAGTAATAGACGTGATAACCAAAAAAAACATCTTTCAATTGATTAAACGCCCAAACTTTTATTTCAGCAAATCTCAGTTAAACGCATAACATCACCAGTAGACGAAGACCTGACCCTCCGCTCAGAAACCTCGGCCTACCTCCGCGGCGCTGAAGGCACTCACATGGAATCTAAAGCCTTATTCTGGAGCGCTGACCAAGATATCTACCTGAAATCTATCAACGGTTCCATAATCCTGAGCGGCAAAGACGGGGTGTTCATTGATGTGCGGTATCTTCCCATTGCTAGTACGGTTAACAAAACTGATAAATATGGACAAGGAACTGGACAGTTTAAAGTGTGTGTTTGTATGCCTCAGGGCAAGTTGTTCAGGATTGCTGTACCGACTGGACAGAAGGTGACTTGTTCGCATATAAATATGACGGGAGATTTGAATCCTTGTAATTGAGGGTAGACTGCGTTTTGTAGCTGGAGCGCCGGTAGAACTGTTTTCATGGGGGATGCATCTAAAGAGGTGACCAGACGGTTGCAAACCAACGTCCCAACCAAGGTGACCTTGCTAGTTTCAATCCGTGTAGACAGCAGTTGTAATCCATGACCTTCAACGCCCTTGGTTGGGAGGCGCGTTTTCCCAACCACCGGACGTGTTGGCGTGTGGTTTACGTCCAAGTTAGCCGCAACACAAACCACACATAATCCAAGGTCACCTTGGTTGGAACGCTAGTTTACAACAATCTGGTCACCCCTTTAAGCAGATCGCAATAGAACTTTTTTTTTTTGGTTGGATATCATGAAATATTTCCTCACTTATTTTGTATTTCGGGCTGGTATCCGCAACTCGCGACTAAAGCGCGTGTTTTGCGTACGGGTTGGACAAATGTGTCATTCGATCCACCCCAGCTCCTCCAGGAAGGCCAGCAGCGCCTTGGTGTTACTGACCATTTTACAAAGGTACCTGGGTTCTCGAAGTACTTTGCCCTATATCCAGCGACCACTGAGCAGCTTAGAAACAGATGTGCTGCTGTCTCGTCCTCCTCCTTGCAGGCTCTGCAGAGTGGGCTGTCTGTAACTCCTATGACAGAGAGGTGCTTATTAAAGGTCCAGTGGACAGTAATGGCTATATTTCACCGGTACACCATGGCGGCGTGACCAGCTCGAACGCGTGTACTTAAGGTCCATTTTGATACTGTATCAGTATGGTGTAGCGACTCTGGTGTCTAGTTTGGTAGCTTACGGAAACCATGGCGGCGCAACTGGTAGCGCCGCCATGGTGAAATATAGCCCTTACGGCCGTGACTTTGCGCAACTGAGGTTTAGTCAGTCGTAGGGCCTGTTTCGTGATGCGGCCATCAATAGAGGGAAGTGCCTCTTTAGTTTTTTACTGACTGAATCCCAACCGTGGTCTTTTAGATGTCATTCGCGACTCAGCCGTCCGGCCGCGTGTTGCGTGTGAAATGGTCAAGAATCAGCGTGTGCGCGGTGGGAACGCGGTCGCGTTGGGACCGGGCGTATGTCAATTTGACAAGACAGGAATCAACCGGACGAAATCCTTCGATTCGTACGTCCGTTGTGATGTTATTACACCTCCGCCTCCGTTAACCTCCGCATCCGAGTAGGCGAAACTCGTCGCCTCCGCCTCCGCTAAAATGACCTCCGTTACAACCCAAGTATGAATATGCAACAGAAACTCTAATACTCACTTCATCCAGGAGGTGTGTTTTGATGATTTCCAACCTCAAAAAAAGATGGTCGCGAGTGTATCCCCTCCCGGCGGCCATGTTTTATAGTACAATAAGTAAACAGACGTTAACATGACAAATCGAACTCCAAAATGTTTTAAGGTTTGATCTCCTGGTTTGAAAGCACATGGTTGTGGTATGCGGTGCTGGACATATAGAAAACATTCATCATAATTATATTACATTCTTATATTATGTATATGTTATCGGCAATCTGTATAATTCAAGTATTCTATACAATAACTAGGCAATGTATGAAATATTATGATTATTATTGTCCATTACATACTTTACCTAGGTAATGTATACAATTTCTAGGAATTATATAGAATAACTGCTGGTCCGCCGGCAATGTGTAAAATAAATATATTTTGGTCTATTTTTATTAATGTTAGCATAGCATAATCAGCTTTTTAATATTCCCACTGCTGGGACTGAGGCCTCCTCTCTAGAACAGGGAAAGGGCCGTAATCAAGCACGCGGGAAAAAAAAAAATTGATGTGATTTATTAATGTTAACCGACGTACTTTTAAAATAACGGGTAAATGAAACATGTTCTATTACTTAAAAACCGGAAATAAAAGCCTTATTTTACAAATGTATGAAATATTATGATTATTATTGTCCATTACAAATACTCAGGTCCTATTTCTGTCCGCGGGGTTTAAAGTAAGGCTTCAATTTCCTTTAAGGTTATAAAAAAAAAAATAACCACGAAGGCTAAGGGTGGTAGCTATTTGCTCCCGTCTTAGCCTTCTAATCTAACTTGTCCATGTCGGGGTGCCCTAAAATTACTTCACCTCTTTCCCTACTCTCGTCTTTTACACACATTAAATTACCGGCTGCTCATTCGGTATTGTATGGAATACCTAGGCAAAGTATAAAATAAATAATATTTCATGCATTACTTACTCATTTTAGGTATTCTATATATTGCCTAGAATAACGGGTGATACAGATTGCCGGTAACATTATACAGGGTGACTGGTAATTAGTGTACGATACTTAAACACGTGATTGTGCTCATGATAACCAACAACTTTTACTATGGGAACAAACCTGAAATCGCGAAACAAAATCAGCTGTTCAGTACATTTATGTTTGCCTAATGTACTGAACAGCTGATATTTTTTTCGCGATTTCGGCTTTGCTCCGACAAGAAAAATTGTTTGTTATCATGAGTACAATCAGGTGTTTAAGTATCGTACACTAATTGCCAGTCACCCTGTATATTGTTTTTTTATTTGATATAAACCAAATGCACTCTGACTGCAATCCCACCTGATGGTAAGCAGTGATGCAATCATTGATGGTGAGGCGCACTAGTTTATTAAGAGCCTATTCACTTATAATAATAAGTTATAATACGTAACTTACATTGAATAGGCGTAAGTTGGAAATATACTTCAATGGCGTGCCTAAAAGTGGTGAAGTAGAAATCACTTTTCGAATAAGTTTGTTAAAATAGTATATTTAGATACTAGTGCAGAAAGTTTGTCATTGCGGCCGAGGCGGAATTCACACGAGCCGTAGCCGAGTGTGTTATGGAGCCGAGGGCTACAGTGATAAATTTGCACGTGCATCAAACGACTTTTTTCAATACACTTACGAAGAAATGAATCCACGCACGATCCGCGGGCGTCGACGCGCGCCCAGCTTGATACGATAAATGTAATAAAACTGTGGCGGGGCAGAGCACGCGCACTTTTCTGCACTAGTGCGGAAAAAATCTATTGCGTGCCTAAAACCGGTGGGATAAGAGCGGGTTTTCGAGTAAGTGTATTGAAAAAGCTATTTCATAATTTCCCACCTCGTAGAGCTTACTCTATGACTCGATTTGTCATGTTACGTCTGTTTTGTTTAACGTAAAGAATACTGCTTGTAGTTATTAGTAATGAAATCTATCTACTTCAAGATAATATCAAAATTATTTAATAGAAAATCGCCATATCACTTTCAAGCTGATTACAGTGCTCCTCAGACCGTCGAAGTATACGTCGCCGATTAGTAAAGCTAAGACCTTACCACGAGCTCCATTTGACGACTTAATTGAACTGTTTTTATGGAAATCTATAAATAATTTCCAAACTAAAATGATTGTTAGCTAGTCAATTTGTTTATTGTAATAAGTAATGATAGGCACTAATTCTAATGTAGGTATATCAGTCGTGTTACAAATGACGTACTTAACTATTAGACGATTTACACTATTGTATTTATTATAACTGTTATTTAATAATAATAAAGGAATCTAGTCAATGTTTGTGTTTTATTTAATAACACAGGATTCTCCATACAAACTTTATACCTTCCTTGCTGACAAAAAATCCTTTCTTATGCTCGCCTACGTCATAAAAGAAAACCATGTACAAAATTTCACGCTCCTAGTCCCAGTAGTATCGGTTGTGCGTTGAAATGTCAGTCAGTCAGTTTCTCCTTTTATATACACATATTTATGATATCATGATAGATCTCTCTTTCTCGCTTTAGTAAATTGCGGTTCTAAATGCCGCCGCTGCGTTACGCGGTCACAAAAGTGCACCGTAGCGGCTCGCCGCGCGGGCAGTCGCAGCCCACGCCGCTAAATAATAATAGATTTAATTTCTCAATCAGCACGACTACATGCACACCGTTAAAGTTGAACTAGCGACACTGCGCAGGTAATAATCCGGGGACCGCTGTACACGATACACGCGCGGAGTGACGCGACGGGTGCACGCGCGTGCGCCCGCTTGACACAGCGTTGGCTCTAAATGACAAAAAACGTGAGTAGCATAGAAAGGACAGGCTTTAGCCCACCTGTGCTCCTCCAGTTTCCTTTCGCGTCCAGGGCCGCGGTAAATCTTTCGAACTATCTTGCAGACTCGAGCTTGGTCCTTACTGGACGGCGAGCTACCCATTACTCGCCTTCCGCAAACCCGAGTGCTCCAAGCTTGCGTACATAACTAAAATTGTAAATAAACTTACCTACACCTTCAAGAGCAACTTATCTTGGTAAAAGAAAACTATAATTTTTTATTTTTTTTTGGTGGAATATAATATTCCACAACTATCACACAACGCCGTCTAGTCCCAAGCTAAACAGAGCTTGTGTTATGAGTACTAGACAACTGATAAACATATTCATAAACCTATTTCTAAATACATACATATTATAGATAAATTACACCCAGACACAGAACAAATGATCGTGCTCATTACACAAACATTTGTCCTGGGTGGGAATCGAACCCACGATCTCCGGCATAGCAGTCAGGGCCACTAACCACTAGACCAACAAGCCCGTCAGAATGTCCCGTTGTTTGGAATCCCGTTCCCGCGGGAAAATGAAAAGTAGCCTTTTTCAAAGCTCAAGTTACTCTTAGGCCGGTTATTATTATGTTATTAAAGCCCCGTCAAAATAAGTTCAGTCGTTTCCGAGATTAGCAGGAACAAACCGACGATCTTCGGCATAGCAGTCAGGGCCACTAACCACTAGACCAACAGGCCAGTCAAAATAATAATAATGTGATAATTTAAAATGAAACAAACAAAATCAATATTCAGAATTTAATTCTTTTAAAACTAGATATACAAAATACTCACGCAACGTTTTTATTTTTATTTTTCACAAATACATTGAATCTACTTGACGGCGTATAATCTTCATGATAACTCTTTTTAATGGGGAGTAGACAGAAATTTTTCAGAAAAAATCAATCGAGACTGGAATATTAAGGTTTTAATTCAAAATGAGTGGTTAAAAACAGGGAATTATAACTTCAAAAAAAAAATTACAACAACATGTTTTAAATGCAATTTAAATACTATTGACAGTCTCAGGCTTGATTACTATCTCGCCTGATGGTAAGCGATGATGTGGCCGACGATGGAGCACGCTTGCCTAGAAGTAACCTATTCACTCTTGACTTGACTTAAAGACCTCCGTTGTAGTTTTAAAGAAACACAGTCTCTAATAATCAACTTCAACTTCTTACTTTAGGTACACTTCCCATCCGATTATAATTTAGGTGTCTTCAAGGCTAGAGTGAATAGGCTGTTAATAAACTAGTGCGCCTCACCATCAACGATTGCATCACTGCTTACCATCAGGTGGGATCGCAGTCAAGCACTGGTTTATATCGCTAGAAAAACATCGGGGACAAAGATATACTTTCCCAAATAATAAACGTCTACACCCAAAATGTCATGAAAAATATACGAATGAATATTCATAAACAGATTAGGGACGGAATTCACCAATAAAACTAATCGTGTTTTAACGTTTGGCTCGCATAATCGCGTTTAGCCGCTGTCACTAGTGCCACTTGTCTGTATTTTTCTTTTGTTGTATTTTTACAAGTGACACTAGTGACAGTGGCTAAACGCGATTATGCGAGCCAAACGTTAAAACGCGATTAGTTTTATTGGTGAATTTCGCCCTAAGACCCGTTTTACTACCTCCCGATGACTTTATCTGGCAGATACTGTTCTGAGCTCATCTGATTCATAGTGTCTATCCGGAGGCTGTGAAACAAGCCCTTAGAGGCGGTATTTCATTATTATTATTTTTATATTATTTATATCAGAAATCATTGTCAAATAGCATTATGATTGACACCAGTGTCTACTTCCGTACCAGCTTGCTAAATGAAAAAAAAAAACGGCAAAAAAAATTACGTTTGTTGTATGGGAGCCCAATTTAAATATTTATTTTTATTCTGTTTTTTTTTTTTTAGTATTTTTTGTTATAGCAGCTTTGTGTAATTTATTTCATAACCACTGCTCTCAAAGCGGTGAAAGGAAACATCGTGAGGAAACCGGCCTGTCCTAGAACCAAAATTTCGAAGACATGTGACATGCCACCAACCCGGACAAAAGGCTGATTATGTTAATTATTATATTATTAGGCGCTGATGTCAATCGTATTACAATTCTTCAGCAAATTGAGTTTCAAAATTACATTACATTAAAGATAGGTCATTATCCTATCGAACGATACCGTTCTTGTGTTTGGCGATAAATTATGAGCAAGACGATTCGTAAGATCACATCTCACTCTAATATTATGTATGTGTGCAGAGACGCTTTTAGGAAACCCCATGGGTGCTCATGCTCATTTGATGGACTCGAAAAAGTGGCGAAGTGTGAGAAGAGAAATGCACACTGATCGACCGACAATAAATATATATAAATGTCCTTAATGGAGTTAGTGATAGCGTGACGAGTGAACGGGCAGAATGGAAGAAAAAAACGTGTTGTGCCGACCCAAAATAAAACGGAACAAGGGTGACTTCACGTCACGTCGCATCACGTCGGGGTCACCATTTTGGAACAGAGAGTAAAGCCCCACATACCTCAGTATAAAAGGGAGGATCCTCCGGCCAGACGGGTGTTATGTCTGGTGGGCAACTGCCCGTTAGATGATTTTCGGGCTGTCGTATATATTCTAATCGCACGGAGAACTTTAATTGCGCGATGCAGGATTAGTTCTTATGTGACGCCATAGAAGTCGCTACACTGCGTACTTAATCACTAATTATGTTTGATAAAAATGAAACCATTACATAAAAAATCAAACTAGTTTTTAGTATCAAGAAATATTATAATTTATAAGTAACCTAAACGGCGATTACTGATCTGTTTCTTGATATCTATTGTTTCTTGATAACAGAGATATTTGTAACTACAAAACATGATTGAAAAGAGTGTCCATGGAGTTTCTTACACATTCTTCTCCATAGAGATGCTTTGGAATGTGCAATTACCATAATTTTTTCTGACTGACTTCTTGACATTTCAAAAGTATCTGTAAATGGTTTATTTGAAATATAATATAATAACAATATAATATAATAATAATAATAATATAATATTCCACAACTATCACACAACGCCGTCTAGTCCCAAGCTAAGCAGAGCTTGTGTTATGAGTACTAGACAACTGATAAACATACTTATATATTTCTAAATACATACATATTATAGATAAAATATACCCAGACACAGAACAAATGATCGTGCTCATCCCACAAACATTTGTCTTGGGTGGGAATCGGACCCACGACCTTAAGCATAGCAGTCTGGGCCACTAACCACTAGACCAACAGGCCAGTCATAGTAGTAGGCCCTAAGACTTAGAAAAATGTTTTTAATTGTACACGTAGTATCTTCTCAATCGCCAAGCATCCGTTTAAATGCCCAGCAGTGGACAACACGAAAAGAAAGACCATCTTGCCCACAATTTTTCGCCAAAACAAAACGGTTTAAATTCTAAAAAACTACTGTAAAAACTTCCGTATATATACAAAAGAATATATTTATAGTATTTCACTCATTTTTTTTTTACCAAAAAAATATTATTTTCGACATAACAGTCAATCGTACGCATCGTACAGTTTTAGGATTACAATGACATGCGAAAATTACTTGAAAAGAAAAAATCACTAAGTTATAAGCTTGTTAGGTTGGCCGCACAAATACATGATCACCGGACCACTTGGTCGACTGATTGGTTGATTCACTCCCGCATCCAGGCAGATTTTTTAAAATTATATATGGGGGTAAGCGATGATGTGGCCGACGATGGAGCACGCTTGCCTAGAAGTAACCTGTCTGGTCTATTTAAAATAAACGTTTCTGATTTCATAAGTATGTAGGTAGTCGCATTTTAGTCGATTGTAGAGAATCCCGGGGCCCTGGAATGAAGGTAAAGAAGTGACTAAGGGCCTAGCAGGGCCGAAGCCTACTGGGGCCATAGGTTGACTTCTGAAAGGGAAACCCGTAGCCCTAGAACGCAAAAGGCAACTGAAGGACACAGGTGTGATTTTTTACGCCCTGCTCACGATTTCGGTCTTAGCGGATCGCGGCACTATGAGCGGCGTCTTGTGGCATGCTTCAAACATTCTTATACTTTTGATCTGATCGCTCGCCGCCCCGCGCTTAGCTACCGCTCACAGCGCCAAGGTCGCGAACAGGCCGTTAAAGTCTGACATGGGAGGGCGTACTCCACCCAGACAGGAGAAGTCATCAAATGATTTTCCACCTTAAAAGAAGTCTGACACGCCCTCTCGCACCACCCAAGAGCGCAAGAAGTCATAAGATTATTTAAAAAAAGCCTGGAACACTGTATGCTCAGCAATTGCGTTTGACCAACGTCAATAGTCAATAGATTTATTAAAAAAAAAAAGTTTTTATAAAATATTAACTAAAAAAAATATTCTCATAAATTCGCATGTCATATTATTATCCTTCTAGTACAATTATGTCATTATTAGCATTTTACGACCTATCCACACATTTTTATTACGGACGAGAAAATATATTTGTTTTTCTGCAAACATATTGTATGAATTTGTTCAATAGGCTTCTCAGTGTTGCCAGACGTTTAATACTGTCACAAACTGAGCTCAGACGGCTCGGGGTACTGTACACCCCGGGTCCCTTAGACTCAGGGTCTCAAATACCCAGTCTCTAAATGAACCGGGAACAGACGTTCTAGGGTCTAAAAGATCCAAGTGTCTATAAGAACCAAACCCAGAAGTTTGAGCCCTAATAGACCCACTTTCTGGAAGACGCTGGATACACTGTACTGCCTCCTAGAAACAGAAGACCCGGGGTCAGACTAATCCTGAGTTTGCAAGACTCTGAATCCACAAGACCCGGGATTTCCATAACCAAGGTCTACAAGACCTGGGTCTCTCATACTCAAGGTACACAAACCCGGGTATCTCATACCCAGAACCAACAAACACCGGGTATCCCATACCCAGGGTCTACAAGACCCGGGTCTCTCATACCTGGGGTCCACAATGCCCAGGGTTTGGTACACCCAAAACTAAAAACGGTGTGGCTAGAGTAATCGTAATCATCGGCTATCGTCATCAGTCGTAAGTCCACAAAGTCCGCACAACGCACTGAGCACTGAACGTCAGTTTCACACCGCGCCCGCGTTCTGCTCCGCGCTCACAATCTGGTATGTGATCAGGTATTCGGGGTACGCCTGGAAAGTTAAAAACAAACAATTGGTGAGAATAATAAAATTCTTTAGAGGTTATTTGTAATTTTCTTAAAAAAAATAATAATATCACAACTAACACACAACGCCGTCTAGTCCCAAGCTAAGCAGAGCTTGTGTTATGAGTACTAGACAACTGATAAACATACTTATATATTTCTAAATACATACATATTATAGATAAATTACACCCAGACACAGAACAAATGATCGTGCTCATCACACACACAAACATTTGTCCTGGGTGGGAATCGAAACCACGACCTCCGGCATAGCAGTCAGGGCCACTAACCACTAGACCAACAGGCCAGTCAATAATGGTCCACTACAGGAGACCATGGTGGAACATTGTGAGCTACTGTGGAAGACCATCATGCACCTATATGGAAAGCCATTATGGGTCATTATGGGGCTCCATTTTTTCAAAATGGGTTACAGTGTAATGCCGTCATGGACCCCTATGTATGATCATCATGTGCCGCTATATGATACAAACATGGGCCTCTGAGCAGTGGTGGCCGAGTGAGCAGTGGTGGCCGAGTGGTAACGGCCTCGACTTACGAGTTGTAAGTTCCGGGTTCAAAGCCAGCCAGGCGCATTACTTTGTGTAATTAATTTCATCACCACTGCTCTCAAAACGGTGAAGGAAAACATCGTGAGGAAACCGGCATGTCCTAGAACCAAAAATTCGAAGACATGTGACATCCACCAACCCGCACTGGGCCCGCGTGGTGGATTACGGCCCATTCCCTCTCCTAGAGAGGAGGCCTGAGTCCCAACAGTGGGAACATTATAAGGCCGACTATGCTATGCTATGCTATGGGCCTCTATGGAAGACTATTATGGGCCGCTTTGTATGGCAATCATGGGGAACTATGTAATGTTATCATGGGCCACTATGTAATGCCAACGTGAGCCTCTATGGAACACTATCATGGGCTACTATGTGCGACCATCAGGGGCCATTATATAATGCCAAAATAGGCCTTTATGAAAGACTATCATAGGCCACTATGCATAGCCATCATGGTCCACTATGAAATACCATCACGGGCCTGTACAGAATACCATGACAGGCTATTATGAAAGACAATCAAAAAGCAATGTTACGAACCTGTTCTCCTCTATACACGACATACTCCGGGAAGCACAGTCCTCCCTGCGAAGGTCGGCCCGCCACGGAGTGATGTCCGGGCGGCGCGTGGGCCATCTTCATGGCGCTCAGCAGCTGGAAGGCGCGGCCTAACGTCACACGGCAGAGTAGCATTTGTCTGAAACACAGAATTCCGTATTTAGTTGTTTTTAGGGTTCCGTACCTCAACAGGGAACCCTTATAAGATCACTTTGTTGTCCGACCATCTGTCTGTCTGTCAAGACCCTTTATCTCGGAAAAGCGTGAAGGTATCGAGTTAAAATTAAAACCATATAGTCAGGTCTGCGGCCCCTTTAAGCTGTGAAAAAACCAAACTTCTAAGTTAACGGAAAAAAAAGATATGGCCGTTTATGTCGCAAAAAACGTACATTTAGACACTCTCAGGAGAATCAATGACCTGGTGAGGGTCGCGGGAATCCGATGGATGCGAGACGCACAAGCCCGGTCATTGTGGCGATATTTGGGGGAGGCCTATGTCCTCCTAACAGTCGGCTTTCGGCTATAAAAATCATAAAAATCGGGACGGGTGAAACTAAATATAAGATCATCATCTTCCTGCCCTTGTCCCGTGTTATTTGGGGTCGGCGCAACACGTTTTCTTCTTCCATTATGCCCTGTCACTCGTCATACTATCACTAACTTCCTTTTCTTTCATATCACTCTTCACACAATCCATCCATCTTTTCTTTGGTCTCCCTCTCCCTCTCCATCCATCCACATGTAAACTCATAACTCTTTTATTAACATGCGCTTCATCCCTCCTCTTTATGTCACCATACTAAGACAAACGATTCCCCTTCAACTTTTCAGTCAAGCATAAGCATAATCAGCCTTTTAATGTTCCCACTGCTGGGACTCAGGCCTCCTCTCTAGGAGAGGGAATGGGCCGTAATCCACCACGCGGGCCCAGTTCGGGTTGGTGAATGTCACATGTCTTCGAATTTTTTGGTTCTAGGACATGCTGGTTTCCACACGATGTTTTCCTTCACCGTTTTGAGAGCAGTGGTGTTGAAATAAATTACACAAACTAATGCGCCTGGCTAAGTTTGAACCAGCGACCTACAAATCGGGGCCGTTACCACTCGGCCACCACTGCTCTCTGCCACTTTCAAACTTCTTCTAATATACTCATTTCTCTCTTTATCCATTCAATTAAATAAAAGTATGTAAAATATAATCGGACCTGTGACACAGGTAGCAGCTCCTATCCTTGTGCGCTGGACATCCAGATCCTCCCCCGAAGCCATACACGTACTGGTTGCTCTTGGACGAGTGCTCCGCGAAGTATATACCCGCACCGAACATCCCACCTGGAAATATTTACTATGGTAAAAACTGCACTGTGTTAGCATAGTAGACGGCGTTGTGTGATAGTTGTTTGAATATTATATTATATTATTATATTACACTATGTTGAACGAAACGCGTAAGTGCCACGAAATTCATGGCGCTTAAGATATTTTGGTCGCGAAAATATCCTCTAAAAGCTATCTTAGGGCAGTATGTTTTAATAGCAGAACTATTAAAACATACTGCGCTTAGTTACCAACACTCAGGAATAAAGCAGCTTTATATTGGTAAAAAAATTTTAGTATTCGGACAAGTATTTTTAGAAATTACCTCCTACAAACAAAAACAAAATCTTTACCTATTTATAATATTAGCGTAAATAAGCTGAACTCACTGAACTGACTAACTGAAAAAAAAAACTCACCAATATAAGCATGCCTCTCATCAAAGCCCTTCTGCACGATGGCGTTGATGAAGGGGCTGCCATGGAACAGCATCCTCTCGTTGTGGGAGCCGGCTTCCTCGCACACCTCGCGTCTGCGGTGCTGGTAGCGCTCCCACAGCCGCCCGTTCACTAGCTTCTGTATCTGATCATGGAGACGAACTAAAGTATAGACGACTTGTACAAAGGATTTCGTTTGACTTTTATTTTGAGGCCAACATAGGCCACTGAGATGTTCTAATGAACCACTATATTGGACCATCATAGGCAATTATAATAAGCTATCATGGGCAACTGCGATTGGCCATCACGGGCCACTACTATGGTCCAATATGGACCTATACATTCGACCATCATAGGCCCCTATAATAAGTCATCATGGAACAAAGCGAAGGGTCATCATGGGCCACAGCGAAGGGTCATTATGGGCCCCTGTGAAGGGTCATCATGGGCCACTGCGAAGGGTCATCATGGGCCACTGCGAAGGGTCATCATGGGCCACAGCGAAGGGTCATCATGGGCCACTGCGAAGGGTCATCATGGGCCACTGCGAAGGGTCATCATGGGCCACAGCGAAGGGTCATCATGGGCCACTGCGAAGGGTCATTATGGGCCACTGCGAAGGGTCATCATGGGCCACTGCGAATGGCTATCATGAGCAACTAGAATAAACTATAATAGACCACTGCGATGAGTCAACATAGGCCATTATAATGAGCCATCATGAACCATCCTGGACAACTTTATTAAGTCATCATGGCTCCTATAGTAAGAGATCATCGGCCGATGTACTGAGCTGTCGTGGACAACTATAATATACCATTGTGGGTGAGCCAGCTTCTTTTCTAGCCTCGCGTCTGCCACTGGTGATGCCCCTACAGCCTCTCAGGTCTGGATGGTGATTACGTCAGCAGTATTTACTTCACTGTTGGACATAGGCCTCCCCCAAATGTCACCACAATGACCGGTCCTGTGCGTCTCGCATCCATCGGATTCCCGCGACCCTCACCAGGTCATCGGTCCACCTTGTGGGAGGCCTAACAACGCTGCGTCTTCCGGTACGTTACTTTTTTATTTCTTCGGAAAATTAGTCGATTTTGGTTTGAATAAATAATATGCTAACCTCGCTTCTCTATGACTGCTCATAATTTGGTAAAGCAACATGAGGTTCAGCTTTGCTTAATTTTGCTGACCAGGGGGAGACAAAAAAGTCTTTTTTTATGTTATAAACTAGTGCTTGACTGCGATCCCACCTGATGGTAAACAGTGATGCAATCGTTGATAGTGAGGCGCACTAGTTTATTAAGAGCCTATTCACTGTAGCTTTGAAGACACCCAAATTATAATCGGACGGGAAGGCCGCAGCAGGCCAGTTGTACCAGTCCCTCGATGTACGCGGTATAAACGACGAGGCGAAACGCTTAGTCCGGACCGTAGAGGTTTCAACAACGTAAAGGTGGATACTCGTTCGTCGGGTTGTCCGATGATAGGAATGAGATGGCGAAATCAAGTCATGCAATTCCCGCGCACACTCTCCAAAATGCATCCTGTAAAACACCGAAAGGCTGGCTACCTACAGGCGTAGGCCTGTGCTCAAGGCTTTGTAGATAGGACTTAACCAGATCTGGATCACCAATAAGCCTCTTCCCACGCCTTCCACTGAGTCCAAAGCTGCCAGGTGACATTTTGCAGCACCAGCCCATATGTGGCTGCAGTACTCCACACACGAAAGGCAACAAAGGAACAGCCTTCGTTGCCTTTCGTACCAGGGCCGAGTCTTCCTTTCAGAATCAGACACTTGGCCCCAGCAGACTTCGACCCTGCTGGGCCCTACAGTTGCTGACATCTCCTTGAGGCGCGCGTGGAACAATACGCGCCGTCGACGATTTGGGCTCGGTCCGGACGGTTAACGGACGGTCGGGTGGCGAGCTACCCAATACTCGCTGTCCGAAAGTCCGCGCCTACGGTGGCTGGAAATCGGCGATTAAGGCGCGAGGACCGTTGCCTCACGCAATCGGCCGCCTCCTTCGCTAGCATTACTGCTTCGCAGAAGGAGGCGACCGCCTGCCACTCCTCCTCGCTAGGGACCATGGCCTGTACCAAGGCCCAGCACGAGAGATCGCCGCCGCCGATCGCCCCACAAGGACACGGCGTTTCTCTGCCCAAGCGGGGCACACCTCTACCGTGTGCTCCACCGTTTCCTCCGGGCGGTCCACACAGTGGCGACACCCGGGCGTCGCTTCCGCACGAATCCAGTGCAGGAACTTCCCGAACTTACCGTGTCCGGTGAGGACCTGCGTCATGCGGAAGGTAAGGAAGCCGTGTTGCCTTTCCAGCCACTCCTCAAAGAGGGGACTTACCGCAGTAATTACAGCGTGCCCAGCACTGGGTTGCGAAGCTGTCCCGGTGTGAAGTCTGCTTACGTAATACTTAAACAGCCCCTTGCTGACGTTCAGGTTGTAAAGATTTCATCTCTTGATCGACTTACCCTAACTACATTGTAGTGTGTGAACATGCCACCTGCATGCTCCCTATGCGCTCGCACGGAGGCTTGCATCTCCCTCTCGACTATCGTATACTCGCTGTCCGCGCACTCTCCCTCCGTTGGTGGGGTCACCTCCACTAGCGTTGTGCCGCCGTACCATTCTGTGAAGAAAAGGCTGGATTTTAGATAATGGAGACATGGTCAAAGTGGGTACTTAATCTAATTTAATAATATTATTATCTATATATATAAAAGGAGAAACTGACTGACTGACATATCAACATACAGCCGAAACTACTGGGACTAAGAATGTGAAATTTTGCACAAGGTTTCCTTTTATGATGTAGGCGAGCACTAAGAGAGGATTTTCCGGTTGATTTTACTGGGACACCATGGTGGCGCAACTGGTCGCGCCGCCATGGTGTCCCGGTGAATTATAGCCATAAAACTATGAAACGGGGGTCCAATGGTTTGTATGGAGAAACCTTTATTCACGCGAGTCGAGTCACGCCTCCGATTCCTTTGTTCTGACGTCATCTCAACGCTCAGTCACGTGGTCCGAACAAAGGAATAGGAGGCGTGGCCGAATCGAGGCGATCAGCGAAAAGAGAATCGAAACGAAACGGTTGTAACTTGGCTAGGGGGGCTGGTCTTACCTGAAGCTGCCTGTAAGCTATGCCTCGCCGCCTTCAACAGTCGATGCCGATGCCCGTAAGCCGCGACGCCGACCGCGCGTAGGTCTTCATGAGACATCTCAGATAGGATGTCCACGGTGATCTGTTCTCGTTCTAGTACTTGAGTTAGTTGTTCTAGGCCGATGCTGTGGGAGATATATACATAATTATATTTTTAATAATATCACACAACGCCATCTAGTCCCAAACTAAGCAGAGCTTGTGTTATGAGTACTGGACAACTGATAAACATACTTATATATTTCTAAATACATACATACTATAGATATATTACACCCAGACACAGAACAAATGATCGTGCTCATCACACAAACATTTTGTCCTGGGTGGGAATCGAACCCACAGCCAGCATAGCATTCAGGGCCACTAATCACTAGACCAACAGGCCAATTGAACAGAATGTGATAATATTATTATTTCGTTTATTCATTAACTTATCATATAAATTATATTTTTAAATATTTCAATAAAAGAATAAAAAACATTTAAAAATATAAAAAATAGTGTCCCACCGGTATCGGGAACAGGGTCCAAGCTACCGGCGGTCAGAGCTCCACAGAAAGGAACCTCCTAACAATGCGAGCCGTGTCCAGGAGTACCACTTTCTGAATCAAGCCCTTGATCCAGCCGCCTAACGCGAGCCTCCTAAGGTGTTGGTCGAGGCTCTTGGCTATTAAGCCATTGGCTGACACGACTATCGGTACAATGATCGCCGAGTTCACACCCCACATGTCGACAACCTCGCGAGCCAAGTCAATATACTTGATTTGTTTATCTTTCTCGGCTTTTACGAGGTTCTCGTCATGCGGAACGGATATGTCAACAATCATTGCACGCCTCTCGCTTCGGTCCACCACCACTATATCAGGCTTATTGGCTACAATAGTCCTGTCAGTGATGATGGACCGATCCCAGTACAAAGTGATATTACCATTATCAAGAACTGGGTCGGGCTCATACCTGTAGTACGGCACTTCCGATTTCACAAGAGAGTATTTCAAAGCAAGTTGCTGATGGATAATCCTGGCTACAAGGTTGTGTCTATGCAAGTACTCTCCGTTAGCTAGACGAGAACAACCAGAGATAATGTGACGAATTGATTCTCCCGGACGGTGACATGCCCGACAGATGTCAACCGTGCCGTCCTTCACAATAAATCTCCGGTAGTTATTCGTCATGATAACTTCGTCCATAAATGCACAGACAATATTATTATTATTATTATACAACTTTATTGCACACCTTAACATACTACAGGACAAACATTTATATAAATAAGTGTACAATAGGCGGTCTTATTGCACAGGGCAATTTCTACCAGACTACCTTTGGATGGACTGATCGAAAGGAAAATATTTCGGGCTGTCAGTGTACACCAACTTATAGAATAATATAAAATAAAATAATTAAAAAATAATAATACTTAAAAATATAATACATACACACAATAATTTAAGAAAAGAAGGAAACAGAAGAATAGTACAAAGGTGATGCATATTGTGGTATCAACATAATCCCGTGTCCGGACCCTTGAGTACGGGCCTGCACAGCGGGGGAGCACGCGGGGTGAGGGAGCGGAAGTCATGTTCAGTGCGCGCGCGACGCCGCGCCAGTGCATCCAGATCGTCCTAACGAACGCACGTACTACCTAGTCCTAGCCACCCGTGCTTATAAACTCGCTCGTAAAATCACTTTGCCTTATATTACTGGATGCGATTACACTCTGAGGGTGGTCGCGTCCAGGGCCTGGCATAAACTGGTGCTACTGTGCGGTGCAGCTTTGTGATTGTCTTTGTATGTAGGTACTAACAATAGCTTTATAAAATTTCTTGTGTTACTAACAATATATGGACTTTTGTCTCAAATAAATGTTATATTATTATTATGGTTTTTTAGGCAATTTTTCTCAGGCTGGTGCCTGGTGTTCTTTTAGAATCTCACGGGTGTGAACCAAGGTGAGATCCTAATTATTGGTAAAAGACTTTGAACTGAATTTAAATTATTATCTAAGTCCAGTTGTAAAAATTTTCTAACTATACGACAAGTGTTCAAAATAGCCGCTTTTTGTAGTGTTAGGTATGTGTATTTTGATAGATTGAGAACATTAAAACTATTGAATATTTGTTTTGGAATAACACCTGTTGCTGATATTATTATTGGGACTATTGTGACTCTATTCATTTTCCAAACTCTGGTGATTTCCTCTTGTAATTCTGTGTACTTCCTAATTTTATTATTATTATTATTATATAAGTTAACTTCTGTTCTTCCCTCTCTCTCACTCTGTATCGTTTCTTCTTTGTTCTAACGTTTGTAATAATCATCTGTCCTCATTAAATTTCATCTATCGTTCATATTTACCGCCGCCTTCCTAGCTGCTTGCTACACAACATACACACATCCATACATCCATCCACATCCATCCATCCGTCGCATATCTCCATAATATGAATTTAGGGTTCTGTACCGAAAGTGTAAAACGGAACCCTATTACTAAGACTCCGCAGTCCGTCTGTCACAAGGCTGTAACTCATGAACCCTGAGACAACTAGACAGTTGAAATTTTCACAGATGATGTATTTCTTTTGCTGTTATAACAACAAATAAAATAAATATTTAAGGGGGCTCCCATACAATTACGTGTTTTTTTTTTTTCGTTTTTTGCTACTGACGGTACGGTACTCTTCGTGCACGAGTCCGACTCGCACTTGGCCGGTTTTTTAATGATAAAATATATGACAATATATCTACTAATTTATAAATGATATAACCTTCATTATAGTTACAAAATAGCATAGCATAGCATAGTCGGCCTTATAATGTTCCCACTGTTGGGACTCAGGCCTCCTCTCTAGGAGAGGGGATGGGCGTTAATCCACCACGCGGGCCCAGTGCGGGTTGGTGGATGTCACATGTCTTAGAATTTTTGGTTCTAGAACATGCCGGTTTCCTCACGATGTTTTCCTTCACCGTTTTGAGAGCAGTGGTGTTGAAATAAATTACACAAAGTACAAAATAGTGCAATTAATTTTAATGTCAAGATTTATTTACGTGCAGCAGCTTTTTTTAAATTAAAAGAAAATGCAGATCCCCTCAACCTTCAAACCTGTTAAAAACTGACCTGGACAGGAACGTCTGCAAGGATTCGCAGGTGGATAGAGCTGATGCAGGTCTACCCGCTGCGTCTTCTAGGCTGCCGCGAGAACCTTCTGCCCAGTAGTTTGAGGGTACCACCTGGTGGCCAAAAATAAATATTAGCCTCGGATAGCATGCCGTTGATTCTGGGTGTCGCCAGTACTGCTATGTATGGGCTACCGTGGGCCACTGTTCTGAGCTGTCGTGGATAACTGTAATGGGCTATCATAGACGGCTGTGTGAGCATCATGAGCCACCATGGCCACAGTTGGCCATCATAAACTAATATGGACCTTCATGAGCCACTATGGACCATCATGAGCAGCAGTGGACCATCATGTGGAACTGTGAACCATCATTGACTGAGACACTATGGACCATCGTGGCCTAATGTGGAAGAATGGACCGTCAAAATAGAGTACTTACTGGTAAGGCCAGCGGCACAGTATCTCCGCTCGGCATGAGCACAGGATGCTGCGGCGGCGGCAGGGGAGGCGGCAGGGGCGCGGGCGCGGCCACGTCGCCGGCCGCTGACGTCATGGCGTCCTGCAGCAGCGAGCGCACGTCCTCGGCGCCGGCCAGGTCCAGCGCCGTCTGGCCCTCCTGGTTCTTGAGGTACGGGTCTGCGCCGTGGGCGAGCTGGGGGACCAAAGGTTTACTATTACATTATTTAAACATTAATCCTATACAAACCTTCTATCATACACGACAAATTGAATTGGTAGCGATTATTTTAAATTATCTCGAAATATTGCTGGAGCCTTTTGCCATCAACTGGGCACATCAGCTAAGAACCAACTATTCACAAAGAGCGCGCCTGAGCCCTACCAATGAATAGCGGTGGGAGGAATGTCCGCGCACACTATTAGCATCGCAACCCTATCCGACAACAAGCAGCATAGACCACAGTGATGGACTATATCTTATGATTACGGGCTATCATGAACCAACATGAGCCATCATGGACCAACGTAGGTCATCTTAAACCTACATCATGAGTCATAATGGGTCCTCATGGGCCAACATGGATCAACATGGGCTAGAATGGAACACCATGTGCCAGAATGGACCAGCAATGACGAACATCAGCCATTATCACACCAAGAAGAAGACTCTTTTATGACTTACCAGCAGCGCGCACAGCTGCGTCCTCGCTTTGTGCGCGGCCTCGTGTAGCGGCGTGAAGCCCCAGCGGTCGGCAGCATTGGGCGGAGTACCCGCGCGCAGCAACAACGCTGCCAGCTCCACATGGCCGTAGGACGCCGCGTTGTGGAGAGGGACCAGCCCTCCCTTGTCTCGGGCTGACACTGCGGCCCCCGCTTCCAGGAGTGCTTCGGCTACTTCCAGGTTGTTGTAGCCGGCTGAAAGGGAAATCAGGATGTAAGAATTTTCATCATCAACGAACTCTTATCCTAAGGGTCGTGATGGCTACTGAGCCAATACATGCTACTGGCAACCTCATGCATGAGAGGCGGGTGCCTTATCAACAGGGTGTAGGCACAAAATAGCTAGGTACAGAAGTCAATCACATGTATGTACTTCACTTTCCACACCTACGCGCGGCGGGCGCGCGAGGGGAACTGTGCGAGTGCGAGCGGGCGCCGGGATACATGTCTACCTAATGTGAATTGTAATAATATAACGTGGCCACTAAATCATCTTCTCTTTCTCTGCGCGGGGCCTGTTGTGTTACGTTAAAAGAAACCATCAAAAGGCAAGCAAATATCTACTTACCTCTCTGAAACTACTGGTAGCTTAAAAAACGTCGATTCACTGTTTAATGTTGAATTTAAACAACCATCCACTGAACAGTTAGAATAAGGTTTTTTTTGTTGGTCTATTTTTCCACAAAAAAGTTCACAGACGCGTGTCTCAAACGGATAGCACTCGAGCTCGCATTGAGCTGAATTGAGCCGAGGTATCGTGTCCGTGAGCGGTGTCCATGTGCGTTGCTCGAACGCGCTTTGTATGTAGATTGACTTATGTACCTATCCATTTTGTGGTAGAGGGCTCTCATGCATGAGGTTGTGGGTTAGAAACCGAGAAAGTACCAATGTGATATTTTTCATTTCATATGCATGTACTTTTCTAAGTTTATCTAGGAAATCTAGAGCTGTGACAGTCGTTACAGGTCGCCAGAAAGTTTGACCATCAGTCTATCGAAGAAGTACCGTGTGGGAAAGTAAGTGGGCTGTGGAGCTCATTATAGAACCATAGCTAATACACCACTGCTTTTAATTAGTACAAATACTTAAAGGTCTTATTAGAAAAGGTCTTGATATTATTTAAATATAGTCACAATAAATAATATTCATAAACAGCCAAGTAGAAGATATAAACAAACGCTAATAGCGTTTGTTTATATCCCAAAATGTCACATAATTTATGGAAATATTGTACAGGCTATTAATTATGAATGAAAAACGATGGAAAAACACTGCGCGTAGTATTTTCTAGTAGCAATTGTTATGATTTTTTTTTTCTTCTTTGGCTGACTTATCAATTCAATTCAATTCATTTATTATCGTCTGTTCACACATTGTGACATTTGGTCGCTTCAGTTTCTTTGTTGCGCACCAAAGCGAGTAGTTACTATCTTTATAGGGAGTCAAATATGCCAATTTACTTTGCACTGAGCAATTCTCTAGATCTTTGAGAAGTGACTTTAACTCTTTGGTACTTTTATTAAATTTGGTTTTATCCGAAGGATATCTTGTTTGTTGCCATTCTTTTCTCAATTTACGTCGTTCTTGGACTTTGTCTCTTATTAGTTTGGGGTAGTTTTTCAGTTTTGCGCTAGGGATTTTGTGTGTCGGTGTAGTAAGGCTGGCGGCAGTAAGAATGGCAGTATTGAATTTTTCAATGTTTATTTCTAGGTCCTCGGGTCATTTTAATTTAATTTTTAGATCTAAGGTGTTACTGACCTTTTCTTTAAATTGTTTCCAGTTTGTTTTATATATCCTCTAGTTATGAATTATTGATTCAATTACGAATTTACTAATTATGACAAATTTACGTGGACAATTTTGGGGTTTTGTTTTTTTTTTACTTTTGACTACAAAAATATGATTAGTAACGGGTACGGATAAAGCCGCATTTTTTTTTTTGTACTAATTAAAAACTAGGGGTATATAGAAGTGGGGCTCACTCTAGAACCTGTCGTCCCCATCGATCATCAATTCTGCGAGCGACGTGCCACTTCATCATCATCATCATCATTTCAGCCGATAGACGTCCACTGCTGGACATAGGCCTCACCCAAGTGTCAGCACAACGAACGGTCCTACGGGTCTCGTATCCATTAGATTTCCCGAGACCCTCACCAGGTCATCGGTCTACCTTGTGGGAGGCCGCGCCATTGCTGCGTCTTCCGATGCGCAGTCGCCACTCCAAAAGCTTTCGGCTCCATTCACCATCTGTTTTACGATCAATGTGCCCTGCCCACTGCTACTTAGCGCCACAATGAACGGCCCTGTGCGTCTCGCATTCATCGGATTCCCGCAACCTTCACCAGGTCATCGGTCCACCTGCCACTTAAGTTTGGCGAATCTTCGGGCTATGGTAATCTTGGTCCAAACTTTAGCTTTTATAATACTAGTGTGTTAAAACTTACCAGCAAGGTGTAATGGAGTAGAATTCCGTCCGTGAGAATCTCTGCAGTTCACATTTTGAGGTGTTATTAGTTTTCTGAAACAAGGAAAAGGAAACGATAATTCTTTTATCAATGTACAGCCCCCTTAGCCAAGTTACAATCGTATCGTTCGCGCTGAACGCTTCGAGTGGGCCACGCCTCCAATTCCTTTGTTCGGATCATGTGACTGAGGGTTGAGATGACGTCAGAACAAAGGAATCGGAGGCGTGGTCTACTCGAAGCGTTCAGCGCGAACGATACGATTGTAACTTGGCTAGGGGGGCAGATTACAGATCACCTTTTAGCAAACTAAATAGGGAAAATACGCATAATTATTTTATTTCCTACTAAAAAGAACTAGGCACGTAAGAGTCGGACTCGCGCATTGTGAGTTCCGATACAAACTACAATTCCCGAATGGAGTCTCGAAAATATTTCCGAATTGCAAAAAAGTTATTTTTTGTGACGTAAGTAACACCAAATTTACTGTTTTCAGATTTATTCCTATACCTGTGCTATGAGACCTTGCTTTATGCCAAATTTCAGGATTCTGGGTCAACGGGAAGTAGCCTATGTATTTTGATTCCTTCGAGAGTATCGAAATATACGTTTATTGCGACATAAACGGCCGTATCTTTTTTTATTCACAGCTTCAAGGGACCGCCTGAGTATATGGTTTTAATTTCTCGATACCTCTACACGTTCCTGAGATAAAGGGTTTTGACAGACAGACGGACAACAAAGTAATCCTATATGGGTTCTGTTTATTGCCTTTTGATGTACGGAACCCTAAAAATAATTAAATATCTTCATCAACAACAAAGTTATAAAGCTTTAGGGCGGAAACTGCGTTAAGTGGTCTCCCGCGCGGTCTCATACAAAAGTGCTCCTTTGCGACTCGCCGGGCCCAGCGCACTTTTTGCTACATGATAATACATTAAGTTTTCCATCGACACGACTACATGCACACCGTTAAAGTTGAACTAGCGACACTGTGCAGGTATACAACCGGTTTACGCGACGGAATCCCGAGCACACAAGGCACGCGCATAGTCACGCGACCCATGCCCAAGCGGGTGCCCGCACAGACGCAATTTCGGTCGTAAGAGCTGCTATTATGAAAGAGAAGTACCGCCCGTACGGGCCGCCAGAGGGAATAGAGTCTTGGCAAGAGAGACAGTTATATTTATTTAAAATTGTTATATTATTATGAGCCCGTTGTGTCCCACTGCAGGGCTAAGGCCTCCCTTCCGTTATTCCACTCTTTTCTGTCCTTAGCTACTTCTGGCCAACCCTGAAGGTCCAAATCGTCACGCCATCTCCTCCTGGGCCTACCGCGTCGCCGGCTCCTGCTATTCGGGATCCAGTCAGTGGTTGCCTTCGCCCAATTTCATTGCGACATGCGGCAGATGTGACCGGCCCAGTTCCATTTTAGTTTGACGGCTGAGTTACCTACGTCTGCGATTTGTGTTTTGGAACGAAGTATACTGTTCCTTATGCGATCTGTTCTTTTAACCTCGAGAATACTTCGTTCCATTGCTCGCTACAAAATATTGTTCAAAAATAAACAATGCAAGACTATTTGAGAGATTGTCATGCTCATTCAACTGTCTCGCTGATGGTGGCGCGTGTTATTGGATCATTCAGTTCCCTTCAAAATAGTTGAACCAAGGGAGGCTGATGCACGCGTCATGCTCGTGAACGGGTGCCGTCAGTTGAGACTGGTCATCTCTTAGTTGCCAGTGGCTTAATTCAATTTCAATTTTTTTATTATTTATTATTACTTATCTACATTGCGCTCACATATTAGAAGCGACCAGAAATATGTAACCAAGATTTATCTAACTCATAATATGATTTAAAAGAGTGTCCATGGAGTTTCTTGCACATTCTTCTCCATAGAGATCTACGCTTTGGAACGTGCAATTTAGCTTCACTTGTTTTTTTTTTCACTGCCCGACATTTTGACAATTCAAAAGTGCCTGTAATTGGTCTATTTGAAATAAACGTTTCTGATACAATTTGAGAATTGGCAGGTTTACTTTCAAAGTCCTGTAGCATAGGATAGCAAGATTGGTGGTCTGACGAGCCTGTGAAGGTTCACCTACCTTGCCCTGGCGAGGTCCCCACGCTTGGCCGCGTCTAGTAACGCCGCGTCTCCCCGCAAGGCATCAGCCGTGTCGCTATCCCCCGCCCTCACCAGCTGTAAGGGGGTTAATCCGTCTCGATTTCTGCGGGTCGGGTCGGCACCGTGCTGCAAAATGAAATTAAAATTAGATTTATGGAAGATGTGTTATGGCGTGTGTGTGTCAGTCTGTAATGTACACTAATGTTATAAAGAGGTAAAGTTTGTTTGTATTTATTTATTTATTATAACTTCATGCAACACAAAGGTACAATGGCGGATTTAATGCCTTAGGCATTCTCTACCAGTCTACCGAGGGCAGTGAAGAGAAAACATGGTAGGTGCATAAAAAAAAAAAAAAATTAAGAAAACAGAGGAGGAAAAGTAGAGAGAGACACAGGGAGGGAGGGAGAGGGTAGAGGGGGGAGATAGGAGTTAATCTCTGAAAGTACTGGTCCGATTGCTAAAATAATTTCACCGATAGAAAGCTGCTTTATTTCTGAGTGACATAGGCTATATTTTATGTACGCGGTCGAAGCCGCGGGCAAAAGCTAGAGTCTAATCGATTGCTTTTGTCAGTCTGGTTTTTTACTGAAAGCAGTATGTCCGATCGACTGTCGATTAAAATCAAGAAGAACCAATTAAAAGTCTAATGGAGTAATTTAACCTTCTCGTCATCATTTCAGCCAAAAAAACGTCCACAGCTGGACGACGGCCTCCACGCGCGGTACGTATTATATGTATGCATATTATTATATATATGTATAAGTGTAAATAAATTATGTCAGATATTGAGAGTGTTTGTCGGTTATATCCGACAGGCGGTTAAACGACCATCTACTGGATTACAATTCCGTGGTGTACTAACCTTGAGCAATAACCGAACGATATCCGCCTTCCCCTTAGCCGCGGCCTCGTGCAGTGGCGTAAACCTCCAGAGGTCGGCGGCGTTGACGCCCGCACCAGCTGAGACCAGTAGCTCCGTGAGCTCGTAGTGACCGTACGAGCACGCATTGTGGAGGGGCACCAGACCTCTGTAATACAACAAGTAAGATGGAAACTTAGAATATCTTCTTCTTCTTTCTTGTCGATGTCATCATCATTTCAGCCGAAAGAGGTCCACTGCTGGACATAGGCCTCCCCCAAGCGTCTCCACAACGACCAATCCTGTGCGTCTCGCATCCACCGCATTCCCGCGACTCTCACCAGGTCGTCGGTCCACCTTGTGGGAGGCCTCCCAACGCTGCGTTTTCCGGTGCGCGGTCGCCACTCTAGAACCCTTCGCCCCATCGACCATCCGATCTACGAGCAATGTGCCCTGCTCACTGGCACTTTAGTTTGGCGATTCTTCGGGGTATCTCGGCGACCTTGGTTCTCCTGCGGATATCTTTAGTCTTTATGCGATCACGCAAGGAAACTCCGAGCATAGCCCTTTCCATTGCCCTTTGGGTGACTGTAAGCCTTCTGTTGAGGCCTATTGTAAGCGACCATGTTTCAGTGCCATATGCCATCACTGGCAACATGCACTGGTCGATGTACTTTAAACTAAATTTTCTCTGACCATTATTTGGCAACCTCTACGGCTCTGTTATTGGCCTCGTATAGATCCTGAAAACGGCAGGTGGTTGTGCAGGATGGACAGCATAGCAAATGACGCATGTCCTGTGCAGCGGCACCACACTGGCACTGTGTTAGAGATGGGTCGAGGAAGCCCCATTTGGCCAAATTATTTTTACAGCGGCCAACCTGAGTCCGCGGTCTGTTAAGAGATGGTTAACAGAGAGGTGCATGAACGGAGCCTCCCCGAGCGGCGTTAATAATATGTGACTGGCCTGTTGGTCTAGTGGTTAGTAGCCCAGACTGCTATGCCGCAGGTCGTGGGTTCGATTTCCACCCAGGACAAATGTTTGTGTGATGAGCACAATAATTTGTTCTGTGTCTGGGTGTAATTTATCTATAATATGTATGTATTTAGAAATATATAAGTATGTTTATCAGTTGTCTAGTACTCATAACACAAGCTCTGCTTAGCTTGGGACTAGACGGCGTTATGTGATAGTTGTGGAATATTATTATTATAATATCGTACAGCGATTCTAAACTCCCGGCGGACCCTGGACAGCTAGCAGTCGGTAACGCAGAGTCTAGCTGACTAATCCTTTCACCACGATGTCTCAAACTCAAAACTTAGAATATTATTATGTTGTTGACACCTCTACGGTCCGTACTAAGCGTTTCGCCTCGTCGTTTATACCGCGTATATCGTAGAGTTGGAACAATTTGCCTGCTGCGGTCTTCCCGTCTTATTATAATTTAGGTGTCTTCAAGGTTAGAGTGAATAGGCTCTTAATAAACTAGTGCGATTCATCATCAAATCTTTCATCACTGCTTTCCATCAGGTGGGGTCGTAATCGAGCACTTGTTTAATCGTTAAAAAAAAATGTTTGATCCAGCGCGTCCCTTGTTGTCCTCCCCTCAGCGACGCCTTAAGCCAAGGTCCATCCCAACACAGGGGGCGCCTTTTTGACCGCCCGGAGGACACGGTATAGCATACGGTAGAAGTGTGCCCCGCTTGGGCAGAGCACCGCTGTGTCCTCGAGGGGGCGATCGGCGGCAACGATCTCTCGGCCTGTATCAAAGCCCGGCGCTTTGGTACAGGCCATGGTTCGGAGAGAGGAGGAGTGGCAACTGAGCGTCTCCTTCTGCGAAACAGTAATGCTAGCAAAGGAGGCCGCACGTGCACGCGCGAGGTAACGGCCCTCACGCCCCAGTCGCCGGGATCCCGATCCCAATTTTCGGTCACCGTAGGCGCAGGCTTGCGGACGGCGAGCAATGGATAGCTCGCCTTCCGCGTCCGCGACCGTCAGGTAACCGTCCGGAACGAGCCCAAGTTGTCGACACGGAAGGTACAAATTCTCGTATCCACCACCTGCTAACCCTGTTTAATAATAATAGTGGTAGGTACTTTATGGTGTCAGCGAGCAGTGGTGGCCGAGTGGTAACGGCCTCGACTTACGAAATGTAGATCGCGGGTTCAAATCTAGCCAGGCGTATTACTTTGTGTGATTTATTTCATCACCACTGCTCTCAAAACGGTAAAAGAAAAAATCGTGAAGAAACCAGCATGTCCTAGAACCAAAAAATTCGAAGATATGTGATGTTCACCAACACGCACTGGTCCCGCGTAATGGATTACAGCTCATTCCCTCTCCTAGAGAGGAGGCCTTAGTCCCAGCAGTGGGAAAATTAAAAGGCTGATTATGCTTATATACTACTTTGTGGTGGACTTTTCTAGAACTTGCCAGGCCTGGGTACGTACGTCAATTCTAGAAATTTCGCACAGCAATGGGTTTTAATTATTTGATGTTACTCTTGATTTCATCGAAAATAGTGTTCAAGTTTTACGGCGTGACACTATATCATCATATCGTTTGCCGTCTCGGCATTCGACTCGGTTTTACTGCCTTAGATGATTATATAATAATAATAATAATATAATATTCCACAACTTTCACACAACGCCGTCTAGTCCCAAGCTAAGCAGAGCTTGTGTTATGAGTACTAGACAACTGATAAACATACTTATATTTTTCTAAATACATACATATTATAGATAAATTACACCCAGACACAGAACAAATGATCGTGCTCATCACTCAAACATTTGTCCTGGGTGGGAATCGAACCCACGACCTCCGGCATAGCAGTCAGGAACTAACCACTAGACCAACAGGCCAGTCAAATTCATCAAAAATCGGCGTATCACCCTTACTCACCCTTTGTCTTTGGCGTGGACGTCAGCGCCTCTCTGTAATAGTAACTGTGCGAGGGGGAGTCGGTTGTACCTGAAACAAAATATACCTTAGTAAGAAGATGAAAGCTATGTGCCCAAATGTGGCCACAATGTCGTCAGATGGCGCTGATCTCAATAATTTTAGTTCTTTTCTTATCGATGATAAACTCGTTAAACGTTTTGGGGTGATTCTTTGAAACCGAGAGAACGTCTTATTATCTATTTTATGTCGTTAGCCACTGGGCGCAAAACCATAGGGGTCCAACAGAGTCGAAGCCTACTGGGGTCATGGGTGATGCGAAAGAGATCCCCGGGGCCCGGGAATGAAGGCAAAAAAGGAACAGGAGTGGGTTTTAGTGAGTAAAAGTCTGACACGAAGGGCGGGAGATGTCATTAGATGATTTCCCACCTAAAAAAAAGCCACTGGGCGGAAATGAGTGCCTTTGATACATTTAGTGATCGGAGAAAACTAACATGCAAATAAAAATATCAAAATGTAAAGAAAAAATTAGACCAGATGAATGAGACACTTTCTCAGCTTCAAAGAATCACCCTTTGAGCCCAGCAGGTGGCTACGTTAACTGCAAGCATTGGTAGCACTCATTAAGAGGGTCCTTTTTCACTCGCCTATCGTCAACATCGAGCATGGTTTAAAAGCTTGTTTACTTCATCTAACGCAATCCAACGCGATGTTTGACGAAGAGGCAACGCGAGAGATAACAAAAAGAGAGATAACGCCTGAAAACACTGTTAGCATTCGGTAATTCCGTTATTTACTCGAATATTTTACAAAACTTGTTCCAGGGCATACGTATTTTTTTTAAACCGTTAAAAGTTTTTTGAAAAAAGTTGTCGTCATTCGGAATCTTGATTAAATTTGCAAGGCTTCTATTGTTATACTTTTTGAATTTTTTAATTTTTGTGTAAATTATGAAGTGTCAAAGTTCATGAAAAATAGCAGATTTTCAGAGGTCTTTACTGGATTAGTTTTACACAAATTTATAAATTGATTTCAATAAAAGTCTAGATAATATCCACAAGATACTGTGTTTCCAAAATATTTAATGAAAAATGTGTAATAACGTCATAATCGCGTAAGAGCGGTTGTATGAAAAACAGTGAAAATGTATGTCTAGTTACATCCCCTTAAATAGAAGTTGTACATCTAAAGAGCAAGCGTTGCTCTCATACACAAGAAATAAAATGAACTAGAAAAACCACAGGCTTTAAAACCATGATCATTTTGACGACAGACGGATCAGGAAGGTCCTGTTTAATTTACCCGGCAGCGAAGTGAAGTGGCGTAGAATGTCGTCCGTCTACGTCTCTGCAGTTGACAAGCCTCGGCCGCGCGTCCAGTATGCTTCGTGCGTTTTCCACATCGCCCGTACGTGCGGCTTCTAGGAGGCGGAGGGCGGCTGCGTTTGCGCATGCGTCTGTAGACGAAACAAAGGGGTATTTAAAAAGTGTGAAGGGGCCAAAAATAGAGAGAAGTGGTATACCCTTGCCCGAAGGGAGTCCTTACAAAAAAAAAAAAAAAATAGTATAAACTTTATAGTATATACACCAAAATGAGAGAGAGAGCAGTGGTGGCCGATTGGCAACGGCCCCGACTTACGAGTTGTAGGTCGCGGGCTCAAACCCAGCCAGGCGTATTACTTTGTGCAATTTATTTCATCACCACTGCTCTCAAAACGGTGAAGGAAAACATCGTGAGGAAACTGGCATGTCTTAGAATCAAAAATTCACAGACATGTGACATCCACCAACCCGCACTGGGCTCGCGTGGTGGATTTACGGCCCATTCCCTCTCCTGGGGAGAGAAGGCCTGAGTCTCAGCAGTGAGAACATTATAAGGCCGACTATGCTATGCTATGCAATGTTATTTATATAAAACTAGCGGTCCCGGCAGACGTTGTTCTGCCCAAAAGCGGGATTTAGTAAAAAAAAAAAATTACCCTACTCTACCCTACTCTTTTCTTTGCTATAAACCACACGGAGCCCGAGACCTTTCCAACGAATGCAAAACCGTGGAAATCGGTTCGTGCGTTATGGAGTTATAGCGTCAGGAAAGAAAACCCGACTTATTTTTATATAGTAGATTGGGCAAGTACGAATCGGACTCCCACACAAAGGGTTCCGTACCGACGTTAGTTGTATAGGAGTTCTACTTAAATATTTATTCTGTTTTTAGTATTTGTCCTTATAGCGCCAACAGAAATACATCATCGGTGAAAATTTAAACTGTCTAGCTATCACGGATCATGAGATACAGCAGGTTTTTACCCCTTGGGTACGACAGCCTTAAAAAATAAAGGCTACTGTGGAGGACTTACCATCAGGTTGTGGGTAGAGTGAGTCGACGGTGGTATCAGCTCCGCACGCCAGCAGCAGCCGGCACGCTGCGGCCGAGTCCCGCCGCGCGGCCACCGACAAGGCACTCGAGCCGCGTCCGTCACACGCGTTTACTTTTGCCCCTGAGAAAAAAATTTAGTTGATTTTGTACGACCATTTTAATTCTTTATTCTATACCAAAACTTAAGAGGGTCCTTTTGTACTCGCCTATCGTCAACATCGAGCATGGTTTAAAAGCTTGTTACTTCATCAAACGCAATGGATTCGACAGCGCGTAATGTTGCATGTGCTACTCGAAGAGATGTCAAAAACACTGAAAGGGCTCAGTAGCACCGATACGGACATCTTCACATCCCAGGCGTTCCCTGGCCACCGTAGGCGCGAGTTTGCTGACGACGAGAAATGAGTAGCTCGTAGTCCACCCGTCCAGTAAAGACAAAGTCCGATTCGATAGCGCGTAATGTTGCACGTGCGCCTCAAAGTGATGTCAATAACACTGAAAGGGCTCAGCAGCACCGATGCTTGCTATGGTTACGGAAACGTTTGAAAGAGTGACGGTGGCCTTAGAACGCAAAGGGCAACTAAAGGACACCTGTGAGTTTTAGAGAATAAAAATCTAACTCTCCCTTTCGCTGCATCAAGAGCGGGAGGAGATATATGAAGAATTCCCACCTCAAAAAGAAGGTAGATTATTTCTGGGTTGAAGAAGTTCCAAAGTTTTTTTTTCATCAATCCCATACGTGTGGGGTATTAATGGATAGGTCTTCAAAAATGATATTGAGGTTTCTAATATCATTTTTTTCTAAACTGAATAGTTTGAGCGAGAGACACTTCCAAAGTGGTAAAATGTGTCCCCCCCCTGTAACTTCTAAAATAAGAGAATGACAAAACTAAAAAAAATATATGATGTACATTACCATGCAAAGTTCCACCGAAAATTGTTTTGAACGAAATCTAGTAAGTAGTTTTTTTTCTAATACGTCATAAAGTTTGTACGGAACCCTCAGTGCGCGAGTCCGACTCGCACTTGTTTATAGCTTCAAGAGTCCACAAACTTATGTGTATGGTTTTTATTTCAACTCGATACCTCCACGTGTTCCCGAGATAAATGGTCTTGACAGACAGACAGACGGCCGGACAACAAAGTGATCCTATAAGGGTTCCATTTTTTCGTTTTGAAGCACGGAACCCTAAAAAGAGGTATGTTATTAACAAAAGTCAGACTCGGGAGCTCTGAAACGCACAGGGCAACTCTCCCTCTCACTCCATCGAGAGTAAGAGGAGTTATAACCCCCCTACCCTCACAAAAGAAGAGAGGTGTACTCACCATGTCTTAACAATAGATCCATAGCATCTAAATGGGCGTGTTCTGTGGCTACATGGAGAGGGGTCTGCCCATCCTTGTTCTTCTCATTGACGCGAGCACCTTTTCTGATTAGCATCTCCATCACCTGCAATAATAAATAAATGGAAGTTCAGCATTAGTGCAACTTAATACTTCTGCAGTTTTTTTTTCCGGGTGGGAAAATCATAGGGATATAGTGTCAGACTTTTACTGACTAAAAACCCACTCCTGTTCTTTTTTTGCCATTTTTCCAGGGCCCCGGGGATCTTTTTCGCATCACCGATGGCCCCAGTAGGCTTCGACCCTGCTGGGCCCCGGTACGGGCTAGGCTTCGGTAATATTTCTGCAGTGCATCAGGCATGTTTGCAGCAGGAATGTTACGGAGTTTCGACTCAAATATATTTTAATCGGAACTAATAATATTCCACAACTATCACACAACGCCATCGAACAAAGAAATAAACGTGTTGCGCCGACCCCAAATAACACGAGACAAGGGCAGGAAGATGATGATGATATACCAACAAATTGACTGGTCTGTTGGTCTAATGGTTAGATCCCAACCCCAAGACAAATGATGTGTCATGAGCACAATCATTTAATATTCCACAACTTTCACACAACGCCGTCTAGTCCCAAGCTAAGCAGAGCTTGTGTTATGAGTACTAGACAACTAATAAACTTACTTAAATATTTAAAATAAATACATACTATAGATAAATTACATCCAGACACACAACAAATTGACTGGTCTGTTGGTCTAGTGGTTAGTGGCCCTGACTGCTATGCCGGAGGTCGTGGGTTCGATTTCCACCAAGGACAAATGTTTGTATGATGAGCACGATCATTTGTTATGTGTCTGGGTGTAATTTATCTATAATATGTATGTATTTGGAAATATATAAGTATGTTTATCAGTTGTCTAGTACTCATAACACAAGCTCTGCTTAGCTTGGGGCTAGACGGCGTTGTGTGATAGTTGTGGAATATTAAATGACATATAATTTCATTTTATTAAAACTACTTGTGGACAAAAAAACTAAAAAAAGCTTAAATAACAACAATGATCTGTTTAAAATTTGTAAAACGCCCGATTCATAAAAAAATTAAGTTAACCATATTGTCTGAACAATTTAATAATGAAGAATACAAAGAGGAACGTAGGCGTATGTACCCAACTCGTCTATCTAAAAAAAATATACTTGCTGTTCCTAAAGTAAGTAACTATTTTGGTAAACGCACGAGGAAATATGTTACACCGATGTTTATGAATGAGCTACCCCCAAACTTGTTATCATGTGCTAAATTGAAATAACATCTTAAAAAAATACTAAAAAAATATTATCTGTCACTGTGTCCGTAGATTAACAGGATTGTGTATGAACAGTGAAAATAGTCTATGGATGTAGAATGTGGGATTGTTTGTTGTAATGATACCACGGCCAACTTCTTACGAATATTTTTGAAGGAATTATATTCTCACCTGCTTCCTCTTAGGGTAGACGCTGGAGGCGGCACAATGCAGCGGTCTCTCTCCTGTTGTGACATGCTGGAAGTTGAAGAGAGCTTCCACGCTACACTCTTCGGGTAGGGACGGCGTGCTCCCGCTTGTGGAGGCCTGAGAACTGTGAGGGTACTTGGTGTATTCTCACCTGCTTCCTCTTAGGGAAGACGCTGGAGACGACCGAATGCAGCGGTCTCTCTCCTGTTGTGACATGCTGGAAGTTGACGAGGGCTTCCACGCTACACTCTTCGGGCAGGGACGGCGTGCTCCCGCTTGTCGAGGCCTGAGGACTGTGAGGGTACTTGGTGTATTCTCACCTGCTTTCTCTTAGGGTAGACGCTGGAGGCGGCACAATGCAGCGGTCTCTCTCCTGTGGTGACATGCTGGAAGTTGACGAGGGCTTCCACGCTGCACTCTCCGGGTAGGGACGGCGTGCTGCCGCTTGTGGAAGCTTGAGAACTGTGAGGGTACTTGGTGTATTCTCACCTGTTTTCTCTTAGGGTAGACGCTGGAGGCGGCACAATGCAGCGGTCTCTCTCCTGTGGTGACATGCTGGAAGTTGACGAGGGCTTCCACGCTGCACTCTCCGGGTAGGGAGGGCGTGCTGCCGCTTGTGGAAGCTTGAGAACTCTGCAGGTGAGGGTACTTATTAATAACCTATACTCCATTCGCAGTACGATTACACATTTGAAACAAACTTTTTTTTTACTGTCTGTTCAATTGATTTTGACTTGACATGATAAATGGTAGCTGCAGTAAATAGTTCGTATTATAACCACTTTTTTGCTTTTAATGCTATCCTTATGTCTACGGAATAGAAGTCAAAATCGGTTGGACAGAAAGTAAAAAACGTTTGTTTTAGAGTGTACAAATCTAGTCTATTCGCGTTAGAAATTACATTAAGTATTTATTTTAAAATTTAATTAGAATTTTCACTTTTAGTTTTACGAATAGGTGTACTAATTTTTAGGCCAAGATTATCGAGTGCGTATGCGGAGAAGGCATGAACAACAACTTGGGGATCTAATGACATCTCCCGCTCTTGGGCGGAGCGAAAGATAGTGTCAGACTTTTACTATGTTGTTGTTTTATTTATTATGTTATGACAATTTTAATTTTATTTAATCCTATAATATTACTATGGGTTAATTAATTCCTGAAATAAACGATAAATAAATAAATAAAAACATAAAATAAGGAAACGTCAATCTCTACGCCTGTCACTGCTATGACTTCGGCCTCACTTTTGTATTTTGGATATTGATGATCAGGTGATATGGTCTAAGACCTTAGTCTGTCCAAAAAGGGCGTAGGAAAAAATCATTATTGTGGTTATATGTCATGTCATTACATGCGTCACGCGTCATATCCGTGAACGGGTGCCGTCAGTTGAGACTGTTCATCTCTTAGCTGCTAGTGACTTAATTCAATTTCTATTTTTTGTTATTTTTTATGTTAATTATTATTACTTATCTACATTGTGCTCACATATTAGAAGCGACAAGAAATATGTAACCAAGATTTATGTAACTCATAATATGATTTAAAAGAGTGTCCATGGAGTTTCTTGCACGTTCTTCTCCATAGAGATCTACGCTTTGGAACGTGCAATTTAGCTTTACTTGTATTTTTTTTTTGACTGACCGACATTTTGACAATTCAAAAGTGCCTGTAATTGGTCTATTTGAAATAAACGTTTCTGATTTCTGATTTCATTAAATGTCGCTTTTTTTTCGTATTTTGCGCAAGTGACTTCTTACTATGACAGTTCTTACACTTCTTACTATGCGGAGCCTAAAATCTCATTACAGTGTGTTACGGCTGCTGTGTTTAGCACCATCATATTTGTTCCAGATTTATATTAGAAGCAAAGCTTAAAAATAAATTTTTTTGTTTAAATACCTTATATACTTGTACTAAAAATAACGTGAAAAGTTGAAAGGGAATCGTTTGTCTTGGTATTGTCATGTGAAGAGGAGAGATAAAACGCATGTTACTAAAAGAGTTATGAGTTTACATGTGGATGGATGGAGAGGGAGACCAAAGAAAAGATGGATGGATTGTGTGAAGAGGAAGTTAGTGATAGCATGACGAGTGACAGGACCGAATGGAAGAAAAAAACGTGTTGCGCCGACCCCAAATAACACGGGACAAGGGCAGGAAGATGATGATGATATACTAAAAATAACCTAAAATGTGAACATTGCCTGATTTTACCAATTCGGCCAATGCTGAGAACAGTGAAACTTGGGCTCGTGAAACCTTTCTATATGCTCTAGTTTATGGCCAAACTCCAGCCCTGGAACCAGTCGGGCCCAAGTATGTGCAGTTAGGGTTTGTCGTTTGAATTTCACGGACTACCCTGGCGCTACCCCTTAAATAAAGCATTGAATTTGAACGTCACCTCTTGTCAAAATGTCTCACCAGATGTTCATCATCATCATCATCATTTCAGCTGATAGACGTCCACTGCTGGCCATAGGCCTCCCTCAAATGTCACCACAATGAACGGTCCTGTGCGTCTCGCGTCCATCGGATTCCCGCAATCTTCACCAGGTCATCGGTCCACCTTGTAGGGGCCCTTCCAACATTGCGTCTTCCAGTACGCGGTCGCGACTCCAGAACCTTTCGGCCCAAACGGCCATCTGTTCTGCGAGCAATGTGCCCTGCCCATTGCCACTTAAGTTTGGCGATTCTTCGTGCTATGTCGGTAACCTTGGTTCTCCTTCGTATATCTTCATTTCTGATTCGATCACGCAAGGAAACTCCAAGCATAGCCCTTTCCATTGCCCTTTGAGTGACTTTAAGCCTTCTGATGAGGCCCATTGTAAGCGACTACGTTTCGGAACCATATGTCATCACTGGCAACACGCACTGGCCATAGACTTTCGTCTTGAGACACTGTGGTATGTTGGACGAGAAGATACCGCGCAGCTTCCCGAACGCTGCCCAGCCGAGTCGGATTCGACTGAATGTTACCTCACCTGATGCTGATGTCCTGAAACTGCCGTCAGCTGTTTCTTGACTCTCGCTGGCTCGGCAAGTCTGCATGCTTCAAGAAGACAGTGACCTCGATATTCGACTGGAAAAAATTAATACCGGTCATTACTTTTTTAAATTTTTTCTAAAACCTGGGCTACGGCCCTGGAACGTACAAGGCAACTGAAAGAACTCAGGATTTTTAGGGTTATGTGCCTCAAAAGCAAAAAACGGAACCGTTATAGGATCATTTTGCTGTCTGCCAGTCTGTCTGTCTATCTGTCAAAGACCCTTTATCTCGAGAACGCGTGGAGGTATCGAGTTGAATTGAATATACTCAGGTCTGCGGACTCTTGAAGCTGTAAAAAAAATCAAACTTGTAAGTTAACGAGAAAAAAAGGTACTTCGGTTTATGTGGCAAAAAACGTACATTTCGACATTCTTTGAATATCCAGATGACTTTTCGTATTCTACTCATGACGTTTTCAAGTTGAGGATACCAGGAAAGACGCTGGTCAATAATCACTCCTAAGTACTTTGTTTGGGTAACCAACAGGTTTATTTTATTTTATTTTAATAAGTACAGTGACAGACTAAGACAATCAGCACAATTAAAAATAACATACAGTACATAAATCTGAAGTCCAATTATTGCTGTACTACAGCACTCAAAGTTTAATATGCTTCAGAAACAGAAAAAATCACAGTAAAGGTGAAGTATTGTGGAGAAGTTAATAAAGTACACTAATGTAATTACATTTTATATAAACAATTTCTAAATTTGTTAAAGCTGTTCAAAAACAAGTCTACCTTATATATTATATTATATTGATTGCACATTCTAAATAACGGGTTATTCTCAGAAACATTATTGTTACTAGCGGTTACCCAAATAAAGTACTTAGGAGTGATATAGTAGTGCAATTGCAGCCAGTTCGGACTGGCCTGTTGGTCTAGTGGTTAGTGGCCTTGACTGCTATGCCGGAGGTCGTGGGTTCGATTCCCACCCAGGACAAATGTTTGTGTTATGAGCACGATCATTTGTTCCGTGTCTGGGTGTAATTTATCTATATAGGTATGTATTTAGAAATATATAAGTATGTTTATCAGTTGTCTAGTACTCATAACACAAGCTCTGCTTAGCTTGGGACTAGACGGCGTTGTGTGATAGTTGTGGAATATAATTTAAAAAAAAGTTCCATCTGTAGTAATGTCGCAAGTGTGGATTCTTAAATTAAATTCTCTATCTGTTTGAATCTGATTATAAATATTAAAACGAATGAAGTTGGTTTTGCTTGTGTTCAGGGTAAGCAGTTTTTTTTTTAACCAATTTGCAACAAGAGCCCTTCTTCTGCACTATTTTTAACATGATCCCATGTTTTCCCTGAGAAAACGACAGCTGTATCAACTCTCAAGGAAATCAAAATTCATAGGGTACTTCCTGTTGATTCAGAATCCTGAAATTTGGCATGAAGCAAGGTCTTATAACTAAAGTATAGGAATAAATCTAAAAAACTGTAAATTTATTGTTAAGTAACAATTTTTTTTTTTTGGGTTTCGTAAAAATCTTCCGAGACTCCATTCCCGATTTAGTGCAAATTTACATAAATAAATTTGTACAGAACCCTCAGGGCGCGATTAGTGTTCAATGTTTTAATTATTTTTAGCCAAATCCCCATACATTTATTGAACGTCGTTTTTGCATAACTGACGTTTGTTATTGATGTGGATTTTAAAGAACTTACAAGCTAGCCTCTCCTGCAGTTCCCTGGTGGGTGCCACGTCTAGCGCTGACTTCCCGTGGCAGTTGAGCAACGTGGGGTCGGCTCCTTCGCTCAGGAGGAGGGAGCATACCTGGAAATAGGAATTTTATGCAGGATTATTTTTATTTGTAGACTGTTAGGGATGTAGAAAGAAAACATGTTTATTCTGCCCAAATAGACGCACAATAATACATCAATCACATATACAGCAATCTGTCGGGCCATGTGTAAACCGGGCATAACTGTACTGCACCATAGACACTAGACAAAACACAGTTGTCTGATGTCTACAGCTTAGTCTGTGGTTGTCTATTGCACCTGGCCGGGACCGACAGAGACTAACATAACATGTAAATTTAAACAATAATATAAGAAAAAAAAAAAATACAATATATAAATCAAAGTTGTGCGTCGCATCTAGGCAAAAATAGGTTGTTGCTCAGCTAATACCGTGACGCTGGGCAAATCCAGCAATCTACGATGCTGATTTTCAACAACTACCGATTTAGTGACACTTTAGCGTAGGCCACTAGGCCTCCGTCACGTCGTAGTGGCCTTACCTCTAGGCGCGCCTTGCTGGCGGCCTCGTGTAGCGGCGTGAAGGCCCACAGGTCGGTCGCGTTCACGTCCGCGCCCGCCCGCACCAGCAGCTCCGTCACCTCGTAGTGGCCGTACGAGCACGCGTTGTGGAGGGGGACTAGGCCTCTGGAGCGAGAAGGGAAATTTTAAATGATTACGAGAAGACATATGTAGAAGACAGAGTGGTCACCACAAGACTAATTGAAACTGATGCTTGGGGACAGTGCAGCCCAATAATTTTAGTTACTTTGAAGGTTTATTCAAATAGACCATGCTCTGATATGAAGCAGTTGTTTTGCAACAAGACCACGGTCTTCTCCTCAAAAATGTCTTCAATTCAAGTTATCCTAAGCGTGTACATCAATGCTCTACGGCAGTCGCTTCACTACCCTGGTTCTGTTGCACCCTGCAGCTATGTGTAACTGGTCTACTATGAGAAGAACGTGGTCTACTCGGTCTACTCATCCCTTACCTTTAGTATTAATGTACATCGGCGAATCTTTGGAGCAGAAACCACACAGCACGCTGTACCTAAGTGTTACTAAATAGCAGTAGAAGACCATAGTCTACTCAGTCTACTTACCCCTTATCCTTAGCGTGGACATCGGCACCTCGCTGCAGCAGTAAGCTCAGTGCCCTCGCTCTGTTGTACCCTTCAGCTAAATGTTACTATGGTCTACTTAGTCTACTCACCCCTTATCTTTAGAGAGGTGCCGATGTCCAGTAACCTCACTACCCTCTTTTTTTTTGTACTTCCTAGCTAAGGTTTACTATGGTCTACTGCTAGAAGACCGTGGTCTACTCAGTCTACTTACCCCTTATCTTTAGCGTGGAAATCGGCGCCTCGCTGCAGCAGTAACCTCACTGCCCTCGCTCTCTTGTACTTCCTATCTAAGGTTTACTATGGTCTACTGCTAGAAGACCATGGTCTACTCAGTCTACTCACCCCTTATCCTTAGCATGGACATCGGCGCCTCGCTGCAGCAGTAATCTCACCGCCCTCGCTCTGTTGTACCCTGCAGCTAGGTGTAGAGGAGTAGACCGCCGTCCGTCACTTGCGTGGACGTTGACGTTGAGAGGCGTAAGGAGGGATGCGAGACGGTCGTCGGCGCCAGAACGGGCTGCTTCTAGGACGTCTGCTGCACAGTATTCACCTGGAAAAGAAAGGAGGGGAAGATGATAAGATAGTTGTAGATTAGAGGGATTAGAGTTTTCTATCGAGCATGAAAGAGATGATCGAATCGATGGGGTCGAACGACTCTGGAGGGTGACCGCGTTCTGGAAGAAGCAGCGTTGGTAGGCCTCACACAAGCTGGACCGATGATCTGGTGAGGCTCGCGGAATTTTGATGCATTCGAGAAGCACAGTGCGGAGACCGGTCGTTGTAGCGACACTTCGGGGTGACCTATATCGCCAAGCCCCAAGTGTCGCCAAAACGATCGGTCTCCGCATCCATCGGATTCCGGCGACCCTCACCAATTCATAGGGTCAATGTGTGGGACGCTTTCCAACGCTGTGTGTTCTGGCACGTGGAAGCCACTAAAAACCTTTCGGCTCCATCAACGATCTGGTCTGCAAGCTATGTGCCCTGCCCACAGCCACTTAAGTTTAGCAATTCATTAGGCTATGTCAGTGACCTTAGTTCTTCTGAGGATATAGAAAGAAAAAAGAAAAAAAATATTTGGCGGAACAAGGCGCAAATTTAAAACTAAAAAATTATAAGATGTGAAAGAAATATGCGCCATGTCCGCGCAAAACGGCCGAACACTCAGCATAATGCCGTGACCACACGCAAAATGCGACGAGTCTACGGCGCTGGTTTTCAGCGTGGGCCGGTAACGGTATCGACGTAAAGACGTCGGAACGGTATTATGTGCTAATAGATTTTAATAAAATAGATAAATATGAATAAATTATAGGGAAAGGAAAAAAAAACAATAAATAAATAATATCTTCATTCCTGATGCGATCACGCAAGGAAACTCGGGGAAAATTACAAATCTCTCCTTTTTATAATATTAGGGTGATTAGTATAAATAGTTATAATTTACTAGCTTCTGCCAGCGGCTTCGCCCGCGTAAAAGTAGGTTTCTCCATTCACATTTTGGACCCCCGTTTCATCCCTTTAGGGGGTGAATTTTGGAAAATCCTCTCTTAGTGCTCGCCTACGTCATAAGAGGAAGCCTTGTGCAAAATTTTAGGTTTCTAGTCCCAGTAGTTTCGGCTGTGCGTTGATATGTCAGTCAGTCAGTTTCTCCTTTTATATATATAGATTTACCTGTCAACACAGGCCTGGTAGCAGAGTCGGCTAGGTCGAGGGGGGTCTTGCCTTCTGTGTTCCGGATGTTGGGATCCGCACCGTGTTGTAGTAACGCTGAGAACAATAGACATAACAAGTTTAGCACTATTTATTGCCTGTCTGCATGCCTTCCTGTAGACGCGAGTCGTCTACTAGTTCGATGTCTATTCGTTAGAGGTCTACTAGTCAGATGACTACTAGTTAGAGGTCTACTAGTCTGATTACTACTAGATTTATAAGTTTACTAAGTAATGACTACCAGTTAGAGTTTTACTAGACAAATGATAACTACTAATTAAGTAATTAGAGATCTATTGCATACTAGTCAGATTCCTACCAGTTACAGGACTAATAGTCAGATGACTATTAGTTAGGGGCCTTATAGTCAGGTGACTACTAGTTAGAGATCTACTAACTTGATGAATACTAGTTAGAGGTCTACTAACTTGTTGATTACTAGTTAAAAGTACAAACTTGTTGACTACTAGTTAGGTGACTACTAATTAGAGATCTGAGAGGTCTACTAGTCTGATTACTACTAGCTTTATAAGTTAACTAAGCAATGACTACCAGTTAGAGTTCTACTAGGCAAATGATAACTACTAATTAAAGGTCTACTGTATACTAGTCGGATAACTACTAGTACAGGACTAATATGCAGATGACTATTAGTTAGGGGTCTTATAGTCAGTTGACTACTAGTTAGAGGTCTAATAGTCAGATGACTATTAGTTAGGGGGTCTAATAGCTAGGTGAATACTAGTCAGATAACTACTAGTTAGAGGTCCTCTAGTCAGGGTTACTAACTTGTTGACTACTAGTTACATACAGGCTTATTAGTCAGTTGACTACCAGTTAGAGGTTTACTATTCAATAAACTACCAGTGAAAGGTCTACTAGTCAGATTAATACCACTACCAACTATTTTATATCTGTAACTCACCAATACAAACATCGACCTTCCCCTTAGCAGCTGCCTCGTGCAAGGGCGTGTACCCCCAGTTGTCTCTAGCCGCGGGCGCCGCCCCAGCCCCTAGCAGAGCCCTGACCACGTCCGCATGTCCGAAGGAGCACGCATTGTGTAGTGGCTGTAGACCTCCGTCGTCACGTGCTTGGAGAGCTGCCCCGGCAGCTATGAGGATTTCCACTACTTCCCTGCGTCCGTATCCTGGAAGAAAGCAGAAAACAGACGATTAAATAGTGTTGCTTCGACATAGGGACGCGTTGGATAAAGACACAACCAGCAAGTTTCTGACTAAAAGATAATTTATAATCATTTTGAATGAAGATATCCGCAGGAGAACCAAGGTCGCCGACATAGCCCGAAGAATCGCCAAACTTAAGTGGCAATGGGCAGGGCACATTGCTCGTAGAACGGATGGCCGATGGGGCTGAAAGGTTCTAGAGTGGCGACCGCGCACCGGAAGACGCAGCGTTGGAAGGCCTCCCACAAGGTGGACCGACGACCTGGTGGTGGAGGAGTGCGGTGGATGCGAGAAGCACAGGATCGGTCATTGTGGCGACGCTTGTGGGAGGCCTATGTCCAACAGTGGACGTCTTTTGGCTGAAATGATGATGATGATGAATCATTTTTAGAGTTGCGTACTAAGTCAGCAAACAAAAACGGAACGGACTGTCTATAGTTTTCAATAATTATGTATGTATTTAATGTATGTATCTATTATATAGCATATGTATATATCTGTGTCATCATAATCATCATCATCATCTTCCTGCCCTTGTCCCGTGTTATTTGGGGTCGGCGCAATACGTTTTTTTCTTCCATTCTGCCCTGTCACTCTTCATGCTATCACTAACTTCCTTTTCTTTCATATCACTCTTCACACAATCCATCCATCTTTTTTTTGGTCTCCCTCTCCATCCATCCACATGTAAACTCATAACTGTGTATCTATTATAATATAATATGTTTAATGCTGGTTTTGTCGCACCAATGACAGGCCCATTTCTTGTCCAGGCAATTACTGTCCATTCCAGGTTGCCTGGAAGAGATCGCGGAATGCGATAAGGCCGCGCATTGTATGTACGTATGTGTGTTAGTTTTCTTTTATGTTTGTATTGATGTACAATAAAGGATATAATAAATAAATAATCTATACACACATATCAACGCACAGCCGAAACTACTGGGACTAGAAGCTTGAATTTTTGCACAAGGTTTTCTTTTACGACGCAGGCGAGCACTAAGAAAGTTTTTCCAAAAATTCACCCCCTAAAGGGATGAAATGGGGGTCTAAAATTTGTATGGAGAAACCTATATTCACGCGAGTGAAGCCGCGGGCAGAAGCTAGTCTATATATATAAAAGGGGAAACCGACTGACTGACATATCATCGCACAGCCGAAACTACGGGGATTAGGAGTGTGAAATTTTGCACAAGGTTTCCTTTTATGACGTAGGCGAGCACTAAGAAAGGATTTTCCAAAATTCACTACCTAAGGGGATGAAACGGGGGTCCAAAGTTTGTATGGAGAAACCTAAATTCACGCGAGTGAAGCCGCGGGCAGAAACTAGTAATAAATAAATAAACGGGACGCCTTTTGTCTGTCTATCACCAGGCTATATCTCATGAGACAGTTGAAATTTTCAGAGATGATACTAGTATATTTCTGTTGTCGCTATAATAACAAATCGCTATAAAAACAATGCTGCGTCTTCCGTTGGGCGGTCATCACTCCCAGAACCTTTCGGCCCCATCGACCATCCGTTCTACGAGCAATGTGCATTAATTGCCTTCTGCCACTTAAGTTCGGCAATTTTTTGGATTTTGTCGGTAATCTACGTTCGCCTGCAGATATCATTTCGATGCGATCACGCAAGGATTCTTTGAATATATTGTAATTTTATTTGACTGGCCGGTTGGTCTAATGGTTAGTGGCCCTGACTGCTATGCCGGAGATCGTGGGTTCGATTCCCACTTAAAACAAATGTTTGTGTGATGAGCACGATCATTTGTTCTGTGTCTGGGTGTAATTTATCTATAGTATGTATGTATTTAAAAATATATATAAGTATGTTTATCAGTTGTGTAGTACTCATAACACAAGCTCTGCTTAGCTTGGGACTAGATGGCGTTGTGTGATAGTTGTGAAATATTATTATTATTAATTATCTCAGGAATATATTAAAATAATTATCTAGTTACATGCAGACGAAGCCACGTGCAGCAACTAGACAATAATAAATAAAATAAAAGTTGTGAAAACTTAAAATAAAAAATCAAATAAATATTAAATTATTTACACTTCACAAAACAAGTTAGATAATCTGAATTGATTGCGTCACGTGTCTTATAAATCAGCAAATTAACTTCATAATTAAAAATGTGCAACAACCAGTTTTAATTAAAAACATAATATTACGCCTGAATTCCTAAAGTATTTCATTTATTATTTTTAACCTTTCGTGTGTTTTAGACGAGGATACACGCGAGACACAATCGCTTTTTAATTGTTTATCTAATTACGGCATACGAAAGGTTAAATTAGCATAAGCATAATCAGCCTTTTTAATGTTTCCACTGCTGGGACTCAGGCATCCTCTCTAGGAGAGGGAATGGGCCGTAATCCACCACGCAGGCCCAGTGCGTATTAGTGGATGTCACATATATCTTCGAATTTTTGGTTCTAGGACATGCCGGTTTATTCACGATGTTTTCCTTGACCATTTTGAGAGCAGTGGTGAAGAGATAAATTACTAAAAGTAATGCGCCCGGCTGGGTTTGAACCCGCAACCTACGACTTGTAAGTCGGAGCCGTTACCACTCGGCCACCACTGCTCTTCCCGCTCTTTTCCTTTGTAGTCAAGCAATTTGGTAACGATCTAAACGAGAAACGTGGATCCAAAGTTTGTATGGAGAAGAATGTTTTTTTTTTTCGGTAGGAAAACATCCCCCGCTCTTGGTCGGTGCAGGAGATAGTGTCAGACTTTTACTGACTAAAAACCCACTCCTGTTCCTTCGTTGCCTTGCGTACCAGGGCCGAGTCTTTCTTTCAGAATCAGACCCTTGGCTTCAGTAGGGATCGACCCTGCTGGGCCCATACAGTTGCTGACATCTCCTTGAGGTGCGCGTGGAACAGTACGCGCCGTCGACGCCCGCGCCTACGGTGGCCGGAAATTGGAATCGGAATCCCGGCGGCGGGCGGTTGGGGCGTGAGGACCGCTGCCTCACCCGATCGGCCGCCTCCTTTGCTAGCAACCGGCAGAAGCTAGTTTTAACATATGGCTGGCAGTTTGAGTACTTTCAGCGACCTACCCAAATGTTCTTTAAAGTATGTACGGAACCCTCAGTGCGCTAATCCGACTCGCAGCTGAGCAGTTTCTTAAAACCTATTTGCATTATAATATGATTTATCACTATAATCTACAAGGTGCTACAAAAATTCTTATAAAATAAAGAGAAATCGCTACTTACGAGGTCAGGGACGGATTATTTAGATCTCAAACAAAAAAAAAACAGTATACTGCCTAGAATGAATTAGAGATTACTATATAATCTGCTGAATTTGGTGGAATATCTTCAAGCAACGGTGGTTGGTAACGGCCCCGACTTAAGAGATGTAGGTCGCGGGTTCAAACCCAGCCAGGCGCATTACTTTGTGTAATTTATTTCATCACCACTGCTCTCAAAACGATGAAGCAAAACATCGTGACAAAACCGGCATGTCTTAGAACCAAAAGTTCGAAGACATGTGACACCCACCAACCCGCACTGGGCCCGCGTGGTGGATTACGGCCCATCTCCTAGAGAGGAGGCCTGAGTCCCAACCGTGGGAACATTATAAGACCGACTATGCTATCTTCAAGCTGTTCCGTACCTCAAAAAGAAAAAAAACGGAACCCTTATAGGATCATTTTGTTGTCCGGCCGTCTGTCTGTCTGTTAAGACCCTTTATCTCGGGAAAGCGTGGACGTATCGAGTTGAAATTAAAACCATATACTACTTAAGTCTGCGGTCCCTTGAAGCTTTGAAAAAATCAAACTTCTAATTATACGGAAAAAAAAGATATGGCCGTTTATGTCGCAAAAAAAACGTATATTTCGACACTCAAGGGAACCAAAATTCTACATGTTGCAAGAGATATGGCTACCGTTTTACAGTCGGCCGCCTGCCTGACAGTAACCCTCCTTGGGAATGCTGTTGCTGGTAGTTTACCCGCCACCACGCGGTGACCCGAGGTGCTTATCAGTCTCAAAAATGTCCCTTAGTCACCTCTTACGACACCCACGGGAAGAAATGGGATGGTGCTATTCTTTACGTCCGGCACCATACAGTACGAAGTACCGTACAGGTAAGAAAAGATGGATGGATTGTGTGAAGAGTGATATGAAAGAAAAGGAAGTTAGTGATAGCATGACGAGTGACAGGGCAGAATGGAAGAAAAAAAACATGTTGCGCCGACCCCAAATAATACGGGACATGGGCAGGAAGATGATGAAGGGAACCAAAATTCTAGAGTACCTACTTCCCGTTGACCCATAAACCTACATGAAGTAGTAGTATAGTTTAATTTTGCATAAAGCTTATAACTCAAGTAAAGTAATAAATCTGAAAACAGAAAATTTGTTGTTGCGTCAGCAAAAATTTTTTTTTTTTTTGCCCTTTTGGAAAAAAACTTCGGGACTCCAATCAGGAAATGAACTCTTTACATAGGTAAGTTTATACGGAAACCTCAGGACGCGAGTCCGACTCGCACTTGCCCAGTTTTTTACTATTGACAGGCTCGCTTTTGACCACTATCTCACCTGATGGTAAGCGAGGATGTGGCCGACGATGGAGCACGCTTGCCTAGAAGTAACCTATTCACTCTTAACTTAAAGACCCCTAGGTTGTAGCTATCAGGAAACACATTCACGGCAGGGAATTCCACTCATTTGTGTTTCCAAAACTTCTCCTGCTCTGGGTGGAGTGAAACTGTGTGTCAGATTTTTACTGTCAAACCCACCCGTGTTTCTTCAGTTACCCTGTCCGTTATAAGACCACTTTTCGTTCAAAATTTTCTTTTCAGAAAATCCCCGCGGTCCAAGCAGGCATCGGCCATACGGTTTGCTGACAGGTCTTTGAGGAGAGCACGGAACACTACGCGCTGTCTACGACTTGGGCTCGGTCCGGTCGATTACCAGACGGCCGGACGGGGAGCTACCGATTGCTCATGGTCCGCAAGCCTGCGTCTACCGTGGCTGGTAGTAAGGGTCGGGGTCTCAGCGGCTGAGGCGTTTTTTTTTTAAGATGGTACATCATCCAATGACTTCTCGCGCTCTGGGTGGAACGGGAGGGCGTGTCAGACTTTTACTGACTAAAACCACACCTGTGTCCTTCAATTACCCTTTTCGTTTTAGGACTACGAGTTTCCTTTTCAGAAATTCCCCGCGGTCCTAGCTAGCGGGCATCGGCCCTGCTGGGCCCCTACGGTTTGCTGGCATCTCTTTGAGAAATGCGTGGATCACTACGCACTGTTGACAACTTGGCTCGGTCCGGTTAATTACCGAACGGCCGGACGGTGAGCTACCCATTGCTCGACGTCCGCAAGCCCGCGTCTACCGTGACTTGTAGTCAGGGTCAGTATCTCAGCGGCTGGTGGTGGCGTGAGGATGTCCGTTCCCTCGCGCGTGCGTCCATCTTTTTGCTGACTAAAAGCCACTCATGTACATTGTACCTTCAGTTGACCTTTGTGTACCAGGGTTAGGGTAATTCATTCGAACATTCCCACAGCCTTGCGGCATCTGCCCTAGTGAGTCCCGCCCATTTTACCGACATCTCCAATCTCATCCAGATTTTCCACCTCAAACATCCAGTTTCAACATGTTGGTTCTACACAGTGTGGAATAAACATGTTGTGTGTGTATCTATGTGTGCCAAATAATATACTTTTCTTTCTTTTCTTTCATTCTTCTTTCTTTCTTTCATCCTACATCCTATTCCAGGATATGATATACCCGTGAGATCATTTTTGCCGTCAACAACAGCCGTTTTACCTCGTCGTTTATACCGCGTACATCGAAGGACTGAAACAATTTGCCTTTAGCGGTTTTCCCATCCGATTATAATTTAGGTGTCTTCAAGGCTGGAGTGAATAGACTCTTAATAAACTAGTGCGCCTCACCATCAATGATTGCATCACTGCTTACCATCAGGTGGGATCGCAGTCAAGCACTAGTTTATATCATTAAAAAAGATATCTAAATTCGTTTAGCCGTTTACACGTGAAGGAATAACAAACATATATAACATACTAGCTTCTGCCAGCGGTTTCGCCCGCGTGAAAATAGATTTCTCCATACAAACTTTGGACCCCCGTTTCATCCCTTTAGGGTGCGAATTTTAGAAAATCCTGTCTTAAAGCTCGCCTACGTCACAAAAGGAAACTTTGTGCAAAATTTCACGCTCCTAGTCCCAGTAGTTTCGGCTGTGCGTTGATATGTCACTCAGTCAGTTTCTCCTTTTTAACCGACTTCAAAAAGGAGGTTATTTGTTCTGTTGGATTTATGTTGTTTATTTTTTTTTTTTATGTATGTTCACCGATTTCTCAGGCAATTGTAGACCGATTTTAAATATTTTTTTTTTTTATTGAAAGTTTATGCTCCCGAGTTGGTCCCATAGAAATATTGTTATGATCTGATCATGAACTTCGAAGATATGGAACAGAACTCCTCATAGAAACACAGCAGAATCGTCGTAACAAGTATAATTGCTTTGTTTATACTAGTAGTTGATGACTGCCTGAAAGAAGAGGGTGAATATATCGAACTGATCTGATGATGAAGCCTAAAATTAGGCACCGGAACTCTGTAATACATTAATGTAATCTAACCGTGTTTGGGATTATTAGAATTGTCATGAGATGCACTCTGGCTATAAGGTACCTATTTAAGTTTGGTTGAGGGGTACTTTTTAGTGGTGCTACCATAACTAAAAAGTGTAAAATAAAAAACTTTTTACAAAAATAATTCAACCGACTTCAAAGTAAAAAAAAAACACTGAGAAGTGCAAAATAACTTTAATTTCGGAAGTCGGTGTTAAATAACGAAGAAAAAAACTATTAAAGAAACATGATGTTTTTTTTTACTTTGAAGTCGGTTGGTTTTTTTTTGTATAAAGTTTTTTATATATAATTATATAGATAAACTCTCACTATTATATGTATAAGTGCGATTTATCTTATAATAATATGTAAGCCTATATATCAGCATGTATTTAGTCAAACCATTGTGTAACAAATTCTGTGTTAGATTTAGAAAAAAACTAAATGAATATTAATATTTTTTAGTATGTCGAATTTTATGTAATATGTTGGCTAACATGCGATGATATAGTTTTGTTACTATGTTCTACATAATAGCGTAAAGAAGAAATTAGAAACTTTATTTCAAATAGACCAATAACAGGCGCTTTTGAATAGTCAAAATGTCGGTCAGTCAAAAAAAAAGTGAAGCTAAATTGCACATTCCAAAGCGTAGATCTCTATGGAGAAGAACGTGCAAGAAACTCCATATACTACTGGATACTGTTTTAAAACATGTTATGAGTTACAAAAATATTGGTTACATATTTTTGTCGTTTCTAATAATAAATCATTTAAAAAAAAAGAGCATTATATGAGCCCGAGCATGCCTTGTTATGTTCCCACTGCTGGATCTTAGGTCTCCTTTTTAAATGAGGTTTAACGCCGGGGCGAAACTCCGTGGCATGTCTGACAGAGTTCCGGCGGGATCTCATGCGCGGTCGCCACCCCAGAAGCTTTCGGCCCCAACGGCCATCTGTTCTGCTTGCAATGCGCCCTGCCCATTGCCACTTAAGTTTGGCAATTCTTCGTGCTATGTCAGCAACCTTGTTTCTCCTGCGGATATCTTTATTCCTGATTCGATCACTCAAGGAAACTCCGAGCATAGCCCTTTCTTTAAGCCTTCAGATGAGGCCCATTGTGAGCGACTACGTTTCGGAGCCATATGTCATCACTGAGACACTGTGGTATGTTGAACGAGAAGATACCGCGCAGCTTTCCGAACGCCGCCCAGCCGAGTGGGATTCGTGTTACTTGTTGTTTAGTATAAAATATTCTACAAAAAGACGTACTCAAACTTTATCAAGTACAAGTTCCATCGTGTGTGGAGTACTGCTCTCATCTTTGGGACGGATCTGCCCGATACCAGCTTGATGCACTTGAGTCAATTGAGAGGCGAGCCAGGAGGATCATTGGCAATGATGCACTCGTTGAGTCGAGGCTTCAAAGTCTTGAGCATCGACCCCGAGTTGCTAGCCTGTCGGTTTTCTACCGGTTGCATTTCGGGGAGTGTGCGTCGGAATTGCATAACCTAATTCCGCCTAGCCCGTTCCATCATCGGACCACCAGGCGTACGGCAATGCGCCACCGGTACATGGTGGACATCCCACATATACGCACAAAACGTTTTGGGAACACATTCATTGTGCGTACAGCTAAGGAAAGGAATTCCTTGCCGGAATCTATGTTTCCTAATGGTTACAACCCGGATTTTTTTAAGTCAAGGGTGAATAGGTTACTTCTAGGTAAGCGCGCTCCATCGTCGACCGCATGGTCGCTTTCCATCAGGTGAGATAGCGGTCAAGCGCGAACCTATCAAGAATAAATAAAAAAGTACTTACCTACAGGCAAATACCGAATACGGTGTTGATGTTCAATATTTAATTATGATTCATCAAATGTTTTAAATATGCTTATCTGATATTAATATTATACACATTTCAATATAAAAACCACTTGAATAAATACAGGCAAACTTGAGTCATTTCGCATTTAAATCAAAATGTCTGTCCGTTTCAAAAGTATGTTGGGGTTGAGAAAACGGCGCCAGTGACTGTGAAAAGTTCCACGGTAGGGCGTGGGCTTGCGGATAATGCGCAATGGATTGCTCGCCGTCTGGTCGTCCGGTAACCGTCCGGACCGTCTAAGAGATGACAGCAAAACCGTAGGGGCCCAACAGGACCGAAGCCGACTAGGGCCATGGGTTTACTTCCGAAAGGGAAACCCATGGTTATGAAACGCAAAGGGGAAAGAAGGAATATAGGTGTGGTTGTAGTCATCAAATTAAAAAAAAAAAGTGACTGACTAGTTTAAAGGGAATTGTTTGTCTTGGTATGGTCATGTGAAGAGGACTGAGAAGGGATGAAACGCATGTTACTAAAAGGGTTATGAGTATACATGTGGATAGTTGGAGATTGGAGAGGGAAGCCAAAGAAAAGATGGATGGATTGTGTGAGGAGTGATATGAAAGAGAAGGGAGTCAGTGCAAGAAGGAGCAATGGAAGAAAAAACGTAGTATGCCGACCCCAAGTAATTTGGAATAAGGGCAAGAAGACTATGGTGAATTTCCTTTTTGGGTTCCTTACCTCAACAGGAAAAACGGAACCCTTATAGGATCACTTTGTTGTCTGTCTGTCTGTCTGTTAAGATCCTTTATCTCGGGAACGAGTGGAGGTATCGAGTTGAAATTAAAACCATATACTCAGGTCTGCGGTCCCTTGAAGCCTTCTAGTTAACGAAAAAAGAAGATACGGTGGTTTATGTCGCAAAAAACATATATTTCGACACTGAAATTTGGCATGAAGCAAGGTTTCACAGCACAAGTATAGCCAACGAGTACGAGCAACGGATAGCTCGCCGTCGACATCGCGTAGTGTTCCACGCGCACTTCAAAAGAGATAAAAGCAAAACCGTAGGGGCCCAACAGGACCGAAGCCGACTGGGGCCATGGGTTTACTTCCGAAAGGGAAACCCATGGTTATGAAACGCAAAGGGCAAAGAAGGAATATAGGTGTGGTTTTAGTCAATAAAAGTCTGACACGCTCTCTCGCTCCGCCCTAAAGCGAGAGAAGTCATTAGATTATTTCCCACAAGTTCTAACAGGCACCGTATTATCCACACATTAATTAACTTGAACAAAGACAACTAAAGCTGAGTCATTTCGCATTACTAATTAATATTATTCAATAAGAGATTAACAGTGGTAGAAAGTAAATCTATTTGTAAATCAATATAACGTAATTTCACGCCTGCGTTCCCAGAAAGGTGGGCAGAGTCATTGTCAACACCCACATATTGCAAGTTATGCATACAGCCTACTGTGTCCACGGAAGCGTAGCTTCATAGACGCGTATTCATCACCATACGCTTGGGCAGAGCATCGCCGTGTCCTCGCGGGGGCGATCGGCAGCAGCTATCTCTCGCGCCGGGCCTTGGTACAGGCCATAGTCCGGAGCGAGCAGGATTGGCAGGCGGTCGCCTCCTTCTGCGCAGCAGTAATGCTAGTAGAGGAGGCAGCCGATCGAGTGAGGCAATGGTCCTCACGCGGCGAGCAATTGGTGGCCCGCTGTCTGACCGTCCGGTAAGTTGTCGACAGCGCGTACTGTTCCACGCGCGCCTCAGGGAGATGTCATCAAATCGTAGGGGGGCCCAGCAGGGTCAAAACCTACTGGAGCCAAGGGTAGTGTGAAAGTGAAACCCGGGACCCAGGGACGAAGGCAAACAAGGAACAGGAGTGGGTTTTTAGTCAGTAAAAGTCTGAGACTATCTCTCGCTCCGCCCAAGAGCGTGATTTGTCATTAGAAACCCTCTCTCTCCGCTAATTAAAGCTGATTACACTATGGCATATTTTATATCTATCTATTCCTTTGGGAAATACGGGCTTGCGTGATATTTATGTACTTTAAATCAATCCGCAAAGCCTTTTCCGACGAGAGACAGTCGCCTCCTTCTGCGAAGGAGATGGCCACAAACGTGAGGGAACGGACCTCCTTGACCCCCAACCGTCACCACAGGAGAGGCCCCGGGCGTTGGGAGCCGCAGGGCGAACTCTGGCCACCACACTCTGGCTCTCGGCCTGCGAGCTGTCGGACGACAATCAATAAGTAGCTCGTCGTCCACGGCCAACTTGCGCTGATATGTCATTCAGTTTCTCCTTTTATACAATATTATTTATAATATACGCGAAACCTGAATATAGTTTGTTCAGAATCAATAACTGAATCGATTCCAATAATTTTTACACCATGTTATATTTATTCCCAAAAATATTTAAAAAAGGTCACAAGTTGGACATCACCGACACTATGTACAACACAGGTCATGGCAGGTCATAGTGGGCATTAGGTGCCAGCGCACAGCTAGCTTACAACTTTGTGATTTTTCATGATACAGTTATGAAATTTTGTACATAGATTCTTTACATAAAAATACTAGACACGTGTTTAGGGTTTCGCATATACTAAAACTATTGTTGTATATAATAGATTACATTACTGATCTTCACATTGTTAGTGAAAGTGATTCTAATAGACAATGAACTGCTATGTTATTGCTAGTTGTTTTTATTTGGTTTCTAGTGGTAATAAAATTGGCTATAAACGTTCGTACTTGGATCAGCAAGTACTGTAATAATAGTTTTTTTTTTAAGGTGGGAAATCATCGAATGACTTTTCTCGCCGTAAGACGGAGTGGGAGGGCGTGTCAGACTTTTGCTGACTAAAACCACACCAATTTTCCTTCATTTGCCTTTTGCATTCTAGGTCTTCAGAAGTCGACCCGTGGCCCTTGAAGGCTTCGGCCATGCTGGGCCCCTACAGTTTTTCTGACATATCTCTTTGAGAACAGTATGCGCCGTCAACGACTTGGGTTCGATCCGGACTGTTACCAGATGGCGAGCTACCCATAGCTCGTCATCCGCAAGCCGACGCTACAGTGGCGAGGTTGGGTAAAAATACATTGAGATCATCTCAAAAATGTTACATTTCCGAAACTAGGTAAGTAGCACTTTAGTGTATTATGATATTACCGAAACAAAAAACTTACGTTAGCACCGACATCGGGCCTGTGAGCCCATGTCGTAATTTTAACCTATTGAGTAGCGTAATTAGAGACACAATAGAAAGACGATGACCGAGCGAACGCCGGCGTTTGCTCGGGGTTTAATGAACTAAATTGACAGTAATGAGCTAAATCGAGTTCACTGACACTAATCTTAAATTTTAATGTTGAAGCAACATAACTTCCAACTACTGGAAAGTAGGTAGCTAACCTGTACGAGGAGCAGTGGTGGGCCAGTGGATAATGGCTCCAACTTACGAGTTGTAGGTTGTCGGTTTGAACCCAGTCACATGGATTACTTTGTGTAATTTATTTCATTACCACTGCTCTCAAAGCGGTGAAGGAAACCAGGCTAGTACCAATAATTTAGATAGATTTAGAAGTGACCTCCACCAATCCACACTGGGCCCATATAATGGAATACGGTCCATTCTCTATTCTAGAGGAGGAGAGGAGTTCCAGCAGTGGGAACATTACAAAAATAGCTGATTATACTATTAATCAATAATAATATAATAGTCCACAACTAACACACAACGCCACCTAGTCCCAAGCTAAGCAGAGCTTGTGTTATGGGTACTAGACAACTGATAAACTTACTTATATATTTTTTTAAATACATACATATTATAGATAAATTACACCCAGACACAAAACTAATGATCGTGCTCATCACACAACCATTTGCCCTGGGTGGGAATCGAACCCACAACCTCCGGCATAGCAGTCACGGCCTCTAATCACTAGACCAACAGGTCTGTCAAAATATTCCATAAGGGGAAAACTAACATTCTATACTCCATCTGTTTAGGTAATTAACTAAAGTAATTAACTAAACATGTCTTTTATCTAAAACTTGTCTATAATTTTTATCGAAAAATGTTTGGTAACTAACTAAATTTAAATAATCTTTGTATGTCTTTTATATGATTTTTTTTTTTAATAAAAAGACATATTAAGATTGTTTACGTTTAGTTAACTACCTAAACCGATGGAATATAGGGATCTACCGTGGCCTCAAAGATCCCATGTTGGCACTTAGTGGTTAAGGAATAAAATTGACTAATTATCTAATAAGATTTTAATTTAATTATCTGTTCTTGCATCACTACCACCTCAAGATACCACAAGACTTTAGTTTTATGCATCATAAGTAAACATTTCTATAAAAAGGCCTTAAAAAGATTATGGCTTGTAATGGAATTTTAACTTTGCTGTGTATAAAATAGAGTGTGTTGTTCCACAAATTCACAATTATATATTATAAATCAAATATAAGCACAGCTTAAAGTAGCTTTACTTTAAGTTAATAGATGTTGTAAATACCTTCAACAGCAGAGCAAAAGAATACTTTGAAGACATAACACATTAAACCAAAAAAAAAAATGTAATTAAGTTACTTAAAAAAATAAAAAACACGGGCCGACTAAAACAAGTTCACATGCACACTGGACCATTATCCCACTTGACTGCTTACCCCACAGCGGATATATCGTGATAATAAACAAGGTATAAGTAATAGAGCGTGAATGCGTGACGCCAGTTATGAACAACCAGAAATTTTGGTTCTCTCACGAATTTCTACATCACAATACAATTACGTCAGAAAAACATGAGTTAAACATAACAAAAGACATAAAACACGAAACGGCAATCAGCAACCGTAACTAATTATGCAATTTTTTTTAAACTTACGCCTTCCTATTGTGATTTGACCGTCCTTTCACTAGTTTTTCAAAAATCGTGTTTTATGACAAAATTATCGAGTTTTTATAATTTGTTAGTGTTTTATTACCTGCAGCGAAGTGTAGAGGAGTCGATTTTCGTCCAGCCGTGTCCCTGGCATTCACAGTTTGGGGTGTAATTAACTTTTTTACACGAACAGCATCGCCTGTTTTACATGCCTCAAACAATTCGCGTAATGGATCTGTGGGCGGAGGTAGAGCGTCAAGCGCCGACCCGAGGATCGAACGACGACTCGACATGATGATTTCACGTTTCACATTTAATTTTCGTGTTTTAAACGCACATTATCGAGATATTAATAAATAAAAACACGTATAAGCACAGCTGCTTGCTACTTTTATTTGACAATTGGTTTTGGGGTTACTGCATCAAATTTTTATTACCCCATATAAAAGGTGTTAATTGTTAAGCAGTTTAACAATAGCGCGCTAGTGTTAAACTGCCTAACAAGTCAATAAATCCGTATTAATATGCTATTTTTTTTTTCGGTGAAATGTATGTATGAAACTTCATTTAGCTTTCAGTGGTTTATTTCACTGTTGGACATAGGCCTCCCCCAAGCGTCGCCACAATGACCGATCCTGTGCTTCTCGCATCCACCGCACTCTCGCGACCCTCACCAGGTTTATTTCAGTTCAAAATTGTATAACAATTTATTAAAAAATACAAACATTGATTGCTTTGTCTAATATATAGAATTCTCTCGGTTTTAATTATAAGTTTGAACCCAATCTCACTACATCTTTCTCTTACAAAGATGTCTGTTCAGGGCGATTATTAACTATCGAGTCAGTGAAAATTACTAAATAGTAAATTATCGTTTGGCAGCAGTTATAAGCCAAAATTTTACAATGTCAATTGATACAAAAACCAACTATTGAATTTTTTTCTTTTATGTTCTGTTAAACAAATGAATTTTCCAAATATACCACACAAAAATAAATCAAAAAGACCATTTCTACATACTAAATGTCACAACAATAAACAATGAAACATTGTTCTGGTCATGTTTTTGTAAAACGTGATATTTCGTTTTGTTATTGTAATATAAAACTGCGCATAATAATATTATAAAGTACTGCGTTTCATTTGATTGCAAGAAGATTTAAAGTGATCTCGGAAAAATCTAATGGTACATTATCCTAAAAGGGCTTGTTAGACTCGGCCAAGAAAAGATATGGCTAAAGGTTTTCCATTTACACCTATTTGTTGATAACGCTGGTTGTTTATTGGATAAGTATACTGACCATATCGTGTATTGTATCACGAGGATTATGCTAAGCTATGGAACAGTATAAGAGAAATAAATGATTACCAAATAACAAGGAAAATGAGAAGCCTGGTATTACTGAATACCATAGACAACATTGTTATGGTCATAAGTTCGGAGTGATCTAAAGAATTGCAAAAATTGTATGTAATTTTTATTTTATTTCAAAACAGTAATGTTTTCTGTAAACATTATTTTTGTTACGAATAAATATTTCTATCAATCTAGGAATATAATGCTCAATAGGTAATATGAATTTACAAATGTGAAGAAGAGTATTGATTTTTCGTTTTGTTGCATGGTTCTAATCTTCATATGAGCGAAAATCAGCTTATTTTCATAATCAAAATCTTAGAGTTAAATAATATATTTTTTTTTTCACCAGAAAATTATTGTAACTAGAATAGAGTAGTGATTTTTTTAACAATGTGATTTATTGTGGTTGAAGAACATTAGCAATAACAAAACGCATCAATTTATCTTGTCTATAGCCTTTAGTTGACGAAATCAAAATGGCGTCTTTTACGGGCTAGCGCTTATCCGCCGCATACTGAATACCGTTTTCAATAATCGTGGGTGTAACTATTTGTTAGTGATTATAACGATTTGTGAACGACTATTCAGTGTTGAAGTGTATTTTTTCTCATATCGGACTGACTGGATATTGTTTCGATACATCTAAACCAGCTCCATTAAAGGTATGTCTCCTTTCACCTATCGAATATTTAATATTGATAATCGTCTTATTATCGGGAAGTGGTCGTAAAAAGTTGCGTTAGTTTCTAGTATTGTGGTGTCTGTGGCGCGTGGAAGTTGAATTATCGCCGACGGAAGCCCCGTTCTTTAGATTAGTAGGTGAATGAGAGAACAGGTTTTTTTGAGTCGAGGACGCACGTCGAGGCTTACCATCTTCACTTTTCTTAGTTCCTCATTCTTGTCGCGCGTCGCAGCGTCTACCTAAGTGTTATATGTACAAATATTTGTTGGTGCGTAGAACGGCTAACTTAATTAGTGGACAGGCGGGGTCGCTTGGCGTTTTCACTGGTTTCATTCGCGAATGCAACTGTGTTTGAGTGTGGATTGCAGTGTTGTGACTTTACTGTGTGCCAGATCGATAATCGAAAGTTTCGAGACCTAATAGACAAGGTATTTACTTATTCCACTTCTATGTATGTGCAGCTATTTAAAAAATGAGAGTTTTAATCGTGTTTCAGCCCATTAGACCCAATTAACGAATGCTAGTGGCATTAATTAAATTTAATACTTGTTTTGAACCAGCCTGGTGATCATTAGAGAATTCACTTTGAAGCAAACTCTTTTTCTTTTATGTTTAGGTGTTTTCAACTGATTTTAAACAACTTTGCAATTGACTGTAGATCATTGTTAATTACTTTTTCTCGATAAAAGTAGTAGCCCACCAGTATCAGAAATGGAATCCAAGCTAGTCATGATCACTTTGACTTAAGTAATTACTTATATATTTGATAAATACTAGTGTATTATTCGGTATTGTGTGTATGTATTCTGTGTTATTATGGCTTATTTACTTCGTACTTCCAAAGGTTGTCTGTTAGAAATTGCCCAGTGTATACCACCATCCACCACCCATTGCACACTTTTTTCTAAACTTTTGTCCTGTATTTTCTCTTATTTGGTGTACAATCTATATATATAAAAATGAATAGCTGTTCGTTAGTCTCGCTAAAATTCGAGAACGGCTGGACCAATTTGCCTAATTTTGGTCTTAAAATATTTGTGATAGTCCAAGGAAGGTTTGAACGGTGAGAAAAAATGGAAAAAAAAACACGAAAAAAATCCGAACACAACGCCATCTCTAATTAAAATGTCATTATATAAAATGAATTATGCTGTTCTGGTGATGCCAGTACATGGCATTATCCTTACTATTATGCGGTACGAAGTTGCCAGGTCAGCTAGTAAAGAATATAATAAATGAGTAAATAAATAGATCATGGCTCTTGAGAGATAAATCTTCTTTATTTTTATAAAGCATAGTAAGAGTTTACCTACTATTCGTTCTAACAGTCAACATTTAAATTCATTTCCTGTCCTTGTCCCGTTTTATTTGGGGTCGGCGCAACACGTTTTTTCTTCTATCCTGTCCTGTCACTCGTCACACTATCACTAACTCCCCTTTCTATCATATCACTTTTCACACAATCTATCCATCTTTTCATTGGCCTCCCTCTCCATCCATCCACATGTGAACTCATAACTCTTTTAGCAATATGCGTTTCATCCCTCCTCTTCAAATGACCATACCAAGAGAAACAATTCCCTTTCAACTTTTCAGTCACTGGCGCCACTTTCAACATTTAAATAATTAAAACCACCCGTTACAAAATAATGTAGTTAAGCCAATTATGACATTAATGAATCATCGTTCCAACAACAGGATATACAACCAGATAAAAAGAAGCATTTAACCATATTTGATACTAAATTTTCCTATAATATTCTGAGTCACTTATTTGGAGTGTGGAACCATTCATTGACAAGTGATATTTAGCACTGTAAATTGGTTTGAATATAATACATTTAAGGAGTCTTCCTTGTGTGTTGTGTTGATTAATATGATCTCAAACAAATGTAGAATGCAATTTATAACAAGTGGTAAGGAGCATTACCTTTCACTTTGATTTTTTCTTCTCCTGGCTCAATTATATATTTAATACTATCTTTTGCCTGCCGTTTGGCTCCCGTCAACTGACTACTCTACCCTACCCTACCCTACTCCACCCTGCTCTACCCTACTCTACCCTGCTCTACCCTACTCTACTCTACCCTAATCTACCCTATTCTACTCTACCTAGTTACCTACCCTACGATGTGATAAATGAAGAACCGCTCGACCGATTTTGTGCAAACTTCACATAAACCATCTACTAAATAGTACGAACAAAGCCTAAACATTTGGTTTGGATAGGTGAGCCCGTTCTTGAGTTATAAAATTACAACGGAAAGTGGCATTAATTTTTATTTATATAGATTTATTTGTATATTTTTTTCTTATATGTATGTATTTGTGTTATTATGTCTTTAGTATTTTTCTCATGTTGTACACTGACATCCCTAAATCTATCTCCTTTCGTTCAGTCCATCCAAAGGTTGTCTGTAAGAAATTGCCCTGTGCGATAAGACACTTTTTTTAAATTATGTTTGTCTTGTATTTTTCTTTATGTGGTGCACAATAAAGAATATAATAAATAATGCAGTGGTAGCCCAATGCTAATGGCCCCGACTTACTAGTTGTAGATTGTGGGTTCAAACCCAGTCAGGCACATTACTAAGGTTCACTCAGTCTAGACCCCACAGTGAAATCATTTCTATAACTCAGTTTATATGTTATTTATCTGAACTTTATAATGAAAAATGTCTGGACTAAGTCTCAGAGTTTATTTCAGTGTTTCTTCTCAGTTTTGTTAATAGGAAACTGATGTTTTCTTATGAATTAATTATATAGCATAGCATAGTCGGCCTTTTAATGTTCCCACTGTTGGGACTCAGGCCTCCTTTCTAGGAGAGGGAATGGGCCGTAATCCACCACGCGGGCCCAGTGCGGTTTGGTGGATGTCACATGTCTTCGAATTTTTGGTTCTTGGACATGCCGGTTTCCTCACGATGTTTTCCTTCACCGTTTTGAGAGCAGTGTTGATGAAAATGAATTACACAAAGTAATGCGCCTGGCTGGGTTTGAACCCGCGACCTACAACTCGTAAGTCGGGGCCGTTACCACTCGGCCACCACTGCTCTCACACTCGAATTAATTATATCAATGAATAAATTTTATCCAACATCATAAACATCTACAACCTGACTTTGATCACTACTGAATATAAGTCTCTCTTTTCTTGTGCTAATCCCCAACTTTTTTCTTTTGCACCAAGTGGTACATTTGTTCCACCCTCACGCAAAATACGAGCTCTGAACCCACGTCCGTGTTTTAAGGGTGCACACATGCAGCGGGCACGGAGTCCTGTATGATGAAGCAAGGTCAGTCTGCATTGGACATCTAGAACAGGAGTAATAACTGAATAACATATCGACGGTTGTAAGGCTAATTGATCTAAACGACTTTTTATTTTTTTCAATATTGAGTTATATTACATATTCGGAATCAGCAAAATTTTCTCTGTCGTTTGAGTCAGGTTTCAATTTTTTTTTTTAATGTCACTTAGATCAATTAGCCTTTCAACCGTCGATATGAAAATGTCCCGCACCAGCCCGACATACTATATTATCTATATTATAACATACTTAAGTACAAGGCTGGCTTCAATCTGAAGACACTTTCTGAATCAGTTGACTCATCATTGGATGTGCTAATTTAAAAAATCAATAATGATGTCAGACAAATTTAAATATAGTTAGGATGGCTGTAAATGGCTTGTAAATAGACAAAATAGAAGAAAAAAAAATTTGATTCCCTTGAGTCGATACAGGTTTTTTTGCGACATAAACGGTCGTATCTTTTTTAAGTAATTGCTGGGCTTTTTGGGGCTTTATTCATTTGCGTGACCGAGTGGACAAAATACGCCTCTGGCACGTGTTTTCGTATTGATCAGCTGTATTTTTTTTTTTTTAATTTTGCTCCACGGTTTGAATTACTCCTGAACCGTGGGTGCGTTCACAAATATCTACATTCATATATACAAGATACACAAACCCGGAACAACCATCTTACGTTGTTGAAACTTCAACGGTCCGGACTAAGTGTTTCGCTTCGTCGTTTATACCACGTACATCGAAGGACTGGAACAATTTGCCCGCTGCGGTTTTCCCGTCCAACTGTAATTTTGGTGTCTTCAAGGCTAGAGTGAATGGGCTCTTAATAAATTAGTGCGCCTCAGCAAAAATGATTGCATCTCTGCTTGCCATCAGGTGGGATCGCAGTCAAGCACTGGATTATATGAATTAAAAAAAAAAAATCTAACACACCATACAATGCGTTCCAAATAAGAATAGGATCTATTTTTACGCCATGTTGTTACGTCATAGCTGTCAAATCGAAGAAATTGGGTAAAGTAAGCAAAACAAGAAATTTTTAAATATTATATTCGTTTACGAATCGTGAACAAAAAAGTTCAATCGGAATCTAGCTCCTCAATCTTGCTCATCTCTGCGTCATTGTGTGAAGTGTCGTGAGTAGTGGTAAATGGATGAAGGCGAATTGTTGCTAAAAATGAAAATAAGAAAGAAAATATCTAGTTTTTTTTTAACTAATTATGATTATGAAAATATATTTAGCTAAATTAGATTAAACAATAACGATTTTATTTCACCTAGATTTAACTAAGACTCAGTATTGATAAGTTTTCTGTGCAAACCGTACTTTTCAATCAACATTTGACAGATTGAGGTTATTGACTTTCCTATTCTTATTTGGAACTCATAGTACAAATATTTGTTTTAATTTCGACACGCGGCGTTGCAGCTAATCGCTTAACCACGGCACTGATTGTGCCGTCGTTGTTGATAGAAAAAAAACACGTCCCAAATGTTGATGCTTTAATTTTTAACTGTTTTATTCCTTTATCTGTTGTTAATACAATGTGTAACTTCAGTCATGAGAGGAAAAATAAGCATTTTACAATGTTATAGTTATAAGCCTTTATCATCATCATCATTTCAGCCGAAAGACGTCCACTGCTGAACATAGGCCTAAGCTTTTAAACCATGCTCGACGTTGACGATAGGCGAGTGGAAAAGGGTCCTAATGATCATCATCATCGGTAGGTATACATCTCGCTAGGGCCACGGGGTGTTTCTAAAAGGCAACTGAAGAATACAGCTGTGATTTTAATCAGTAAAAGTCCTGATTCGTTCTCTCGCTCCACCCTAAAGCTAGAGAAGTCATTGGATGACTTCCAATCTCAAAAACAAATCAAAGGTTTATAAGTCGTGGCCAGATCTTAGAATTGACCACTTCATGATATGGCCAACTAAAACTGGCCAGATCATTATCATTGATGTAGGATTTCTATGATAATAAAAGGTCTAAAGAAAGTAGGCCAAATAAGGATTGATATATCATCAAACTTTAACGTTTAAAACGATCTAGCCAGTTTTACTTGGCCATATCATGTTGAGAATCAATTTAGTTAGTGATGGATGGCATGAGGAGTTACAGGGCAGAATGGAAGAAAAAAAAACGTGTTGCGCCGACCCCAAATAACACGGGACAAGGGCAGGAAGATGATGATGATCATGAAGTGACCGATGACCTGTTTAGGGTCACAGGAATCCGATGCATGTTGACGGATAGGACCGGTCAATATGGCGACACGTGGGGAACGTCTTTCGGCTAAATTAATGGTAATGCTGCGGATAATCGAAATCGAATTTAGGCTACTCAATAACAATCTTACCTATCCTCGATAAAGTCTACCTTTAGACATTTATCTTAAAACTTATAAGATATTCACCTTATCGTTTTAGAGTCTGTGTTATCTGTAGTACCATCACTCTTATCTGTGCCTTTAGTACTGAGATAAGGATAGAATTTTAGCTTAGAGCATAACAACACGCCTTTTCTTGGATGGAGGAAGCAGAGGTATTATAGTTCCTCAGTTTTTAGCGTTCCGTAACCAAAAGGTAAAATTTATAATTACTTATAGGATCACTTTGTTGTCCGTCTGTCTGTCTGTTTGTCAAGACCGTTTATCTCGGGAACGCTCCACGCGTTCCCGAGATAAACGGTATCGAATTGAAATTAAAACCATATACTCAAGTCTGTGGACTCTTGAGGCTGTAAAAAAATAAAACTTGTAAGTTAACGAAAAAAAAAGATACGGTTTATGTCGCAAAAAACGTATATTTCGAAACTCTCAAAGGAATCAAAATTCATAGGGTACTTCAAGCAAGATCATACAGTATACATACCTATTGGTATATATCTGAAAACAAAAAATTGTTATTACGTCAAAAAAAAAAATCCATTCGAAAAATCATCAAGACTCCATTCGGGAATTGAACTCAGTGCGCGAGTTCGACTCGCAGTTGCCCAGTTTTTTATAATTAATAATTTATCTTTCTTAATTATATTTATAATTTAATTCCGCCAAGCCTGTTCCATTATCTGACCACTAGACTTACGGCGTTTACGCCACCTGAACATGGTGGATAACCAAAACCAAACCAAATACCAGCTTGATGCCCTGGAGTCTGGCTTGATCCTGGAGAGATTGAGAAGCAAGCCAAGAGGATCATCGGTGATGATTTATTTATTTATTTATTTTATTTATTTATTTTTATTCCCAACAATATCCTTACAGACTAGTCCAAATCGATATTGAGGTTTCTTATTTCTAACTTACAAACTAGATTCAATAACAAATTTTAAAAAGCGCTATTTTAGTGAATTCACTCAGAGCACAATAAAATATATCCACGTCGTCAGCTATGAGGTTGAGCGTGCGCAACGCGCGCGTAAGAGGCGCCGAGCTCAATAACTTAGTGCGCGCGCGCGGCACCGCCAGCAGACGCGGCCGTCGCCGACGCGTCGCGTCGATGATGATGATGCACTTGTCGAGTCAAAACTCCAAAGCCTTGAGTTGCTGGCCTGTCGGTTTTCTGTCGATTACATTTCGGGGAGTGTGCGTTGGAATTTCACAATTTAATTCCACCAAGTCCGTTCCATTATCGGACCACTATATGTACGGCGTTGCGCCATCGGTACATGGTAGACATCCCACCCATACGGACTTAACGTTTTGGTAACACATTTATTGTGCGTACAGCTAAGGAGTGGATTCTCTGCCGGGGTCTAGTCATGGTTCGCACTCACGAGCTACTTGGTAAGCCGGGGCCTTAAGACCCCCTACTCTTTGTGTTTACCCATTTACGGAGAAGAGCGTGATTGTATGACGAATAAGCTGTCCCAAGTTTGACCTCCCGACGTCTCGATACTAAACCACAATAATACCATTTACTAAATACATTTCAAGGATAACTTGGCACGTATAGTCTGCTTAATCTGTAGACACCTCATTTGTATGGCTTCAATTACCAATTGTGCTGGCTTTACAGTCATTAGTCTGTAATGAATCATTTCGATTTTTCTAAACGTAAAAGCGAGTTGGTTTCCTAATATTGATGGCTCTTAACCGACATTTTTTTGGGGGTAGGTAATCATCAAAAAGAGAACTTAATTTCTGTATTAATTATTTGGCCCTACTAAGGCCTTGAAGGCACCTAAATTATAGTTTTATGGGAAGACCGCAGCAGGCAAATTGTTCCAGTCCTTCGATGTACGCGGTATAAACGACGAAGCGAAACGCTTAGTCCGGACCGTTGAAGTTTCAACAACGTAAGGGTTCGCCGATACGTCGGGTTGTCCGATGGTAGAAAGTAGATGGCGGAATCAAGTCATGCAATTCCCGCGCACATTCACCAAAATGCAACCTGTAAAATACCGATAGGCTGGCTACCCTGCGCCTGTGCTCGACACTTTGTAGATTGGACTTAACCAAATCTGGATCACCAATTAGTCTCATCGCACGCCTTTCCACTGAGTCCAAAGCTGCTAGATGGCATTTTGCAGCACCAGCCTATATGTGACTGCAGTACTCCACACACGATCGGACCTGTGCTTTGTATAACATTAGAAGCTGTCCCGGTGTGAAGTACCGTCGGTCCTTTGCAAGAACGGCTAGTTTTCTAGCAGTAACCTAGTCACTATTTACGTAACTTGTTGAATGCCGGAACGCAGATCTACGCGGGGCACAATGGTTTTTTAATTGTGTCTCTAATTACAGCATATGAAAGGTTAAAGACCACTCATTTCAACTAGTGCTTGACTGCGATCCCACCTGATGGTAAGCAGTGATGCAATCGTTGATGATGAAGCGCACAAGTTTATTAAGAGCCTATTCACTCTAGCCTTGAAGACAGCTAAATTATAATCGGACAAGAAGACTCCTAGTTTTTAGCTATCAGGAAACACAGACTCCGGCAGGGGATTCCACTCCTTAAGGCTGAAACTGCGTAAAGCCCGCGCGGTTCCATACAAAAGTGCCCGCGCGGGTTTCGGGCCTAAGCTGTATGCACGATTCTTAAGTACCTACCCTTCGTTTAAACATGGGTGACGGTTATTATTTACCCGTACATACACAATAGCGTTTTCCCTATCGAATAAGTAGAAACAGCAACATGCTTCCTCGTTCCGGTACCAATAATTTGTTCCTAAATACTTCTAGGATACACGTTTGAATATATTCATCAAAGTCAAAGTCAAAAAAAATTATTTCACATAGGCCTACATGGGCACTTATAAAACGTCAGAAGCTAGTGCACGGTTCCAAATTGGTCGTTTCCTATGGAGACGAACCGGCAAGAAACTCCATGGTTACTCTTTTAAAAAAGTGATTGATTACAATATTTTCATATTACAGTATTAATAGACATTATGTAAGAACAGTCATCTGCCCAAATATCTTGGGATCACTTTCCAAACTAGAGCCGTAAGCAGCTGAATAGCAGTGCTCAAAAGTAGAACTACATTGGGTACACGTGGGCCGCGTACGGGGTGCGTCGGTCTCCATACATTTTATATGGCAACTAGACTTGTAGAGCTACATTAGATCCACGCCACGCGGCACGACTCTACGTACAAATTAAGCGTGGCCCGTGTGTGCGTCGGTCTAAAGTAGTTCCCGCTTCTCATATATAATTGACGGAACCCGCCAAGGCTAATGCCTCCTAAGGCTGCGAGATTTTTCGAAACGGTCACCACGGACCTTTTTTTTATGAGAAACCATCTAATGACTTCTTGTGCTTTAGGGCGAAGCGGGAGGGGTGTATCGGACTTTTACTGACTAAACCACACTTATGTTCTTTCTTTACCCTTTGCGTTTCAGGATTTCCCTTTCAGAAGCAGACCCTTGGCCCCAGTAGGTTTGAACCCAGCTGGGCCCCTACGGTTTGCTGATATCTCCTTGAGGCGCGCGAGGAACACTACTACGCGCCGTCGACGATGCGGACTTGGTCCGGACGGCCAGATAGCGAGCTACCCAACGCTCGTCGTCCTCAAGCCCATGCCTACAGTGGCTGGAAGTTGAGGTCAGGGTCCCGGCGGCTGCGTCTCCTTCGTTAGTTTTACTATTTCGCAGAAGGATGCAACCGCCGCCCATTCGTCACCACAGCCATGGAACGCGAAAAGCAATCGAAGGAAAATATGTGGATTTTAGTCAGTAAACGATTAACACTCCCTCTCACTCGACTCAGAGTGGGAGAAGTTGTATTTCACATGTAACGAACGCCTATTTGTCCACAACAACGCGCATAGACATATCATAATCAGCCTTTTATAATGTTCCCACTGCTGAGATCCAGGCCTGACTAGGAAAGGGAATGGGCTAAAATCTACCACGCGGACCTAGTCTGGATTGGTGGATGTCAAGTCTTAGAATTTTTGATTCTAGGACATGCCGTTTTCCTCACAATGTTTTCCTTCACCGTTTTGAGAGCAGTGGTGATTAAATAAATGACAAAATAATGCGCCTGGCTGTGTCTGGACCCGCGACCTACTTCTCGTAAGTCGAGGCCACTAGGTCACTACTGCTCTTCATACATCTTGTTCATAAACTTAACGACTATTGGACCTATTGTAAAAAAAATTTTACTAGTAGATTGCTACTTTATCACTGAGTCACAGGCATATATTTAAAAGCTAGTTTTTTTGAAGCTGTTAACCACTATCTCACCTAATAGTAAAGCGCTTACTATTATGATGCGGTCGACGATGAAGAACGCTTCCCTAGAAGTAACCTATTCAATCTCGACTTACAAGATCCCAGGTTTTAGCTATCAAGAAACACGGGCTCCGGCGGTGAATTCTACAGAACTGATGGTCGAGTGTGCCGAAAGATTCTGGAGTGGCGACCAAAACAACCTTGAAAGGCCTTCTACAAGGTGGACCGTTGACCCAGTGAGGAATGTAAGACGCACAGGACTGTTCATTGTGGCCACAAGCACGGGGAGATGTATGTCCAATTTGGACGTCTGCAGGCTGAAATGACGATGATGAATGCACGGGAAGGAATATAATATTCTATTTCTACCTAGTCTCACGGCCAGCGAACCCACGTAGTTCCATGTCTAAAATTAACTTGAATAGTTTCCTATCTCAAAATAGACTAAACAAACATATTGGTAATTACGGTCAAACTTGACCTATAATATGATACTACTGACACACTGCAAGCATGAAGGTCGATTTAAATATAAATAAAACACACGCGTAGTTTTTATTTTTGTTTTACGGCGCAATGTGTGCGAATTTTTCCTGTTGCGAAGATGTGTTTTAATGGAGAAGCGAATTAAAATGATATCATTAACGCTCTGTATTAGAGAGCAGTAGTAACGAGTCAGACTTACTAGTTGTAGTTAACGGGTTCAAACCCAGCCAGGGGCATTTATTACATCACCACTGCTCTGAAAACGGTAAACGAAAACATCGTGAGGAATTCATCGTGTCCTAGAACCAAAAATTCGAAGACATGTGACATCCACCAACCCGGACTGGGCCCGCGTGGTGGATTACGGTCCGTTCCCTCTTCTAGAGAGGCCTGAGTCCCAGTGGTAACATTACAAGGCTGTTTATGCTATGCTATGAAGTATTCATCATCATCATCATCATTTCTGCCGAAAGACGTCCACTGTTGGACATAGGCCTCCCCCAAGTGTCGCCACAATGAACGGTCCCGTGCGTCTCGCATCCATCGGATTCCCGCAACCCTTACCAGGCCATCGGTCCACCTTGTAGGGGGCCTTCCAACACTGCGTCTTCAGGTACGCGGTCGCCACTCAAGCAGCTTTCGGCCCCAATGGCCATCCGTTCTGCGAGCAATGTGCCCTGCCCATGGTCACTTAAGTTTGCCGATTCTTCGTGCTTCGGCAACCTTGGTTCTCCCGCGGATATCTGCTATTAAGTATTGTACAAAAATAAACTGGAAAATACTCAATTCCTCACAATCTGTGATTCCTACATGATCATTTCTTAGTTTTTCAAGCGGGAAAACATTGTTTATCCTTTATCATCTCAATAAAAGATTGAAGATTGTAAGAGTGCTCGATCTATTGGAGATTATCACGTTTGTTTGAAGTTAGTCGACAAGATTGATTATTCGAAAAAAAATTATTACCGCCCGACGTTAGAGCACGCTTGTCTAGAAGTAACTTATCCTTCATCTTGATCGTTTCACTCTTGTCAGACTGGTCGTGGTTATCACGAAGGTAGCTCTCCGGAAGCTGTCAGGGTACGCCGCACGACTTCTCACCACTTTTGTCTCCTGGCAGTCATCCGGGCGCTCGCGTTCAATGGTCTGCCAAAAGCCGCTTTGAACTGGTTAGTCCATCGCATCGGTTATCTGCCACTTTGCCTGTTCCTGTCCACCATTCCTTGTATAACAAGGGCATAGCATAGGCGGCCTTATAATGTTCCCACTGTTGGGACTCCAGGCCTCCTCTCTAGAAGAGGGAATGGGTAATGGCATCCACCACGCAGGCCCAGTGTGGGTTGGTGGATAACAAGGGGTCTGATGCTATTCACTATCACTTAAAGACTCCAGGTTGTGCAGCTAAGGAGTGGAATACCCTGTTTCCTGATAGCTATCAGGAAAGAGGGACTTCCACTCCTTAGCTGTACGCACAATGAATGTGTTCCCAAAATGCTTTGTCCATATAGGTGGGATGGCCACCATGTACCGATGGTGGAACGCCTAGTGTTCCAATGATGGAACGGACGTGGTGAACATTGCACACTACCCTAAATGTAAACGATAGAAAACCGACAGGCTAGCAACTCGGCGTCGATGCTCAAGACTTAAGAGTTTTGACTCGACAAGTGCATCATTGCCGACTTTTCTTTTTTTCGTGTCGATATTATCTAACAAAATTTTCTCTGACCAGTATTTGGCAACCTCTAAGGCTCTGTTATTAGCCTCGTATAGATCCTGAAAACTGCATGTGGTTGTGCAGGATGAACAGCATAGCAAATGACGCATGTCCTGTGCAGCGGCTCCACACTGACACTGTGTTAGAGATGGGTCGATGTATATATATAGGGTGACTGGTAATTAGTGACCGATACTCAAACATGTGATTGTACTCATGATCACAAACAACTTTCCCAAAGAAACTTTTTATATACTCACTAGATCACTGATTAGGTACGTACACCTATGGGTTTGCAAGCTGCGCGGGTGTTCTATCACTATTGTAGGTACGACGGCGTCACGCGGCTAACAGCTGAGCGGTAGCCGGTCGCAGGCGCGCGCGCGTTTTTAAACAGCTGTTTTATTATTGTGATAAAACTAATGAGAATATAAAAAAAGTTTCTTTGGGAAAGTTGTTTGTAATCATGAGTACAATCATGTGTTTAAGTATCAGTCACTAATTACCAGTCACCCCCTTTATCATAGCCGATGATCTTAACTCGCTTCTCAATCGACTCTAGTGCTTCAATCTTAGAAAATTAATATGAAAGGATAAGTCATACACAGGTGCATGGATAAGACATATATGGAAGCAAAAGGTCACGTAACATCCGCTGGTTACAAGCATATGGAGCCAGGAAGTCTGACTATCCGCCAACGGAAGACGGCGTTAAGATGACTTCTTGCTACTCAAATATGTTTTATGTGAAAGGGAAATATGAGTTTGTGTATCGTATCTAGCTTTTGCTCGCGTCTTCGTTCACGTGAATGTCGATTATTGCGGATGTGAAGTTGAAGTCCAAGCAAGCCAGGTAGAAAGTTGCCTGTATCCTTGGGGTTGAACATTAAAAAAAAGTTGGGCAAGTGCGAGTCGGACTCGCCCCCTGAGGGATCCCCTATGTTTAGAGTTTAATTCCTAATTGGAATCTCGGAAGTTTTTTTCAAAACGCATTTTTTTTTGTGCGGTAATAATAAACTTCCTATACTTGTGTTATAAGGCCTTGCTTTATGCAAAATTTCAGGATTCTGGGTCAACGGGAAGTACTCTAGAATTTTGGTTCCCTTAAGTGTCGAAATATACGTTTTTTGCGACATAAACGGCCATTTTTTTTTTCGTTAACTTAGAAGTTTGATTTTTTGACAGCTTCAAAGGTGCGCTAAGACCTAACTATATGGTAATTTCAACTCGATACGTCCACGCGTTCCCGAGATAAAGGGTCTTGACAGACAGACAGACAGACGGACAACAATGTGATCCATTAAGGGTTCCGTTTTTCCTTTTGAGGTGCGGAACCCTAAAAACAAAGAATTTATCAATATCAATAAGGTCATTACAAACGGATTTATTATGCAGAGGTCTGAGACTGAGCAAAAAGGAATTTTATGTACTTACAATACTTGAATCAATAATGCACGTGCACATAGTGACGTAATAATATCAGATGGCGGTTGTAAATCACGATATTCAACTATAAAATATGATGGTTCAAGTTTCTGCATCATTTGTCTGCAAAATAACCTTTTAACCCGATGCAAAATAACATTTGAATCCAATCTTCAAAGCCTTGAGCACGAGCGTAGGGTAGCCAGCCTTTCGGTGTGTTACAGGTTGCATTTTGGTGAGTATGCGCGGGAATTGCATGACTTGAACCCGACGTACGGCGAGTATCCACCCTTAGGTTGTTGAAATCTGTTCGGTCCAGACTAAGCGTTTCGCCTCGTCGTTTATACTGCGTGGAGGCCGCAGGTGCACGCGCGAGGCAATGGCCCTCGCACGCCAGTCGCCGGAATTCCGATCCTGATTTCCGGCCACCGCAGGCGCGGGCTTGCGGACGGCGAGCAATGGGTAGCTCACCATCCGATCGTCTGGTAACGCGTGCCTCTAGGAGATGTCAGCAACCGTAGAGGCCCAGCAGGGTCGAAGCCTACTGGGGGCCCTGGAACAATGGCAAAGAAGGAACAGGAGTGGGTTTTTAGTTTTTTTTTTTTTTTTTCATTACTAGTCTGACACTATATCGCGCTCCGCCCAAGAGCAGGGGATGTCTTTAGATGATTTTTCCACCCGAAAAAAAAAGCTCATCCGTCTTTCTCGCTCACTCTTAGTAAATTAACTCGTCATGGTAAAGCCCTAGTTCTTAAGATGCATCGTGCGAGCTCGCAGATTTTTACGTATCGCAGTTTCGTATTTTGCGTCTAAATAATGTGAATTGCACTCACACTAACGCAAAACCCAACTAGTGTAGGTAGAGCTCCATTTCTCGCCACCATCCCCCAACCAAAGGTGTGGTCGAAAGCATGCATAGTACACTGCACGTCTGACATGCGCAGTTCAGGGGGCGGAAAATTTTCCACTTCGTCCGTTGCATCCATCAGTTGCTATTCGGGTGTGAACGTGCGCGGTGCATTTCGAAATGCAGAAGAGTTCGTCTTGGGATTTTAGTAAGATGGCGTTCGTGTGTAAGGTAGGTTACTAATAGGTTAATTAATTAATAATAGGTTAGTAAATAGGAATCTGTGTTTCTTGATGCTACAACCCGGGAATCTTTAAGTCAAGAAGGATAGGTTACATCTAGGTAAGCGCGCTCCATCGTTGACCGCATCGTCGCTTTTCATCATCAGGATGGCGGTCAAGCGCGAACATATCAAGAATAAAAAAAAATAAAGGAACTAAACCAACTTAATCTTTGACTTGATTCAGTCTCAATTGTAAAATTGGAACTATAGTACTCAATAGAAGGTGGAAACACTTTCCATTTAATCAAAAAAACCTTGAAACCAAAACGTTTCTATGATGTCATTTTACACGTAAACGATTAACATAATCACCGAAGAATTTCTTCAATTACTTTATTAGCTAACATAATATGATAATGCCATACCTTTGTTATGATGAAATCCTTATCAAAGTCATCATAATCTATATATATATATATATAAAAGGAGAAACTGACTGACTGACCTATCAACGCACAGCCGAAACTACTGGGACTAGGAACGTGAAATTTTGCACAAGGTTTCCTTTTATGACGTAGGCGAGCACCAAGAGAGGATTTCCCAAAATTCACCCCCTTAAGGGGATGAAATGGGGGTCCAAAATTTGTACGGAAAACCCTACTTTCATGAAGCGGAGCCACTGGCAGGAACTAGTCAAGAATATTAGTATGCAAGCTGTGTCCTTCGGTTTTACTTGCGTCTTTGATCACTGCTCTGTCCTATCGTAACTTAATGTTATAAGTGCAAACGTCGGGACCTCAGCTTGAGTTCCATCTATGGAGGTTTCTAACTTAAATCCAGGTTCCACTTAACCAGGTTTCACTGTATAACCTAACTTTTTTTATTGATATAAACTAGTACTTGACTGCGATCCCACCTGATGGTAAGCAGTGATGCATTCGTTGATCGTGAGGCGCACTAGTTTGTTAAGAGGCTATTCAATCTTGCCTTGATGGCACCTAAATTATAGTCGGACGGGAAGACCGCAGCAGGCAAATTGGTACCTGTAAGGAACATACCAGCCAAATTTTAAGTTTGTAGGTGTTGTAGTTTCTGAGATTTTGTGATTTATCAGTGAGTAGTATTTCGCTTTTATTTATATCTAAGATTAGTATGGATTTTATATACTTACATTTTTTTTTTATTACTGGACTGTTTATGACTCGCCTTTTTTATTTAAATCTCTAATATATAAAATTCTCGTGTCACAGTTTTCGTTGCCATACTCCTCCGAAACGGCTTGACCGATTTTGATGAAATTTTTTGTGCTTATCCGGTATCTATGAGAATCGGCCAACATCTATTTTTCATCCCCCTAAATGTTAGGGGTAGTCCACCCCTAAAATTTTTTTTTATTTTTTAGACAAAATTTTTAATTTCTACTAGGAAATTATTTATATGGCAAAACAACGTTTGCCGGGTCAGCTAGTTATATATACACATACATGTTAGGGTTTGTGATTTTTTTTTTTATTATTGATAGGTTTGCGCTTGACTACTATCTCACCTGATGGAAAGCGACGATGCGGTCGATGATGGAGCGCGCTTACCTAGAAGGAACCTATTCATTCTCGACTTAAAGATTCCCGGGTTGTAGCCATCAGGAAACACAGATTCCGGCAAGGAATTCCATTCCTTAGCTGTACGCACAATGAATGTGTTCCCAAAACGTTTCGTGCGTATAGGTGGGATGTCCACCGACGGGATATGAACCGGTGGCGCATTGCCGTACGCCTGGTGGTCCGATGATGGAACGGGCGCGGGCGGAATTAGGTTATGCAATTCCGACGCACACTCCCCGAAATACAACCGTGACAAATGTGACATACTAGCCGTGTTTAAATATTATCTAAATACCCTGATTAGGAATAACACCGAATTTACTTCGAGTGTGGATGTCTCTTTTCTGTTTATGGAGTAAGAAAGAAATGAAGCGAAAATTGATTGAACGCACACTGAACAAAATAATGGCCCGTGATAATCATTTCAGCCGAAAGACGTCCACTGTTGGACATAGGCCTCCCCCAAGCGTTGACACAACGACCAGTCCTGTGCGTCTCGCATCCATCGGATTCCCGCGACCCTGACCAGGTCATCGGTCCACCTTGTGGGAGGCCTTCCAACGCAACGTCTTCCGGTACGCGGTCTTCGCTCCAGAACCTTTCGTCCCCATCGACCATCTGTTCTGCGAGCAATGAGCCCTGCCCATTGCCACTCAAGTTTGGCGATTCATCGAGCAATGTCGGTAACCTTGGTTCTCCTGCGGATATCTTCATTTCTGATTCGATCACGCAAGGAAACTCCGAGCATAGCCCTTTCCATTGCCCTTTGGGTTACTTTAAGTCTTCTTATGAGGTCCATTGTAAGCGACCACGTTTTGGAGCCATATGTCATCATTGCATTTTAATATCAAAACAAAAATATTTATTTCAAACCAGCTTCTGATAGCAGTTTCGCTCGCGTTAAAGTAGATCCATACAAATTTTTGATACCCATTTCATTCCCTTAGGAAGTGTATTTTGGAAAATCCTCTCTTAGTGCTCGCCTACGTCATAAAAGGAAACCTTGTGCAAAATTTCACGCTCCTAGTCCTTCTAGTTTAGAAGAAAGAAAATCATCATCATCTTCCTGCCCTTGTCCCGTGTTATTTGGGGTCGGCGCAACATGTTTTTTTCTTCCATTCTGCCCTGTCACTCGTCATGCTATCACTAACTTCCTTTTCTTTCATATCACTCTTCACACAATCCATCCATCTTTTCTTTGGTCTCCCTCTCCCTCTCCATCCATCCACATGTAAGAAGAAGAAAGAGAAGAAAGAAAATAAAAAACGTTTATTCGTACCTCACACATACACTAGAATTAAAATAGGTATAAAAAAATAATAACATTAAAACCTGTGCAAGGCCAAAAAGGCGCCTAACTCAGCATATGCTGCGATATTTAAAACGATAAATAACGCAGCGCTGGTATTCTGTTAGGGCCCTCGGTGATGCCACGGTCACACTTACGCAGGTTAAATAACACTATGTATCGAAACAAAATATTAATTAAACAAAAATTTCACAGTTTCGGTTATGCGTTGATATATCAGTCAGTTGATCCTTCTATAATATATACTCGTAGATAAATCATTTACAGGCACTTTTGCATTGTCAAGAAGTCAGTCAGTCAGAAAAATTATGCTAACTGCACATTCCAAAGCGTAGATCTCTATGGAGAAGAATGTGCAAGAAACTCCATGAAAAGGAAGACCCTCCGGTCTGGCCACTTTATTCAAGTTTGCCGAGAAAGTTGACTTGATACATTTACTGCCAAATAATACAAAAACGTTAGATTGATATAAAATTTATGTATAATATTCTATAATATAATATTCCGCAAATATCACACAACGCCGTCTAGTCCAAGCTAAGCATCTTGTATTATGAGTATTAGACAGCTGATAAACATTCTTAAGTATATATTTCTAAATACATACATTATTATAGATAAATTACACCCAGACACAGAACAAATGATCGTGTTCATCACACAAACGTTTGTCCTTTGTGGGAATCGAACCCACAACCCCCGGCATAGCAGTCAGGGCCACTAACCACTAGACCAACAGGCCAGTCGAATATTACATCCATATTCTTATGATAAACAAATTAACTATTCATACGAAGACTTGGCTTAAAGGACGTATCCAAGCATTAAGAAGAAAATTATCACTGAGTTGGGAATGCGACTAGATTTTCAACTTTTTTAAATACAGTAATTAGCCTTCTTCCGATCCTCTTCATCACATCCCACGCAGGGCGTGACCTCTCCAACTATCGATGGAAATGCAACACACCACACCACATTTAAAACACAAATGCAACCCTGAACCGTCTACCAGCATAACCTGAGCTCTCCGACCGATCAATAACACAGGAGTTGCGCAGTAAAATATCTGGACGATGGGAATGATTTATTCTGTTCAGCTGATGGACGCGTTTCGTGAAGACGTGACGATGGAAGGTGGCTATGGGAAGGGGTGGTGGGGGTGTTGCTATGTAAGTTTTTTTTTAATTGTATTTTTTTTAAGACTTCTGTGGCGTTTGAGCTGAGTAGTGTCGGTGCGCGGGTCGTGATCGTGAACGGGCGGTGTTAGACTAGTAATTTCTCAACTGCCTAGGGCTTTATTTGAATTGTTGTTTTTCTTTTTTTGTTTACATTGTTCTGACATAATAGAAGATAAGCATTTTTTAAATAAAATTCGACTGGCCTGTTGGTCTAGTAGTTAGTGGCCCTGACTGCTATGCCGGAGGTCGTGGGTTCGATTCCCACCCAGAACTATGTTTGTGTGATGAGCACGATCATTTGTTCTGGGTCTGGGTGTAATTTATCCATAATATGTATGTATTTAGAAATATATAAGTATGTTTATCAGTTGTCTAGTACTCATAACACAAGCTCTGCTTAGCTTGGGAATCGGCGATCATTGTACCGACAGTCGTGTCAGCCAATGGCTTAATAGCCAAGAGCCTCGACCAACACCTTAGGAGGCTCGCGTTAGGCGGCTGGATCAAGGGCTTGCTCCAGAAAGCGGTACTTCTGGACACGGCTCGTATTGTTAGGAGGTTCCTTTCTCTGGAGCCCTGACCGCCGGTAGCTTGGACCCTGTTCCCAATACCGGTGGTACACTATTTTTTATATTTTTAAATGTTTTTAATTTTTTTTTTATTGAAATATTTAAAAATATAATTTATATGTTATGATAGTGAATAAACGAAATAATAATACATATAACATGGTTTAAAGAGTGTCTATGGAGTTTCGTGCGAGGTTTTCTACATAGAGAGTTACGCCTTGGAATGTGCAATTAGCTTAATGTTTCCGACTTTTACATGTCAAGGGTCTCTTTAAGTTGGACCAGGCCAACAGTGGACGTGCACTTGTTTAATTTTTTAAACTAGTGCTTGACTGCGATCCCACGTGATGGTAAGCAGTGATGCAATCGTTGATGGTGAGGACTAGTTTATTAAGAGCATAGGGGCCGTTCAAGTAGCAGATTTTTTGCAAATATTAACCCCCTCCTCTCCCTCGTCACCCCTCCCCCCCATGCTTACGTCAATATTGGTACGTGCATTCGTCAATGTGTTAGTTTGGTTATTTATTTATGAGCAGTAGTTGTAAGTCTAGCAAAAAGAAATACTTGAAATAAAGGAAAAAAACAGAGTTAATTAAAAATTTTGACATTATTCATTCAAATTAACAGTGCTCAGTCCATGACACACTATCCTTGACACTAAGTCTTCAATGACGTTAGATGTATGCTGCTTAATGATGTGTGTCTGCTCACTTTCTTGTGATTTTGAAAAATCGACATTGTTCTCTTAAAAACCTAAAAAAAAATTGCACTGCTGACGTAATCACCATCTAGAGCTTAGCTAGAGCTTATTTTTGATGACATGGGGATGGGGGGGGCCATCCCCATGCCATCAAAAATAAGCAATGTAAAGAGTTTCCTTGCGTGATCGAATCAGGAATGAGGATATCCGTAAGAGAACCAAGGTTACCGACATAGCACGAAGAATCGCCAAACTAAAGTGGCAATGGGCAGGGCACATTGCTCGCAGAACAGATGGCCGTTGGGGCCGAAAGGTTCTGGAATGGCGGCCACGTACCGGAAGACGTAGCGTTGGAAGGCCTCCTACAAGGTGGACCGATGACTTGGTAACGGTTGCGGGAGTCCGATGGATGCGAGATGCACAGGACCGTTCATTGTGGCGACACTTGGGGGAGGCCTATGTCCAGCAGTGGACGTCTTTCGGCTGAAATGATGATGATGATGAAAGACCCCCCCACGCCCCTTATTCAGGTGCTTACGTTATACTTGAATGGCCCCATATTCAGTCTAGCCTTTGAGTCACCTAAGTCATAATCGGACGGGAAGACATACTTATTGATTTTGTCTCAATCTACTTGGACTCGACGCAACAGGTTTTATTTTCCCATTCTCTCCCATCAACCTTTTAATCATCCAATGACTTCTCACGCTCTAGGTTGAAGAGGGAGGACGTGTCAGACTTTTACTGATTAATATCACACCTATTTTCCTTCTTTGCCTCGCGTTCCTGGAGTCCAGGTTTCCCCTTCTGAAGTCAACTCATGAACCCAGTAGGTTTCGGCCTTGCTTGGCCCCTACGCTTATGCTGAACGTTACGCGCCGTCGATATCTGTCGGATCCCATCATCAGAACTTGATTTTGAAAAAAAAATGGGGTCAATCTGGAAGCATATCCTATAAAGGGGAAAAAAAAATTACAAATCGGTCCATAAATGACGGAGTTCTAAGGTGTAACAAACATTAAAAAAAAAAAAATATGATAAAAAAAAACAATACAACCGAATTGATAACCTGCTTCTTTTTTTTTGAAGTCGGTTAAAAATCTAAAAACAAAATTTTTGGTTACGTCACAAAAAAAACTTTTTTTGATGGAAAAATCTTCGTATCTCAAATTCGGGGATTGAACTCCTCAGTGCGCGAGGCCGACTCGCACTTACCCGATTTTTTTCAACAATCAGCACCTTTGGCATCCTTCACTCTGTTACGTGCTAAATAATTACTTAAAATCAATTTCGTTTTTACCGGAATTCGATACAGCACCACAAGTCGCCTATAAATTACCGGAAATGTTTTAACAAGTTTAATAAAAAACTGCCGTGACTTTTTTTTAAATTGGGGGCGTGACGTCACGTACTGTGCGTGTGGAAAGTAAAAGTGTTGTGGCGTTAAACTTTTGTCTGTCTTGAGAGTACAATTTAGTTTGAAAGGACTATAGGGTGATGGGTTTTTAGGCGTTTTAAGAGTCATCATCATCTTCTTGCCCTTGTCCGTTATTTGGGACATACCAAGGCGCATTAACTATTGTTCTTAAGATGCTATTTTGAACTTTTTGCAGGCAGAGTAAGCTTGATTTACTGGCTACGCCCCACAGCTGGATCCCGTATGTCCATATTGGCTTCGGAACTGAGTTGTAGATAGGTAGTTTATTGTCTACAGAGAGTACAGAGTTTCTAACAATTGTCCAATCATCATCATCATCTTCCTGTCCTTGTCCCGTGTTATTTGGGGGCGGCGCAACTCGTTTTTTTCTTCTATTCTGCCCTGTCACTCGTCATGCTATCACTAACTTCCTTTTCTTTCAAATCACTCTTCACACAATCCATCCATCATTTCTTTGGTCTCCCTCTCTATCCATCCACATGTAAACTCATAACTCTTTTAGTAACATGCGCTTCATCCCTCCTTTTCACACGACCATAACAAGACAAACGATTATTTTTCAACTTTTCAGTCACTGGCGCCATTTTCAAACTTCCCCTAATATACTTATTTCTCACTTTATCCATTCTCGATGAGTTTCGTTGAGTTAAACAACTTATATATGTAAATAGTTCAATTCTTGAATGGAGTCTTGAAGATTTTTCCAAATCGCAATTTTTTTTTTGTTATGTAACAACAAATTTACTGTTTTCAGATTTATTCATATGCCTGTTATATAAAACCTTGCTTTAAGCCTAATTTCAGGTTTCTGGATCAACGGGAAGTACCCTATAAATTTTGATTCCCTTGAGAGTGTCGAAACATACGTTTTTTGCGACATAAACGTGAATAAAAATAAATGTTTTTTTTTTCTCTTCTATAAAAAGTGCTTTTGAACCTGTTCTTTTTTCAAATTCTTTTCTTTACAAATATATTTGAGTGACGTAAATAAAATGTCGCAGTGGTATCGGTAACGGGCGGAAAGTGCGGAATGCGTCGAAATCTAAACCGTGTCATTTAGTACGTGTGTCGCGACGAGAACGTTTAGCTGCTAGCTGATTACGATATGACACGATTGAAGATAGAGGGGGAAAATAATAAAAACTAGGAAAATACTGTATTTTATTTAAATATAACCATTTTGGAAAAAAAAAACCGCTGAAATTTAAACTGTCCAGTCAAGTTTGTAATTTTGTATGAAGACGCCGATTTTTTTTTTAGTTTCCTGAAAAATAATTTTGTGAAAGGTTGTTCAGTTTCGTCTACTGAGCAAGCCGTTGAAAGTTTGTGGAGACCTGTCCCTTACACCCTGTGTAAAGAATAAAACAAAAACAAAAAAATTACAAAAAAAAAATGCACTATTTTACACATACATTATTTTACACTTTTTAGTTATGGTACCACCACTAAAAAGTACCCCTCTGCCAAACTTAAATACCTTATAGCCAGAGTGCATGTCTTGACTATTCTAGTCATCCCAAACACGGTTAGATAACATTAATTTATTACAGAGTTCCGGTGCCTAACTTCAAGCTTCATCGTCAGATCAGTTCGATATATTTCCCCTCTTCTTTCAGTCAGTCATCGACTACATGTATTTAAACAAAGCAATTTTACTTGTTACGATGGTTCTGCTGTGATCCTATGAGGAGTTCTGTTCTATAACTTCGAAGTTCATGATCAGATCATAACAATATTTCTATGGGACCAATTCGGAAGCACAACGTTTCAATAAAAAAAAAAAAACAAAATCGGTCCACAATTGACCGAGAAATCGGTGAACATAATAAAAAAAAAACACATTCAGCCGAACATAGAACCTTCTCCTTTTTGAAGTCTGTAAAAAAGTATCATTATCTTGCCAGTTTTCAAGTTAGAGTAATAGCAGCATGCGAACCCTTTCAACATCACAGTATTGATCCTTATAACGAATACCCAATTATTACGGAGGTGTAATTGTACCTGGTTAGCAACTCGAGACACTCGAAGATTTCATTCAGGGGCGCCGACTCCGTGGGTGCTCGGGGGCTTGAGCACCCATAATAAATAAACAGTGGGTGGCGAGCACCCCTTAGAATAGATTTCATGAAACAGGATCAGTAATCGCCTTTTAGGTTACATATGAATTATAATATTTGTTGATATTAAAAATTTATTTAATTTTATGTAATGGTTTCATTTTATATTTTTATCAAACATAATTAGTAATTAAGTACGCAGTATGTAAGTAGGACATTTATTTTTTTGTCGTTTGATCAGTGTGCATTTTTCTTCTCACACTTCGCCACTTTTTCGAGTCATGAAATGAGCATGAGCACCCATGAGGTTTTCTAAAAGCCGGCGCCCCTGATTTCATCTTAGGGCGTTGCTATGATATTGGTTGCTAGGCAACTGAAGATATTTAAATAGGCCTGTATTGATTGATGTTTGCGAATTTTGTTGGTAGAGTAAAAGTTAAAAGATTTCAGTTGATATTTTTTGTGAAATTTTTACTGGTTATTTTGGGAACCGGCAGATTCTGCAGATCGCATTAGAAATGAAGATATCCGCAGAAGAACCATGGTTACCGTCATAGCCCGGAGAATCACCAGACTTAAGTGGCAGTGGACAGGCACTTAGATCGCAGACCGACGGTCGATAAATTGGTGGCCCAGTGGTAACGGCCCCGACTTCAGAGTCGGGGATTCAAATCCAGCCAGGAGCATTACTTTGTTTAATTTTTTCATTACCACTGTTCTTAAAACGGTTAAGGAAAACATCGTGAGGAAACCGGCATGTCCTAGAACCAAAAATTCGGAGACATGTCACATCCACCAACCTGCATTGGGCCCGCATGTTGGATTATGGCCCATTCCTTCTAAAGAAGTGGTCTGATTCCTAAGAGTGGAAAAACTTGAAGGCTGATTATGTTATGTTACGTAAACTGATCACATTGCAATTATAAATTTGCATAATCCTTAAAAAGTACCTATTATATTACCTGTCTGCAAGTTAATAATAGCAATACCTCATGCGATTTCTTTCAATATCCAATAAAGACTTTAGTTAGTTAGTTTAATTCTGGTAAATCGGAGTACGGTCCAATTGCCAAGAGATCTTGTCAAATTTTGTATTAAGGGCGTTACTTAGCTTAGATATTGGCCGCTAGGCGACTGGAGCTATTTTAATAGATCTGTATTGATCCAAGTTCTGGAATTGTTTAGGTTGAAACGGGAAAGTTGGAAGGTTTTAACGCCCCTTCTTCGCTTTAGGGACTGTCTTTTGTAAAGTTTAGCGCTAGTGCGAATGTAGTGGTCCTGACCAGACGATGGCCCACTTACTAGAGTGCCCGAAATGTCCCTATGTCTGCACTTTGGAAGACCTTATAATCACTAATGACACCGCTATAAAAGGGGTACCTACTGGGCTCATACTTTGAGGTTCAAGACAACTATCGATTCAAAGTCAAAGTTAAATGTTTTTTTTCAAATAGGCCTACATGGGCACTTATAAAACGTCAGAAGCTACGCTAACCACGGTTCCAAATTCGTCGTTTCCTATGGAGAAGAACCGGCAAGAAACTCCATGGTTACTCTTTTAAAAAAAGTTGTTGTTTACTATATTTTCATATTACAGTATTATTTCGAGAAGAAAGCCCTAGCTAGATTACTAAGCCTAGGTTTTTTTTATGAATGCAATGAAATGATATTCTTCGGCTTCTCTTACTACGTACCTAACAACAAAGCCCAGTTAGCGAGAGACCTTGAGACTGTCTCAGATTTCGTCTTAAGGGAGTTGCTTCAATATTGGTTGCTAGGCACCTGGAGCTATTCTCATAGAACTGTATTGATTTATGGTAAGGATTCTTTGAGGTAGAGGAAAAATGGAAGATTTCAGTAGATAAATACGAGTGGCTTTTTTTTTTATAGAGACTGGTGTTGCTCGGGAGATTTTATGTCACTTTTTCTCAGCTTAAATTATAGGAAAACGGTGTACAGCTCAACAGCGAAAGGACCTTGTCAGATTTCGTCGTATGGGCGAATATGCTTAAATATTGGTTGCTAGGTGACTGGAGCTATTTTTGTAGGTCTGTATTGATTAATGTTTAGGTAAAGGAACTTTGGAAGATTCAGTTTTAAGGGTTGACCAGACGATTGCAAACTAGCGTTCCAACCAAGGTGACCTTGGTTTGTGTTGCGGCTAAATGGATGTAAACAACGCCCCAACACGTTCAGTGGTTGGGAAAACGCGCCTCCCAACCAAGGGCGTTGAAGGTCATGGATTAGAACTGTTGTCTACACGGATTGAAACTAGCAAGGTCACCTTGGTTGGGACGTTGGTTTGCAACCATTCACATCTTCATGGTTAGAGACTTTTGTAGCTGTAGAGACTATTGCTTTACTTTTTCCCAGCTTAAATTCTGGAAAAACGACCACACGGTACAGCCCAATCACCAAGGGATCTTGTCGGTTGATTTCCAGCTGTCTATCTTCTAATTCGCATCGATTGACATATCATCCGTTTAAAACGATCTGGCCAGTTTTACCTGGCGATATCATGAAGTGATCAATTTCTAAGATCTGGCCTCGACATCGACACAGTTTCATAGTTTTGTCTATAAGCTTCACGCAGGCGTACACCAAGCGTATAATGACGAATACGCGTCTGTGAAGCTACGCGTCCGTGGATAGTAGGCCTAAGCCAGCACTCTTCCCATAACACCATGGTAATAGCGCTAACGGGACGAAATAACACTGCCGCTAATTTGTTTAAACATTATTCTGGTTCCAATTGGCAAGCTCTGATGGTCTACTAATTGTTTAATGAATATTTATTGGTGAATTTAATTAGCTCTGTTTGTTCGTGTGACCAATGACTGCTTGGAGAGCAGTTGTGGCCGAGTGGTAAAGGCCTCGACTTACGAGTTGTAGGCCGCGGGTTTAAACACAGCCAGGAGCATTACTTTGTGTTATTTATTTCCTTTCTACTGCTCTCAAAACATAGTGAGGAAACAGACATGTTATAGAATCAAAAATTCGAAGTCCAGTGCCATTCACCAACCCGCACTGGGCCCGCGTGATGGATTACGGCCCATTCCCTCTCCTAAAGAGCAGACCTGAGTCCCAGCAGTGGAAAAATTAAAAAGGCTGATTATGCGTTGCTTATGGCTATGTTGGTGTGACCTGGAGATATGTTTGTAGGATATTGGGTGATACTCGATTGCTGAATTCCCGAGTTTTGCATGGAGCGACTGCCTATCGGACCTCCATAACCCAGTTACTAGGCTAGTTGGAAGATGATATCTTGAAATGCAATCGGTAGAAAGCTGACAGGCAAGCAACTTCTTTGTTTCTTTTTTTTAAATTTGATATAAACTGATGTTTGAGTGCGATCCCACCTGATGGTAAGCAGTGATGCATTCGTCGATGATGAGGGTGTTTATTAAGAGCCTATTCACTCTAGCCTTGAAGACACTCAAATTATAATCGGATGGGAAGACCTCAGCAGGCAAAATGTTCCAGTCCTTCGATGTACGCGGTATAAACGACGAGGCGAAACGCTTAATCCGGACCGTAGAGGTTTCAACGACGTAAGGGGGGATACTTGCTGTACGACGAGTTGTCCGATGGTAGAAATGAGATGGCGGAATCAAGTCATGGAATTCCCACGCACACTCTCCAAAATGCATCCTGTAAAACACCGAAAGGCTGGCTACCCTACGCCTGTGCTCAAAGGCTTTGAAGATTGGATTTAACCAAATCTGGATCTTTATTAGCCTCTTCGCACACCTTTCCACCTTTCCTCTTCACCAGGCCTTATCAGAATACCAGCGCTGAGCTATTTACTTTTTTGGTTTTAAATACCGCAGCATATGCTAAGATATGTGCCTTTTTGACCTCCCACAAGCCTTTTTTTTTAGGGATCCGTACGCAAAGGGTAAAAACGGGACCCTATCGCTAAGACTTCACTGTCCGTCTGTCTATTACCGGGCTGTATCTCATGATATCGTGATAGGTAGACAATTGAAATTTTCACAGATGATTTATTTCTGTTGTGGCTATAATAACAAATACTAAAAACAGAATACTTAAAACAAATATTTAAGTGGGGCATACATCAAACATGATTTGTTTTTCGTTTTTTTTACGTGATATAACGGCAACAGGTAGACGCTTGAAATATTCTTAGAATATTTAGTTGTATTTACTTTAAAAATAAACTAGCTTGTGCCAGCGGCTTCGCCCGCTTTAAAAAAGGTTTCTCCATACAAACTTTAGATACTCTTTTTATCTCCTTAGGGGCTAAATTTGTAAAAATACTCTCTTAGTGCTCGCCTACGTCATAAAAGGAACCCTTGTGCAAAATTTCACGCTCCTAGTCCCAGTAGTTTCGGCTGTGCGTTGATAGGTCAGTCAGTCAGTTTTTCCCTTTATTTATATAGATAATTAAAATAAAATAAGTATTTAAGGATGCGAGACACACAGGACCGTCCATTGTGGCGACACTTAGGGGAGGCTTGTGTCCAACAGTGGACGTCTTTCGGCTGAAATGATAATGATGAAATATTTAAGGAGGGCTCTCATACAACAAACTTTTTTGCCCAATTTTTTTTTTAGTGTTTAATGTATAGATAATGGTATGGAACCCATCCTGCACGAGTCCAACTCGCACTTGGCCGGTTTTTCTTCTCAATTTTGTATTTTTTATTTTAAGTTATTTATGGATTAGTCAACTTTTTTATTTTTTTGTTGTCTGTCCTGTGCGAGTCACAACAAATAAATGATTTTTTTTAGGGTTCCATACCTCAAATGGAATAATCGAAACCCTTAAAGGATCACTTTGTTGTCCGTCCGTCTGTCTCTCAAGACCCTTTATCACCGGAACGCGAGGAGGCGTTGAATTGTAATTAATACCATATACTCAGGTCTGCGGTCTCTTGAAGCTGTGAAAAAATCAAACTTCTGAGTTAACGAAAAAAAAAGATACGGCCGTTTATGTCGCAAAAAACGTGTATTTCGACACTCTCAAGGGTATTAAAATTCATGGGGTCAACGGGAAGTACCGTTGACCTAGAATCCTGAAATTTGGCATGAAGCAAGGACTCGTAGCATATTTAGAGGAAAAAATCTGATAACTGTAAATTTGTAGTTAAGTCACAAAAATTTTTTTTTTGCGGTTCAGAAAAATCTTAGTAACTCAATTCGGGAATCGAACTATATTTTCATAGGTAAGTTTGTACGGAACCCTCAGTGCGCGAGTCCGACTCGTTCTTGCCCGTTTTTTTTTAAATTTTATTGTTGCGAGTGCGAGTCACAAATACTTAAATGTTTTTTTTTGTCTTTCTTTATCTTTCCTAGCGAAGAATTTCATGAACTTGATACGGACCACGCCTTACTGACCTGCATGCACATCAATCCGGTCGTACAACGGTAATCGAGGTTTCTAAGTTGTATTCAATCCACCAAATATGCTAATTTGCTAGTATGCTGTTGCCAGACCGGTTTAGATGTGTTATAAGCGATGGGTATTGATTAGGTGACAATAGGTTTGTGGATGAATGGGTTCTTGGGTTCTTCAAGGATGTCAGATTTTTTATGAACTTGCAATGTTTAAAAAAAAAACCTATCTCCTTTCGTTCCGTCCAGCCTAAGGTTGTCTGTAAGAGAATGCTCTGTGCGATAAGACCGCCCATTGTACATTTAATTTTTGTAAATGTTTATCCTGTCCACATTATGTAACGTGGTTGTTTTTTTGTTCTTAACATACCCTTTTAATTGATACGTGATACTGTACGTGAGGATGAACCTCGACCTTTACCCAAAGGTAGGCAGCCGTCATTCATATTGCACCAGAAGCAGGGGTCAGTTATCGACGGTCTCCAGAACGCTCACCAAATCTTCCAAGACGACTATGTTATGGGCCCGACAGTTTATAATCAGCTGCCTGTAGCTGTTTCTGGTGCCCCAACTATAGGGAGCTTCAAAGCTCGTTTGAAAAAATGGCTTATCGAGCAAGCTTTTTATTCTTTTGACGAATTTACGATTTAATTTAATTTAACTTTGACGCTAATTTGGAATGTTTTGACTTTTATTTTAATTTGTAATTTGACTTCGAGTATTTTTTTTTTCTTTGTAATTTCTTTTATTTGTTTGACATTTTTTATTATTTGACATTGTTATGTAATTAATCATTTGTTGACAAATTTTATGTAACATCCTTTAAATGACTTGTAAGAATCCCTTACCAATAAATTACTATGACTATGATACCCATATCATGGGAGTGCATAAGAAAATAACTAGTTCGTCATCTACAGGAATCCGCCATATTGGATTTATAGTCCAAGACCTCAGAGCGATCTATCATAACTTATTTTCACATAGATGAGACCTTAGGTTCTCAGTGAATGGCGTGGTTGCGTTCACAATCATTTAAACATCGAATCGAAGCCGCGACGCGCACCGCAGCAGCCAATCGCTCACGTACTGCGCCAACCGTTTGTTTAGGAGGGAAGTCCTCTGTCAACGTATTTATAATATACTAGCCTCTACCAGCGGTTACGCCCGCATGAGAGTCGGTTTCTACATACAAACTTTGGATCCCCGTATCACCCCCTTAGAGGGCGAATTTTGGAATACCCTCTCTTAGTGCTCGCCTACATCATAAAAGGAAGTCTTGTGTAAAATTTAAAGTTTCTAGACCCGGTAGTTTTGGCTGTGCGTTGATTTGTCAGTCAGTCAGTCAGTTTCTCCTTTTATATAAGTAGTTAAAAATGCAAAAAATTAAAACCCGACTACGACAAAAAAAAGGACGCTGAAAAAGTAAGAAAAAGATTTCATTCTTCGAAAAAAAAAAAAAAAACAAAACCGTAGTCATACGTTATACCTACCGAAACACTTTAATAACATGTGACGTAGCCTATGTTCAGCGGACAATTAAGACGGTTCTAACGATATCTCATATGTCGAGTTCCGATAAGTAGATTAGGAGCTATGAGGGAACAGATGAACATACATACATAACCTGTCAAAATCAGAACCCTCCTTTGGCTTCGCCGTAGTCGGGTAAAAACACACATTTATAAATTATACATGATCTATTTTTCGCGCCAGTGACTGAAAAATTGGAAGGGAATCGTTTGTCTTGGTATGGTCATGTGAAGAGGAGGAATGAAGCCCATGTTACTAAAAGAGTTATGAGTTTACATGTGGATGAATGGAGAGGGAGAGGGAGACCAAAGAAAAGATGGCTGGATTGTGTGAAGAGTGATATGAAAGAAAAGGAAGTTATTGATAGCATGACGAGTGACAGGGCAGAATGGAAGAAAAAAACATGTTGCGCCGACCCCAAATAACACGGGACAAGGGCAGGAAGATGATGATGATGACATGATCTATTTTTGTAAACCAGAGACATTTTGTCTTCTTCCGTCATGTTATTTCGTCTGAACGTCTATACATAATAGTCGATCGAATGAGTCAGTGTCTTTGATATTTTAATTAGAATAGAAAAAAGAAGTGTAACTTTAATGATGTCAACTTCCTACTCTTAATGTAGCGGTGTGATCTTTAAATGTTAGATGCTGTGTGTGTTATTAAATTGTTTTTAAAGATCGATTTTAGAATATCTTGACGGTTATACGGTTCCTTTTTGATCTTAGTAGTGACAAAGACCGCTTACCCCATAATCACAGCAATGTAGTGAATGTGGAGGACAAGAAGTATTTAAGAGTCGAGTGCGATAAGGGCTCGCGCAGTGAGAGTTAAGTACAAACCTATGTGTAAGTGATCCCTATCACCACGAAGGTGACGGTTATGTTAGACACTGGCTCACCACTACACCGCCGAGCGCAGGCGCACGTCCGACCGTCACACGTTTTATAGCACCCGACGAGACTGACTGGGCGACGCTACCCCTTCTGCTTGTGTACGTCAGACAGCGTATTATATGCATTATTAGCACTTTGCCAGCGGCTTCGCTCGCGTCAAAGTAAGTTTCTCCATACAAACTTTGGACCCCCGTTTCATCCCCTTAGGGGGTGAATTTTGAAAAATCCTCTCTTAGTGCTCACCTACGTCATAAAAGGGAACCTTGTGCAAAATTTCACGCTCCTAGTCCCCGTAGTTTCGGCTGTGCGTTGATATGTCAGTCAGTCAGTTTCTCCTTTTATATATATAGATATAATATAGATACAAATACATACACTACACTATGTAAATAGTTCAATTCGAATTGAATCTCGGAAGATTTTTTCGAATAGCAAAAAGTTAGTTATTTGGTGACCCAACTAAGTACTTGTACTTTACAGTTTTCAGATATTTTTTCCTTTACTTGGACTATGGAACCTTACTTCTTGTAAGGATGTAGGTTATAGCTTTCCTTGCGAATGTCAAAATTTTAGACATAATAGGCCTTGTCCTCAGATTGCGTTGCCATAAAAGTTTGTTTTTTTACCCGGCTCAAATGGATAGTATAAGCATAAGCATAATCAGCCTTTTAATATTCCAAATGCTGGGACTCAGGCCTCCTCTCTGGAAGAGGGCATTTGCCGTAATCCACCACGCGGGCCCAGTGGTTTCCTTTTATGACGTAAGCGAGCACTGAAAGAGGTTTTTCCAAAACTCACTTCCTAAGGGGACGAAACGGGGGTTCAAAGTTTGGAGAAACCGACTTTCGTGCTGGCGAAGCCGCTGTATATAAACTCATAAAATAAATATAACTTGGTAGGACAATAGAATTGGAATGACGTCACGAACGGAACAAACATTAGGTCATGGCGAGAATGAAGTGTGAAATAAGAATAGTTCATGGAAATTATGATGCAGATTTGTAGTAACTTTGTAATAAGTATGACGAGATTTCTATGACGATTTGAATGCGTTAAGGGCTATATTTCACCGGGACACCATGGCGGCACGACCAACTCGGACGCGTGCACTTAAGGTCAATTTTGATACTGTCTCAGTATGGTGTAGCGACTCTGTTGTCTGTATGGTGTCTAGTTTGGTAGCTTACGGACACCATGGTGTCGCAACTGGTCGCGCCGCCATGGTGTCTCGGTGAAATATAGCCGTAAGGGGATGCAACTCGACACACATGTTCACTGTTTTTCTTTTATACAACCGCTCTTACGCGATTATGACGTTATTACACATTTTTCATTCGACATTTTGGAAACACAGTATCTTGTGAATATTATCTAGGCTTCTATTGAAATCACTGTATATTGCTATATCTCGATCAGTGGGGCAAAGCGGAATACTATAAAGTTTGCAGCAGATTCTACCCCACTAGGGTCGGTTTTAGAGTTTGTGTAAGCTTAATTCTGTAATATTTATTTGTAAAAGTATCTAAGTATTAAGTAACTATGGCCGGGTACCAGTAGATGTTGTACAATACGTTTTTTTGTGAGGTTGATTAAATGTATACAAGCGTTGCGTACCAGCCAAAAAAAGAAATAACTAAAAAAATAACTTAAATATTTTATAAACAAAAGTTATAATTAAGCAAACCTACTTACACAAAATCAAAGCTCCGACCTTAGTGGGGTAGATTTCACTACGAAATTTATTTAAGGCATTCTATTTTGCCCCGGCTTTGGAGCGGTTTTTTGGGGCAAAGTGAAATAATTGGGCTTTTTCAAACACGTCTGTTTTCGGCTATTTCGAGCGAGAAGGAACAGGCTAGAATCACGTTTATCTCCCACATTCATTCATTAAAATAAAAAATAAAAATTCTTTCTGTTTTTTGCTCCTGTGTAGCACGTTTTTATGGCTCAATCAATTATATTAATCATTCTTTTACCAAGTATTATTACAGCATCACCTTCCAAACTGATGATGGTAATCTGATAGTATAGAATTCGTCATCTGACTCCACGTCCGAGACGGAGTATCTTAACGCTAAAGTAATTACAGGGCTAGCATAAATACTGGTGACGTAGCGACGGATGATATGGTGATGTCATGCGGTCGGGTTGTCGTGTGGTCCAAGGTAGAAGATAGTAGAGGGCAGAAAAAAGTGGGACAGTTTAAAAAAAATATTATTAGGTGTTACCAAAAAGATTATGATAGATAATTGAGCAGTGGTTGGTGGCCGAGTGGTAACGACCCCGACTTACGAATTAAAACCATTGCAAAATTGCAATTCACACCCACCCAAATTCGAATTGAAACGGGTTCAAACCTAGCCAGACGCATTACTTTGTGTAATTTCTTTCATCACCACTGCTCTCAAAACGGTGAAGGAAAACATCGTGAGGAAACCGGCATGTCCTAAAACCAAAAATTCGAAGACATGTGACATCCACCAACCCGCACTGGGCCCGCGTGGTGGATTACGGCCTATTCCTCTCATCCCTCTCCTAGAGAGAGGAGGCCTGAGTCCCAGCAGTGGGAACATTAAAAGGTTGAATATGTATGTATGTAGATAATAGCACCATCAAAACAAGCTATATAACGCCAGCGATGTTATTTTTTGTTTAATTTAAGTAGATAAGTCATTTTTATTTTATTTGGATGGTTTACAGCTAACTAATATAGCGTATATATGACGGTGTGTTGATTGATACTACTGAAGGTTAGAAAAATGACGTTATTTTGTTAAGAATATTTTTTTAACCAAATGGCTTCTTTTCCCGCACCTTTTTTGAAAGATCTAATGCGGGATTGTTTTTTTTTATAAAGATACTTGGTTCAGACAACGCTCAGTTCTGATTCTAGAAAAATCTAACTTGACTATTCTAATCTCCATTTACCATGGCATGAGCTTCTACGTGTGGCTTATATACCACGAGAAAAAGCAGTTTTTATAGTTGTCATTTTTTTTTTTCATCAGTGAATTGATAACACTTAAGACGGAAGACTCGTCAAGCCGCTGCCGCTCACGCTTTTAGACCACGCTTATGCTCAATTAAGAATCAGCTCGCGTTGTTAGTAGGCTCGACTCACAAACGGCACATCTGGCAGTTTGATGGCATTATATTGTTCTGATTCAGGATGTTTTATCATGTTGCAATACTGGCAATGGTTCCTTAGGACCATTTTTTTTTTTGGCAATTGATTCTTCAATCTTCTGGTCTGTCGCCGTCAGTGATTTGGGTAGTAACAGTGCATCGATATATTACTAGTACTACGCACTAGATCACGCGTGCCGAACACTCACTTCAATCGACTCAGGTGTAGTGTAATCCATACACCTTGAACATTACACTGTGTTGAATGAAACGCGCAAGTGCCACGAAATTCATGGCGCTTAAGACATTTTGGTCGCGAAAAAAGTATCCTCTAAAAGTTATCTTAGCGCTGTATGTTTTAATAGTTCTGTTAAACGGCGTAATGCACAATGTAGCGCCGCAGTGAACTTTTGTTTTAACTTTTCAGTATTTTGGCCAAATATTTTCCATGAACGTGCTTGTCTATCTCTAGAATATAACTCGATGTAACAGTGCCTTTGGCTTTACCACACGGATCGGGCGATTATCTTTAGAGTTTTGTACCAACGAAAGGTGCCAATCGGATCCTATTACTACGTCTTCGCTGGCCGTCCGTCCGTCTGTCTGTCTGTCCGTCTATCAGCGGACAGTGTCTCGTAAACCATAAGAGTAAGAAAGTTGAAATTTTTACAGCGTTTATTTTTATTGCCGCTACAGCAATATTAAAATAAATGTAAAAAAATAAAGGTTTCCTTATAAGAATCGTTATTTTTATATCGTAGTACGGAACCTTTTGTGTGCGAGTCCGACTTCTTCGACTCGGCACTTGGTTAGATTTTTTTTTGTGAGAAATTATCAAGTAAGCTATCCCTCACGCGCTGGACGGAAGGCTAGCGCGTGAGGGATAGCGGCGGTGGTAGAATTTAACCGGCTAATATCTAAATCTACCTAGGTTCCTTCAGTTGCCCTTTGTGTTCTCCTTCTGCGAAGCAGTAATGCTCGCAAAGGAGGAGGCTGCACGTGCACGCGCGAGGTAGCGGCCCTCACGCCCTAGCCGCCGGGATCCCGATCCCGATTTCCGGCCGCCGTAGGCGCGGGCTTGCTGACGTTGGGTAATGGGTAGCTCGCCGTCCGATCGTCCGGTAACCGTCCGGACTGAGCCTAAGTCGTCGACGGCGTGTATTGTTCCACGCGCGCCTCAGGGAGATGTCAACAAACCGTAGGGGCCCAGCAGGGTCGAACACTACTGGGGGCACGGGTAGTGCGAAAATAAAACCTGGGACCCTGGGACTAAGGCAAAGAAGGAACAGGAGTGGGTTTTTAGTTAGTAAAAGACTGACACATCCTTGCGCTCCGCCCAAGTGCGAGAGAAGTCAAAAAAAAAAAGGTCGCGGCCTCTTAGCTATTCTTTTTCGCACTTTTGACGACTCGGTCTCGGTCCGGACGTTTACCGGACTGCCGGACGGCAAGCTACCCATTGCTTGTCGTCCGCAAGTCCGCGCCCACTGTGGCATCAATGCACACGACCCTATGCCACCCTTATTTATTTTTTAAAACTTTATGCACTACTAAATGACACTGAACAAAAAAGCATTTTCCATTTTTTTGCCTTTGGCATTTTTTTAGGCTTGGTCAGACCATGCTGGGCATTAAATGAGACATTTATGTCTTCACCTAATTGGCACATCTTGCCTTAATGAACCTAATTGCTAATCTAATTAGACCTAATTTATAAGCACTAAAAAGTGAAGATGTGTCATATTTCTTAAACATCGGGACTTGGGTGGGACATGGGATGTAGTTATTTCTAATTTATTCCCGTTTTTTCAGTGGTTAATTACTGGATTTCATGTTTCTACCATCCGACAACTCGACGTACAGTGAGTGTCCACCCTTACGTTGTTAACACTTCTACAATCCGGACTAAGCGTTTTCGAAGGACAATTTTCCAGCTGCTGTCTTCCCGTCCGATTATAATTTAGGTATCTTCTTCTGGAGTGAATAGGCTCTTAATAAACTAGTCCGCTTTACTATCAACAATTACCGTCAGGTAGGATTTCAGCCAAGCACTAGTTTATATCATACAGAAAAAAATTGTTGCCCCGGTCCAACGTAACTCCTGACAAGAGTAGGACGATGATGATTGCATTCTGCGTAATATATTTCGCCTAACTTCAACGTCAAGCATGGTTTAAAAGCTTGTTACTTCATCTAACGCAATTCAACGCGATGTTTGATGAAAGCGCAAATCGAAAAAAGAGAGATAACGCCTGAAAACTCTGTTAGCAGTCGGTATTTCCGTGATACTCGAATATTTTACAAAACTGGTTCCAGGAAATACGTGTTTTTTTTAAACCCTTTGAAGTTTATGAAAAAATTTTGTCGTAATTTAGAATCTAGATTAAATTGGCAATGCTTTTATTGTTATACTTTTTTTTTTTTAATTTTTGAGTAAATTATGAAATGTCAAAGTTCATGCAAAATAGCAGATTTTCAGAGATCTTTAGTGGATTAGTTTTACACAAATTTATAAGTTGATTTCAATAGAAGCCTAGATAATATCAACAAGATACTGTGTTTCCAAAATATCTAATGAAAAATGTGTAATAACGTCACGCGTCATAATACTAACTTGTACTTAATTCTACTGTATTTTAATTTCACTGTATGTGTGAGGTACGAATAAACTTTTCTTTTCTTTCTTTCTTTCTTTCTTTCTATAATCGCGCAAGAGCGTTCGTATGAAAACCAGTGAAAATGTATTTATTTATTTACTAGCTGTCCCGGCGAACTTCGTACCGCCAATAGTAAGGATAACGCCATCTAATGGCAGCATAAATAACCATTTTATAATGACATTTTAATTAAAAATGGCGTTGTATTCGATTTTTTTTTTTCGTAAGTTTTTCCATATTTTCTGACCGTTTAAACCTTCCCTGGACTATCACGAATATTTCAAGACCAAAATTAGCCAAATCGGTCCAGCCGTTCTCGAGTTTTAGCGAGACTAAAGAACAGCTATTTATTTTTATATATATATAGATAATGAGCATACCAACAGCACAGTCGCTTACAATTTAAATAAACCTATAACCATACAAATAACAGGTATGCATGTCATTGACAAAATGAATATTAGAGACAAACACAAAATGAACAAGTGTGTCCAGTACACCAAAATCTAAATCCAGAACACAATGAAATATAAGACGTACATTATTCTCATTGTTTTTATAGTCAGCGCCTGTATGACGAGTTGTATGCCCTTAACCATACACGATATTTACTAAACTTTCCCTCTCAATTCTACAGTAAATAAAAGTCATAACCGTTTTAGAAACTAGCACTGAATAGCGAATACTATGTGTAATGCCGATACATAGATTTGTTAACGTCGTCGCGGTTACCTAATAGTATGTCGCAACGTCGCATACCGCGGCCTAGCAGGTTGCTGGAGCCGATACACCGACCCTGGCTAATAGAAATTGTGCCTGTTTCCATGGGTAAAGGTTTTGCCAATTCACATGCCATCAAAAACAAAACTTAAAACAAAACACAAAACGTAAATAGAAAACTTTTTACAAAAAATATACAACCGACTTCAATGTAAAAAAAAAAATAATGAAAAGTGCAAAATAACTAATTTCAGAAGTCAGTGTAGACAAAACTATTATAGAAACACCCACTTCCGAAATTAAAATTATTTTGCACTTTTTAGTGTTTTTTTTTTTACATTGAAGTCGGTTGTATTTTTTTTTGTAAAAAAATTTTTTTTTACACTTTTTAGTTATGGTACCACCTTTAAAAAGTACCCTTCAGCCAAACTTAAATACCTTATAGCCAGAGTGCATCTCACGACTATTCTAATAATTCTAAACACGGTTAGATTACATTAATTTGTTACTGAGTTCCGGTGCCTAACTTCAGGCTTTATCATCAGATCAGTTCGATATATTCCCCCTATTCTTTCAGTCAGTCATCGAATACACGTATAAATAAAACAATTTTACTTGTTACGACGGTCCTGCTGTGATCCTATGAGGAGTTCTGTTTCATATCTTCGAAGTTCATGATCAGATCATAACAATATTTCTATGGGACCAACTTGAAAGCATAACCTTTCAATCAAAAAAAAATATTTTAAAATCAGTCTACAATTGACCGAGAAATCGGTAAACATCATTCAGCCGAACATAGAACCTCCTCCTTTTTGAAGTCGGTTAAAGAGGAGGAGGTTCTCAATTCATCTGAATATTTTTTTTTAAACGATACAGTTTAAAAACTAACTGACAACGAACTACCTAACGCTTGTTATCATTTGACGTATGACTCATACTAATATGAACCATAATTTTAATAAATTTAACTTTTTATCGGCTCCTGCGCACGCTTCCGTTACACGATAACAATTTGATAAATAGGCGTTTTGAACCGACCAACGGGTTTTTTCTGTTGTTTTGTTTTTGATTTTTTTAATTATAATATAATAAAAAAATCAAAAACAAAAGATGGAGGAGCAGTGGTGGCCGAGTGGTAACGGCCTCGCCTTACGAGTTGTAGGTTCCGGGTTCAAACTCAGCCAGGCGCATTACTTTGTGTAATTAATTTCATCACCACTGCTCTCAAAACGGTGAAGGAAAACATCGTGAGGAAACCGGCATGTCCTAGAACCAAAAACTCGAAGACATGTGACATCCACCAACCCGCTCAGAGCCCGCGTGGTGGATTACGGCCCATTCCCTCGCCTAGAGAGGAGGCCTGAGTCCCAACAGTGGGAACATTATAAGGCCGACTATGCTATATGCTATGCTACTAGCTTTTACCCGCGGCTTCGCTCCCGTCAGCTGACTACTCTACCCAACTCTACCCTGCCCTACCCTACCCCACTCTACACTACACGTTACAATTAGACATCAAAATTCCCATTAACAAAATGAGCCGCCATTTATTGAATTCATTTGTTACAAAATATGTGATAAATGAAGAACCGCTCGACCGATTTTGTGCAAACTTCACATAAACCATCTACTAAATAGTCCGAACAAAGCCTAAACATTTGGTTTGGATAGGTGAGCCCGTTCTTGAGTTGTAAAATTACAACGAAAAGTGGCATTGAGTTTTATATATATTGATATATAATATAATATTCTACAACTATCACACAATGTCGTCTAGTCCCAAGCTAAGCAGAGCTTGTGTTGTGAGTACTCTAGTACTCACAACACAAGTTCAGTTTTTGAGTTGTCTGCAACTGATAAACATACTTATATATTTCTAAATACATACATATTATAGATAAATTACACCCAGACACACAACAAATGATCATGCTCATCACACAAACATTTGTCTTGGGTGGGAATCGAACCCACGACCTCCGGTATAGCAGTCGGGGCCACTAACTACTAGGCCAATAGGCCAGTCAATTATTATTATTATGAATTATTATTATTATGGATAGGCTCGCGCTTGACCACCATCTCGCCTGATGGTAAGCGATGATGTGGTCGAAGATGGAGCACGCTTGTCTAGAAGTAACTTATTCACTCTTGACTTAAAGACTTTATTAATTTATGTGTACATCTTAACTATTAAATATTATAACTTAATAAGTATTTAAACTGAAAATAATAATATGTACAATCGGGTAGAAAAAGTTCAAAAAATTTGTCTACATCGATGTCAATGGGAAAAGTGCCCAGACTTAAAGACCGATAAGTTGTAGCTATCAGGAAACACAGACTCCGGCACGGAATGTCACTTCAGAGAACTCTACATCAGAAATTTTTATTTCATATATTTACAGGCACTTTGGAATTGTGAAAATGTCTGTCAGTTAAGTTATTTAAATCACATACGAGTATTATATTTATATAATGTTTGCCCTAGTCCGTGCGTCACTGCGGGGTGCCAACTGAAAACCAGCGCTGGGTGTTTAAATGCTGGGGTGGTCACCCTTTCGGAGCGGGCATGCTCGGCGCATTTTGTACTTTGTTCTTGTTTACTTTGTGTTTATAACCGTTGTGCTGTTTCTGTCCCGAATAAAAGTTTTTCAATTCTATTCTAATGATTAAAAAAAAACACCCTTGAATGAAGCACGCCTGTGAATGAACTTCACAATCTTTGACAGTAATTACAACTATATTTTTACCAGCGTTTAGTTTATAATGTCGGAACAAGGCGGCCTTGGGTCTGATAAGACGCGCAAATATACGTAAACTGCTTATTAAATGGCGTTTACATTTGAGGACGGGACAGTTTTTTTTTGAGGCCGCTTCCGCGCTCAGTCGAAGGCTTCTTTGGCCACGAGTTCTTAACGCTATCCATTTTACGACCTAAACTGAACTGTTAAAGGGATAGAGTTATAGTATGGGTTTATTTTTTTTTAACTGCGATCCCACCTGACTGTAAACAGTGATGCAATCGTTGATGGTGAGGCGCACTAGTTTATTAAGAGCCTATTCATTCTAGCCTTAAAGACAACCAAATTATAATTGGACGGGAAGACCGCAGCAGGGAAATTGTTTCTGTACCTCGATGCTCGATGTACGCGGTAAAAACGATGATGCTAAAAGCTTGGTCTGGATCTTAGAGGCTTCAACAACGTAAGGGTGGATTCCCGCCGCCGACGAACGGCCGGTTGTCCGATGGTAGAAATGAGATGGTGGAATCAAGTCATGCAATTTTCGCGCACACTCTCTTTAAAATACATCCTACATAAACCCTATATAGCTTCATCTCTTACCAGTTCAGTTCAGCTACATTCCTCTTTCGTCCGTCCGTCGTATATAAATGTGCACCTACCGTACAAATATTTAGATTTTACATCTTTAGTGCATGCTTTTGTACGGCTGAAATGCCGAATATAGTGAAATCCCACTTCTTCTTCTTCTTCTTTTCGTGTCGATGTACTCGAACTAAATTTTATCTGACCAGTATTTGGCAACCTCTACGGCTCTGTTATTGGCCTCGTACAGATCCTGAAAACTGCTGGTAGTTGTGCAGGATGGACAGCATAGCAAATGACGCATGTCCTGTGCAGCGACTCCACACTGGCACTGTGTTAGAGATGGGTCGAGGAAGCCCCACTAAATGTTAAGAACTCGTTAGTTACTTATATTCTTGCAAATATCATTCATTTATTTATACGCTTGACATTTTAACACGTCATAATAAGGGCCCCTAGAATGGCGACCACGTACCAAAAGACGTCGTGTTGGAAGGCCTCTCGCAAGGTAGCCCGATAACCGGGCGAGGGTCGCAGGAATCCGATGGATGCGAGACGCAGAGGATCGGTCATTGTGGCGACGCTTGTGGGAGGCCTATGTCCAAATAATGATGATGATGAGGCCTTAAGAGGGTCTTTTCCACACGCCTATCGTCAACATCGAGCATGGTTAAAAAGCTTGTTACTTCATCTAACGTAATCTAACGCGATGTTTGACGAAAAGGCAACGTGAAAAAAGAGAGATAACGCCTGAAAACTCTTTTAGCATTCGGTAATTTCGTGATTTACTCGAATATTTTACCAAACTTGATCGTAAGGAGGAAATGCGTATTTTTTTTTAACGATTAAAAGATAAAAAAAAAATTGTCGTCATTCAGAATCTTGATAAAATTTGCAAGGCTTCTATTTTGTTATACTTCTTTAGACTTTTTAAATTTTTGAGTAATTTATGTCGTTATAAGTGTCGAAGTTCATGCAAAATAGCGGATTTTCAGAGGTCTACTGGACTATTTTTACACAAATTTATGAATTGATTTCAATAGAAGCCTAGATAATATGCACAAGATACTTATTGTGTTTCCAAAATATGAAAAATGTGTAATAACGTCATAATCAACATTAAGTCCGCCTTTGTACAATGTTTATTAGTGCATAAAGTTTTAAATAAATAAATAATCGCGTTAGAGTGGTTGTATGAAATACAGATTTTCACTTTTTTTATGTCGAGTTTGATGCCCTTAAACAAAATACGGAGTATAAAGATTTTACGTAATAAAAATGAACAAGCCACTTAACACGCGCAAAACTAAACAAATGTTTAAAAAAAAGTCTATTTGTCCTCAAACAGAGCTGAATATATAATGTTTACTTATCAATGACGATACGTGTTATGTGCTGTTTTGAAATTATTGAAATAAACTCGTAGTTATTTTAGTCACGGTAGATGTCATACCACTTTAGATTATGTCAATGTTTTGCGGAAATTCCCGTTTTGTTAGGGTTCCGTACGCGAAGGATGCCAACGGAACTTTACTAAGTCTGTCTATCTCTCAGTTTCTCCATCTGCCTTCGGACTGTATATCATAAACCGCGAGGTAGTAGAGAGGTATGTTTTGTTTTTAAAAAACGTTGCTCCACACTAGGAACTACACCTGCCCCCCTATTCAAGTTACAACCGTTTCGTTTGTCTTTTCATTGATCGCCTCGAGTCGGCCACGCCTCCTCTCCTATACCTTTGTTGTGACCACGTGACTGAGCGTTGAGATGACGTCAGAACAAAGGAATTGGAGGCGTGGCCGACTCGAGGCGATTGACGAAAAGAGAATCGAAACGAAACGGTTGTAACTTGGCTGGGGGGGCTGAATCGTGAACACAATACCCCCAGAACCGTGACGTCAAGCCGTATTGCCGCTAAAATTAAAGTTAAAAATTATAGAAAGAAAGAAAGAAAAACATGTTATTTGGCGGAACAAGGCGCAAATTTAAAACTCAAATTATAAGTATATTTTGTACATCCGCACAAAACCGCCGAATACCGTTATAAGGGGTCTCCATATAAGAGACGTAATTTTGTTGGTGTTTTTACTCGATTTCAATATAGTGCATGAGAGTCCGACTCTCACTTCCGGGCCTTGGTACAGGTCATGGTCCGGAGCGAGGAGGAGTGGCAGGCGGTCGCTTCGTCGCGAAGCAGTAATCCTAGCAAAAGAGGCGGCCCTCACGCCCCAGCCAACGGGATCCCGATCCCGCTTTCAGCCACCGTAGGTGCGGGCTTGGAGACGACCAACCGTCCGGTAACCGTCCGAACCGAAGCCCAAGTCGTCGACGGCACGTAGTGTTCCACGCGCGCCTCAAGGATATATTAGCAAAACCAGGGCCCAGCAGGGTCGAAGCCTACTGGGGCCATGGGTCGTGCGAAAGTAGAACGCCGGGACCTTGGAACGTAGGCAAAGAAGGAACAAGTGTAGGTTTTCGTCAGTAAAAGTCTGAAACGCCCTCCGTACCGCGCAAGGGCGGGAGAAGATTTTTAAGAAACGCTAGCGTTTATGACATGTTTTTGACAAAGCACTGCTGTGACTTGATACCGTCATACCAACGAGACTATAATTAATGCTATTACAACCACATCTTACCAAAATCATTCTGGTAAAGCCATAACTAATAAACTCCTATTCTTTTGTCCACAGAGATGCAGAGAGCCAAAGTGGAGGTGTGACACGATGTGTAAGGACGGATGAGGCGCCTGCGCGCGCTCCTGCGACGCGCACAACAACAAAATGTCGTTCTTTAATAATCTTAAGAAGGTAAGCAACCAACCCCTTATTCTTTCGTGTTGATCTGACTTAAATCTGGACCGCCCAATATTTAGCCACCTGCACCCCTAGCTAAGTTGATAATCTGTAATCGTTAACGCTAGTCGAAATGTATGGGAATGACATCATCTCAACGTTAAGTCACGTGGTCAGAACAAAAGAATAGAAAATTCGTAGCCAAGTTCACATCGTTCAAAATGATAGAATGAATTCTTAATCGTTTCTACAATGTTCAACGCTACATCCTTTGTTAATGTAGAACGACATTGTAGAACGAGCGGCCGACTCAGGCGCGTCAACATGGCTACCAACTTATCGTTTTCTACAATTGCTGACACCGAGGCGTTATCGATTGGAGAACGGAATTCGACACGAAACGATTGTAACTTGGCTAGGGGGGCTGGATCGCTCTGTCGTTGGCCTCGCATACATCGTGGAAGGTGCAGGTGGTTGTGCGTGCTGGGCAGGAAAGGAGGTGACGTACAACTTGGGAAGGGTCTCTACGCTGGCACTTTATCATCGATGGGTTAAGGGTTTGGCCAGATTACCTCTACAGCAGCTAACCTTAGCCCGCAGTCGGTTCAGGGATTTCAACAAAATTACCTCTGATGTTCCAAAATTAGTTTTCAAAGGTCCTTCCGTAAGCGGTGCCATCATAAAATTGTTACTGCTATCAGGTTTCTTACGTGATTTTCTACCAATCTAATTCTAAACATTTCGATCCAGGTGCTGCACCTAGGCAGCGGCAACGATGCGAAGAAAAAGAAGGTGTTCAACAACATCCGGGACAACAGCGATCCCTCCGAGAACTGGGACATGGTTGGCGAGCTCGGCGATGGCGCGTTTGGGAAGGTTAGTTATTTTTTGTATTTATATACTTGTCTTAGTAGCTTGTAAGTTTCGTACCTCAAAAGGAGAAGACGGAAACCTTATAGGATCACTTTAGAGTCCGTCTGTCTGTCTTTCTGTCTGTGAAGACCCTTTATTTCGGGAACGCGTGGAGGTATCGAGTTAAAATTAAAACCATATACTCAAATCTGCGGTCCCTTGAAGCTGTGAGAAAATCAAACTTCTAAGTTACGGCGAAAAAAAAATATTCGGCCGTTTTTGTAGCAAAAAAACGTGTATTTTGACACTCTCAAGGGAATCAAAATTCATAGGGTACTTCCCGTTGACTCAGAATCCTGAAATTTGGCAAAGCAAGGTCTTATAGCACAGATATAGGAATAGATCTGAAAATAGTAAAAAAAAAAACATTTTTTTGTGATTCGGAAAAATCTTCGTGACTCCATTCGGAAATTTTACTATTTACACAGATAAATTTGTACGGAACCCTCTGTGCGCAAGTCCAACTCGCACTGTCCCAGCTTTGCTTTTTATCTACTTAATAAGGGATTTCGGAATATCCTTTGTTAGTGGACTTCTTAAAGCTTGGCGTAACTTGTCGTAGATATCTCATTATCATCAACATTTTAACCAAAAAACGTCCACTCTTGAACATAGCTCTGCTCCAAGTGTCACCATAAAGACCGGTCCTGTGCGTCTCGCATCCATTGGTATCCCCCAACCCTTATTATTTAATCGGTTCACTTTTTGGGAGGCCTTCTTACGCTGCTAGGTAGCCCCTCCAGAACATCGGCCCCGTCGACTGTCTGTTTTGAGAGCAATGTGCCTGCCCACTGCCACTTCAGTCTGGCGATACTATGGGCTCTGTCGGTAACCTTGGTTCTTCTGCGGATATCTTCATTTTTTATGTGATTACGCAGGTAAAATTTTGAGCATAGCCTTTTCTTTCTTGTGACCTATTTGAGGCCCATTGTACACACGTCATAATAGCTCAACAGACATCAATTGGCACTAGTGTAAATTGGTAAAATATAAGAAGAATAACCGGTCTACGTGACAGTTGATCGAAGAACAGATGACCTATGGGAGCTAAAAGGTTCTGGAGTAGCGACGAGCGTTAAAAGGACTCTCACAAAGGCGACCTGGCGAGGGTCGCGGGAATCTGATAGATGCGAGACGCGCAGGACCGGTCGTTGTGGATACACTGGGGAAGGCTTATGTCCAGCTATGGGCAGGGGCGCCGACTCTGGGTTCTTCGGGGCTCGAGCACCCATGAGAAATAAACAGTGGGTGACGAGCACCCCTGAGAATAGACATCAAGAAAGAGATCAGTAATCGCCTTTTAGTTTACGTATAAATTATAATATTTCTTGATAATAAAAACTAATTTAATTTTATATAATGGTTTCATTTTATACTTTTATCAAACACTCTGCCAGCGGCTTCGCCTGCGTAAAAATAGGTTTCTCCCTATAAAGTTTGGACCCCCTTAGAGGGTGATTTCTAGAAAATCCTCTCTTAGTGCTCGCCTACGTCATAAAACGATATTATATTTTAGTTTTAAGTTAGATTTAATTTAAGTGTTTAATTTTTTGTTGTACAGTTCCTCAAAACATAAAATTTCTCTCTTACCAACATGGTTTGCTGTTAGAAATCCCAGTTGTGGGTTAAGCTCGCCTATGTACATCAACTTTCATATTTTATTGTTTATATAAAGTTATGTGTACAATAAAGAATACAGAATACAGAAACGAAACCTTGTACAAAATTTCATGCTCCTAGTCCCAGTAATTTCGGCTGTGCGTTGATATGTCAGTCAGTCAGTTTCTTCTTTTATATGTATAGATAATTAGTAATTAAGTACGCAGTATGTAAGTAGGACATTTATTTATTTGTCGGTCGATCAGTGTGCTTCTCTCTTCTAACACTTCGCCACTTTTTCGAGTCATCAAATGAGCATGAGCACCCATGAGGTTTTCTAAAAGCCGGCGCCCCTGGGTATGGACGTAATACCGATAAAATGATGATGATGAAGATTGTTCCATGTAGAATATTGGCATCCGGTTACTACTGGAAACCTACTTTCAACATAGTTGGGACATGATTAGGCAGATGATGAGTCTACTTTCACACTTTCCAGGTTTACAAAGCGCAACACAAACAGACGGGCCAGCTCGCGGCCGCCAAGGTGTGCGTGCTCGACAACGAGGACGACCTGGCCGACTTCACCGTGGAGATAGACATCCTGTCGGAGTGCCGACATCCAAACGTGGTCGAACTGCACGAGGCCTACTTCATTGACAACAAACTATGGGTGAGTTGATGGACCATGATGGTTCAAGTTGGCTCATAATGATTATAGTTGGCTCATGATAGTTCAAGTTGGTTCATGATGGTTGAACATCAAGAAGGAGGTTATATGTTCAGCTATAACTATTGTAGAAATGAACAAATGTATTTTTTATGTATTTTCCCCAACTTTTCAGTCAATTATGATTGATTTAATAAAAATAAAAAAAATCTTACCCATTCTTTTTCAATTCCAGATGCTCCTCGAATACTGCGACGGTGGCGCCCTCGACTCGGTCATGGCGGAACTGGAGAAAGGCCTGAACGAGATACAAATAGCTTACGTCTGTCGAGAGATGTGCAGAGGGCTACAGTTCTTACATTCTAGAAGAGTTATACATAGGTTTGTATTCATTGTACTATGGGCTATTGTCAGGGTCCCGTTTCCTATCCCTCAGATCTTCTTCATAAAGGTGAACATCTATCCCTCAGATCTTCTTCATAAAGGTGAACACAATGTTATCCGAGCCGAACGCGTCGAACGAATTGTAAGAAAATAAGTTTAGAATTCTTTCGTCCACTGTTGGACATAGGCTTCTCCCAAGTGTCGCCACAATGAACAGTCCTGTGCGTCTCGTATCCTTCGGATTCACGCAACCCTTACCAGGTCTTCGGTCCACCTTGTAGGAGGCCTTCCAACGCTACGTCTTCCGGTACGTGGATTTCCAGAACGCTTCGGCCCCAACGGCCATCGGCTCTGCGAGCAATGTGCCCTGCCTACTGCCACTTAAGTTTGGCGATTCTTCGTGCTATGTCGGAAACCTTGGTTCTCCTGTGGATATCCTATTATATATATATAAATATATGTATTATAGATAAATAAATAAACTTTTTTTTTGTTATTATAGGGACTTGAAAGCCGGTAACGTGCTGGCTACTATGACAGGTGGAGTTAAATTGGGTGAGTAAAGAAAATAAGTATTATGGTGAAGGCTCATATTAATAGAAATTTCATATTTATAATGCTTTTATAACTATTCATATATTTGTACTAACCATGTTAACCTTTCAGTATTTACACATTTTCCTATTTGATATTTATAGTGTGCTAATTACTAACAACTATATACTCCTTTCGCGTTAAGATTAGTCATTCAAACAAGCCCTTTTTTACTGTCTGTTCAACCGATTTTGATTTGATTCCGTAGTACAGCTACCCCATAGTATAAAATAAAAAAATATCACAATCCAGCAAACCCGCGGGTAAGGGTGTCACGTCGGGGTCACCAATTTGGTGGTAGGTATGCGGAACAGAGAGTAAAGTCCCGCAAACCTCCAGACGGGTGTTATGTCTGGTGGGCAACTGCCCGATAGATGATTTCGTGCTGTTCTATATATTCTAATCGCGCGGAGGACTTTAATTGCGCGATGCAGGATTAGTTCTTATGTGACGCCATAGATGTCGCTACACTGCCGACTTCAATTAATTACAGGCCTGCGGGATAGCGATTTTGATGCGGGATTAGCTTTTATAATGTAAAGAAATCGTAAAGATCCTACCAGGAGGTCGTCGATAGCTTCTGCCTAACCCGGGGTTGGTCTTAAGAAGGAGTGTTAGCATACACCTAAGCATGTAGGACTAAACCATTTCATCCTGGGACCGGTCACCGAGATGACTCTCGCGGCTAGTCATACATAGAGACATGAAGCATCTTTGGTCCACGCACCTTCAAATCTCTGTGTATGATTGGTCGAGATGGTCTATGCTTCTCAGCTGTATGGAGGCTGGTATGTACTTATATGTAACGTGTGTTATGTAACTTTTCTTTATTTGGCTTGCTAATTCTATCAAAGGGCTCTTTAATTATTATTTTTAATTATTGGTATCAAAAAGTTTGTGTTAAGAAATTTGAAAAAAAAAAAAAAAACTTCATTCAGAATCTTCTTTTTCCTGCCCTTATCCCATATTAGTTAGGGTCTGTCACCCGTCACACTATCACTAACTCCCTTTTCTTTCATATCACTCTTCACACAATCCATCCATCTTTTCTTTGGTCTCCCTCTCCACCCATCCACATGTAAACTCATAACTCTTTTAGTAACATGCGTTTCATCTCTCCTCTTCACATGACCATACCAAGACAAACGATAAATTCAGAATCATCAATCAAAAAAGCAGGACAAATTTTTGTGTGCTGAGCACGATCATTTGTTCTGTGTCTAGGTGTAATTTATCTATAATATGTATGTTTTTAGAAATATATAAGTATGTTTATCAGTTGTCTAGTACTCATAACACAAGCTCTGCTTAGCTTGGGACTAGACGGCGTTGTGTGATAGTTGTGGAATATTATTATTGTTATCCTCATCAACATTTCAGCCGATAGACGTCCACTGTTGGACATAGGCCTCCCCCAAATGTCACCACAATGAACGGTCCTATGCGTCTCGCATCCATCGGATTCCCGATATTACTATATTCCATTTGATATAAGATTAGAGCGTTTAACCGATTTAGACGTCTATTCCGTAAGCATAAAGATGACTCGTATCCACAATTTTGCTTTTGATTTCATCCTATAAAAATTCTGTAATAAAGCTGTTCCTGTTTATGCTTCAATATTTTTATTGATCTTTGACGCGTAAATTGTGTGCCAAAGAGTCGCCAAACTGAAGTGGCAGTGGGCATGGGACATTGCTAGTAGAACGTTTAATATCTATATTTAGTTTTTATTTTTACTTTATTGATATTGTTCTCACATGATAGCGACAAGAAACATGTAACAGAGATATTTGTAATTGCAAAACACGATTGAAAAGAGTGTCCATGGAGTTTGTTGCACATTCTTCTTCATAGAGATCTACGCTTTGGAGTGTGCAATTAGCATCATTTTTTCTGACTGAATGACTTCTTGACATTTCAAAAGTGCCTGTAAATGGTTTATTTGTAATAAATGCTTTGAATTTTGAATTTTTTTTTTGAATTTTGAACGGATGGTCCATGTGGCCGAGGTTCTAGAGTGGCGACCGCGCACCAGAAAACGTAGCGTTGGCGCCGCGACCACGAGGGGGATAAACGACTAGGGCCTCAAGTCTGCTATTACAATAGTGTCAGAATGGTCTATCAGTGATTTCATAATTGTTGATTTTGACAAGTTTGGTAATCTACTAATATAATGGCTACTATGACTACTTTCCAATGGTCAACCACCGACACTCCATTGAAAGAATTGGCATAGAATGGTAATCTCGTACACATGAATATCTGACGTCTGCGGTAATCTGCAAAAATTTTGACAGTTCCTTTGATCAGTGACCTACCATTAGAACGTCATTGTGCAGTCATTGCTTTTAATAAGCTCGATATTGTCATTCTACCACAACTCTATTACGAGACCATTGACCGATCAATGATCGATCATTATGAATTAGCAGATTACGAACTTTTAGCAAAATGGCAATGGAATCGTGTTGGAATGACGAATTTATAAAAATAGCATAGCCCCTGGTGAGAGTCGAGGGGGTGCGGTGGATGCGAGAAGCACAGGATCGGTCGTTGTGGCGACGCGCGCGGGGAGGCCTTTGTCCAACGGTGGACGTCTGCAGGCCGAAACGATGATGATGTCGAAATTGTGTGTGATTTGAAACATATTCGACTTAGACGTCTAAATTTAAAACAGCGGTTACCAGGCGCACTGTAATAGCACCATATGGTCCTAGGGCTAACCACTATTTGTCTATTTAGTCCTTTAACCGCTTGCATCGGATTCGTCTGGCGAGTGTTTTTGCGTCCTATTCGCTAGGGTCGTGTATTTGCGACTTGGTGCTCCACCTTGTTTAGCTCTTCAATCCCCATAGGTGGCAGAAGAGCTGACGAGATGGAGTATTTGGTCGTGGATGTGCGACCCTGGGGGAATAAACGCGATAGTGTTTGTCGGATATATTCGACATAGGCGGTTAAAGGAGTCACGGATTTAGAAATATTAAAAAACACTCATCATATCATATCCTCCATACACACACACATAGGCCTCCCCCAAGTGTCGCCACAATGAACGGTCCTGTGCGTCTCGCATCCATCGGACTCCCGCAACCGTTACCAAGTCATCGGTCCACCTTGTAGGAGGCCTTCCAACGCTACGTCTTCCGGTACGTGGTCGCCATTTCAGAACCTTTCGGCCCAAACGGCCATCCGTTCTGCGAGCAATGTGCCCTGCCCATTGCCACTTTAGTTTGGCTCTAAAAACACTGCTTTAGACTAATATTCTCCATTTGATTGCAGCTGATTTCGGCGTGTCAGCGAAAAACAAGTCGACGCTGCAAAAACACGACACGTTCATCGGGACGCCGTACTGGATGGCGCCCGAGGTCGTCTTATGTGAAACGTTTAGAGATCATCCTTATGATTTTAAGGTAAGTTTTCATACCGTCGTGTCCTCGTGAGGGCGATCTATCATGGCTCTGATCCGGAGAGGGGAGGAGGAGGCCGCACGCGCAAGGAAACGGACGCCCGACGACTGACCTCGTACGCGCGGGCTTGCGGACGTCGAGCTGTGGGTAGTCGCGCCGTCCGGGCGTCCGACCACCAGTCGTAGACGGTGCCTAGTGCGTCGCGCGCCTCAAAGTGGGGTCCAGCAGGGCCGAAGCCTACTGAAGACATGGGTTGACTTCCGAAAGGTAAACCCGGGGGGACAAAGAAGGAACATAAGTGTAAATAAAAAAAAAGTGATTTTGGTCAGTAAAAGTCTGACACGCCCTCCCGCTCTACCCAGAGCGGGAGAAGTCATTCGATGATATCCCACCCCCACATTGAAAAAAAAAAAACCTACAAATTGATTGAAACTCGCATTGTGGGCGACCTTGGCTTGCTCATCACATTTTTTTTTTCTTTTTGACATTGTTATTACTAATTTATTGACATCATTAATGTAAATTGTAATATTTTTGACATTGTTTATTTTCGTTTTTAAATTTTTATGTTATGTCGTTTTATTAATGGTGTACAACAAATCTTTTTAACATTATTATTATTATTTAATTAATCCTTTTATTGTAACTTATGTCAAATTAGTTATTACCGTTATGTTCCTAGTTTTTAAGTACTCAATATTCGCATACAATTTTAATTCTTCTTGAATAAATAAATCTTGGATCTTAAACTTTATAATATTTTCATTTCCAGGTCGATATCTGGTCCTTAGGCATAACTCTGATAGAGTTCGCTCAGATGGAGCCCCCCAACCACGAGATGACGCCGATGAGGGTGCTGCTCAAGATACAGAAGAGCGAGCCCCCCACGCTGGACCAGCCCTCGAGGTGGAGCAAATCCTTCAACGACTTCATATCCAAAGCTCTTGTTAAGGTGAGCTAATGTGGAGTCATCAGTTTCTTTTTTTTTTGTATTTATTTGTATGTGTGTTAAATTACAGGCCACGTTCGAAACACTACACACTCCGAAATGCAAATCGTTAATGTGTCTCAAAAGGCTGCTCAACTTAAATGGGACTGTTGCTTAAATGACATGTCTGCTACATGTGCAATAAATAGGTTACTTCCAGGGTTCTGAGGTTTGGGATTCTTCTTAAAGGTTTCTAGGGTATATCTATCTTCTAGGCAAGCGTGTTCCATCGGCGACCATATCGTCGCTTACCATCTGTTGAGATAGTGGTCAAACGCGAGTTTATCAATAAATAACGTTTCTAACCCGTCCATCATCCCGCAGGACCCGGAGAAGAGGCCGACAGCGGTGGAGCTGATGAAGCATGAGTTCGTCAACGGCAAGCTGGACGCTAAACCCCTGAGGGATCTGCTGCTGGAGTACAGGGCTGAGGTGGTCGATGAAGAGGTGCTGGACGATGATTCAGAGGTCAGTATGCTTGTAACATGGATTAAATTGCACGGTGTATACTTTTGTGCTTGCGGACTGTCCGGTAACCGTCCATAGTTCAGGCGCCTCAAGGAGATGTCAGCAACTGTATGGTCCCAGCAGGGTCGAAGCCTACTGGGGCCATGGGTGATGCGAAAGAGAACCCCGGGGCCCTGGAACGAAGGCAAAGAAGGAACAGGAGTGGAATTTAGTCAGTAAAAGTCAGACACGCACTCCCGCCCCGCCCAAGGGCGGAAGATGTAATTAGATGATTTCCCACATATAAAAAATGGTGTATACTTTTATAACAGTCTGTCCGCCTAACAGTCAATGAATGTAGTAAATCTTTCGATATAGTCAACCGATTGCGATGAAACAAAGCCTAAGTAATATATCGAGTTACACATAATTTTAATGTATAAAAGTTATCTACATCGATTTCGTCAATTTTACGTGATGCGCGCACATCTAAAAACTTCTACAGATTTATTATATAAACATAAAGCATAAACATAATCAGTCTTTTAATGTTCCCACTGCTGGGACTCAGGCCTCCTCTCTAGGAGAGGGAATGGGCCGTAATCCACCACGCGGGCCCAGTGCGGGTTGGTGGATGTCACATGTCTTCGAATTTTTGGTTCTAGGACTATTAGAGGATTATGAGGATTATTATTATTATGAAGATTTATTATATGTATAGATATAATGGAAGTGGTTATTACGGGACCGGAATGATTAAATTTGGTTTCTCGCCTTCGGAACCGAAATCGGAAGCGAGGGCGAGGGTAAAAGCGTCTAATAAAACAGTACTAAAAGTCTAAAATTAATAAAAACACTCGAATAAGTATAAATGAAGAACGAATTCACAAAATTCGAAATACGAAACAAAATGAGTGAAAGAGGAATGGCCAATAATAAGCCCAGCTACAAAATAGATAGGTACAGAAATCAATCTCATGTATTTACTTCACTTTTCATACCTACGCTCGGCGATCGCGCTAGTGCGTGCGACCGGGCGCGGTGATAAACGTCTACCTAGCATAGCATAGCATAGTCGGCCTTTTAATGTTCCCACTGTTGGGACTCAGGTCTCCTCTCTAGGAGAGGGAATGGGCCGTAATCCACCACGCGGGCCCAGTGCGGGTTGGTGGATGTCACATGTCTTTGAATTTTTGGTTCTAGGACATGCCGGTTTCCTCACGATGTTTTCCTTCACCGTTTTGAGAAGTCTACCTAATCTATTATCTAATCTATCTATCTAACCTATCTATCTAGAATCTACCTAATTAATACTGGGGCCAAGGGTCTGATTCTGAATGGAGGACTTGGCCCTGGTACGAACGGCAACGAAGGAACAGGAGTGGGTTTTTAGTCAGTAAAAGTCTGACACTATCTTCCGCCCCGCCCAAGAGCGCGGGATGTCATAAGATGATTTTCCCACCGTTAAAAGTAACCTAAATAGTAAAAATCATCTTCTCTTCCGCGGCGCGGGCCTGTTCTGTGTTACGTTAAAACAAACCATCAAAAGGCAAGCAAATATCTACTTACTTCTCTGAAACAACTGGTAGCCTAAAAAAACGTCAATTCACTGTTTAATGTTGAATTTAGACAACCGTCCACTGAACAGTTAGAATAAGGGCTTTTTGTTGGTCCATTTTTCCACAAAAAAAAATTACAGACGCATGTCTCAAACGGATAGCACTCGAGCTCGTATTGAGCTGAATTGAGCCGAGATATCGTGTCCGTGAGCGGCGTCTATGTGTGCGTTGCTCGAGCGCGCTTTGTATGTAGATTGACTTCTGTACCTATCTATTTTGTGGCCCAGCCGAAGTTTCTTAGCTGAAATTAACCGAAACCAAACCTTCGGTCAGTCACATCAAACCCAGCCAGGCAGCATTACTTTGTGTAATTTATTTTATCACTACTGCTTACAAAACGATCGTGAGGAACCTTTCATGTCCTAGAACTCAAAATTCGAAGGCATGTGACATCCACCAACCCGTACTGGGCCCGTGTGGTGGATTACTGCCCATTCCCTCTCCTAGATAGGAGGCCTCAGTCCCAGCCATATATGCTATTATGTGAATAGATAAAGAAGTAATACATATATCTATTTATTATAACTAATACTAACACGTGTGTCTGCTTCTATTGCACGCTTACTAACCCGCTTGCCTCTTTTCGATGTGACTCTCATCAATGTATAGTCGAAATCGAGGAGAGGCAAGAAAAATAAGGAGCAGTACCAGAGAATTGGTTAGTATATAATGTTGATATAAATGTAATATTGTTATATTTAAGTAATTCAAAATCTTGGATGGTAATCAATTTTTTTTTCGACGCAGTGCAGCAGCTATCCATAATTATTATTTACTAGCTTTTGCCTGCGGCTTCGCCCGCGTACATAAAATATAGCCTATGTCACTCAAGAATAAAGTAGCTTTCTATCGGTGAAAAAATTTTAGCAATGGGACCAGTACTTTCAGAGATTACCTCCTACAAACAAAAAAAAACAAACTACCTCTTTAAAATGTTAGTGTAGATGTAGATTTATTAATACTATTTTAATATTATAAAGCGGAATGATCAGTATTTTTGTTTGTAATGAATAAACTCAAAAACTACTAGACCAATTTTGAAAATTCTTTAACATGTAGGTTGAATACGGCCAAAGCGAATCTATCAATAAAACAAAATATATCCAAGATTTTGAATCCAAAATAATATTGTATTTATTTAACTATTTTATTTATTTTATTATTTATCTCTTGGAATTGCTTAAACCAACCGATGGAATAATTTCTTCATCTGTAACGTCGCGGACAACAAACGTAATGTTAATTCATTGAAAAACTTCCTTACCAATATAAACATCATCTTACTGCTCTTGTCCTGTATGTTTTCTTTCAAATCACTCCTCACACAATCCATCTTTTCATCAATCCTGTCCTATTACCCGTCTCGCTATCACTAACTCCTTTTTCTTTCATATCACTCTTCACATAATCCGCCCATATTTTCTTTGGCCCCTTTTTCCTCTCTTTTCATCATCTTCCCGCCTCTATCCCACGATCGGCGCATTATTTTTATTTCTTCCATTGTATCTTTTCAATCGTCACGCCATCACTGACTCCCATTTTTTAAACATTGGTACCATACATTGTAGAAGAAATATCCGTTTACATTTAAACAGTCTAATAGCCCCTTATTAATTGCTGTCAGCTCAAAAGGGCCATGCTACCATTTTCAAGGTGTTAAAAAATGTGTCGTGTCCATTAGTACTGTATTCTATATAAAGCCCTTGGTCCAGTATATAATAAACAGAAAATAATAAGGAAACAGAAAAGTAGGTAATAAGGTGACAATAAAATATATATATATATATATCTTTCAGCATACCTGCGAAAGGACAGTTGTACAAATAAATAATTACCTATGAAATATTATACTGCAGCCGTATTGTAGAAATCGCTGGATTACGATTAGGCGCGCTGGATTAAAAAACGTCGCTGTAATTTTGTAAAAATTGGATTGTTTTGTCGAGACGAATAGACCGTTGTTAGCCATATTCCTACCGAGCAAGCCAGTTCTCAATTAATATAATATTTTAACAGGAATTATATATTTTGCCTGATTTTACAATAATCAGATTTTTTTTTATTGATTTAAAATTGACTTTGATAAATCGCGGGTATTTACAACGAGGATGTTATTCTGAATTTAATTTTATCAGCCTTTTTTTTTATTTGAAGTTTTTTTTTTTTAAATATGACATATTTATTCACCTTTATATAATTGTTAAATGCCTTTAACAATACGTTAATGTGACTTGTGTATGGCTTACATTGCAAACGAATCGGACGCCCAGCCGCTAGATCGTCCGCCTGCGTCGAAGGTATACTTATATTTATTCTTATGCTGTTTTATTGTCATAATGGTAGTTAAACTTTTAAGATATTATCACTGTTTGTTGTCTTTTCAATTTTTTTTGAAGTGAAACTTCTTTACGCACGCTTGACTTGGGGAGTAAGCTGGCGAACGCGTGACGTAAGCGTTACGAAAAGTGTGATCGGGCAAGGCGAACGGAAGAGATGGAGCGAAAGAAGTTTCACTTCAGTCGTGTGGTCATAAAGCACACTCGTTTTTTTGTATATAACTTCCATAAATTAAGCTGGAACGCCGAAGTCTATCCTATAGGAGGTGGGCGATAATGGCTGCGACACAGTTTTATTTTAAACTAATGTAGCTGTTAACCAGCACTATATATTGTAAAAATTGTTATGTTCCATTAAATACGTTTATTTATTTATTTATATAACAGTGATGGTTTAAGAGATTGATCACACGAGCAACTTTAGTGTCCGCAACTATTTTGTATCTCGAACCAAGTGCGTGCGATGCGACCCGTCGTCGCCAGCGCGTAGTTCCTCGCGCGCCTCAAAGAGATATCAGCAGTCGTACAGGTATCGGCACGAATTATGAGCGCTCGGCGAAATAACGGAGTGTTTACGCATCGCACACTTCGGCGACCGGGCCTTGGTACAAGCCATGGTCCGGAGCGAGGAGGAGTGGCAAGCGGTCGCCTCCTTCTGCGAAGCAGTAATGCTAGCAAAGGAGGCGGCCGATCGCGTGAGGCAACGGCAACGGTCCTCACGCCCCAACTGCCGCCGGGATTCCGATCCCGATTTCCGGCCACAGTAGGCGCGGGCTTTGCGGACGGCGAGCAATGGGTGGTTCGCCGTCCGATCGTCCGGTAGCCGTCCGGACCGAGCCCAAGTCGTCGACGGCGCGTAGTGTTCCACGCGCGCCGCAAGGTGATGTCAGCAACCGTAGGGACCCAACAGGGTCGAAGCCTACTGGGGCTATGGGTGATGCGAAAGAGATCCCCGGGGCCCTGGAAAAAATGGCAAAGAAGGAACAGTAGTGGGTTTTTAGTCAGTAAAAGTCTGACACTATCTCGCGCTCCGCCCAAGAGTGGGGGATGTCATGAGATGATTTTCCCACCCAAAAAAAAAAAACACTGGCGAGCCAAACTCTGTACAAGGATTGCACAGGAATCCAGTAGGGGGCGATGCCCGTTGGAGCCGCTCGGACTTGTTCGGACAAGTCCGAACGGCTCCAACGGGCATCGGTCAGGGTTTGTCGATAGGTTAATGACGAAACTATCGCTCCGTCTATTCGTAGTCAAATTTTTACTAAAAAGTTACGTCGCTGTCGCTCCCGTGTGCGCAGGAGAGGAGACTGCGATGACAAATAAGTTGCTAAGCATTTAAGTTGCTCGTGGGCGTTCTAAAGAATCCGTTGTTTTTTTATAAATTATTAATAAATTTTGATTGTCTCACTAGCGTGTTTCTGTATGAGTGCGTACAAATACTGGTGCGCTATTAATGTAGTGCGTCGATGCCCATATTATTTTCCTAAAATAATTTAGTATAACTAATTACTTAAACTCTACCTAACTGCATTTAAGTAAAATGGCAATGTTTGAATTATGATTGTATAAATAATATATAATAAGGGCTATATTACACCGGGACACCATGGCGGCGCGACCAGTTGCGCCACCATGGTGTCCGTAAGCTACCAAACTAGACACGATACAGACACCAGAGTCGCTACACCACACTGAGACAGTATCAAAATGGACCTTAAGTGCACGCGTCCGAGCTGGTCGCGCCGCCAAATTGGTTGCGCAACCAAACGGACACCAGGTGAGTAACTTTCTAAAGAGCTGTAGGCGGTAGCGGTAGCGGCGACTGCTCGCACCGCCATGGTGTCTTGGTGAAATAAAGCCCAAGGGTGTGAATTAATCCAGTTATATGGTGTCTATCATAGTCAGTTAATGTTATTTTTTTTTTATATTTTGTAATTTTATTCTTTTGTTAATAAATCGACGGGTGCAAAGTAAAGAAAGTTTCTGCAATTTTGCGATTTTCTTATAGATGCAGAGAGAAATGTCAAAGAAGTGTCTTTCAGGTGTCAAAAATGCAGAAGTAATAGTATGTTTTTTTTTGACTAAGTAATGCTGTTCACTTATTATTAGAAAATCGTAAAATTGCAGATAACTTTTTTAGTTTGCACCCGCTGAAATAGGCTTTAATGACAGATTGATGCAAATAATTAACTAATAATATTCGTTTGTTATGTTCAGGAGCCGCGCAGCTCTCATATACCAATGGAGGAAGATGACTCGACCTCCGTCCGTTCCGGCGACACGCCAGATGTCAAGAGTACGTATCTTCTGTATATACAAAATTAATTTTAGTATATGCGAAACCCGAAACACGTATTTTTATGTAAAGAATCTGTGTACGAAATTTCATAACTGTACGACGAAAAATCACGAAGTTATAAGCTTGTTATGTTACCTGGTTGGCCGCACAAATACACGATCATCGGGCCACCCGGGCGACTGAGGGGTTGTCTTGCTCCCGCACTCAGCTGTGCGCTGGCGTCTAATGCCTGCTATGACCCGTGTTTTACTTAGTGTCGGTGGTGTGGTGTCTAACTTGTGTTTTTTTTTTTTAATATTTTTGGGACAAAATATAACAGGTGTAAAAATTATTGGAATCGATTCAGTTACTGATTCTGAACAAACTGTAATCAGGTTTCGCATATACTAAAAATAAAGATTATTGTTACTTACGCTTCCTGAAAAGGTTTGCTATGTGTTCCAATTATTACCACGTTATGTTGACTTTCTCTCCCCTCTACAGTGTCGGACTCGCCCCCAGCGGGCACCACCCCCGTGGCCGCAGCAGCGCCGCGCGCGCCCCCCTCGCCCCCTCCCGCGGCGCCCGCCCCCGCAGCGCCCGCGTCGCCCACTTCTCCCGCATCGGCCGCCGCGGCCAAGCGGCCGCACGAGGACGAGCATCCGCCTGCTGACAGAAAGCCACCCGTGAGTACCTCCTTTTTTACACGGCACGGCAAAGTGGACTTTAGGTATGTGTATTATGGTGGTTTGTAGAATGAAAGACTAAAGCTCAGTAAGTGATGGCGAGGATAGGTCGTGGTGGAGCAAATAAACGCTGTAGTGGACTGTATAATAAGTATAATAAAGATAGAAAAGAAATAAATTACAACGGTCAATGAACAAGATAAATAAAACGTAAAAGAACGCAAGTTGCGCAGCCATGCGTGGAGGCGTGCAACAGTTGACTGGTTTGACGTGCGGGGAACCGCGACCGGCTGTCCCTCGGCTGACTCCCTACTACCTGATCTCCGTTCACTGTCGCTAGCGCGCGGCCTTGTTGAGATGAGCGGTCACAACAGTAAGAAAACCAAATAAAATTTTACATGCATACGAACAAAATGAAACTCGCAGAACAGATGGCCGTTGGGGCCGAAAGGTTCTGGAATGGCGGCCACGTACCGGAAGACGTAGCGTTGGAAGGCCTCCTACAAGGTGGACCGATGACTTGGTAACGGTTGCGGGAGTCCGATGGATGCAAGATGCACAGGACCGTTCATTGTGGCGACACTTGGGGGAGGCCTATGTCCAGCAGTGGACGTCTTTCGGCTGAAATGATGATGATGATGACGAACAAAATCGCAAAAAACAGAATTCTTCAGGAAAAAACAAAAAGGCAACATTCAGTAAAATAACAAAAACTTTGACATAATCAAAGAGATTGCAACAGATGTTAGGCTACGCTTACCGAAGCCAATCCTTTCATTAGTGACCCATGAACTACACTTGGATATGTGGAATGGGTACACAATACCACTACCTCGATTTATAAAATTCATTTACCATTATTACTCTCTTCATTACAGGCACCAAAAAAAGAAAAAGGCCCCGCCCCCCTCCCTCCCTCCAGCACCGCCAGCTCGCCCCCCACGCCCGCCCCCGCGGCCGCCCCGGCACGCAAGCAGCCCGCGCCGCCCCCTCCCGCCCCAGCGCCCGCGCCGGCGCCTCCCTCCCCGCGCACCGCCACCCCCCCATCGCCGCAGAGCGCGGACGAACCGGAGGCCTTGCCTGCTGCTACCGCCGGCAGACTCATTGTGGATCAGGTAAGATCATATGGATCAAATATGTCTGAAATAAAAAGATTACCAGTGTATACAAATACAGAACTATCTACTGCTAATGGTTTTACCTACTTAGCAGGAGCCACAGAGCATAGGTGCATATGCACGGAGCATTGTCTATTCACGTCAAGAAAATAGTGACTCATTAGTACAACTGTAAAGTAAAAGCGTATTCATTAAAGAGCTGAAGTCAAGATCAAGTGAATGTGTTATGATCTACTTCGCCACATATCTAGATCAATAGATATGTGGCTAAGTAGAATGAGAATGATTAGTCACTATTTTCTTAACGCGTATACACTACTTAATAACATTAGCAACAATTAATTCATTGTCTCTCTCTCCCATTGTCTTTCTATTGTCTAATTTTTTTTTAATTGAAATAAACCAGTGCTTTACTGCGACCCCACCTGATGGTAAGCAGAGATGCAATCATTGATGGTGAGGCGCACTAGTTTATTAAGAGCCTATTCATTCTAGCCTTGAAGACACCTAAATTATGGTAATTAAATTATGGTAGTTTATTAATCACGGTATTCTAAAGGAAAAAATATTAAATAAATTCAATCCCTAGGTATGCAGAGAAGCCGAAAAAGCCGTAGAAAACAAAAAAACCGAATCCGAAGAAAAACCTAAACAGGAAACGCAAGTCAACGATAAACCAAAGTCAGAAGCGATAATCACCGAAAAGAGAACAAAACAAGAAGTCAAAGAGAAGAACTACTCCAGAAGTAACTCGGCAGAAGAGTTAGAAGTCAAGAAAGATAAGAGTAGACCGAATTCTATACACGAAAGAGATACTAAGAGAGATTCATTAGACAAGACTGGTATAGAAGTAAATAGGGTTAGCGCAGAAGTGAATAGGTTGGAGAAGAATTATTCTAGGTCTAGTTCTGTCGATGAGGAACGGTTTGATGAGAAGAGAAGAGAAGGGAAGAGTGATAGGAGATCGCAGCATAATGCTGTGGAAATTAGGCCTGTTACGGTAAGTTACTCTCTCTATAAATAATTAGCTTTTGCTCGCTCATTCCGGCATAAAACAGCTTTCTCATCATCATCTTCCTGCCCTTGTCCCGTGTTATTTGGGGTCGGCGCAACATGTTTTTTTCTTCTATTCTGCCCTGTCACTCGTCATGCTATCACTAACTTCCTTTTCTTTCATATCACTCTTCACACAATCCATCCATCTTTTCTTTGGTCTCCCTCTCCCTCTCCATCCATCCACATGTAAACTCATAACTCTTTTAGTAACATGCGTTTCATCCCTCCTCTTCACATGACCATACCAAGACAAACGATTCCCTTTCAATTTTTCAGTCACTGGTGCCACTTTCAGATTTCCCCTAATATACTCATTACACAAAACAAAAAACAAACATCATTATATAAAACAGCTTTCTATAGGTGAAAAAATTTAGACCGTCCGGTAACCATCCGGACTGAGCCCAAGTCGTCGACGGCGCGTACTGTTTGTTCCACGCGCGCCTCAATGAGATGTCAGCAAACCGTAGGGTTCCAACATGGTCGAAGCCTACTGGGGCCATGGGTTCGCTTCTGATAGGAAAACCCGGCCCTGGTATGAAAGGCAACGAAGGAATGGAAGTGGGTTTTTAGTCAGTAAAAGTCTGACACTATCTCCAGCTCCGCCCAAAAGCAGGGGATGTCATTGGATGATTTACACACTGAAAAAAAAAAGGTATTCGTTTGTGCGTCGATGTCGAAGACACCGTGTATAACCGAAATCAACTTACTGGCAGTTGCCAGGATCAGACACCTCGCCCATCTGGTTGCAGGATCCTCGCATATCTGTTTTTTTTTTTCAATAATAAAAACAAAGCTTTTAATTTATTCCCAGCCACCACAACCAAAGGAGCCCGACCCGCCAAAGGAATCGACGAAGCCCCCCGCGCCCGTCCCGCCGCCGCCGCCCGCGCACACGGTGCTCGTGACGTCACCCGCACCCGTAGCGCCCGTGTCGCCTGTTGTCGTGGCGGTCAAGGAAAGCGTCGTTGTGGTAAGTAGATACTGTAGTGCCAGCTGGAGATTCGATCTTTGTCAGGTACCTTCCACAAGGTGGACCGATGACCTGGTGTGAGGGTCGCGGGAATCCGATGGATGCAAGACGCAAAGGACTGGTCGTTGTGGCGACGCGCGTGGGGAGGCCGCCGTCCAGCAGTGGATGTCTGCAGGCTGAAATGGTGATGATGAACCTTCGGCCACCTTTGGTCACCTATGGCCTAACTCTGGCCACCTCCGGCCAAGTTCTTCACCCTTCGCCAATCTTAGACAAACTTCAACTAACTTCAGACGCGAACGCGACCAGTTGGTGTGATATTTTCGCGCGAATTCTAAAGGTGTGAAACTCTAAAAAGTGAAGCTAAATTCCAAAGCGTAGATCTCTATGGAGAAGAACGTGCAAAAAACTCTATGGACATTCTTATAATCATGTCATGTCGCTTCTATTATGTGAGAGAAAGTAAATAATGAAAAAAAAAAGAGTATTTAAAAAGCCACTGGCAGCTAAGAGATGACCAGTCCCAACTGACGGCACCCGTTCACGAGCATGACGCGTGCATCAGCCCCACTCGACTAATTCTCATGTCTTTTACAGGTAGAACCGAACAGTTTAGCGGCGACGACGCCGGCCGGCCTAGTCACCGTCACCACCACGCATCCGCCTGTCCTCAGCACTGCCGCCAATGTGAGTAACACTTCCCTAAACCTGAGTAAACCTGTACCTAAGGGTTCTTTGGAAGGCAGTATTTTTAACCGACTTCACTAAGAAAGAGGTTCTATGTTCGGCTGTTTTTTTTTATTGTATGTTCAATGATTTCTCGGTCAATTGTGGGCCGATTTCGGAAACTATTTTTTTGATTGAAAGGTTTTACTTCCGAGTTGGTCTCATACAAATATTGTTACGATCTGATGATGAACTTCGAAGATATGGAATGGAACTCCTCATAGGATCACAGCACAACTGTCGTAACAAGTAAAATTGCTTTGTTTATACGTATACGCGATGACTTTAAGTTTGAATGAGGAGTACTTTTTAGTTACCGCAACTAAAAAGTGGTAGTAGTTAGGTACCGCAACTAAAAAGAGTAAAATAAAAAAAACTTTTTACAAAAAAACCGACTTTAATGTAAAAAAACACTTAAAAGTGCAAAATAACTTTAATTTCGGAAGTCGGTGTTGAATAACGAAGACACAAAACTATTATAGAAACACCGACTTCCGAAATTAAAGTTATTTTGCACTTAGTTTTTTTTTACATTGAAGTAGGTTGTATTTATTTTGTCTAGCTAAGTTTATTTATGGGAAAAAAATATATTTGGGAACAATCAGCCAAATAAATATTTTTCCTCCCCTCACTACGTTCGGGATTAAAACTTAGCAATCTTTGTTTTCATTCTAAATTCAACATGCCGCTCGCGACTTTAACTGCTTTATCCCCTAGTCACATAATCTGCATAATCTATTATAAATTATTTACACTAATATTATAAAAAGGTAAAGTTTGTTTTTTTTTTGTTCGTAGGACGTAATCAGTAAAGTAGATTTTTATCACCGGTAGTTAGCCGCTTTATTCCTGTGTAACATAGTTGTATGTAAGCGGGCAAAGCCGCGGGCAAAAGCTAGTCATGAATAATTCACGCGAAACGTTTTGATGTATTTTCCGCAGCTCCCTCCAAACGCCGTGACGATATCGACGACACCACCGATAGCTGACGAAGTTGTCATCGTTGGGTTAGGATCGTCATCCGATGACGACTGCTTCGCGCCCTCGTCCCTGGATTCATTAGACTGTACGCACTATAGCGGTAAGTAATAATATTTAGCCTATACTTTTCAAATGCTGGGCAAAATCCTCCCCCAACTTCATCCAGCCCCCCTAGCCAAGTTACAACCGTTTCGTTTCGATTCTCTTTTCGTTGATCGCCTCGAGTCGAAAAACTAAAAACAATTGTTTGTTTACAGAAAAAACTCGCGGCCGACGTCTCGACAGCAGTGAAGTCCTAATACTAAGTCCGACGGCCGCCGCCACAGACTCCGGCGTGTTCGACGACAGCGTCACCAACGGACTCAACTTGGTAAGCTCTCTTAAGCCTTGATTACACCTACCGAGTAGAGTGGCGAGACAGTGCTCTCGGCCGAGCGCTCGGTATTTGTAAACACAGCCGAATACTGTCTCGCCTCGCTTCACTGTCTCGGTTGAGAAGGATTTTACTGTCTCGCCACTCTACTCGGTAGGTGTAATCAAGGCTTTACCTTTTTTAACCTTTTTTTTTAAGCTAGCAAATCATCCAATGACTTCTCGCGCTCTGGGTGCAGCGGGAGGGCGTGTCAGACATTTACTGACTAAAACCACACCTGTGTCCTTCAATTACCATTCGCGTTCTAGGACTACGGGTTTCAGAAACTCCCCGCGGTCCTAGCTAGCGGGCATCGGCCCTTTTGGGCCGCTACGGTTTGCTGACATCTCTTTGAGGAGCGTGAGGATCACTACGTGCTGTTGACGACTGGACTCGGTCCGGTTAATTACCGAACGGACCGGACAGCGAGCCACCCATTGCTCGACGTCCGCCCGTTGTTAACCCTTTAGCGTTTCGCTTTGTTGTTTATACTGCGTACATCGGAGGACTGGAACAATTTGCCTGCTGCGGTCTTGCCGACAGACTATAATTTAGGTGTCTTCAAGGCTAGAGAGAATAGGCTCTTAACTAGTGCGCCTCACCATCAACGATTGCATCACTGCTTACCATCAGGTGGGATCGCAGTCAAGCACTGGTTTATATTATTTAAAAAAAAATAAAAAAATGTTCTGTTTCTTGATTACTGTAGCCACAAGCTTCTCGCGAAGCCATCTATGTTCTTCTAGATTTCCTCCATTTTCTAATGGTGACTGATGTACATGTTTATTTTTTTTTAACAGGATACATCCCACGTCTCGGTAGTGACTGTCGGTAACGAAGAGGTGCGGGTTCGAGACTCGGCTGCGACACACATCGCTCTCGGGTCCGTCAGCACGCGGCTTAGTCCGGATAGCTTTGAGAGGTAGGAATATACTGCTCTAAGTTTCTGTCCGTAGTTTCACTCGCCGGCCGGGATAGCGGACCCTCCCTCCACCTCCCCATGGCCCGACCAGCTAACATAATCGTGGGGCGGCTGCGGGCTCAGCACCCTGGCCCATCTTATGTTATTGTCCGCAGGCGCTACTTGATCCCTTACAAATTAGCCACGTGTAGACACACGTGGCTAATTTGTACTTTGTGACGGTGGTGTCGAAGTTATTAAATATTTTTGGGATAAACATAAAATGGTCAAGCCGCCAAGTCCATTCCATCATCGGACCACTAGACGTACGGCGTTGCGCCACCGGTACATGGTAGACATCCCACCCATACGCACAAAACGTTTTAAGAACACATTTATTATGCGTACAGCCAAGGAGTGGAATTCCTTGCCGGAGTCTGTGTTCCCAGTTAGCTATAATTTAGAGGTCTTTAAGTCAAGAGTGAATAGGCTACTTCTAGGCAAGCGTGCTCCATCGTCGACCACATCATCGCTTGCCATCGGGTGAGATGGTGGTCAAACGCGAGCCTAGCATTAATAAAAAAAAATGGTGTAAAACATATTGGAATAATAATATAATATAATATTCCACAACTATCACACAACGCCGTCTAGTACCAAGCTAAGCAGAGCTTGTGTTATGAGTACCAGACAACTGATAAACATACTTATATATTTCTAAATACATACATATTATAGATAAATTACACCCAGACACAGAAAAAATGATCGTGCTCATCATACAAACATTTGTCCTGGGTGGGAATCGAACCCACGACCTCCGGCATAGTAGTCAGGGCAACCAATTACTAGACCAACAGGCCAGTCGGTAATAATGAATAGATTCAGTTACTAATTCTGAACAAACTATATTCAGGTTTCGTCTAAAAATAATTATGTATATTTATTCCCCATAGCCCTACCTGGTAAAAATCCTTGAGTTTGAATTTCCAGTCATGTCGTATATTTCATGTACAATAAAGAATTTCCTTACTCCGCAGCCGCTCGCAGTCAGACAGCGGCTCAGTAGCGTCGTCGTCGTCGCGCGTGCTGCAGGACGCGGACTCGCTGGCGTGCTCGGCCACCACGGCGTCGCAGCCCGACCTGCACCTCGCGCACCTCAACGTCAACGTCAACGGTGGAGCCAGGTAACACTAATATACTACATATATAAGCGAAATACCAATGATTCAAAGATTCAAAAGCATTTATTTCAAATAAACCATTTACAGGCACTTTTGAAATGTCAAGAAGTCAGTTAGTCAGAAAAAAAAAATGATGCTAATTGCACATTCCAAAGCGTAGATCTCTATGGAGAAGAATGTGCAAGAAACCATGTAATGAAAAAACCAAGTAATGAAAAGCTTGCTCTAATATTAATGGTTTAATTTTTAATTGACTGGCCTGTGGGTCTAGTGGTTAGTGGCCCTGACTGCTATGCCGGAGGTCGTGGGTTCGATTCCCACCCAGGACAAATGTTTGTGTGATGAGCACGATCATTTGTTCTGTGTCTGGGTGTAATTTATCTATAATATGTATGTATTTAGAAATATATAAGTATGTTTATCAGTTGTCCAGTACTCATAACACAAGCTCTGCTTAGCTTGAGACTAGACGGCGTTGTGTGATAGTTGTGGAATATTATGTTATTATTATTATTATTAATATTTTATAGATCGACCGACCACATTTGTCGCTTTCCATCAGGTGAGATAGCGGTCAAGCTTCGTACTGGACCGATATCAAGAATAAAAAAAAAAACCTAGCATCCTTTTAATAAACTGGTTATCCATTGTTACAGAGTAAATACGGACCAGACAGAGAACTTAGACAATGGCGAGCCTGTCGTACTTAGAAGAAAACAGCAAGATGGACAACCCGTCAACAGGATACAGAGGTAATTAGCACACGAATTCAAATTATTTTTATTTCACATAGGGCCTGTATGGACACTTATATCCACGAAATCTCAGAAACTATAACACCTACAAACTTAAAATTTTGCATGTCGGTTCCAGGTTGTAGACATCCGCTAAGAACGGATTTTACGAAACTTCACCTGTAAGGGGGTAAAATGGGGGTTGAAAGTTTGTATAGTATGGACAAACCTACTTTTACGCGGGCGAAGCCGCTGGCAGAAGCTAGTCTGAAATATAGTATTTTTTTTTAAGTAAGATATAATTAACCAGATATTTTCATTCCCCCAATTTTTCGCCTTACACTCAACAGATTTTAATGAAACTTTGCAGTAATATAGCTTATGCAACAGACTAAAGTACACGTTACAATTTATAATGGGAGGAGGTATAAGTTCCGTACGGGCAAAGTCACAAGAAGTAGCTTGTGTTATTTGACCGAATATTTTGTTTGCAGGTCAAAGGAAGACATCCACATGGCTAACCTGAAAAAGAAGACGCGCAAACGAACGCGGAAGTTTGAGATCGATGGCGTTATAGTCACCACCACTACTTCCAAGGTTCGTTTTGTACATCTACATAGTTCATAGTGGTCAAACGCGAGAAAATCTTCAATATTCCTTCGTTCATTGAATGAATGATGATAAAATGAAGGAATGATGAATGAATGTGTGAGTAAAGGAATAATCAATGAATGAAGGAATGATGTCATTCATCATTCTATCATTCATTCATCCCCTTATGGCCAAAGCGAGTGCCTATAAGACATGTCTGCAAAAGCGTAGGGACCCAGCAGGCTTGAAGCCTACTGGGGCTATGAGTTGGCTTCTGAAAGATTGAGTAACAATCATATTCGTAGGCTCATTCCTTCATTCATCATTCCTTCGTTCATTCATCATTCCGTATATCATTCATTTTCTTCATTTAAGGATTCCTACATGCTGTAAGCATAGTTCAACTTTTTCGTTTTGTTAGTAGGACCATCATTGATGAATGAGGGTTTTTGGGACAATTCACACCACCAGTTGGCGCCACTAAGCCGAGAGGTCTTTTACTTTGAAAACGTATACATGACGTTGACTTCTAACGTTTAACGTTGACGTTGATGTCTAACTAATGTCATTAACGTAAACGTTTTGACAGCTGCCTGGACCTGACGCCTCAGTGCTGCCACCTGGGGAACGTAATTTTAGAACACCCTAATTATGATAGGCTGCAGGGTCATTCAGAACTGCTTAACGAGCCAGATATATTATAACGGCCCACCGGCCGCATGTTGAGTATAGTTGATATAGCATAATCGATCTCTCTAGGAGAGGGAATAGGCCGTAATCCACCATGCGGGCCCAGTGCGGGTTGGTGGATGTCACATGTCTTTGAATTTTTGGTTCTAGGACATGCCGGTTTCCTCACGATGTTTTCCTTCACTGTTTTGAGAACAGTGGTGATGAATAAATTACACAAAGTAATGCGCAAGTAATTTGTGGTTTGAACCCGGAACCTACAACTCGTAAGGCAGGGCCGTTACCACTCGGCCACCACTGCACAGTTGATATAGAGCATATCAAATTTATCCTCAATCTTTGTTCCCAGGTAATATGGGGCGACGAAGAGAGCGGTCGCACTTGGGACGACCACGCTCTCCGCAAGCAAGAGCTCAGAGAGATCAAGATGCTGCAGAAACAGGAGCAGAAGCAGTTCCAGGACCTCAACGCCAAGGAGAGCCAGCTCAGGGACCAGCAGGACAAGAGGTCAGTATGAGGATAATGATGGACAGTTCGAGGATTTCCTAACAATTCTCCATTCGCCCGAAGATTAGACATTTGAACAAACCTTCTTTTTACTGTCCGTTCAACTGATTTTAACTTCTATTCCGTAGACATAAGGATGGCATTAAAAGCTATAAACTTGGTTATAATACCAACTATTTACTTGCAGCCGCCATTTATTATTTATTTATTTATTGAACCAGAAATCAAAATCAATTAGATTACATAGGACGTCATAATCTGAAAAGTCATCTGTCACGATGTGCCTTAGATAATATTAAAAAAACATGTCACTTTGGCATCCTAGGTTAGCTTTTGACAAATGGTTTTATTAAATCTCTACACCAAACCATTGGATTCTGGTTGGAACGCAGTGGTGAAGCGGGATTTAATAAAACCATTTGTCAAATGCTAACCTAGGATGCCAAAGTGACCGGCTCGCCATCGCAGCGGGGTCTAACAATTAAAAAAATATATATATGATCATGTGAAGAGGATGGATAGATAAATATCGGTACATGGTGGACATCCCACACATACGTACAAAGCGTTTTGGGAACACATTCATAATGCGTACAGCTAAGGAGTGGAATTCCCTGCCGGAGTCTGTGTTCCCCGATAGCTACAACCTAGGGGTCTTTAAGTCAAGAGTGAATAGGTTACTTCTAAGCAAGCGTGCTCCATCGTCGGCCACATTATCGCTTACCATCAGGTGAGATAGTGGTCAAACGCGAGCCTATCAATAATAAATAAAAAAAAAATAATTACCAAAACAGTTATGAGTATTCATGTGGATGGATGGAGAGGGAAATGGCGGCCAAAGAAAAGGTGGATGGATTGTGTGAACAGTGATATGAAAGAAAAGGGAGTTAGTAATAGCGTGACGGATGACTGGACAGAATGGAAGAGAAATCGTGTTGCGCTGACCCCAAGTAATATGTTTCAAGAGGTCAGAAAATGAGAATACAGTTCTTCAAGATAACTGTTTTCTTCACTTAGGTTTTACACATAAAATCAACCTTACTCGATGAGAGACCAAACTAGAATCCTCAGTTCGCGTGTGCAATCATTTTATGTGAATGAACGCACGAACGAACGAACGTTAGAGTGAATAATATGTATGTATTTAGAAATATTTAAGTATGTTTATCAGTTGTCTAGTAAGCATAGCACAAGCTGTACTTGGTTTGGATCTAGATGGCGTTGTGTGAAAGATGTGGAATATTAATTTATTTTAATACTAGCTTTTGCCTGCGGCTTCGCTCCCGTCAACTGACTACTCTACCCTACTCTACCCTACTCTACCCCACTTTACCCTACTCGATAAAAAGTACCCTATGTCCGTCTCCTGGTTCTAAGCTACCTCCCCACCAATTTTCAGCCAAATCGGTTCAGCCGTTCTTGAGTTATAAACAGTGTAACTAACACGACTTTCTTTTATATATATAGATTAAAATAGGCTAATAAATCTTATTTAAAAATAATATAAGTAATAAGAAACACACACACACACAACAAGGGCACACACACATAACCCTTGCATGTATGCATGCATGTTGCTTGTATGCATGCTTGTGCCTTGTCCTTGTCTTATTTTCATATCATTATCATCTGATAATGATATGAAAATAAGAACGTATAATGTTGGTCAGGTTCGAAGCCGAGCTGGTGTCCCTCGGGCGAGCGCACGAGTCGGACCTGGAGGCGCTGGCGCGCGCGCAGCGAGCCGCCGCCGAGCGCGCCGAGCAGCAGCTCGAGGCGGAGCTGCGCCACGCCGCCAAGCGCCTGCGCGCCGACCACGAGCGGGACCTGCGACACTTCCGGGACACGCTCAAGCAGGAGCTGCGGTTACTCAAGCAGGTAACGTCATCTTTTAGCTGAAAGCCATCCACTGTTGGACATAGACTGTCGCTATAACGACCGGACCTGTGCGTCTAGCATCCATCGGATTCCCGCGACCTTTACTAAGTCACTAGTCCACCTTGTGGTAGCCCGCGCCAACGCTGCATATTCCGGTACGCTGTCGCCACTCCAGACCACCCTTCGTTCCTATCAACTATATATTCTGCAAGCAAAAGTAACAACTTATAAATACTTCATAAGCATTCCACGCGAACGCAATCGCGACGCGATGCGGCGCGTTTGCGTTCAAATTGACTCTATATACTGGCCTACGTAACCGCACGTGGGTGTGGTGCGGTGACGAACGAAGCGAAGTGGACGCAAACAGTTTTGAATTTTCGTGCGAATTCTTGCGGTGCTTTGGCTGGTTTTGAGCAAAATCTTGATTTTGGCTGCTTTTTAGCAGTTGTCATAAGCTAGAAATTCTGTAGATATTGTATTACCTAGTTACTATGTTTTGGAGATCAGATAGAAAGTCGCTCCATGTAAATTACTGAGCTGCATCCGGTTAAACTGGAACCCAACCCATCATAGTTGGGAGAAAGCCTAGGTATACTGATATTAATGCTGAAATGTTTTTTTAACAGGAAGTAGAACTAGTCGCTAAAGACCGTCGCAAGGACGCGTACCGCATACGGCGCGCGCGCCTCGACGCCGAGCACGCCGACCGGGAGCGCGCCTTCGTCGCCAACCTGGCCGACGCGGGCGACGCCGTGCTGCGCCGCATACACGACGCGCACCGCGACCGGCAGGCGCTGGCCGACAGGCAGTACCTGCAGCAGAGGCATCAGGTGACAACAGACAAAAAAAAATACCAGTACCGATGACGGTAACAATAACTCTTACTGAGAACAGTACCAATACACTGGTACTTATTGGTTTTATCAGTACCGGCCATCAGTACCGAGACCAGTACTGCTACCAGTTCAGATACCAGTACCGATACACTGTATCAGTACAGGTAATAGTATGGATAGCAGTACCGATGTCAGTAACGATACCAGTACCGATAACAGTATCGGCCATCGTAGGCGCAGGCTTGCGGACGGCGAGCAATGGGTGGCTCGCCGTCCGACCGTCCGGTAACCGTCCAGACCGATCCCAAGTCGTCGACGGCGCGTGCTGTTCCACGCGCGCCTCAGGGAGATGTCAGCAACTGTAGGGGCCTAGCAGGGTCGAAGCCTACTGGGGCCAAGGGTCTGATTCTGAAAGGAAGACTCGGCCCTGGTACGAAAGGCAACGAAGGAACAGGAGTGGGTTTTTAGTCAGTAAAAGTCTGACACTATCTCCCGCCCCGCCCAAGGGCGGGGGATGTCATAAGATGATTTACCCACCGAAAAAAAAAAAAAAAAAACTGATAACAGTATACATCTCATTGATAGGCCTATGCGAGTATAAGCTATAAAGTATTTTGAATTGAATTATATTGGGTATGTTCCCTTAGAATCAATTTCTAATATTACGCGGGCAGCAGCTAGCTGTAGATAAAAAAAGTTAACATAAATCCCCCTTCACAGATAATGCGAACCCGGGAAGCAGCCCTATGGGAGTTGGAAGAGAAACAGATCCACGAACGTCACCAACTGGCGAAGAGACAGCTGAAGGACGAGTTCTTACTGCGAAGACATCAGATGCTAGTGCGGCATGATAAGGAGTTGGAGCAGATCAAGAGGTAAGGCTTTATGGACGGCGAGCAATAGGTAGCTCGCCGTCCGACCGTCCAGGTCGACGGCGCGGTGTGTTCCATGCGCACCTCAAATAAATTGACGGAGACGAGAGTTGAAGTTGAGGATTTTCTATGACATTGTAGCGACATCTATGGCGCCACATAAGAACTAATCCTGCATCGCGCAATCAAAGTTCTCCGCGCGTTTAGACCATATAGAACAGCCCGAAATCATTTATCGGGCAGTTGCCCACCAGACATAAGACCCGTCTGGCCGGAGGATCCTCCCTTCTCAAAGGAGGTTTGCGGGACTTTACTCTCTGTTCCGCATACCTCCAAAACATGTTATTAGTTGTCCACCGGTACCGGGAATAGGGTAGTTACCGGTGGTCAGGGCTCCTGAGAGGGGAATCTCCTAATAATGCGCGCCGTATCCAGGAGTACTGCTTTCTGGAAGTCAAGCTCTTGATCCAACAGCCCAACACGAGCCTCCTCAGACGTTGATCGAGGCTCTTAGCAATTATGCCATTTGCCGTCACGACTCGATACAGTGACTGTTGTGTCCTCTTCCCACATTATCATCATCATTTCAAGACGTCCACTGTTGGACATAGGCTTCCCCAAGTGTCGTCATAATGAACGGTCCTGTGCGTCTCGCATCCATCGGATTCCCGCGACCCTCACCAGGACATCGGTCCACTTTGTGGGAGGCCTTCCAACGCTGCGTCTTCCAGTACACGGTCGCCACTCCAGAACCATCATCATCATCATCATTTCAGCTGAAAGACGTGCACTATTGGACATTGGCCTCCCCAAAGTGGCGCCACAATGAACGGTCCCGTGCGTCTCGCATCCATCGGATGCCCGCGACCGTCACCAGAGCATCGGTCCACCTTGTAGTTGTAGGAGGTTTTCCAACGCTGCGTCTTCCTGTACGCGGTTGCTACTCCAGAACCATTAATTTATTACCTTTTTGCCAACAGGAAAAATACTCGTAAAGAGGAGGAGCTCGCGAAGGTGCAAGCTCTGGAGAAGCGCTCGCTGCCCAAGCGCATCCGCGCCGAGCAGAAGGCGCGCGAGATGATGTTCCGCGAGTCGCTGCGGATCAGCTCCGTCAACGTCAGCCATGAGGACGAGCGTGACAGGCTCAAGAAGGTGAGCATCTAACTCTCCTACCCTCGAATGTGATCTCTCTCTCTGTAACTCGGGAGAAAACTGATTGTTAAGCTCGCTTTTGTACATGAATTGTCAAACTGCTGTGTACTATATTAAGGTTATAGGTTCCGAGCAGTGTCATAAAACAGTGACCTTCTGAAGCCTACTCCTCGGTAACGGCTAGGTCAATAGGTTTAAAAAAAATGTTAAACACAGGCGTAGGGTAGCCAGCCTTTCGGTGTTTTACAGGATGCATTTTGGAGAGTGTGCGCGGGAATTGCATGACTTGATTCCACCATCTCATTTCTACCATCGGACAACCCGACGTACGGCGAGTATCCACTCTTACGTTGTTGAAACCTCTACGGTCCGGACTGAGCCTTTCGCTTCGTCGTTTATATCGCGAACATCGTGGGACTGGAACAGCTTGCTTGCTGCGGTCTTCCCGTCCGATTATTATTTAGGTGTCTTCAAGGCTAGAGTGAATAGGCTCTTAATAAACTAGTGCGCCTCACTATCAACGATTGCATCACTGCTTACCATCAGATGGGATCGCAGTCAATGGCGAGTTTATAAAATAAATAAAAATGTTCTTTCGTGCGACCAACACTTTTGCCAAAAAAAAAAAAATTAACGACATGATATTCTTCGCTTGTTTTCCCTACTCCTTTCAAACGGCTTTGATCTTCAGAAATATGTTTAAACAAAAAAAATGCTGGTTAAGTGTTCTTCAGAATGAGATAAGAAAAGCTTAGTAAATCAATGTTTCGCAAAGAAAATGGTTTAAAGTTACTATACGCCTTAAGTATTTTGTTTACAATAAAGAAAAAAAAAATATCTAAAGTAGATTTATGTACACAGATTTTTTCCATACTTGCTAGTGCAAACTGTGCATGGGCTCGCTTCGCTCAGCCCGCTCGTAACATGATTGTGAGTACTTGTTCGATGTGAGCAGGCTCACTTTGCTCGCTTAGCTCTAAAAAAGACTGGTTTTGTTTGGTCCTTTCGTCCGTACCTAGGGTGAATTTTCACGAAGGTTTTGTGGTAGACGATTATAATAATAGTAATCCACAACTTTCACACAACGTCATCTAGTTCCAAATTAAGTAAAGCTTGTGGTATGAGTATTATACAACTGATAAACTATATACTTATATATTTCTAAATACATACATATAATAGATAAATTACACCCAGACACAGATCAAATTATGGAGCTCATACACAAAGATTTGTCCTGGGTGGGAATCGAACCCACGACCTCCGGCATAGCAGTCAGGCCACAGGCCAGTCAAACTGTGGCCAAAGATGGACGCTTGCCTAAGAGTAACCTATTTACTCTTGACTTAAAAACCTCTAAGCTGTTGCTATCAGAAAACAAACTCCTACGGGATAATCCACTCCTTAGCTGTACGCATAATTAATGTTTTCCTTGCACGATTAGTGTGTATGGGTGGGATGACCACTATGTACTAATGGCGCATCACCGTGCGTATGTCAGTTAGTAATTTATTATTGTTTTTTTTTTGTTGCAGTTCCAAGAGAATGAGAAGCGTCGCTACCGCGCGGAGCAGCAGCGGCTGGCGACCAAGCATGCCAAAGCGAGGGAGGAGCTCAAGGCGGCCGGAGAGGTAACATTGTTAGGCTAAAACAGTCGATGAGTGAGCGCATCCCTACGTCAACCCGTTGTAACTTCACCGCCGTGTCCTCGTGGGGGCGTGAGGCGGCGGCGATCTCTCGCGCCGGCCGCGCGTACAGGCCATGGTCCGGAGCGAGGAGGAGTGGCAGGCGGTCGCCTCCTTCTGCGAAGCAGTGCTGCTAGCAATGGAGGTGGCCGATCGCGTGAGGCAACGGTCCTCACGCCCCAACCGCCGCCGGGATTCCGATCCCGATTTCCGCCGTAGGCGTGGGCTTGTGGACGGCGAGAAATGGGTGGCTCGCCGTCCGATCGTCCGGTAACTGTCCGGACCGAGCCCAAGTCGTCGACGGCGCGTAGTGTTCCACGCGCGCCTCAAGGAGATGTCATCAACCGTAGGGGCCCAGCAGGGTGATGCGAAAGTGACCCCCGTGGCCCTGGAAAAATGGCAAAGAAGGAACAGTAGTGGGTTTTTAGTCAGTAAAAGTCTGACACTATCTCCCGCTGCGCCCAGAGCGGGGATGTCATAAGATGATTTTCCCACCGAAAAAAAAAAAACGTAACTTAATGAACAGAAATTAGAATAATAATGCATAGTTTGTGATGGGCGAAAAATGCTTCATGTTAACCCTCCTCCTTTAAGTTTTGAATTCAATAGAAACCTATATAATATCCACAAGTTATATGTGTTTCCAAAATATCTAAAGAAAGATGTGTAATAACCAGGGGTCGGAATTAGGTACAGTTATTCATGTACTTGCATCGAAATGTTGATATTAATATGGATCTTTCCGGGATTTCTAATGAAAAATCCCGTGTGGCCAACAATATTTTAAATAAATAATTTTAATAAAAACATCAGAGATAGATTAGACAAATAAAACAAGGATAATTAACATACAATTTTTATTAGTATTTTTATTGCAAAAAAATTAGAGGTAAAATCTATGTCAGCAGAGGTAAGGTTAACAAATTTATACACTTCTCCTCGTCATTAATGCAGGATTTTTTTTTCTGTTATATTTCTTATAGTGTTATAAAAAAAGCTCTTTAAAATTAATCACAGGATTTGAGGCATATCCACTTTATTCTTTCGCTGTATGAAATCGGTGTAAGTACATGTTTAACTATACATAATTCCGATCTCTGGTAAGAACGTCATAATCTCGGGTTAGACGTTCTTAAATCAAATCATATTATCGTTCCCACGATCCAAATCTTCTTTGATCTCCAAACAAAATTTCTCCCACCATCCAGGCGTTACTCCGCGAACTGGAACAGTACCAGAACGAGAAGCGTAAAGCCCTGATGAACCACGAGAGCAACAAGATGAAGGCCGTCGAGGAGAGGTACTCTCAGGAACTGAAGGAGTGGCGCGCTACCCTCGGGGATAGGAAGCTGGTGAGTGCTCGACTTAGATTGATATAGGAGGATCATACCACAGTCTAGGGATCGAGAGTGGAAAATGAAATAACACTTCATACAGAGCTCTTTTTTTTTGGGCGAATCATCAATATACTTCTCTCGCACTGCGTGGAGAGAGAGGGAGTGTCGGTACTTGAAGCAAACCCACCTATGTTGCTTCGAGTACACAGGTGGGTTGGCTTCAAGTTCGCAACCTTGGAAAAGAGATGTCAAGCAGGCTCGAAGCCTGCCCGCCCATGGGTTGGCCAGTCATCTATCGGGCAGTTGCCCACCAGACATAACACCCGTCTGGTCGGAGGATCCTCTCTTTCCAACGACGGTACGTGGGACTTTCTCTGTTTCGCATACCTCCAAAATGGTGACCCCGACGTGGCCTGAACACTCAACCTTCTGATCTGGAGTCAGATGACTTTAAACAGTTCAGTTTAGGTTGTCAAATAAATCGCGTGATGAGCTCGTGGATGCTGGCAGATTGGTTTTAGATACTCAACTGTTTTGATGAAGTGTTCTTTCTTTTTCCATGGCCATAGTATTTAGGCCTAAAGTGTTATCGTCCAGAGTTGGTTGGCAAATTAGTGTGGACCAAGGGCGGATCCAGGATTTTGTTTTAGGGGGAGCACAAGGTTCGAACGGGCACTAAAATCAATAATAACCGTTAGAAATAAATTTGAAGTATTTTACTTGAAGTTTATTTCTACAAGTTTTTATTCATATATTTTAACAATTGATTTGCTTTTAAGCATGTAGTGTGCTGGAATCTCCACCACCTAAAATCCGCCCTTGGTGTGGACAGAGACTGTAGGTAAGCGAATAGTAGAAAATTCTCAATTCGTTTATTATAGTGTTAGCAAGCGCTAGAATTTGGTTAGACAGATTTGGTCCGTCCTTATCAAGGTCAAGCGTTTCTCAGCGTAAATTTGGTCCGTCGTGCCAAGTTCAAGCGTGTGTTAGTCTATATACAACATTAGTTTTAGTATATGCGAAACCCGAAACACGTGTTTAGTATTTTTATGTAAAAAATCTATGTACAAAATTTCATAACTGTATCATGAAAAATCACGAAGTTATAAGCTTTTACTTTACCTGGTTGGCCGCGCAAATACATGATCACCGGGCCATCTGGTTGACTGAGGGGTAGTTTTACTCCTGCATCCAGCTGTGCGCTAGTGTCTAATGCCCGCTATAACCTGCCGTGACCTGTGTTGTACTTAGTGTCGGTAGTGTCCAAGTTGTGACCTTTTTTAAAAAAAATGGAAAAAAGTATAACATGGTGTAAAAAATATTGGAATCGACTCAGTTACTGATTCTGAACAAACTATATTCAGGTTTCGTCTAAACTTAAAATAATGTTGTATTTAAAAGGAGAAACTGACTGACTGACTGACATATCAATGCACAGCCGAAACTACAGGGCTTAGGAGCGTGAAATTTCGCACAAGGTTTCCTTTTATGACGTAAGCGAGGAGGAGGAGTGGATTTTCCAAAATTCACCCCCTAAGGGGATGACACGGGGGTCCAAAGTTTTTATGGTGAAACCGACTTTCACGCGAGCGAAGACGCTGGCATAAGCTAGTATTTAACTAACGTAGTCATAATTTTTAGGCATTTACCTACATTCTCTGTCCGTTGTTTATGTTTTTTCCATAGGTTATTCAATGTGTTAATTTTTTTAGGTCTTATAACTGTACCAATAAGGGTTTATTGGTACGGTTATAAGACAAAAAAAAACGTGATCTCTTCAGCAGGAATAAATTTACAGATGTCTTATTGTTTTATGTGTTTATTTTTTTCATTTAAATTTTAGCGTGATGTATGCATGAAGTTTTCGTGAAACTGACTGTGTTGAAATAGACAATTCGAATACTAAAAACGCTTTGCCGAACTATCTAGTTTTAACCGCTTACGTCGGATATTTCCGACAAACACACACTGCATCACTGCTTACCATCAGGTGGGATCGCAGTCAAGTACTGGTTTATATCATTAAAAAAAAAACACTTTCGCGTTTATTCCGCCAAGGTCGTACATCCACGACCAAATACTCCATCTCGTCAGCTCTTCTATTGTCACCTACGGGGATTGAAGAGCTAAACGAGACGGAGTACCCAGTCGCTGACACACGACCTTGGCGAATAGGACACGATAACACTCGTCGGACAAATGCGACGCGGGCGGTTAAAGGATTAATAATATATATTGCTTCGAAAATAAATAGCTTTGTAAATTCGCAAAGGATTAAAAAGCATATTTTCTATACCTTTTATTTATAAATTTTAACTTCGTATTGCAAGGCACACAAAACTGCGATGCGATTCGACGCCTCATCGCTGAAAATAGCGATGCGAATTGCTGCGATGCGATTTCGTGCGGCAAAGTGTGTTCAGGTGACCATACAATGTGTGATTGTGGAAGAAGTTCTTGCGATGCTTCCTGCGTGACTCGCAGACACGTAAAATAGGGTTGTTTTATGATTTTAAAATTTTCGACTTTTGATTTTGCTCAAATTCTTGATACCACCTCATGCTCAGTGTTTTTATACCAAAAATCATCATAATCGGTTAATATTTAGGGGTTGCACAACGCCAATAAAGTGTTCTCATACAGCTAGTACGTCAACGTGTAGGTTAAATTTTTAATATTATTAGTTTTACAGTGAAGGGTAGCAAGTGTTACTAGTGTGTTGTTGTGTCTAGTAAAACTTACTTTTCTCCTCTGTAAAAAATAATAATATAAAAAATTTAATCTTAACTGATGAGGCACTTATTAGCGCTGTGCAACCTCTAAATATTAACCGATTATGGTGATTACCAAGTATGAACATTGTGATATCAAAAGGAGATCGCATGAGTTGTGTTTTTTTTTATAGCTAACGGACTGGCTTGTAAAATATACTTTGAAGGATTTTGCATTTCTAGAATAGGTTTCAAAATTTATAGAAAAAAGAATTGTGTTGTTTTTTTTTTTGTTAGTATAGTAGTAAATAGTATTGAACTTGAAGAAAAATATAACAAAAATTCTGCCCTTCTACGTCGTTTTAGTCAAGTAAAGATACCGGACCAAGGCCTATTGTCGCTGATTTGCGACAACATTACGCATGAGTGGTATTAAGAATTCGAGCAAAGTTAAATGAAAAAACGAAAATTAAAAAAAAAAAACATGAAACACCATAACGTAAAATCATGCGACGTCGCAGTTTTGTGTTTGGGCCCTTATGTAATGTTTCCAGGGGTCCTTATAATGACGTGTTAAAACGTCTTGCGTGCGAGCGTAAGAGAGGGATAGAGCTATACACCTTATATAGTTTGCTAGCCCTTTAACAGTTCAGTTTAGGTCGACAGAAGGATCGTTGTTAAAAGCTAGGGAGCTCGTGTTATCGCTTCTTTAAGTCCAAATAAATTAACAATAAAACAGTCTAAATTTCAAAACAGTCAGCGGCACAGTTATTTGAATATTTCTAAGGCATGTGTTGTAAGTAGTTTGGTGTTATGATTGGGTGAACTGAACGCATGTATCCATGGTTTTTTGGATAAAGGAATTTATTTACTACCAAGACTATCACTCACTGAACGGTTTCATTCAATCTTTCATACTGTTATCGACAGACAAGCAGTTAGACACAGACAGAAATACAGAGAGACAGACACTGACATACCTACTTAACGATCACGCATCGCATCTTTTTGAAATTTTGAATTTACATTTTCGTAAAAACACTCGTCACAATGGCGTAACGAGCGACATAGCATGCATCATATCCTTTACACGCTTTCTTTACGTCATCGCGTCCATAGACTATTCACTGTAAACAGAATCGCGTCCTTTGGCACAGACGCGACGTAATGTTGCTACTTTATACATGATATCTTATTTCCTCTTTATTTTTTCATTGCTTTTTTTCCCCAAATAATATTTTTATTTATCTACCTTATTCAAATCTATTAGCACACAATACCGTGCCAACGTCTTTATGTCGATACCGTTACCGGCCCAAACCAGCGCCGTAGACTCGTTGCATTTTGCGTGTGGTTCGGCCGTTTTGCGCGGATGTGGCGCATATTTTTCACAATATACTTGAATTTTTTAGTTCTAACACACATAAAATGATTTTCTTTCTGACAGACATACTGAAAGACAGGATCGACAAGACAGACGGACAAACATAAATACATACATACTGACGGACAGTTGTTTTTACGCCCGGTAGTATGGCGAATTAATATAATCGACTATCGATGTCAGTCGACCAGTATTTTAATTTTTATAATAAAAAAAACCGTGATGTATCATTAATAATAGAAAAGTTTTGTTAGTAAATCATTCCTTTCTGTCATATAAGTAAGCATGTTCGCTCATAGCTTGGTTCTAAACTAATTTGTGGTGGTGGGTTACGGAGAAGGTTCTTTTTAGGGAAAGGTCTAAGTGAGTTCTGAAACGTATTCCGTTCAAAATATTCAAATCTTACCACGTACGATCCCTTCAACCTTTGGTGGAAGTTAAAGCGCATCCCGCGAGATGAAATTTGGTCGCACTGATTGTGTTCCAGACTATTATGTGGGTATTTAAACTGGAGTGAACAGTCTTTGAACTGCTTCCTAAGAAGCGTGTACTAGCGTGTCGTCTTCCTTGCGAAATTCGCTTCAATGTGGCCCTAACACAAAAGACAGCAAAAATTTTAAGTCTACCTAATACCACAACAAAATACTTTTCAGAACTCTCGAAATAAAAAAAAAACTACACGTTGTACTCGTCCAGTGCCGTCCTAGGTCGCTAAGCTCGTATGCAGAAACTAAATAACACCCTAATTCCGAACAGACCATCATAAAGTCCTTCGAGAAACAACTGGACGACCACGAGAAAAAATTCGGAATACCGATCCCCGACCGAGGACTGTATCTTAACGCCCCATGGCCCAAAAATGTACTGCAACACGTTCTAAGCGCCTACCACCAACGAACGTCCTTCATTGGGTCCTTATCTCGGTCCAGAACAAGTCTAAACTTCATATCAGCTGCAAACACTCCTAACATGGATAGAAGGAAAAGCATAAGTCCTAGTCGTACCACAAAATCGGCTGCAGGCAGTGCTAATAACACAACAAAACGCGGGAAATTGACCAAAGGACATCGTTATGCCTCTACATCCAACTTAAAACTAGTATCAGACAAAATATCAGGCTTTTCAGTCTTTAATAACAGCGATGACTGGCGTAGAGAACCCATAATGGCTTACGGTGACGACAGACAGATCGCAGAAGAAATAGAACGTCCGAAAAACAAGAAATTGAACAGACAGTCAATGTCTGAGCATTTGCTGAAGACAGAAACTAGTCAGACGATGAAACGTAGCATCTCTCAGCAAAGTTTGAAGCAAGACCGAGCTATGGAAGCCGTCATGATTGATTTACCATCACTAGAAACTTCATACAACACGATGAGAAGCGACAGAAGTGACAGCACGTACACAATAGACTCGAACGACGATTTAGAAACGCATTTTAGTCGCTGGGGTCCTGTCAGAGGTTCGAACAGCTACTCGAATACTGAAGTACCCGTCAGTCAGTTGTCGACTTTGAATATTCGGAAGTCAATTTTGAGCGATAAGACCGAAGACCCGCCCGATTCTAATGTTTAGTTGTTTGTTTTTTTGGATGTGGGAGCGAGAATTTTACCCTCAGTCTGGATCTAGTAGTTATTTTCAACATTACTAGCCAGTAATTCCTATCCGGCAGTGAGGTCTGGAAAACCATGAAATTGGCGATTTTAATGGTTATGACGTGTTAGGACCGACGCTGCGTTAAGCGGGCGCCCACGCGGTCCCATACAAAACTGCTCCGTTGCGGTAACAAGCATGGTCTTATTTAGTCAACATCGCTAAGTGATACGGGTCGCACGCACGGAGGAAAATGTCTTTAGATACTAAGGTCTCCATCGACACGACTACATGCACACCGTTAAAGTTGAACTAGCAACTTATATATTAATTAACAGTTCAGTTTAGGGTGTCAAATGAAACGTGTTGATAGCTCGTTACGGCCTCAGACAAGACGTTCCCGTTGCTCGTGTGACGCTGCCTCCCCACCGCTCGATCGTCCTGCGCCGTTCTCGCCTGATTCGTGGGCGTATATATACAGAATAATATGATATAGGGCATTAGACTTGTGCATTGCATAAACTTGAAGATTTTAAGAGCAAGTTTCGCAAAAAAAAATGCTTCTCTTTAGCTATCCAACTACACATTGATCGTAGAATTCAAGTGACCCATATTCTTTTGCATTTCAAATGAAAGTTCGTCAACTGAAAAAGTTACATTTCTTTTCATATTCACCAAGTGAGTCTGCCATCGCCATATCCAATGGTGAATCTTTTATACTATTTAAAATATATAATCGCTTTTATAAATAAGTACTCCTAGAATTGCTTAATAGACCAGCAAGATTTTTACCACTCTCTCCCGCATCCAAAATGTAAAAAAGCATGATTAAAACAAATGGGCATGATTTTAAAATTGTATAGTATTATTATTTTACGTTTTAAAGTGTTTTTGCTTTGTAAATAAGTTTTTATTTTATACTTTTCGTTGTGCCAAAAATGTAGCAGTATAATTTTGAGACGGCATGATTTTTACTATGATATGACATGCTGATGTCAATTTTTAAAGAGATGTTTTAAGAAACTGTGGCTATACATACGTAATGATAGGAAATATGCATGTATTTTTTATGTACTAATAAACGTGTTATCTAAACCGATATGAAAGAATTTTAAAAATACCTCCATCAACGACAAAGTTATAAAGCTTCAAAACTCATAGAAAGAGAAGTTCGACATGGAATCTGACGTCAAAGTCCATCACGCCAAAATGGCTGCAAATAAGACAGATATTTTTGTTAACCTTTTTATTCGATTAAAATTCGCACATCCACGACCAAAAACTCCATCTCGTCAGCTTTTCTGTCACCTATTGGGATTGAAGAGCTAAACGAGATGGAATACTAAGTCGTAAACATACGACCCTGGCGAATAGGACACGTAAACACTCGTGTGAACATTCCAATGCAAGCTGTTAAAAGATTAAAAATGGTTATAACTCGTTATTTTTTTTTATCAATTTTGGTATTGTTTTGCCAGTGATGACATATGGTTCCGAAACGTGTTCGCTCACAATGCGCCTCATCAGAAGGCTCAAAGTCATCCCAAAGGGCAATGGAAAGGCCTATACTCGGAGATTCTTTGCGAATCGAATCAGAAATGAAGATATCCGCAGGAGAACCAAGGTCGCCGACATAGCACGAAGAATTGCCAAACTTTGGTAATGGGCAGGGCACATTGCTCGCAGAACAGATGGCCGTTGGGGCCGAAAGGTTCTGAGGAAGACTCAGTGTTGGAAGGGCCCCTAAAAGGTGGACCGATGACCTGGTGAAGGTCGCGGGAATCCGATGGAGGCGAGACGCACAGGACCGTTCATTATGGCGACATTTGGGGAAGGTCTATGTCCAGCAGTGGACGTATATCGGCTGAAATGATGACGATGATAACTGGTTAGATGACAAAAATTTTATACATGCATATTCTCTATTGATCCGCTGATATAAGTCTATACTCTCTTCGAAATAAAATAAGATATTTAAAGAAACCTTTTTACTGTCTGTTCAACCGATTTTGACTCTTATTGCGTTGATGCCATGAACAATTACGGCTGCAATAAATAGTTGGTTTTGTAACTACTTTTTTTGCTTTTTATGCCATCCTTATATCTACGGAGTAAAAGTCAAAATCGGTTGAACGGAGAGAGTAAGGCAGTGGTCCGACCGCCGACGATGAACGAGAAACGAGTAGAACTAGAAACTAGTTGGCGATCAGCGGGAAGCGAGTGTAAAGTTTCGATAGTTTTGTCGCCGGGCTATAAAGCGAGTGTGCAAGTGCGACGAGCGATTACTCGCGCCACTCGCCCGCGGTCGCTCACAGTGTGGCCAATATAAGCGATTTGTCGCCATTTAGAAATGATCAAGCGAGTGAGCATCGCTGAACGAGTATCGCTGAGCGAGTTTATTTTTGAAAGCTCGTCGCTCAGCGACAAAACTAGTAAAGCGAGTCTTCGCCGGCAGTGTGAACAGTCCGAGAGCAACTTTTAATATATGCATCTCTTTCGTTTACATGGAATATACATTTATTGTGCGTTTCTTGAGAGAGAAAATCACTGATAGTCGTTTTCTCACCAGCGATCTGACTACTGCCTTAAAAAGGTTTTTTTACAAATCATATTGCGGATGGAGTATAGAGATTAACATTGATCTAAAAAGCCATTTTCTTTGTTATATTTTTTTTTCATCAATTCTATTATTTACTCACATGTAAAAACACTTTGACACTATTTCTTTATATTTTAAGGTTATATTAATGCTTAAATCTGCTAACTCGCTCTTCCTAAAATTACTTTTAATTCTTACTAATAATTTGTATAATAAATTGTGTATTAATTCGAAGACATACTCTTTATAATTCTTGAATAATGATATTCTAAAAAATTATGGCACCTTGTGGTACTTTTATATTAAACACATAATTATGTCCTTCGATTTTACAAGCGTAAAATGTTTAGGAATGTTTTCTTGCGGTTCAAGAAATTTTTGTATTGTCTGGTTCCAGAATAACTCTGGAGTTCCACTGGTATTGCCAGCGTTTGCTTCCAAATAGATACCTATACAATTGTTTAATAAAAAAACTGGAAGGCATATTTGCCTTAAAAAAATATTACAAATAGGGAAAAAAGCATTAAAATAAATTCCTATGATATAAATCACAAAAAGTTCCTTATAATAATCATTTATTGTCACAAACTTGCCATTAGATTTGAGGTGGAGGCACCAGTTGTTAGAATAATAAAAGTCAAATTAAAAACGTAATTCTGTACCCTGCATAAGTTTTACAGTTTTAAATCGATTTTCTTAAAAGTCGATTAGAAGTCGATAATTCACTGAGGGTATAGAACTCGGCCTGTATCGTCTCATGGTAAGAGTCTCCCTTTTATTTTTCAACGCTAAGCGATTTGGCGCGAATGGTACAAACAATTGACACTATTGCGTCGGCCTATGTGACCAAACGCACGTGGGTGCGATGCAGCGATGAGTGAAGCGAATGATATTTTTACGCGATCTCTTGCGGTGCGGTGACCTGTAAAGAATCGAACAAGTATATATAGTACAAGTATATAGAAATAGCTAACATTTGGTATACCTCCACCTCGATTAGTATACCTACAGCCAACTTCCATTAATAAGCCAAAAAAAAGCTTCGCTTCCTTAGTATTTATTAATAGCATAGTATTTAATAATAAATTCATCGCAATATAAATTAATAAACAAAAATTTTATATTAGAGTAAATTGTACAAAAAAAAACTTCGTGCGGTCATTCCTTCCATTTTTAGACACATTTTTGCTTATAATTGTCAATTAAAATAGATTATTATACTTTAAAAAATGTATCGCATTGTCTATGCTGTTTCCAGCCATTCTCCGTCTTCAATTCTCTCTTTTTCTTGATCGTCTGTAACATAAACACATAGCAGATTCAACTTTAAATGTTTCTACTGCTGAGGCAGAGGTTCCTCCTTGTATGTGGGAGCGGGCCAAAATCTACCAAGTGAATTCAATGTGGGTTATTCATAAAGATATTCAGTCAAAAATCTTTGGAAAATGTTAGGCGTTACGTATGTGCTAGCTCTATAATATTATTAGTAGCAATAATTCAATGTCTAAAACATCGGTAAGATTAAATAATAACTTACAATTATGCCTGTAATATGACGCTTTACGCTAATGGCGTTCGGCAAAACCAAAGTTGCTATTTAGGCATGTTTTAAAGTTCGGTAAAACTAAAGTTGCTATGGCTGTCTAGTTTTTCGGTTCTCGGCCAAAACTCACGTTGTTATGTCGACGTTCGGCAAAGCTGTAGTTGCTATATGGTCGAAAATTATAGCAATACTTAGGAGTAGATTCGATGTGCCTCAATCCAAAGTCGTAGGTTAGAAAAAATATATTTAAAAAGTTAAATTTCATATTTTTAATTGTTATATTTTATGCAGGGTGTATTTTTGTATTTGAGCAATGTTGATAGGAAACTAACAATTGGTTTTAGCTAGTCTTACTAAGGGGTATAGTGTTAATTAGTAACTGAGTTGCAGGCAGTCTGTTGAAGGCAGTCACTCGGTCCACTAGAAGAAGGTTTCTAGGAGGCAACCGCCTCGACGCCTAAAACACCGAAACCCCGTGGGACTTTGGAACCACGGGCGATCAGAGTGGGGAGTGATTCCAAGGAAGACGGTGGTACAGTGAGCACATGCTTCTTTGCTTAGTGAAGCTCAAGAGAGTCCGTTGTACAGCCTCCTCAGGGATGTGCCGTAACAGGGGGATCCGGAGTGATCTTTAAGGGGGTAACTTCTACGTGCTCATGGTTTTAGCGGGGTAAAAATCACAGACAACCTGGACTTATCTCCCAAAGTCCGGGCGCCTTTTAAAGGTCCGACAAGCAGTCGCTCCGTGTAAAGTACTGCTATTTAGTTGCATACTGTTACACTAGGGACTATATTTCACCAGGACACCATGGCGGCGCGACCAGTTGCGCCACCATGTTGTCCGTAAGCTACCAAACTAGACACCATACAGACACCAGAGTCGCTACACCACACTGAGACAGTATCAAAGTGGACCTTAAGTGCACGCGTCCGAGTTGGTCGCGCCGACAAATTGGTTGCGCAACCAAACGGACACCAGGTGAGTAATAGAGCTTTATATATTTTGTTGGTAGCGGCGACTGGTCGCCCCGCCATGGTGTCCCGTTGAAATATAGCCCTAGAAGCTGACCCTAAAATGATTAGAAACCGGCTAGATAGATGATGATCACATGTCACGGTAAAGAAATAAACATAATTACAAGCTTGAAAATACATCCTGTGTAATTCTCGATGATACCCATACCTTACGGGATCAGCAAATAAAAATAAAATAATTATACAAAATGCATTGCCACTGATGAAATTAATAATAATTATTATTTTTATTAATTTTTAATTATGATTTCGCGTCGCGTGAAACGGTTTGCGTTCATCTATCGGCTTATTTACTTGCACGCGTAAATTGAGCGATAGTAACAGAAAAACGAATGATGCGTTGAAATTTTGGCGTTTGAAATGTGGATCTATTTTTCAAAGGGGATTGAAACTTTTGTCATACATAGCTGGCATGATTTGTTTTTCTTTTCGCCAATAGTGGAACCTAGGCTATATCTTTTTTGACTAAATTACTCCAATTTAGTCAATTGACTAATTAACAATCGGTTGCTGGAAAGGCAACATTTTTTTTATTACTGGTATTTTCAAACGCCAATCTTTTTACGCAAATAAATTAAAATTGAACATTCGCCATTTTTTTTTTTACGCAAATTAATTAAAATTAAACATTCCCAATTAATAAAAAAGTTAATTTTTATTCGAAGAAGTTCGATTCACGCTAAGAATCGAATAACAAAGTCATTAAGAACTTGTTTCATAAATAATTTTCTAACACTTATTTTCGTTGTACAAAATACTTCATTTTATAATGTTTATTGTAAATTAATTTTAATTGTATTTTTTTCTTTTGAAATATATTTTAATTATTTAATATTAGATTGTATTGTTATCACAAGACTATTTTAATAAAACGACTGTTTCATCATTTAGATGAATTTGGAAAATATAAGAGTTACCGAAACATGATATTATTAAAAATTGTATTTGCTTAAAGAATCTTTATTTCTCATAATCGTTCGTTTTTTGTTTTGGCTTTCATTTGTGGGTATCGAAACTTATGTAACTAAAGTTTCGTTAAAGACAATAATAATTAGGTATATATATATAAAACTTCGAAGCAAAAATCAATTAATTTCATTAAGATTAATTGATTTTGTTTAAAACTAGTATTAAACAAAAAAAAAAATGATGAAACAGTCGCAAAAAGAAAAGTTTTAATTCTGCCGTTTTACCAAAACTTTAACCTTTTAACCGCTTACGTCGGATATATCCGACAAACACTGTCGCGTTTATCTCGCCAGGGTCACATATCCACGACTAAATACTCCATCTCGTCACACCTATGAGGTTTGAAGAGCTAAACGAGAAAGAGTACTCAGTCGCTAACACACGGCCCTGGTAAATAGGAAACGAAAACACCCGTCGGAATAATCCGACGCAAGCGGTTACAGGGTTAAAATTGTTACCCAATTTGAAAATCGGATTCAATCTGCTAAAAATAATGACAAGCTTTGGTATGTTTTTTATCAGATATGTTTGGATAGGTTTGCAGATTACAGTTTTATTCGAAATCGGTTTACGGAAATGATAATTTGCTTCAACGCAATGTTACGGGTCTGAAGATTGTCTTTCAACTCGTTATGTTGCTTGGGACTGAAAAGAACATCACATACTAGTTATAAATTGTAACAAACTTGCGATTATAATTAAGGCTAGAGTAAATAGGCTCTTCATAAACTAGTTCGCGCCTCACCATTAACGATTTTGTCACTGCTTACTAAATGCAGGTGTTCTATTTTTATTTAGTTATAGTTTTTATTCAACAACGAAATTAGATTTCTAAAAAGAATTATCATTTCCGTAATCCTAAATACTTAAATGTACAAGCTAGCGTAAAACGTCAATATGACACGAACCCTGTACCTACGCGTTATTGTAAAATGTCGTTTAATTATTATTTAAATAAATCATTTATATCACGCAAATTATAATGTAAATAAAAATGTTATGTTTCATAGTTGTTTGTAGTTATTTCTTTTCTAAAATGGTGCTGGGGAGATTAAAAAAATTGAGTTATAAAAGTTCGAAGCATGAATTAATTAATTTTATTAAGATGAATCGATTTTTGCTTTTAAGTTTTATATGATTTTGAAATCCAGTACTGATTACATTTTATTACTATAAAATCAAGGGAAACAATTGGTTCAATCTAAATTGGGTTAGTCTAAAAGAAAAGGGATTTGTCCAAAAACTTACAATTGCAGTAATAATATAGCTTTTACCAATTAATATCAAAGCATGCTTTTAATAAATAATATTATATTACAGCAGGATCAAAGGTGACCTAAAAAGTGATGCATTTAATTCTAGAACCTTGGGGAAAGTTAAATTACTAAATCTAGATATTTTAACCAATTTTTTTTCCATAAAAACAATAACCTAATTAAATTTAACTTTACCCAAGCCTCTAAACATATCATCAACATAATTAAAACAGTCTACACACTTATACTCCATTCGCAATTAGATTAGACATTTTAACAAACATTTTTACTGTCCGTTCAACCGATTTTAACTTCCATTCCGCAGACTTAAGGATGAGAATTAAAGCAAAGTAGTTACAATTTACTGCAGCCTCCATTAGTCACGCAATAAAGGTCAAAATCAGTTAAAAGGATAGTAAAAAAAGGTTTTTTTTTGTCTCATCCTATAGTGAATGGAGTATAATTACAGATGTAAATACAGCCTACTTAACACACGGCAAAAAAGTCGCGCGATTAAAAGTCGCAACGCATGAGCATGTGCTTCGAATCTTTGTGTTTTTACTGTTTATTTTTTGCTAAAACCTTGATTAATGAGTTGAGAGATGTCCTGTAAAGCAGGTAATAAAAATAAGCATAGATAGATAGATATATTCTTTATAGTACATAAAAATTACATTAGGAACTTAAAATTAATAGGGTGTCACAATGGGCGGTCTTATTGCTACGATGCACACGTGGGCCACGCCTCATTTGTACGTAGAGTCGCGTCGCGTGGCGTGGATCTAATGTAGCTCTACAAGTCTATACCACAGTATAGATATGGAACAGTACGGAAATTACGTACAAATGTTCGAAACGGTACACTAACACAAACATACGCATCGACGAGACTCCTAAGCGTGTCTTGCTACTGACAGGACCGCGAGAAACGCTTAGGAGTCTCGTCGATGCGTATGTTTGTGTGAGCGTGCCGTTTCGAACATTTCTACGTAGTTTCCGTACTGTTCCATATCTATACTGTGTCTATACTCCGTTCAAACAATTTTGACTTTTATTACGTTGCTGGCTAGACAAAAGGCAACTGCAGTAAATAGTTGGTTTTGTAACCACTTTTTTTTTTGCTTTTAATGTCATCCTTATGCCTACGGAATAGAAGTTAAAATCGGTTAAACAGACGGTAAAAAGGCTTTCTTTAAATCTGTGTGTGAGTATAGTTGCCATATAAAATATATGTGATACCGACGCGCCCGGATCGGCATACGTGGCCCACGTTTGCGCAATGTAGTTCTAACTTTAGTTTTCATCAAAATCAAAAATTATTTTTTTATTTCACATAGGCCTACATGGGCACTTATAAAACGTCAGAAGCTAGTGCACGGTTCCAAATTGGTCGTTTCCAATGGAGAAGAACCGGCAAGAAACTCCGTAATTTTTTTTTCTCTTGACGATCTCTCAACAAAAATGAAAGGTTCTAGCAAACTCAGTAACAAAACCGAAGATATAATAACGGTGTGGTGGTGAGATACTGCTAACACGGACTGGATCGCATCGGATGCATGGTATGTGGTTTATTATACAGCACTTTTTTATTAATCCTTTAACCGTTCACGTCGTATACATCCGACAAATACCTACTCGCGTTTATTCCACGACCTAATACTCCATCTCGTCAGCTCTTCTGTCACCTACGGGGATTGAAGAGCTAAACGACATGGAGTACCCAGTCGCAATCACACGGCCCTGAGATAGGACGCGAAAATACTAGTCGGGGTAATTTGATGCAAGCGGTTAAAGGAACGAAGGCTTCAGGAGACATGACACGCTTGGCTTAGACTAATCTGGAAAATGGGGGTAGTTTCGATAATTTTTAATTATTCATTGGAAATCAAATAATGAACAACTTTTTTCTTTTTTTATTATCATGTTTAATTATATACGGTTATTGGAAACTCGACTGTTCCCTGTAGGACATAATATACCCTATTCGCAACAATTAAGCTTCAGAGGTATATCCGAACTTATGATTTTATAATCTACCATTTATTATCACATACAATAATAATATTTATTTACCTCACACCTAACAAACTGATTAACATCCGTAGACTTGATAGGAAGGTTCAGATGAAAACCAGCGCAGCGGCCTGTCATTGTGCTAAACTGGACCTATTTGGCGTAGCCGCACAACAATGTACACACAGCACATCATTGTGTGTATCTGTGTGCCAAATGAAAGTGTTTTCTTTCTTTCTTTCTTTCTTATTCTTATTTTTTTTTGCATTTTCCTAGAGTTCGTTACTAATACATCATTTCTATACAACTATTAAGATTAATTGATAAAAAACATTTAACTAATTAAAACTATATATACACTAAAGACAAAAACTACTAGCTAAAATATGGCGTCATAAAATTCGACAGCGATGCGGAGGAATTTTATGACGCCATATTTTAGCTAGTAGTACAACTATTAATTGAAAACTTGAATCTTTCGAACCCCACGGATTTCCGACTAGATTTCCTCCAGTGCTTAATAGTAAAAAACAGTTCACACTGTCACGTCCTGCCAAAAATACGTTACGAACGAGTTACTAGTAACCCTATATAATGCTAGATTTTGTAAAATTCAGAAGTGAGTTATACTTTAAAAAACGAGAATGAAGAATAAATATAATACTTTAGCTCTGTCTAAGTCGGGGTCAGTCTCTTGACAACGTAACGTGGTTTCCTGTAGCAATCGTACTGAACTTTTGGTTTATGGCATGAATTTAATTCAAAATGAACTTAATAGCATCTCAGAACCGTAGAGTTTAATATATCGCACGCTAACATAAGATTTTTTCTATAGGGTGACTGGTAATTAGTGACTGATACTTAAACACGTGATTGTACTCATGATCACAAACAACTTTCCCTAAGAAATTTTTTTTTTTGACTGTCTTTGGATATTATTTAACCGAAACTTGTAGGTACCTACACTGATTACGTACACCGATGGGTTTGCAAGCCGCGTGGGCGCGCAGGTACAAAAAGTACATGAGACAACGGCTTTACGAGGCTAACAGTTTAGTGGTCGCAAGCGCGTGCACGCGAATTTCAAACAGCTGTTTTGTTATTGTCATAAAACTAATGAGTATATAAAAAAGTTTCTTTGGGAAAGTTGTTTGTAATCATGAGGACAATCACGTGTTTAAGTATTGGTCACTAATTACCAGTCACCCTATATAATTTTTTTTTTATATCTGGCATGGAATTTTTAAGATACTAAAATTAAATTACGATGACGATTGTATTTTTTTTTAATGATATACTCCATTTTGAATTGCGATTTATCAGTGTATCATCCCCCCTAAACTATAAATTAACCGCCTACGTCGGATATATCCGACAAACCGTGTTTAATCCGCCTGGGTCGCACATCTACGACCAAATACTCCACCTCGTCAGCTCTTCTCTCACCTATGGGAATTGAAGATCTAAAAGAGATGGAGTAGTCGCAAACACACGACCCTGGCAAATAGGACATAAAAATACTCGTCAGACCAAACCGACGTAAGCGTTTAATGGGTCAATAATCATAAGTTGTACCCCAACCTTAACTAACCTAACTCTCATAATTCACAGGCTCTCGAAGAAGAATTCACGGTTCAGCTAGAAGAGCAAGAAAGACAAGCTGCAAGTACTCGTCTGCCTCCTCCATCATCAACGATGCCCCAACACAGCTCTACTCTCCACTCATCACGAACCAGTCTAGCATCAAGTCACTACGACTAGACCTTGCACACACGCATGGTATCCATCAAATTCCGTGGAGGTGCTTTAACATATCAAAAAGGCGGCGTTCGCGTGAAGAGGACAAAAGATTTCCATTTAAGGAGCTGTGTGTGTGTGAAAAAGATAAACTTTTCGAAATAGTTCGCGGGTTGAAACGTTAGATGGCGTTGTGTTCAATCGTGTTTAGTTTACGTTGGTAAGAGATGGCGTTGTTTTCAATTGTCGTGTGAAGACTGAAATACATAATAATGCAATGTTTAACTTAATGGAGTTATGTGTTAAAAAAAATATGGAGATTTTCAATGATTCTGGGAATCAGTCAGAAATATAATGTATGATAAATCTTAATGGAAACTGTCAGCCTTTTCGCAGTATACTGCTGAAGGCCTGGCTCTCAAGTTGCCTTTGACTTCCGATTCTTCGGAGCTTCTTGAAGAGAAAAAAATGTTATCCGCAGTATTGATCTACTTAACTAGAAATATTCAACGGGGGCCTCGAAAATAAAACACCCGATTAAAAATGCATGAAAATTCCACAAAACTACTTAAAATTGCACAAATTTATTTCATCCCCTTATTGCACTGAAATTCCTTATAGCGGTCGCGGGCATAGAATAGAAAAAAATAGTGTAAATATGTCAAAGTTTTGGATGACATTTTTAGAATAAAATTAGATAGAATATTTCCAATTTTAACGGCGATTTGGCCTAAAGCCTGAATAATCAATGCAATGTTAGGTAATTTAAGTGATAATAGGCAATGAACGCCGACCCCTGCTACTTAGAACTTAAAATGACTGCCAAAAGTGAATGTATTAACACTATGCCAACCCATTTCGGGAAAACAGGCGTGATTGTAAATGACACTGGAATAGCAATTTTGATTTTTCTTAAAAATTGCAGAGCACAATTTGTACTGTCATATATGCGTAGAGGACTCCACAGAGCAACATGATGATACCTGGACAGTATTGTTTGTCCTCGACTCTTATTTACCCGTTTATTCGCATATCGCAACTTTGTAAAAATCAAAATGGCGATGTAATGACCATGCCAACTTCTGTAACTCGAAGCATTGTAGAAAAATTTAAGCATTATGTCGATAATACGTGAATGTGGCTTTTATAGTGTATACGTGTAGGATTTTCAGAAACTTATTTAAATTGGCCGTGAAATATACTTGACTTGATGTCTTACAATGTATATTTTAGTAACGTAGTAATCTGGGGTCTGAAGCCTTGATATGTGATTGGCTAATGGCAAAAAATTTGCACCCTATTACAAGATACCTACAAGATAACTGACGAGTTGTGGCTGTACTACACATCTCTGGTTATCCATTTAAACTCGAGATGAGTATATTTCTGCTGGAACGGTTTATGGGACTTTTTTCTTTTTATCGATAACTCAGTAGTGCGATAAAGTGTGGTGGAGGCGTATTTCGTCCACTCTGTCACGCAAAAGTATTTTATTGTCCAATTTAAACACCATCAATAATAGTCTGTATTTTAAAAGTATAATCAGCTTTATAATGTTCCCACTGCTGGGACTCAGGCCTCCTCTCTTGGAGAGGGAATGAGCAGTAATCCACCACGCGGACCCAGTGCTGGTTTCCTCACGATGTTTTCCTTCACCGTTTTGAGAGCAGTGGTGATAAAAATAAATTACACAAAGTAATGCGCCTGGCTGAGTTTGAACCCGCGATCTACAACTCTATAAGTCGGGGCCGTTACCACTCGGCCACCACTGCTCTGTATTTTAATAAAAATCTTAAAAGAGAAATTTCAAATACGATGTTTACTTTAGTTTCGAGGGAGACAAGCGATTGTCGGTAAAAAAGAAAAACGTTCCTTATATACAATGGTTTACATGGATATCCAACAACAGTAATCTAGGTTTAATATAGTCAGGACACATTCTCCAAAAGTGAAACAAAATCTGCAATCACAATCGCCATTTCGATAATGCGATCGCCATTTTGATCATGCCTATATAATATTGGATTACTATGTCACCATTGTATAAAATTCAAAAATATTTCGGTCGTAAAAAAAAGGAATTGAAAAGTAAAAATAAGGTGCTTTCACAAAGATTGATAGGCATTTTTTTTTGTATTTATTTGTGATGATACTTGCGGTTGACGTCGACTTTACGCTTACGTTCAAACGATTATAGTAGGCATCTCTTATACTGTTGCAATCTTATTTTGCAAGTAATCGATCCCTAAATGCGAGGCTGTTTTGTATTTAACAAAATAAAAGAGGTCAAAATCGCACGCTTAATTAAAAGGAGACGTACCTAAAAAATACCTTTTGAATTTGAAAATTGACCGTTATTTTTGAAACATATGTTTTCAGATGCAAATACTCTGTTTTTGAGTTAGGTTTCTTCGTAATTAAGCATGCCAAATGTAAAGTAAAAGCGTAAAGTTGAGTTACCAACAATGTTACTTAAAACTAAAATGAACTGTCTCTACTTAGGTATTGTTGTGATTTTTTAAAATTTTGGACCTATACGCGAAGATGTAGTTGCAAATATAGCGAGGCAATGTTGCCTTCACACGCAGGTCTGAATATCGCGGTGTCCTACGTAGGCGTAAATTGAACAATCAATTGACATTCTATTGCGCACGTGGGTGCGATGCGGCGTTAAGTGAAGTAAAGCGGTCGCATCAGTTGGTTTGATAGTTTCGCGCAAACTTTTGCGGTGCGGTGACTTGTTTCATATAAATGGCGGTTAAAGCTGAGATTTGGCGCGCACGTAGGACAGTGCTTTCGCGTCGCGCTGAATTCACGTGAACCGTGTCGCATCGCTTCGCTTCCGTAGTCGTGTAGAATCGCTTACGCAGGAAGCCACGTTATTCTTCTGTTCGAAAAGGTCTAAGTCAAAAATTGCCTCTAAAATTATTGAAAAATATACTTAAATGTAACACCAATTTTTAGATTACTATTTAGCGTTGCTAGGCGTGTGAAAACTAGTTGAATTCGGCCTAAAATGTTCCTTAAAACGGACATTAATTGATAGTCTTTTTTAAAGGTATGTTTTTGTCAAATATTTAGTGTTTTTTTTTTTCCTAATTTAACGACTCAGCAGAGCACTGAGAAATGTCTGTTGTGTAAATATTTGCAATTTATACAGTGCACACTTCATACTTACATTTCTTGTTAAAATATCGAGGTCGTTTGAAAATCCGGTAAAACATTTATGTTAACAGAGTTAGTAGTTTCAGTAAAAAAATGCACTCTTTTTACACTATAACTTATTTCGATACACGTGCACCATATATATATATAAGACATTACTGAAATAAAAAAATAAAAAAAGCTAGAGGAATCTAAACCAATCGCCAGCAGTAAGAAGTACCACGTTTAGCCAATTTGTATAAGTAAACGGTGGCACTCATCATTGTACAATTTATTACCGCTAAGCCTTCTGTCATCAACACACACACACACACACACACACACACACACACACACACACACACACACACACACACACACACACACAGACGTACGGCGTTGCGCCACCGGCACATGATGGACATCCCACCCATACTGCTACAGCTAAGGACTGGAATTCCTTGTCGAAGTCTGTGTTTCCTGATAGCTACAATCTAGGGGTCTATAATTCAAGAGTGAATAGGTTACTTCTGGTTAAGCGTGCTCCATTCGTCTACCACATCATCGCTTTCCATCAGGTGAGATAGTGGTCAAACGCGAGTCGAGCTCGTTGCTCTTTAGTACATATTGATACAAGTGCGGAAAGTTTGTCATTGACCGAGGCGGAATTCGCACGAGCCGTAGGCGAATGTGTTATGGAGCCGAGGGCTGCAGTGACAATTTTGCACGTGTATCAAACTACTTTTTTCAATACACTTGCAAAGAAATGAATAAACGGGGGTTGACCGGTGACTCCTGGGGGTCGACGCGCGCCCAGCCTGATACCAAACATGTAATAACATTGTAGCGGGGGAGAGTACGCGCTATTTCTGCACTAGTGCGCAAAACAGTCTATTGCGTGCCTAAAAGCAGTGGGATAAGAGCGGGTATTAAAAAAACCATTATAGGATTTTTGGCGATTTCTTTAAATTCTTAGTTTTTGTAACAAATTCCATCAAAGAGCTTCGAATACAGAAAAGTACGGCTAACAAAACAATAAGGCATACTGTCCACGGACGCGTAGCTTCATAGACGCGTATTCGTCATTATACGCTCGGTTTACTTACATGCAAAACTCGCCAACGAAGCGGCAACTTACCGCTTAAGACAACAGGCCTTACTTTTCTTGACATATTCTTCTAAGAAAAACTTTTCTTCGCCAATATCTAAACAGATTGCAAAATTATTTCAAAAGTACCCGCAATTGTCACGGTTCACGATGTAAATTTTGTACAGAAAGATGTTAGGGTGCACACTTTTACTGGTAGATAGAGAGATAGTCAGGTTAGTTTTCGACTGACAATGTATAAATAGGGGGTAAGAAGATATTATTTTTTCATCTACAGTAGAATAAGTATTGCGCCTACTTAATTTATGAAATATGAGGACTCTTCGTTACTCTTTTAGCATGGGTTCTAACTAAAAAACTTGTCGATTTAAAACCGTTTTCCATTCTTAGGATGTGTTTGTGGAGGTTGGGTTTGGAAGTGGAGCGGACCGTGAATTGGTCAATGACAGTGGTGGAAATCTCCACTCCGGATCAGTGAAAACAGTGAAGGTGGAGCGGAGTGGAGCTGAGCTGACTTTCAGATAAAACAAATGAACACGCGGCCTCGAGCTTAACAGAACGTGGAGAGCGTGGATCGGAGGGTAGCTCAAATCCACATCGCCCTGCTTCGCTTCAGGAAGGGAATACTTGCTACTTTTCACTGTTCTTCTCCACACCGTTCCACTCAACTCCGCTTCAGAGAAACTCATCCTTACCAAATCGATCCTCCGTCTTAATCGTTTATTTTGAATTGATTAGTTTTTCAAAATGTTTCACAGTTATGTAACTATTTTTTTGTACTTCTGTACGATATTTTAAAAATTCAATTTCAAAATTGACTATTATGTGAATTCTGAGTGTAGGAATTCCAGGCATAATTGACTACGCAGTCCGTCTAGTGTAGAACACTATTTTTCTGATTCACCAGATTTTTCATATAAATTAAAATCTTGATTTACTTTGCCTCTTTTTTATCTTAGAGCTCACACACGAGCCGTATGTTGCCAACGGCAGTGGTAACTGCAGCCGTTTACCTAAAGTGTCACTTGACACACACGACAGCTGCCGCTGACAACATGCCGCTAGTGTCTATGAGATCTTACTATGCTTACCTTTACTGAATGACCAAAAGAAATCGAGAACCCACATTCTATCCTTCAAGTACTGCCTGCCATAACATTTAATTTTCTGTATTTCTGTAAAAACCAAAGAGCTCTTCTCAATCTGTTTTAAAAGCGTGTTCAAATTTTGCGGGTAGCTGGATATTTTTCAAACTTAAAACTACCCTCAAGTTTGTAATAATTTGAAAATTTTCTAGTAACTCTTTAACCGCTGGCTTGATTCGACGAGTGTTTTCGTGTCCTATTCGTAAGGCTCGTGTTTGCGACTGGGTACTCCATCACGTCAGCTCTTCTGTCACCTATGGGGATTGAATGTGGTCGTGGATGTGTGACCCTGGCGTAATAAACGCGAGAGTGTTTGTCGGATCCTTCAATGTTGTTACTCTATAAAAGGCAATGCTCAAGATTTTTCTCTTCATATATATTTTTTTAATTCTTTTGCACCTAAATTTTTGACATGTGATGTGTGAGACAACACAGTAAACTTTTTTTATCCAGTTTAAATATAAAAAAAAGTTTTGCATACTATTATATACCTGTCTTCAAAAGTTACGGTTTTGACAGATGATAATTTTAACTTGGTACCGTCAGCAACCGCATGATATTTGACCACGCTTTTAGATGCGCTAGTCTTTCGGGCTGATCATATAAAAAGACGTAGTTTTTATTCTTTTTATTTTGTATCTTTTAAGTCGGAACAACGATTAGAACGTGTTTTCTTAAATTATTATTATTATTATTAGTTTTAATAAGCCCTGCGTTATTTTCGTTAGTAGTAAGTGTAAAGATTTCTTTTTTTAGATTTTAAAACGAACCTCCTGTTTTTTGTGTACATTGCTTGTTTTTGAGAATAAATGTAGTTTTTTATATTATAAAAAATGCAATGTTATTTGAACAAGACATTAATTGTGTATTAGTAGTTAATAATGGATGAAAAGAATGCTCAGTATTTCAAATAAAATACTTTTTTAGCTGACTGTACTATTACGAATCAGCGTATTAAAAAAATAATTTTATGATGGTTCATTTCTCTTACTGTTCAATTCTTATCAATTATTTTTGAAAAATATAAAACTATTCTTTTCAAATAATTGAAATTCTTAATGGATTCATCCTTAATCTGATTAGTAACTAAAAATGATTGAAAAAAAATCAAAAGAAGCGATTTTTCGGCACTCGTAGATATAACTATGTAGCGACCGAAAAAAAACATATTTTTTTAAATAATAAATTTCTTTAGAAACTTATTAATTTGTAAATATTGAACATAAATAAAATAATGTAACCTAATTAAAGCATTTTTAATATGTAAACATAATTTGAGAGATTACCACAGTATTGTGTAAAATTTTTATATTTTTTTTTTTAGTTTTAACAAAATAGCCATAACCATCTTTTTTAATGTTAATTTTTGTCAATTAGAACTGACTAAATTATTGTTAATTTTTTTGAGATATAAAGGAAATACACTTTGTAATTTTTGTGTTTTATTTGAAATTTCTACACTGATTATCTGGTATAGTTTCCTTTCCAAGCATTTACAGGCAGGAAGGATGAATATGAAAAAACAGTTTTTTTTTTGTTGCCCCAGGCAGGGGCGCCGGCTTTTAGAAAACCTCATGGGTGCTCATGCTCATTTGATGGCCTTGAAAAAGTGGCGAAGTGTGACTAGAGAAAAATAATAAATGTTCCACTTACATACTGCGTGCTTAATTACTAATTATGTTTGATAAAATATAAAATGAAATCATTATAGTATAAAAATGAATCTAGTTTTTAGTGTCAAGAAAAATTATAATTTATACGTAACTTAAAAAGGCGATTACTGATCTGTTTCTTGATTTCTATTCTTAGGGGTGTTCGAGCCCCTGAACACCCACGGAGTCGGCGCCCCAGGGCCCTTGACTATCTAACTAGGCCACTGGTTCCTTATGGCCACACGATGCTCTCAATCCAGGGCACGTAGTGGTAGACCCGCGTGTACATGCCGGCACCTCCAGTGAAGCCGCAGGGCTTGCCATATGATGTCACACCCAGGATCGTGAAGAGACAGTCTGACAAGTGACCCGTGGACTGGAGGGGACCGCCGCTGTCACCCTGGGGAGAGGTAGTTTTTAATTGTATCTAACCATCAGTATTACACTCAAACGGGATGAATGGGAAAGGAGAGATTTTCACGTTATTTAACTTCCCAGTACCTAATTGATAGCATAGCATAACATAGTCGGCCTTATAATCTTCCCACTGCTGGGACTCGGGCGTCTGTAGGAGAGGGAATGGGCCGTAATCAACCACGCGGGCCCAGTGCAATTTCGTAGATGTCACATGTCTTCGAATTTTTGGTTCTAGGACATGCCGGTTTCCTCACGATGGTTTCCTTCACAGTTTTGAGAGCGGTGGTGATGAAATAAATTACACAAAGTAATGCGCCTGGTTGGGTTTGAATCCGCGACCTACAACTCGTAAGTCGGGGCCGTTACCACTCGGCCAACACTGCTGTCATTCATCTAATTGATGGTATGTAAGAAATCAATAATATAGGACATTTTGGTACAAACGGAGAAAGTTTGTTATTGCGATCGAGGCAGAATTCTGGAATCAGCAATTATGTCAAAGTCAAAAATTTTTTATTTCACATAGGCCTACATGGGCACTTATAAAACGTCAGAAGCTAGTGCATATGGAGCCAAGTGCTGCAGTGACAAATTTCCACGTATATCAAACGACGTTTTTTAATACTTAGACTAGTAGGGGTCGCTTAGCGCCCAGCCTGATACAATAATTTGTGGTGAGGGTGAGCTCGCGCACTTTTCCGCACTCGTGCGGAAAAGAATAAAAAGTGTATTGAAAAATATTATATAATACTTATAGGTACCAAAGGGAAAATTCTAATAGTATTTACCTCTTGTGTTTTTATTCACCCCGTTTTACGAAACATTTTGAAACAAAGTTTTTCATTGCATTGCAGCCGAAGGCAGAATCACTTCCGCAAGCCGAGAAACTGTACACGTGGTGTATCAAATGATGTTTCACAATGTACACTTCTCGAAAATAGTAAATAAGGGCCTGCGCATACTTGAGACAAGACTGTCTGTTATTAAAGGAAACTAATAACCTATATGCCTAATTATTTTATTACGTACAACACATTTTTTTAGTGGGAAATATTGCGATTTTGTGTGTGGGAGAATTTTTTGTTAGTGGTTTTAAAAGTTGACTCTAGTGGTAAGTTAGTGTAATCGTTGGCAACACTGGACGTCTCAAAACAGTCTTGTGTCATAGACAAGTCTGCGACGTCGTAGACAAGTCTGTCATAGACAGTCGACGTATAAACTAAGAATAAATTTTATCTTTGTATTTTGTTCATGCGCCTTTTTAGGGGTTGCCGCGCGACCAGCCTTGTACAGTTAAACAATAAGTTATGGCAAGGCTGGATGCTGCAATTTTCCTTAAAAGTGCGAAATAAACTAAATAGCAAGCCTAAAAGCAGCGGTAGGTAGTGTTATCGACCGTAAGCAAGACAAGGTAGGCAGGCCTGTTGGTTTAGTAGATTTAAAAAATGGGTCCTCCAATCCAGATGCACATGGTCAGTAACCCTGACTGCTATGCATGAGGTAGTGAGTTCGATTTCCACCCAGGACAATGCTTGTGCGATAAGCATGATCATTTGTTCTGTGTCTGGGTTTTTTTTTTTCGGGGGAAAAAATGTAATGAAGAAGAAAGAAAAGCATTTTATTTGAAGACTTTTACTGACTAAAAGCCCAAAGCCCACTCCTGTTCCTTCGTTGTCTTTCATGCCAGGGCCGAGTCTTCCTTTCAGTATCAGAGCCTTGGCCCCAGTAGGCTTCGACCCTGCTGTGCCCCTACGGTTGCTGACATTCTATATCCTTGAGGCACCCGTGGAACTCTACGCGCCGTCGACGACTTGGGCTCGGTTCGGACGGTCGGACGACGAGCTACTCAATGCTCGCCGTCCGCGAGACCGCGCCTACGGTGGCCGGAAATCGGTATCGGCATCCCGGCGACTGGGGCGCGAGGGCCATTGCTTTGCGCGTGCATGTGCGGCCTCCTTAGTTAGCATTACTGCTTCGCAGAAGGAGGCGACCTACTGCTACTGCTACCGTAGGGCCGCGCGAGATCGCCGCCGCCGATCGCCGCCACAAGGACACCACGGTGCTTTGCCCAGGCGGGGCACACCTTTACAGTATGCTCTACCGTGTCCTCCGGGCGGTCCACACAATGGTGGCACCCGGGCGTTTCTTCCGCACGAATCCGGTGCAGGACCTACGTCATGCGGAAGATGAGGACGCCATGCGGTCTTTCCAGCCACGCCTCAAAGAGGGGACTTACCGTCATAATTATGGCATGGTCGGGTCTGTGTCTGGGTGTTATTTATCTATAATATGTAATGTATTTAAAAATATATAAGTATGTTTATCAGTTGTCTAGTACTCATAGCACAAGCTCTGCTTAGTTTGGGACTAGATGGCGTTGTGTTAAAGTTGTAGAATGTTATTCACTTTATTCATTCAATATACATATTAATTAAATTTTTAAATATTCCTTTTTTAACAAAATCATATAGAAAAAAAAACATTTAAAAATATAAAAAATAGTAGTCCGCCGGTATCGAGACAGTGTCCAAGCTACCGGTGGTTAGGGCTCCAGAGACAGGAACCTCCTCACGATGCGAGCCGTATCGAGGAGAACTGCCTTCTGTATCAGGCCCTTGATCCAACCGTGCAATGACAGCTACGACAACTGGTCGTCGAAGCTTTTGGCTATAAGGCCGTTGGCGGTCACGACAATCGGCACAATGACAGCCGAGTCTACATTCCACATGTCAACAACCTCGTGTGCTAAGTCGAGATATTTAATTTGTTTCTCTTTCTCAGCTTTCAAGAGATTCTCGTCATGTGGGATTATTATTATTATTATAATGGATTATTATGCTAGGTAGACAGGTACCTCACAAGTATCTTGAATGTCTTCCCGGTTCCCGTAACACATCTGAGTGGTGCGGTTGTAACCGTGGCGCAAATGCCTGTGTGTAGGATATATTCGTTGACACTCCGCATCTTCAAACCTTACTAGCGTTACCTAGAAGAAAAATAGGTTTAACACAAATGCCAACAAAAAAGAACATAATTTTAGTGTTGGATGCGACTTGCCTGTGCTTATTTTTGTAAAATATTTTATAATAAACAACAATTACTAAACAAACACTAAGAATTTTCAGCATATCATCATCATCACCATTTCAGCCGGAAAACGTCCACTGTTGGACATAGGCCTCCCCCAAACGTCGCCACAACGACTGATCCTGTGCGTCTCGCATCCATTAGATTCCCGCGACCCTCACCAGGTCATCGGTCCACCTTGTGGGAGGCCATTCCAGAAGCTTTTGTCCCCATTAACCATCTGTTCTGCCAGCAATGTTCCCACTGTAACTTAAGTTTGGCGATTCTTCGGGCTATGTCGGTAACCTTGGTTCTCCTGCGGATATCTTCATTTCTGATTCGATCACGCAAGAAAACCTCCGAGCATAGCCCTTTCCATTGCCCTTTGTGTGACTTTAAGCCTTCAGATGAGGCCCATTGTAAGCGACCACATTTCGGAGCCATATGTCATCACTGGCAAGACGCCCTGGTCATAGACTTTCGTCTTGAGACACTGTGGTATTGGACAAGAAGATACCGCGCAGCTTCCCGAACGCTGCCCAGCCGAGTCGGATTCAACGATTGAACTCTTTCTCGAAGTTAGACCTATCAAACTGGACCGTCTGTCCCAGGTAAACGTAGTCGTCCACAACTTCAAGTGAAGAGTCCGTTGGTTGGGTTATGAAGCAGCAATTAGCATTCCAAATGTTGGTGTGAGGAAGAGTGGGGGTGTGGTGGGAATATCTAGCTATCTCTTTTGAGCACACGTAACTTAAAGGCGGAGACCAGTTCAGTGTACATCCTTAGGGATTGTTCACGACTTCGGTCTTACCGGCGAGCGGCGCGACGAGCGAGGCGGCATTGGTATCTACGCGGTGCGCTCGGCGCTATGAACGGCGTCTCGTGACGTGCTTCAAACATATTTTCATACTTTTGATCTTACCGCTCGCCGCCCCTCGCTTAGCTCCCGCTCTCAGCGGCAAGGTCGTGAACGGGCCGTTATGTTATTGTTTGGCAGTTTCCTCTTCCATCAGGTTTGAAATTAAGGTTTCTAACTTGATTAATATTGAACAAATTTAAAAAATTTCTTGCTATTGGCGATTTTGCATAAAGTTACTTTTTGATACAAACAATACAAAAAACTGGGCAAGTGCGAGTCGGACTCGCGCACTGAGGATTCCGTATAAACTTACCTATGTAAATAGTTCAATTCCCGAATGGAGTCAGAGAGAATTGCAAAAACGTTTTGTTTGGTGACGTAACAACAAATTGACTGTTTCCAGATTTATTCATAAATCGTGCTATAAGACCTTGATTTATGTCAAATTTCAGGATTTTAGGTCAACGGGAACTATAACCCTATGAATTTTAATTCCCTTGAGAATGTTTAAATATACGTTTTTTGTGACTTAAACGACCGAAAACGATCTTTTTTTTTCGTTTACTTACAAGTTTGATTTTTTCACATCATCAGGGGACCGCAAACTTGACTATATGGTTTTAATTTCAACTACATACCTCTACGCGTTCCCGAGACAAAGGGTCTTGACAGACAGAGAGACTGACGGACAATAAAGTGATCCTATAAGGGTTTCGGTTTTTACTTTTGATCAAGAGTCAAGTACCTAGGTATCCAATTAAGTAGTTAGCTTAGGCAATCTAACTTGTTAGATAACGAGAAAAAAAGATACTTCGGTATAAGTGGAAAAAAAGTACATTTCGACACACTCGGGGAAATCAAAATTCATAGGGCACCTACTTCTCGTTGACCCAGAATCCTGAAATTTGGCATAAAGCAAGGTCTTAAAGCACTAGTAGGTATAAGAATAAATCTGAAAGTTGTTACGTCACAATTTTTTTGTTTTTGCGATTGGGAACAATCTTCCGAGACTCCATCCATTCGGGAATTGAACTATTTACTACGGAACCCTCAGGGCGCGAGTCCGACTCGCACTTGCCCAGATTTTTAATGTGTGGGCGATGGATTTTTATAGCTATTTTAATGGTGGTTAAAATGCTTACAGTCTGCAGAGTTTCTGCCAACTCACTGCGGTGTCCCAGCGCGCCCCATCCGGTGGCGTCAGCCGTTGAATCTGACTTCTCGTTCAAATGTAGACATGCTGGTAATACGTGGACGTTGAACGATATACTGAAATGTAAGGTCAGGATTCAGAAGGGAAGATTCTGTTGTATTGTGACGACGGCGCAAACTTATAGGAATCGGTACGAAGGCGTGAAAAAACACAAACAGAACAATGTTTACTTTTTACACACTCTGCTAGATGCTATGTACACCTCTCATAAATGTTGATTTATTAGTTCTAACATACCCTATGTTCTACATAATCTGTGTTACATTGTATTTTTATTTTCCATTTTATTTCTTCTTGAACCATGATGAAAGAGACTGGTCTCCACGACGCAGGGAATCCTAGTGTGGAGACCAGGGAAGTATTCAATGTAAAAGTGTATTTTTTCCTGAACAATAAACCATTATTACTATTATTATGCTAGAGCAGGGGTCTTCAAACTTTTGAAGCCTTAAGGCTGAACTATTCGCAGGCTCGAACTCGCTGATGGGTGAGGCCAAAAATTGCGATGTCTCATCTGATATTGTGTCCGACAGCAATAATATCAAGTATGAGCCGTTAGACGCTAGTCTATACGCACAACGTATTGTTTGCACGCACACAAAAACCGTTCCGAACTGAAATAACATTAGACGGTGCGTAAAATCTGAGAGTAGTGCTTTGGAAAATCGAGTTTTATGAAAAAGCCACAGCACAAATCTATTACAAATAAATTGTATAGAACTCTTCGGTAATAAAGGTTTGTCGGTACTGACTTCGTTTTTGAGATTTTATACGATTTTTGTTACTTTTTTACACTTAAAGTTGCGTTAAAATTATCAAAAAACAGAAACTTTGTAACGGCAATTATTTTTAGATAAAACCATATCATGTTTTACTTTGGATGTACAATGTGATAATGTAAAGTAATACCCCCCCCCCAAAATTTGTATGGAAAAAGTGTCGACTAGTGTAACCTTAAGGCCATAATGATTTTTTCAACACCTTTACTCGAAAACCCGTAATTGATTGTTTTTCGCACTAGTGCGGAAAAGTGCGCATGTTTGCCTCCGCCACAATTTCATATTTATCGTATCAGGCTGGGCGCGCGTTGACCCTCACGAGTTGCGCTTCAACCCCCGTTTATTTATGTCTTGACTGCAGCCCTCCGCGCCATGACATCCTCACCAAGGTTCGGTGAATGCCGCCTCGGTCACAATGACAAACTTTCTCCACTTGCATCAAAATGTACTATTTCAGTACTTACGTTCCAAGGGTCAAAACCGTTTAAATTTTTCTGCCCTTAATAATTGGTATAATTGATCCATATAAATTATTGTCGGTGGAAAATCACAATTAATATTTTGTTAGTTATTAATATGCTTAAATACTGTAGTTAAGAACCACCTTTTCCACTCGCCTATCGTCAGCATCGAGCACGGTTCAAAAGCTTGTTGCTACATCTAATGCTATCCAACGCGATGTTTGATGAAGAGGCAATGCAAAAAAAGAGAGATGACACCTGAAAACTCTGTTGGCATTCGGTAATTCCGAGATTTACTCGAATATTTCACAAAATTTGTTCCAGGAAATACGTGTTTTTTTAAACCCTTACAAGGTTTTCAGAAAAGTTGTCATCATTCAAAATTTCGAATAAATGTGCAAGGCTTCTATTGATGTACTTATTTATATTTTTAATAAATGAGTACATTATGGCGAGTCAAAGTTTACGTAAAATTGTAGATTTTCAGAGGTCTTTTCTAGATTAGTTTTACTCAAATACATGTTTTGATTTCTATAGAAGCCTAGATAATATCCACAAGATAGCTGTGTATCCAAAATATCTAGAGAAAGATGTATAATAACATCATTATCACGTAAGAGCGGTGTACGAAAATGTATCGGCCTCGAAAAGGACGCTTTTAAATTTTCTGTGTCATAATTTCTGTTATTTAATTTTTGTTTGGAAGTAAATAAAACCGAGAAATTAATAAAGTAAAAACAATATAAGACATTGACTGTCGCGGGCCAGATTGATAGAGACACTGGTGGGCCGCATTTGGCCCACGGGCCGTATTTTGGAAACCTCTGTATTAAAGACTAGCTTCGGCCAGTGGCTTAGCCCGGGTAAAAGTAGGTTTCTCCATACAAACTTTGGAGCCCCTTTTTTACACCCTTAGGAGGTGAATTTTGGGCAATCCTTTCTTAGTGCTCGCCTACGTCATAAAAGGTAACCTTGTGCAAAATTACACGCTTCTAGGCCCTGTAGTTTTGGCTGTGCGTTGATATGTCAGTCAGTCAGTTTCTCCTTTTATATATATAGATTAACAATAGTAAGTTAGTGTCAGAAGTTTACAGAATTCTGCGCAGAAATTTGTAGTAAATCCTTATCATAAAAACGTACTTTAGTTTTGTACCAAACTAGATTCTGCCAACGGCTTCGCCCGTGTAAAAGTAGGTTTCTTCATACAAACTTTGGACCCCCATTTCATCTCCTTAGGTAGTGTATTTCGGATAAAACTTTCTTAGTGGGTTACCATGACGTTCAAAGTAAGATTGTTTCATTCTTATTTCCAGTGTGGCTAAGAGGTGGCGCTAAACAAACTGTATAGCTCTGTCTCTTACCCACACTGAAAAGGTCTTAACTCTTATTCTCTGCATAAAAGAAACATCTGTTGGCGTCTGAATACCCGTAACGACTGTTAAAGATCTACGAATGAGAACCGGGACGAACGTACGAGCTGTCAGGGGCACGGACATGTAGAGAAGAATACTTACGTGTCCTCAGTCTCAAGCAGTGCGATGTCATTGTACTTTGAAGGTGGCTGGTACTCCGGGTGAGGGACGATCCTCTTCACGTTGTGTTTCTGCCACAACTCGGGAGGATCCGAGCGTTTAAGGATACCCAAGGCAACGTATTTAACAGAACCCCTGAAAAAAATTGGGTATGTTAAACCAGCTATATATGCCCTCGTCGGTTTCGTGCCCCACTTGCAAAACTAAGACACTCATTATAATTTTGTGCTAATTATAAAGGGTCTTGACAGACATACAGACAGACGGACAACAAAGTGATCCTATAAGTCTTTCGTTTTTCCTTTTGAGGTACGGAACCCTATAAAAAAGGAAAAGTTACTAGCCCTTGAATGCAAAGGGCAACTAAGGACACAGGTAACGATGGAGCACGCTTGCCTTTTGAAGTTTTAGATTCATCATCTTCCTGCCCTTGTCCGTGTTATTTGGGGTCGGCGCAACACGTTTTTCTCTTCCATTCTGCCCTGTCACTCGTCATACTATCACTAACTTCCTTTTCTTTCATATCACTCTTCACATAATCCATCTATCTTTTCTTTGGTCTCCCTCTCCATCCATCCACATGTAAACTCATAACTCTTTTAGTAACATGCGTTTCCTCCCTCCTCTTCACATGACCATACCAAGACAAACGATTCCCTTTCAACTTTTCAGTCACTGGCGCCACTTTCAAACTTCCCCTAATATACTCATTTCTCACTTTATCCATTCTCGTCACACCACACTTTTGAAGCTTTAGATTACGATGACATAATCGCAGTGCAATCGCACTGTCGCAAACACAGAGATCAGGCTATCGGTACTTACACAGACGGGCTTGATATGCAGTGCCCAGCAGTGAGAATAAACTTCTCGCTGATGACGGTACCTCCACATAGCCATTGAGCTGTCTTCATGTCATTTCCATAACCCAACAATGCCTGTAATATAACGTAAAACGTTTTTGCAATTTAAAGTAATATTATAAAGACGAAAGACTTGATTTTCTGTTTATTTGTATGTTACGATTTAACTAGAGGTGTAAAAGTAACGAAAAAGAGCGATTCCGTATGTATTCGTTATTACTTACTATAACAAGTAGTACTAGTTACTATCGTATCGTTACGTTACTCGATATTTCTGAATACTTCAGCCCCCCTGCCAAGTTACAATCGTTTCGTTTCGATTCTTTTGCGTCGAACGACTCGAGTCGGCCACGCCTCCTATTCTTTTGTTCTGACCACGTGACTGAGCGTTGAGATGACGTCAGAACAAATTAATCGGAGGCGTGGCCGACTCGAGGCGATCGACAAAAAGAGAATCGAAACGAAACGGTCGTAACTTGGCTAGGGGGGCTGATACCTCATAACATACTATGTTAAGTTAGAGCTACGAATTAAGTCGTATAGCGTAGGTATGCGTATAGTATGACATCGCGGCGTTGTCGCGTGAAAACATACTTATATAAATTATACACCAAGCTGCATAAGATGCATTTTTTCACTTTTCCACATTTTGAACCAGGCTTGTGTTTAAGTTATACTTTACTTAATAAATTAACATGCATTGTTTGTAACATACGTTTTTAAATTCACCGAATAAGCGCGTGCATGCGTAAAACATACGATCAGCAAAAGTTCCAATACATGAATACACTTATCAACGATATTAAGTGAGCTGAAACAGTGTAGTTACCCATACTACGAAAAATACGAGTAACGAAACGAATTCGTGTGTAACGTTTTGTTACTCGATACTAGAAGGCGTACCCGTTACTCAGTACCGAATACATACGGTTTGCTACAGCCCTAGATTTAACCCAAAAACTAGGTCCTGGACCGATTTTTAAAAATTCTTTCACCACACCTACTTTTATAGGCCTATATTTTCTATACAACACGCGGGCGAAGCCGCTGGCAAAAGCTAGTAACCAATAAGCTTATGATGTCTTTTAGAGATCTTATCAATGATTAATCATCATGTAATTGCGCCTGAGAAAACAATTATTGCAAAAAGTTAAAAAAAAAACACGTTGCTCTTAAAAAACGTCAGGCGCAGCATTAATTTCAGGGAACTAAAATGACACTCCATAGCGATGATGAAGAATGATATTGAAGCTGCACAGAGGACCACCACGAATTCTTAATGCGATCCATTTGACGACCTATACTGAACTGTTAAAGGGATGGAGCTATATAGTGTGTATACATATATAGTAGTACTAGCATTCAGTTCCCTCCAAAATGGTTGAGCTGAGTGGGGCTGATGCACGCGTCATGCTCGTGAACGGGTGCCGTCAGTTGAGACTGGTCATGTCTTAGCTGCCAGTATTTTTTTAATAGTTTTTTTTTTTAATTTATATTACTTAACTATCAACATTATGCTCACGAAATATGTAACCAACTCATAATATGATTTAAAAGAGTGTCCATGAAGTTTTTTTGCACGTTCTTCTCCATAGAGATCTACGCTTTGGAACGTGCAATTAATTTAGTTTCACTTTTTTTTCGACTGACCGACAGTTTGACAATTCAAAAGTGGCTGTAATTGGTCTATTTGAAATAAAAGTTTCTGATTTCTGAGTTCCATCTTTTTCGCTCGCATGCTTGACACTTTAACAGGTCATCATGGCAAAGCCCCAGGAATGAGAAGGGTAGACGCATTCACTTCATGTATAATGCTGGCATTCAGCTACATCCAAGTCATCTAGAAGCCGTCTTCTATAAAGTTAGAAAAAGGGCTGTGCTGTAGTTAGGCGTGGGGGAAGTGGGTCCTCGCCTATGGACTCGCACTCAAAGGAGCCTCGTGTGCGCGAGCTCTTTCAAAGTCAAAGTCAAGTCAAAGTCAAAAATTTTTTATTTCACATAGGCCTACATGGGCACTTATAAAACGTCAGAAGCTAGTGCACGGTTCCAAATTGGTCGTTTCCTATGGAGAAGAACCGGCAAGAAACTCCATAAGAACCGGCAAGAAACTCCATAAGAACCGGCAAGAAACTCCATCTCTTTAACAACGAGGGTTTTGTTTTATAACTTATAGGCTCGCGTTTGACCACTACTTCACCTGATGGTAAGCTAAGATTTGGTCAAACACCAGGGTTGCGACAGTCGCTGTCTCGTTTTCAAATTTATGAAAGAAAAAGGTCTCACTGATGCGCCTTCGTCCATGTCTAAATTAGTCCACGCTACGCCTCTGGTGATGGAAACTTACCATATGAGGAAACTGGTCTCTGGCAGCATTTCTTCCTCCAGATATAACAGAGACGGACACGTCAATAGCGTAGCAGTTCCTCTCGTCGTGCTTGTGCTTTGATACCTTGAACAGTGGACTCCCATGACAAGGGTAGGGCAACTTTTTTAAATAATCCAAACATTCTGAAAAAAAGCAAAAACAGTTTTGATCATTCGATTTCGATGCAACTGTAGCGACATCTATGATTCTACGCGCGATTGGAACATATAGAACAGCCCGAAATCATCTATCGGGCAGTTACCCACCAGCTATAACACCCGTCTGGCTTCTCTGGTGGATCCTCCCCTGTCAACGGAGGTTTGCGGGACTTTACACTCTGTTCCACATACCTCCAAACTGGTGACCCTCAACAAAGAACGTCAGTGCAGCCTTCGTGCAGCCATTACTTCGTGACGTTATCATCACTTCCTCAAGCATTCAAGCAGCGAACCATACAACCATCACCCACGGCTATAAAGGGTATACTGACCATCAGCATGCCTACCTGGTCATCACCCTCAGCCTCATCAGCGACCTTGGCGAAACAACTGCACCTTCGGCCAGTCACATGAAGAGCCACGAAGAATCTCTCCTGCTCGACGCAAGCAGTCAAGCCATTACGTCGCACAGCCGCAAAGCTCCAACTTACTGCAGCCAGCAGCACTACTCCGACCCACTGGAGCCTGCAGCATCATCCCAACTCATTGGGACAGCACCACCCCGACTCACTGGGGCATCACCGCAGACAGTTCCGACTCACCGAGAACTATGCGGCATTCAGTTCCGACCCACTGGAACCAACCTACCACTGGCTTGGCACGCATCATGAAGCATTAAGAACCATCGATCTACGATCTCCGGAGGGGAGTGATGTAGCGACATCTATGGCGTCACATAAGAACTAATCCTGCATCGCGCAATTAATTGCGCGATGCAGGAGCATCGCGCAATTAAAGTTCTCCGCGCGATTTGAATATATAGAACAGCCCGAAATCATCTATCGGGCAGTTACCCACCAGCCTTAACACCCGTCTGGTCGGTGGATCCTCCCTTTATAACGGAGGTATTTGGGACTTTACTCACTGTTCCGCTTACCTTCAAACACGGAAAAAAATTAGTACCTCTATGGTTTCATCATCATCATCATAACAGCCGAAAGACGTCCACTGTTGGACATAGGCCTCCCCCAAATGTCGCCATAATGACCGGTCCTGTCATCCATCTCGCATCCATCGGATTCCCGCGACCCTCACCAGGTCATCGGTCCACCTTGTGGGAGGCCTTCCAACGCTGAAAGAAAGAAAGAAAGAAGAATGAAAGAAAGAAAGAAAGAAAGAAAGAAAGAAAGAAAGAAAGAATGAAAGAAAGAAAGAAATAAAGAAAGAAAGAAAGAAAGAAAGAAAATGTATTTATTTACACTACGCTTTTCTTTTTACGCTGCATCTTCCGGTACGTCCTCTTTGGTTTAGGTATAGGTAATCATGATTATAATAAACATCCACAACTTTCACACAACGCCGTCTACCCTACCCTAAGTAAACCCTAGATATATCAAAGAAAAAGGTACACAGATAGATACGGGTTCCGTACTTCAAAAGGAAAAAAACGGAACCCTTATAGGATCACTTTGTTGTCCGTCCGTCTGTCTGTCAAGACCCTTTATTTCGGGAACGCGTGGAGGTATCGAGTTGAAATTAAAACCATATACTCAGGTCTGCGGACTCTTGAAGCTGTAAAAAAATCAAACTTGTAAGTTAACGAGAAAAAGTTACTTCGGTATATGTGGCAAGAAAACGTACATTTCGAAACTCTCGAGGAAATCAAAATTCATAGGATACTTCCCGTTCACCCAGAATCCTGAAATTTAGCATAAAGCAAGGTCTAATAGCACAAGTATAGAAACAAATCTGAAAACTATAAATTTGTTGTTACGTCATAATATTTTTTAGCGATTTGGAAAAATCTTTCGAGCCTCCATTCGGGAATAGAACTATTTACATAGTTAAGTTGGTACTGAACCCTCACGGCGCGAGTCCGACTTGCACTTGCCCAGTTTTTTTTTTAAATTTTTATAAACTAGTGCTTGACTGCGATCCCACCTGATGGTAAGTAGTGATGCAATCGTTGATGGTGAGGCGCACTGGTTTATTAAGAGCCTATTCACTCTAGCCTTAAGGACCTAATATAAAATCTGAAAAACAAACGCGCACACATATCAGGCCTATATACGCAGGCTATATAAACGCAGGCTTGTTGGTCTAGTGGTTAGTGGCCCTGACTGTTATGCCGGAGGTCGTGGGTTCGATTCCCACCCAGGACAAATGTTTGTGTGATGAGCACGATCATTTGTTCTGTGTCTGAGTGTAATTTATCTATAATATGTAAGTATTTAGAAATATTTAAGTATTTTTATCAGTTGTCTAGTACTCGTAACACAAGCTCTGCTTAGCTTGAGACTAGACGGCGTTGTGTGATAGATGTGTGAATACTATATTATATATAATCATAAACTTACTGTCGTTAGACTTCTCTCCCGTTTTGTAATATGATAAGTCGACGTCTGCATCCAAATTTCTGAAAATATAAGCTTTTTATTTATCTATTTAAATTAAGTATAGTCAAAACACATGCATTTCACATTGGTAACAATTTTAATAACAAAAGGACTATAATGAATGTGATGTAAATAATCAATTTTATTGCACTTACATTGCAAACGCTGGCTGAACCACCACCACGAGATAGATCAAAATAATGTACTACAGTATTGTACAACTTAAAAAGGTCTACAAAAAAGTCCAAGATGGCATATGTCTATCTCTTAGGGATAACCCACAATAACCATTTTTTATCCTTTACTTTTTACGAGAAATAATGGCTTATTTACGAAGCGATTTTAAGCAATACAGCATTAATCCTTACCCAATTAAGTACCTTAAATACATTGGGCATTTAATGTAGATCAATATGGCCTTGTACAGCATGTAGTTTAAATGTATGAACATTGTATACATATTATATAATGATACAATAATATTCCACAACTACCACACAACGCCGTCTAGTCTCAAGCTAAGCAGAGCTTGTGTTATGAGTACTAGACAACTGATAAACATACTTATATATTTCTAAATACATACATATTATGGATAAATTACACACAGACACATAACAAATGATCATGCTCATCACACAAACATTTGTCCTGCGTGGGAATCGAACCCACGACCTCCGGCATAGCAGTCAGGACTACTAACAATTAGACCAACAGGTCAGTCCATATATAAAGACATTCTGTCTGATTCTATAATATATTTAGTATAAGCATTGCATCCGTGCGAAGCCGGGGCGGGTCGCTAGTTATAGATAAATGCACCCAGACACAGAACAAATTTATTAATAATCGTGCTCAATACACAAACATTTGTCTTGGGTGGGAATCGAACCCGTGACCTCCGGCATAGTATACGCAGAAGGCATACAGCGCTCTGCGTGTGCAATATAACAATGCCTTCAGAGTGCTTGTGGGGCTGCCGCGGTTTTGTAGCGCTTCGGGTATGTTTGCCGATGCGAGGGTGGATGATTTTTATGCCATCATTCGAAAGCGATGCGCTTCTCTCCGTCACAGAACACGCGACAGCTCCCATAGTATGTTGAGGGCATTGAGTGACCGGTGGGACTGCCCGATGCTTAGCCGGTGGGTGAGATTGCACACACAGATCGGCGTTAGGTAGTTTACGGGCATTTTATGTTTTCTTTTTATTTATATTTATGTTATATTTTCTTTGTGATTGTTTGTGTTACTAACAATAGTCAACAAGTGTACAGAACAGCAAAGTCGATCAAGCAACCTTGAAATCCAATGCTTAACAGAAAATAAACAAGAGAACCTCTATACTGTCGTTAAGCAGCTGGGGTCTGTGGTCGGCTGCGTGCTGAATGATAGTGATGTTCTTCACTGCACCCGTGTTGCCAAACTACAGACTACTAGTACCCGCCCGCGCTCCATTGTTGTGCAACTTGCCTCACCGAGGGTTCGCGACACGTTTTTAGCATCTGTTATAGAATACAACAAGGGAAAGAATAACGCCGACAAACTGAACAGCGCAGATCTTGGACTGGCAGGAGACAGGAAACCAGTATTTGTGCTCGAACATTTGTCTCCTTTTAATAAAGCGCTGCATGCTGCTACAAGACTAAAAGCAAAGGACAAAGGTTACAAATTCGTCTGGGTAAGAAATGGAAGAATTTTTGCTAGGAAGACCCCAGAAGCCGACCATATTCTTATTAAAAATTTAGAGTGTTTAAACAAACTCATATAATTTGCTAAGTTAATTAATAGTTAACGAAATTTTTGTTTACTAATAATACATGTTAATTCAACTATAATATTATACAAAGTTCGATAAATTACAAATATTTTACCAAAACTGTAGAGGTTTAAAAACAAAAACGCATATGGTTTATAGAAATGTGTGTTGTAATAACTACGACGTAATCATTATTTCAGAGACTTGGCTTAATAGTTCCGTAGAAAGCAGTGAGCTATTCGATGACAGGTACGTGGTTTACAGAAGGGATAGAGAAAACTCAAGTCTACAAAGTGGTAAAGAGGGCGGGGGAGTTTTAATAGCTGTTACAAAACGTATAAACTCTAAACGCGCCAAGCAATTCGAAAGTAACTGTGAAGACCTTTGGGTTGTCTTGGATCTGGATCTATCTGTCGCTGGGCCTGTTCGCCGAATGGCTCTCTGTGCAGTTTATCTGCCACCTCCTGTACGGACTTCTTATTTGGAACATTTCTTGGACAATTGTAACGCAACATTGGAACAGCTTAATGATTCATGCGTATGTATTACGGGCGACTTCAACTTGGGTAACATTGACTGGAAAATAAGCGGTAATTCTAATTATAACTTCAAACTGCCCAGTAATAGTGAAGCTTTGTTAGACTTTACGTATGTCAATAAGCTGACCCAATTTAACAATATTAGTAATGCTTCTGGTCGCATACTGGATCTTGTATTGTGTAGTCATTCCTTATGTAATGTGAGCCAATGTATTGATGCGATTTGTAATGTTGATCAGCACCACCCACCTCTAGATATTGTGGTGTCCCTCAATAAGGAATCCAAACTTCCATATAACATTGTTGAGAGTGGAAGGCCTAACTTTCGTAAAACGAGTTACATCCCGATCCGTAAATATCTAAGTGAACTCGACTGGGGCGAATTATTTGAGGGACAGCACGGTGTTGATGAGATGGTGCAGGTTTTTTATGACACTATTAACTCAGCTATACAAAACTTTATATCCACTCGCGTGCCGAAGAATAGGAAATACCCGCCTTGGTTTAACCGTAATCTTATAAAAATGCTAAATTTAAAAAATAAAATCAGAAAACGTTACAATACTTACAAAAACCCTATGGATAAAATCGAATTAAAAATAATTAGTAAACGATGCGATCAATTTGTAACTGTCTGCTACAATAACTATTTAAAGAAATTAGAAGATGACCTTACAAAGAACCCTAAATTATTTTGGACTTACGTTAAATCCAAACGAGGCGGCTCTAGCACTTACCCTATGTCTATGACGGATGGTATAAGGACATCATCAGATGGCACAGAAATTTGCGAATTTTTTGCTTCTTACTTTTCCTCTGTTTATAGCCCGGTTCAGGGCGATTATAACTTACAAAACGCTGATAACTTGAGCAACCTTCAAAATTATAGCTTATGCTTGTCTAGTCCTACTATAGACCATGAAACCATCTATAAAAAGTTAAAAAATCTAGATTGTAGTAAAGGCGCTGGGCCAGACGGTATTCCACCTATTTTTATTTATGAGTGTGCGGCCGAGTTGGTCGCTCCACTATCGCTTATTTTCAACAAGTCCTTAGCATCTGGCATTTTTCCTTCAAAATGGAAAGAGGCAAAGGTTGTGCCTATTCATAAATCAGATGATGATGATGTGGTGTCTAATTATAGACCTATATCAATTCTCTCGACTCTTGCTAAAGTTTTTGAGTCTCTCATCTGCCCGCACATTCAAAACCATCTAAAGCTGTACTTAAGTGAAGCACAACATGGTTTTGTTGAATCGAGGTCTACAAGCACTAATCTTGTACTGTTTACAGAGCTGTTGGCAGAAGCAATAGATGCAGGTTTCCAAGCTAATGTAATATATACAGATTTCAGTAAGGCTTTCGATAAAGTCTCACATAACATACTGATTAAAAAATTACAAGCGTACGGTATCACTGGATCATTGCTTTCATGGTTGAGCTCGTATCTTGTGGATCGGTCTTTCTTTGTAGTGGTGAACGGATTTCAATCTACTTCGCGTTATATCTCATCTGGGGTACCACAAGGATCTCATTTGGGTCCAGTTCTATTTAATTACTTCATCAATGATATTCCTTACTGTTTTCTACACTCAAATATCTTTATGTACGCCGATGATTTAAAATTTGTTAAAATAGTTAAAAATAAAGACGATGCCTATGTATTACAGAGGGATCTAGACAGGCTCGTTCAATGGTGCGATAACAATGCAATGCACCTTAATGCACGAAAATGCTATCATGTAAAATTCTCTAGAAAGCAAACTTTAGTAGAACATAGCTATTATATTAAAGGTGATAAAGTTGGTGAACTGAACACAATAAGGGATCTTGGCGTTACATTTGACAGGAAACTAACTTTTATTCCACACGTAGACAGTACTATAAAAAAGTCTTCTAAAATGCTGGGTTTTGTCTTAAGAAATACGAAACAGTTTAGAAGTAGTAAGACAAAAATCATGCTCTATAATAGTCTGGTTCGTAGCGTGTTGGAATATTGTAGCGTGGTTTGGCGACCGCACTATGCTGCACATTCGTTGCGTCTAGAACGTGTTCAAAAGCGTTTTCTCTGGCATCTGGCGTTTTCTAGGGGCTTAGCTAAGAAGATACGTTCTTATTACAATAGATTGAGACATTTCAAAATGATTTCCCTAGACAAGCGCCGATGTCTAAATGACGCGACGTTTGTGTGCAAAGTTATGGCTCATAAGATTGACTGTCCACAAATACTGAGCACTTTCAATTTCCGTGCACCTTCAAGAATTCCTCGCAGCCAGATAACACCGCTGCGTCCACCGCAAAGAAGAACGGTTTTAGGCTCCAATTCTCCTTACGCGAGATTTTGCAAGGTGGTTAATGGTTGTAGTGACATAATTGATCTGCATTTTAACTCTTTAAGCCAATTAAAAACCAATATTTATAAATATCATCTCGATCTGGATTAGACACTCATAAATATCGCGTGTTTTCGCTAATAATTTTAGATTAGATTAGTTTAGTTAAGTCGGCTTTTTTTGTTCTCTCTCATTATGCAACTTATCCTTAAAGCATGCGGAGTTTACCTATAAGTGATTGTTACACTATTGTACTCTATTTTATTGCATGTTACCTTTAGCATAATACCAGTGTAAACAATTGTTGGTGAACCAATAAACAAATAAATAAATAAATAAATAAATAGTTAATTAGGGAATTTTATGTAAATACTAACATTATGGACGGCTAGGTCTGCAAATAAATGTTTATTATTATTATTATAGCAGTCAGGACTACTAACCAACTATGGACTTTGTCTGAAATATAAGATTTTTATTTATTTATTTATTAGACCAACAGGCTAGACTTTGTATGCAGTCTGGGGGTGACCTCGTAAAGCGAGGTCACCCCCAGACTACACGGCCCTGTAGTACTCATATTTACACCCCTATTTTTTAATTAGTACAAAAAAATAGGGCTCTATCCGTACCCGTTACCGATCATATTTATTTTTTATTTTTTTTATTTAACAATTTATGTACACACAATAATAAATAGAAGAAAAAAAAGAAGGAAACAGAAGAATAGTACAAAGGTGATGCTTATTTCTAAAGAAATCTCTTCCAGCATACCTGCGAAAGGAGAGTTGGAGAAAATAGAGATTTAGACACTGTGTGTAGAAGTAAAAGGAAAATTGGTACATACAAAATACATATAACATCCAAAAAATAAAATAAAATAAAGGTATACTATTATAATTATATACATACACATAATAAAATAAATATCACAAAAATACATACTAAATAATATAATAAAATAATACATACAACTATGACGAGATAGAAAGATAGTGTCCTTTCACTCTTCTTTTAAAAACTGCAATAGTTATGTTGTTAGTTATGTTGTCAAAAATAAACTAAATTCCAAAAATTGTCCACGAAAATTGGTTACAATTGGTAAATTCATAATTGAATCAATTACTCATAACAATTGCAACTAGAAAATATTACGCGCAGTATTTTTTATTCAAATCAAAAGCCTGTACAATATTTCCATAAATTGAGTGACATTTTGGGATATAAACAAACGCTAATAACTTTACTGTTTATGAATATTATTTATTGAGACTTTACTTAAATAATAACAAGACCTTTTATAATAAGCCCTTTAAGTATTTGTACTAATTAAAAACTAGTTGTGTATAATAAAGCTTTCTCTAGCTTATAGGTATATCGGTAGAACAAGTTGCACTTACACAAAATTTCCTGGCTCGCAGTCGGCGCAACAAATTATTGGTTTTACACCCTCAAAGCTGCATATCTAGAAATGAAGCACATTCATAAAGGCTAAACAAATATTTGCTCCGTGTGAATCGACGTCGAGATACGCAGTAGGTACCTACTGCAGCCAGTAGCTCAACCACTGAATTTATGAGGCATTTAATTAAATAAATTACATATATAATACTAGTGTCCATGTTAATCAGTGCTTGACTGACATCTCACCTAAGTGGTAAGCAGTGATGCAATCATTGATAGTGAGGTGCACTAGTTTATTAAGAGCCTATTCACTCTAGCCTTGAAGACATCTAAATTATAGTTAGACGGAAAGACCTCAGCAGGTAAATTGTTCCAGTCCTTCGATGTCATCATCATCATCATCATTTCAGACGAAAGACGTCCACTGCTGGACATAGGCCTCCCCCAAGCGTCGCCACAATGACCGATCCTGTGCTTCTCGCATCCACCGCACTCCCGCGACCCTCACTAGGTCGTCGGTCCACCTTGTGGGAGGCCTTCCAACGCTGCATCTTCCGGTGCGCGGTCGCCACTCTAGAACCTTTCGGCCCCATCGACCACCCGTTCTACGAGCAATGTGCCCTGCACACTGCCACTTTAGTTTGGCGAGGTAAAACTACCGGACAACGAAATAATGGGTTTTTTGTCCCCCTCCCGAATCTAGGAAATGCATACTTTTGGAGATATTCAGGATTCAAATTTTGGGGTTAGGAATCACAAAATCGTACATTTTACGCATTTTTTGGGCAGATTTGGGGGTTTCAGGGAGGAGAATAACCCTAAACCCCCACTATACCCCCACAGTAGCAATTGTATACTTTCATGTATTTAAAAATGAAAAAAAAAAAATTGTTGTCGGGGAGCGCTCTACCATTGTCTACAAATATTTGTGCACTGAAATAGTTTTCTGGGTGGTTTAAAAAAAAAAATAACCCTAACCAACCTGATCTATCCGAGTCAGAGAGCCCTATATTTAGTATGCAAAAAAAATATCTTATGACAGATAAGAATCGCTCACTGGTGCTAGCGCAAGTATTTTTGTACTTCGATTCTCGTTACAAAAAAAGTCTTATTTTTTACTACCTTAAATATTATTAATTTAGCATTGGACAAGCTAAATTCACTTAATGATGTATAATATGTCATTTGGCTATATTATTCGTCATTTTTAATGTAAATAAAAGAAAATTTGCGTTTTGTTAAATATTCATTGTGGCCGTATGAACTAATACCTTTGTCATAATATTACAAACAAAGTAAAAAGTGAACGAAATCTGTCAAAATGGCGTCAAATATTACGAAAAATTATCGATTTTCATTATTTTTTTTCTCAAAAACTATATTTCCTAACATTGAGACTTTGCGTACCTAATTATTTTTTAGACATAAACCTTTCCAATATAAAATTATGAGCGTAAAACTCGTTGTCCGGTATATTACAGTTTAGCCTTTGGCGATTCTTCGGGCTATGTCGGCGACCTTGGTTCTCCTTGGATCCTTCGATGTACGCGGTATAAACGACGAAGCGAAACGCAAACAACGTAAGGATGGATACTCGCCGTACGTCAGGTTGTCCGATGGTAGAAAGGATATGACGGAATCAAGCCATGCAATCCCCGCGAACACTCCTGTTTTTCCTACGTCTTCCAAATTCCCGAATATACACACCTAGTTTTTATTTAGTACAAAAAAAAAATTGGGCTCTATCTGTAGCATAATCGTAAATAAATGTAATCATATTTATGTAGTCAAAAGTAAAAAAAACGAATTTAAAAAATTGTCCACGAAAATTTGTCATAATTGGTAAATTCATAATTGAATCAATTATTCATAACAATTGCTACTAGAAAATACTACGCGCAGTGTATTTCCATTTTGATCGTCATTTATTCATTACGATATTTTTATTATTGCCTGTACAATATTTCCATAAATTGAATGAAATTTTGGGATATAAACAAACGCTAATAACTTGGCTGTTTATGAATATCATTTATTGAGACTTTATTTAAATAATAACAAGACCTTTTCTAATAAGCCCTTAAAGTATTTGTACTAATTCAAAACTAGTGGTGTATTTTGTACATTTTGGACACCGAGGGTTTTTTTATTGTTTTTTCGGTGGGAAAATCATCTTATGACTACCCCGCTCTGGGCGGAGCGGGAGATAGTGTCAGACTTTTACTGACTAAATACCCACTCCTGTTCCTTCGTTGCGTTTCGTACCAGGACCGAGTCTTCCTTTCAGAATCAGACCCTTGGCCCCAGTAGGCTTCGACCCTGATGGGCCCCTACAAGGACACCGAGGGTTAGTTTGACTTACCGGTGGAAAGTTCTTCATCTTGATGTCGACCATAGCAGAAGCACAGTCATATACGGTTTTGCAGATGCCGTCGACACCATCCCATTTGCATTTGGATCCTGAGAAAGAAAGGTACCTCATGAAAAACTACTATAAAGGTGCTATGTTATATTGAGATTAGAGTTTAACACGATTCTTTTTAGGGTTCCGTACCCAAAGGGTATATGGCCCTATTACTAGGACTCTGCTGTCCGTCTGTCTGTCTGTCTAAAAACATTAAACACCCTAATGCTCATGGTCCTGAAACGCAAGGCAATAAAGGAACATAGGAGTGAGTTTTAGTGAGTAAAAGTCTGACACGCCGTCACGCTCCTCTCTAGAGCCAGAAAATCATTGGATGATTTCCCACCTAAAAACAAGTTTCCGATTGAATATTCTATCATGCTTATGATTTATAAACAAATTAAGATCAAGGTTTCCACACTGCACTTACCTGCCGACAAATTCAATAATTCCCTTTTATATATATCATCTTCTTCACAAAAAACACTTACGAATATAAACAATAATAAACATAATTTGTTTTTCATTATAATGCAATTTTATTTTCACTTCTAACACACGTGCAGTTTATCAGAACTCTGAGATAACTAACTTATTACAGAATCAGAATGTTGCGTTTATATATCATCTTAATTATACAAGTTATTTTATTTTTAGCATTCGCATCACTGACTGGTTTGATCGATTTAACTAATACACTCGGCCGCAAAAATTCTAGGTTGCTTAATAACGTTTAAGGTCGCTAAAATGCGTGTGATGAATTATTGAAACTGTCGTATGTTGTCGATAAGTGTTGTTTTTTTTTGACGTAACTGTAATTACTCAAATAAATTGATAATACAGTGATTAAATAATATATAATAATAATAATAATAATTGTTTATTTCTCACCACAAAAAAAAGTTTACAATAATATATATAAATAATAATAATGTCTATTGTATGTTAATAAGAATAAATTAAAATTGCAACGCTTGTAAAAGGCTGCTAAGTCAAAAGTACTGACATAATATTACAACAGCATTGTAAACATTTAGTTCGCAATAAACGCTTTGACTTTGACTTTCACTTTGATAGGAAATAAGGGAAAACTGACTGACTGACATGTCAACGCACAGGCGAAAGTATTGGAACTAGAAATGTTTAAAATGTTTAAACGTTTCGATCGTGTTAACATTTTGGTGTTAAATCACTGTGCTTCTTTACTATTTACTTGTAAAAGCTAATTTTTTTTTTTTTTTTAACTCATTACTTTTTTGTCTGCTAGAGGGCCTCACTTTAAATTTGAGCAATATTTTGGAAATGTACAAGTGAAGCCCTTTCAAATGATACCAAGCACGACGTATTTATCTCCATTTTTATTTTTAACACAATAGTTTTTGTCCGTTAGAGGGCGCTATGTCAAGTTTGTGACACGTCACGCGTAGCCTATGTTCAGCGGACAATTAAGACGGTTCTAACGATACCTCATATGTCGAGTTCCAATAAGTAGATTAGGAGCTATGAGGGAACAAATGAACATACTCACATACATGCATAGCCTGTCAAAATCATAACTCTCCTTTGGCTTTGCCGTAGTCGGGTAAAAAGAATTGGAGTGCCTAATTTTTGTTAGTGCGTACATACGTTTATGACGTTTGGCGCTCCGATTGGTCCGCTGAAGAGCCAATCGCAGCCTTACGATCGGGTTAACGCGAGGTTGTACTCATTTTAAACCTTTGTAATTCCACAAATATAACAAGTTTTCAATGAAAATATTTTTTTCACCACAGCAGCTCAAACAAGTAGGTTTTGCTGCTTGAAAACAGTGAACAAAACTCGATTTTGCTCACTGCGTGAGACAATGTAACTTTTTAATTTTTAGCCATACAATTCGAAACATTCGAATTGCACTGTACTCTATCTCTTTCTCGCCTTTATAAAAAAGCGAGTGAGAAACATGCCGATTTTGAAATTCCACAACAAAGAAAAACACGTTCGGAAATGCGTAATAAATAGAAAATATTTGTAAAATATAAAATTGTTTTTTTTTTTTATAAATAAATTATTGAATTTTAAATTTATTATTGTATTTGAACAAAAATTAGAGTACCTGAGTACTTATAGCAGCATATAAAACTGGCATTTAACCTTTAAATAATTATTTCTAGTTTCAACATTGACTGTTTGAGAACGTGCTTTAAAAAAACAGCGGAAATAAAATAGTGGAAAATAAGATTAAGAATGTTAAAATAATTGTAAAATATGAGCAAAACTAGCGACAGAGATAGTATTTATTTTAATTGAAATCATTATTAAATCTATTACTGTTCATTTTATTTCCCAAGTAATATGTGTTCTCGCTGCTGAAGTGAAAAATTATGTGTGTAACACGAGAGCAAAACTTTTTGCATCTCGTGCCTTTGAATCCCTCCCCTCGCTCAGGATTCTACTTCAGAATCACTCGCTAACGCTCGTGACTCAATCAAAGAATCCTTCGCTTGCTCGGGACTCAAAATTAGCACTCGCAGCAAAAAACAACTTTGCTCTCTTGTTGCACAAATAACTATTTCTCTCTATCTGTTTCTCTCTTACGAGTTTCTGTCATGTACTTACATAAGTCATAGTCTGTGGTCTGGTCATAAGTCAAAATGTCAGTCTGCGTCTGCGAAGAAATTCTTTTATTTTGAACTTTAATGTTTGACCTGTACGAATGAGGAGACCCGCATAGCGGGGCTCCGTCGACTACGCCTTTTAAGCAATTTTTGAGTGTTTTGAGGTTAGGTTACAAAAGATCGTTTTTCTCGGAAACAGTGAGTTATCTTTTCATGGGAGTGGTATCAGGGGGAAGGGGTCAACACTCCCCTCCCCCAACTGCCAACCCCCCTCTTCTGCGACACCATTCTAAAGTTATACCGAAACTTTACCTCTTTATAATATTAGCGTAGATAAAGAATAAACATCTAAACACCAGGAAGTGCGGTGACAAGTGGACATTTTGGAGGATTGTCTTTATGTTAAACATTGACTGCCTCTTTGTTCTCGTGGCCTGCCCATCCTGGGTTCGATTCCGAGGGCGGCAAAAATGTGCTAGGTTTGTCCATTAGAAATTACTCTGTAGCTGACCGGAGTTTGGACGCCGTCGGTGGTGTGACACCGTCGTGGTTCTGAAAGCGTCTGATCTTTCCTCGATCAAAGATTCAAAGCATTTTATTCCAAATAAACCATTTAGGTACAGGCACTTTTGAAATGTCAAGAATTCAGTCAGAAAAAATGATGCTAATTGCACATTCCAGAGCGTAGATCTCTATGGAGAAGAATGTGCAAAAAACTCCATGGGCACTATTTTCAATCATGTTTTGTAATTACAAATATCTCGGTTACATGTTTCTTGTTGCTATCATGTGAGAACAATGTAAATAAAGTAAAAATTTATATTAAAAAGGGACATTAAAATAGCAACTGGCAGCTAAGAGATGACCAGTCTCAACTGACAGAGCCCGTTCACGGACATGACGCGAATATTAGCACCACTCAGCTCAACCATTTTGAAAGGAACCGAATGATCCAACACTCGCGCCACCATCAGTGAGACATTTGAGTTAGCATCAACTGCCATGCTCATTCATTTATGTCAAACAAGTCCAATAGTAACATAAAAACCATAAAATAGCTCCATGGTACCTACTCACATTTACAAACTTTGAAAAAAATGCTTCTACATTATACAATACTTATAATATACGGTTCTTCTATATATATCTCTTCGGTTATAGGATGATTTGGTTGAGCTTACGAATACCGAGTCGTTACATGAGTTACTCCATACTTAATGTTGGTTCCATTGTCTTACTGTACTATATATATACATTCTATTTATTATGTAACTAACTTCTGCTAGCGGCTTCGCCCACATGAATGTTGGTTTCTCCATACAAACTTTGGAAAATCCTTTCTTAATACTCGCCAACATCATAAAAGGAAACGTTGTGCAAAATTTCACGTTCCTAGGCTCTTGTGCGTTGATATGTTAGTCAGTCAGTTTCTCCTTTTATATATATAGATTATTGCTCACCCCCATAGTAAGTAGGGTGGCAATTTATCCCTAACCTAGCTTCTGCCACCGGCTTCGCCCGTGGATAAGAAGGTTTCTCCATAGAAACTTTTGACCCCCGTTTCATCCCCTTTGGGGGTGAATTTTGGAAAATCCTCTCTTAGTGTTCACCTACGTCATAAAAGGAAACCTTGTGCAAAATTTCACGCTCCTAGTCCCAGTAGTTTCGGATGTGCGTTGATATGTCAGTCAGTCAGTTTCTCCTTTTATATATATAGATTACAATTAAAAAAAAAACATTAAAAAATAATAATTTCCAAACTAACCAATTTGTATTACCCCGGTGGTAGTGGAGCTGAAACAGCTCGTCTCGGATTGCCGTTCCATCGGACTATTAGATCAAAAGGAAGGAGGAGGAGGAGCACACGCCGGGTCCTAGTTCAGGCCATGGTCCGGAGCGAAAGGGAATGAGACGCGGTCGCCTCCTTCTGCGAAACAGTTATGCTGGCGAAAGAGACGGCCGCACGCGTGAGGGAACGGACATCCTCACCCTGCCCTGGGCATTGGAAGTTGCAGGAAGACTACCGGCCACCGTAACCGCGAACTTGCGGACGACGAGCAATGGGTTGCTCCTCATCCAGTAAGGAACGAGACCCAGTCTTCGATGGCACGTATTGTTCAACACGGGCCTCACTGAAAAGGAAACCCGTGGTCCTAGAATGCAAAGGGCAACTGAAGGACACAGGTCTGGTTTTAGTCAATAAAATTGTGACATGACTTCCCACTGCACCCTAGATCGGGAGAAGTTATTGGGTCGAGTGATGTGCTCTTTTTTGTCATCTAATAGCATAAAAACTCTATCAGAAAAGTTAATTTAATATGTTCAAATTCCCCTTTGAACATGCCTCGTACGTGTCTTCCTTGCGGTGCAGCTAAGAAAAACATAGTCTTCTCTGTCATGCGAAGGCCTTAACCACGATTTTTGGACTGGCCTGTAGGTCTACAGGTTAGTGGCCCTGACTGCTATGCCAGGGGTCGTGGGTTCGATTCCCACACAGGACAAATGTTTGTGTGATGAGCATGATAATTTGTTCTGTGTCTGGGAGTAATTTATAAGTATATTTATCAGTTGTCTAGTACTCATAGCACAAGCTCTGCTTAGTTTGGGACTAGATGGCGTTGTGTGATAGTTGTGGAATATTATTATTATTAATTTGATTTACTTTTGAAGAGATGAATATACCTAAGATGCCCTATTAAAACAGAATGTAGTGGTGTATCTACTTTAGTAAGGGGTCACTGTGACATCGTACCACACTTAACCACCCCGCTTGGGCAGAGCACCGCCGTGTCCTCGTGAGGGCGATCGGCGGCAGCGATCTCTTGCGCCAGGCCTTGGTACAGGCCATGGTCCGGAGCGAGGAGGAGTGGCAGGCGGTCGCCTCCTTCTGCGAAGCAGTAATGCTAGCAAAGGAGGCGGCCGATCGCTTGAGGCAACGGCAACGGTCCTCACGCCCCAACCGCTGCCGGGATTCCGATCCCGATTTCCGGCCACCGTAGGCGCGGGCTTGCGGACGGTGAGCAATGGGTGGCTCGCTGTCCGATCGTCCGGTAAACGTCCGGACCGAGCCTAAGTCGTCGACAGCGCGTAGTGTTCCACGCGTGCCTCAAGGAGATGTCAGCAACCGTAGGGGCCCAACAGGGTCGAAGCCTACTGGGGCCATGGGTGATGCGAAAGTGACCCCCGGGGCCCTGGAAAAAAAAAATGGCAAAGAAGGAACAGGAATGGGTTTTTAGTCAAAAAAGCTCCGCTCCGCCCAAGAGCGGGGGTTGTCATTAGATGACTTTCCCACCCGAAAAAAAAAAAAAAACCATAACCAAAAAAGGTTTTAGTTTATTAAACTTTACGGGGTCTAAGAGACCCCGTTAAGTTTAATACAACACGTAGTTTCAAACAAGGTCTTAAACGCCTCGTACCGCAAGAATGGAAATAATACAAACATGAGTGCCACTTTTAACGTGTTAAATATTTTAATAATGCAGGTCAATCATATCATAATTCCGCAGTCTTACGAATCTAGTTTTTGTGGTTATCCTTAAGCATGTTTTCGAAATTATTAGTTTTTTTTATATATAAAAACGAGTGCTTGACTGCGATCCTACCTGATGGTAAGCAGTGATGCAATCGTTGATGGTGGGAGGTGCCATTTAAGATTTGTTTTGAGTTTGATGTGAATCTTATCTTATCTTCTTCTTATATAATTATACTAGCTTCTGCCAGCGGCTTCGCTCGCGTAACTGTAAGTTTCTCCATACCAACTTTGGACCCCCGCTTCATCCCCTTAGGGAGTGAATTTTAGAAAATCCTTTCTTAGTGCTCGCCTACGTCATAAAAGGAAACCTTGTGTAAAATTTCACGCTCCTAATTCCAGTAGTTTCGGCTGTGCGTTGATATGTCAGTCAGTCAGTTTCCCCTTTTATATATATAGATTATGTCAAAATGAATAGCTGTTCGTTAGTCTCGCTAAAACTCGAGAACAGCTGGACTGATTTGACTAACTTTGATCAACAATTGAACATATAAAACTATGTGCGTATAATCTATATATTTAAAAGAAAGTCGTGTTAGTTACACTGTTTATAACTCAAGAACGGCTGAACCGATTTGGCTGAAAATTGGTGGGGAGGTAGCTTAGAACCAGGAGACGGACATATGGTACTTTTTAACGAGTAGGGTAGAGTAGGGTAGAGTAGGGTAGAGCAGGGTAGAGTAGGGTAGAGTAGGGTAGAGTAGGATAGAGTAGGGTAGAGTAGGGTAGAGTAGGGTAGAGTAGGGTAGAGTAGGGTAGAGTAGAGTAGAGTAGGGTAGAGTAGGGTAGAGTAGGGTAGAGTAGGGTAATTTTTTTTTTTTACTAAATCCCGCTTTTGGGCAGAACAACGTCTGCCGGGACCGCTAGTGAATAATATACGTCTATGAAGCTACGCCTCCGTGGACAGAAAGCGTAAGGGTGTTTTTAATATCTTGCGGATTTCATCACGATGTGGGATTGTCCCGTATGCAAAAAATTTCAAAATGCAAAAAAACGCGTCCCACATGCGTATTCCGCGGGCCCTAACAGAATACCAGCGCTGCGTTATTTATTGTTTTAAATATCGCAGCATATGCTGAGTCAAGCGCCTTTTTGGCCTTGCACAGATTTTATAGTTATTTTTTCATACTTAATTCTAATGTATCCTAATTCTACTGTATGTGAGAGGTATGAATAAACGTTTTTTCTTTCTTTCTATGATAATACTTGTATGATTGCTGCTGCTGCGTCAAAAGACGGAAATTATGGATGTAGGAAAAATGGCTGCCAGGCTAAAATCGACCTTCTAACTAACAAAATTACTTTTTAGCGCTTTTAATTCAAATCTGTGTTTCCGCATGTTTTTGTGAAATCTCTGAAGCGAATATTTAATTGCAACTGCACCAAAATAAATTGTGGAAACACTTCCTAACTAAACCAACATGTCAATTTTTAGTATTACCCCCTAACGTTTTTAAGACAAAAATTTTTTGACTTCGACAGTTAGTTCTTGTCACTTCGCCGTCGAAATGGGATTGGGCGGGTCACATCAGCCGTATGCACTCTGACCGGTGGGCAAGAGTCTCCACAAAGTGGGTACCTGAGGATGGACGACGCCGCCGAGGTCGACCTGGGAAGAGGTGGCGAGACGACCTAGATGCGTACCGCAAGGGCTGGTTCGAGGTGGTGAGAGAAAAGAATACCTGGAAGAAGTTGGGGGAGGCCTTTGCCTAGCAGTGTGATAGTATATGCTATTAAAACACCCTAAGAGAGTGCTTGTAAAGTGAAAAAAACGAAACGACCTTTGAAACTTAACATTTTATTAAATTCTAGATTCAGAATTAAAACAGCTACAATTAACAGCTTTAGCTTCTACACAGTCTGTTCTTATTCGCCCATCTAAACATTATTTCTGAGCTGAAATGTGATCCAGATAACTTTGGGCTCATAGAAAACTGAGTTAACTTCGAATATCCACTTCTAGGGGATACACAGTCGTATTCTTCTCTGCCGTTTTCATCGGTGACTTTACACTCGGTAGACGATATACTCGTAATGGAAATAGCAGCAGAATTGGTGTAAAGCTTCAAGCGGTTCAATTCGCAGTAATTTGACTTATATTTTCCGTATATATCTACGTGTTGGATCAGATTGAGGAGACCACATCGTCGATATCTTTTTTCTAAAGCATCATTTCTTATAAACTTGTATTTGGTTGCTGTTCCTGTGTCGCGAAATTCACACATTTTGATTTAAAATTGAACAAATAATTTTGCACCGCTTCTCCGCTGTCAAATTGCAAACTGTCATTTTTTTCCTATGTATTTTTTTTTCGCTTGGATGCTAAGTCTTTTGAGACATGTCTTCGTATTATTATTAATAAAGTTCCTTTGTTTATCATTAGGATGCGGATGTAAACAGTAATTGTTTTGTAGTTTTTGGCAGCAAATGTATTCGCTAAAGCAGTCAAAACTACAATAAAATTCTCATCACCATTTTTCAATTATCTCCCATATTGTCCAGTTGGAAAAAAAAAACTAAACCAATTTGACATTACAAGTTTCGCCTCGTCGTTTATACCGCGTACATCGAAGGGTTGGAAAAATTTATCTGCAGCGGTGCTCCCGTCCCATTATATAATTCCGAGAGATTTATCTTCAAGACTAGAGCGAATAGGCTCAACGATTGTATCGCTGCTTACCATCAGGTGGGATCGCAGTCAAGCACTACTTTATATCATTAAAAAAAACACAATACACTTGAAATCAATTTGCGAATAATCAAAACAGCCTTGAACTTCATTTGAAAACGTGAACGCCTTTTTTTGGCGGGATTTTCCCCATCAAAAAATTTTTTAAACTTAAATGAAGATGCAAAGGCATCGTGATGAACTGCCTACTTAGCAATGAGATTTATTCAAACCTATTTCAGTATTTAAAAAACTGGGCAAGAGTGAGTCGGACTCGCGCACTGAGGGTTCCGTACAAACTTACCTACATATGTGAATAATTCAATTCCCAAACGGAAGTTCTCGAAGATTTTTCGAATCGCAATTTTTTTTGTGATGTAACAACAAATCTTCTGTTTTCAGATTTATTCTTATAGATCTATACTATATGACCTTGCTTTATGCCGAATTTCAGAATTCTGCACTATGAATTTTGATTTCTTTGAGAGTCTCGAAATGCACGACCTGAGTTTATGGTTTTAATTACAACTCAACGGTTAATTAACGGGTAAATCTTAATGGTTTTAACTCAGGTCGTGCATTTACCTGCAATACCTTCGTCATGCAATACCTTCACGCGCTCCAGAGATAAAGTGACTTGACAGACAGACGGACGGACAATACAGTGATCTTATATGGGTTTCGTTTTTTCCATTTTAAAGTACGGAATCGTAATAATGGAAGGAATGGACGGAGGCCTTTGCCCTGCCGTGAGACAGTACCGGTTAGATATAATAATCATAAAAATTATAGCAACTTGCTTTGAAATACAACCTAGTGGATTCAGAGGTACCATACTACAGGTATGTGCCCGACCCAGTTCTCGAAAATGACCATGTCACGTTTTTTTTCGGTGTTAAAAATCATCTTATGACATCCCCCGCTCTTGGGCGGGGCGGGAGATAGTGTCAGACTTTTACTGACTAAGAACCCACTCCTGTTCCTTCGTTGCCTTTCGTACCAGGGCCGAGTCTTCCTTTCAGAATCAGACCCTTGGCCCCAGTAGGCTTCGACCCTGCTAGGCCCCTACAGTTGCTGACATCTCCTTGAGGCGCGCGTGGAACAGCATGCGCCGTTGACGACTTGGGCTTGGTCCGGACGGTTACCGGACGGTCGGATGGCAAGCCACCCATTGCTCGCCGTCCGCAAGCCCGCGCCTACGGTGGCCGGAAATCAGGATCGGAATCCCGGCGGCGGTTGGGGCGTGAGGACCGCTGCCTCACGCGATCGGCCGCCTCCTTTGCAAGCATTACTGCTTCGCAGAGTTCGGAGGCGACCGCCTGCCACTCCTCCTCGTTTCGGACCATGGCCTGTACCAAGGCCCGGCGCGAGAGATCGCCGCCGCCGATTACCCCCACGAGGACACGGCGTTGCTCTGCCCAAGCGGGGCACACCTCCACCGACCATGTCACGTTGTACTGGGATCGGTCTATCATTACTGACCAGACTATTGTAGCTAATTAGCTAGGTATGGTGGTGATAGACCGATTAACGCGCCGCGCAATGATAGTCGACGTCACCATCCCGCATGACGAGAATCTCGTGAAAGCTGAGAAAGAGAAACAAATCAAATATCTCGACTTAGCACACCAGGTTGTCGACATGTGGAATGTGGACTCGGCTGTCATTGTGCTGATTGTCGTGACCGCCAATGGCCTTATAGCCAAAAGCTTCGACGACCATCTGTCGAAGCTGTCGTTGCGCGGTTGGATCCAGGGCCGATACAGAAGGCAGTACTCCTCGATACGGCTCGCATTGTGAGGAGGTTCCTGTCTCTGGAGCCCTAACCACGGGTAGCTTGGTCCCTGTTCCCGACACCGGCGGACATCGATTTTTTTATATTTTTTTTAAATGTTTTTTTTTAAAGAAATATTTAAAAATGTAAACGATATGTATAAAAAATAATTAAATGGAAAAATATAAAAATTTAATTAAAGGTCCAAGGGATCTACCGTTTCTCATAGTAGCGAGAAATCAAAATGTTTCACCTTTGTTATTAAATCTGCTATCAAAAACCGGAATACAACAGCGCTTTACAACATAAATTGATACTTGATACTTGTACAAGTATCATCAGGTTCAAAAGAAAAAAAAAAAAAAAAAAGAAGAAAAAAAAAAAAGAAAAGAAAAAGAAGAAAAAAAAAAAATAATAATAATAAAAAAAAAAATAAAAAAAAAAAAGAAATTACAGCATAATATAGTAGTTATAGTTATCGATAATATGTATTATAAACTAGAGGGTATTTATTGTTATATTATATAATTATATATTATTAATTGTACCTATTAAGTATTAGTTTTAAGTATAGTTGTTGGGGTTGAGGGGCCATTTGTTTGGTGCGGCATTACGGGCGGCGATGAGTTGTATGTGTGTTGAAGGTTGGGAGATTCCTGATTTTTGATGCGTATGTGGGTCGTTGTCGCTTGGGTATCGCTTCGGGCTGGTGGCCTCTAAACCCTGAAATTCTGACGGCTTTTATTGTGATGATCGCTGAAAGGTGCTCTGGAGTGACGCCACTTGCACGTGGAGTTGCCCAGAAGCAAACAATGTAGAATTACCAAACAAGGGCACGGACGTCATGTCCGTGGTTTAAATGTAAGGTAGGAGTGCGGTTTTAGTCAGTAGGAGTCTGACACTGCCCAGACTGGCTCGTCTGTGAGGCAGCTTGGGCGTCCATGAGGATTTCCCACTCCTACCGAAAAAAAAAAAAAAAAAAAAACATAAATTGATATCACAATATTCGGTATTCGGGTATCCCCGGTCGAATAAAGGTAGAGTTCCATTGCTGCGTAGTCATACAGCAAAGGAGGCGGCCGATCGCGTGAGGCAACGGTCCTCACGCCCCAACCACCGCCGGGATTTCGATCCCGATTTCCGGCCACCGTAGGCGCGGGCTTGCAGATAGCGAGTAATGGGTGGCTCGCCGTTCGATTTTCCGGTAACTGTCCGGACCGAGCCCAAGCCGAGATGTCAGCAAGCGTAGGGGCCCAGTAGGGTCGAGGCCTACTGGGGCCATGGAAAAATGGCAAAAAAGGAACAGAAGTGCGTTTTTAGTCAGTAAAAGTCTGACACTATCTCGCGCTCCGCCCAAGAGCGGGGGATGTCATTAGATGATTTTCCCACACGAAAAAAAAGTCTTACACCGAGAGATTGTATTATAATATTTTTTTTTATTTTAGTATCATTATATTACATTAGAATTCATCAAAATTACAAATGATTATAATAAAAAATACATTAATGTCTTAAATTAAATGTCAATCGTTAATAAATAACCCGCCCTTGAACTTTCCCGGTGCAAAGGTACCCATAACACTGGTCGCATTACCTCGCTAAATAGCGATGGCCATCCTTTGAACCAAGAACGACCTGGACGGGGCGTCACACGTTGCCTCCCCGAGCCTACGGCCCAAGTCCCCCACAAAACACTTAGCCTCCGTACTCCAACTGCTCAGAGACTCCCCAGCAACAGGCACAAAATGGTAAAGCTGATCCAAGGAAGCGTACTTCAGCCTTTTTTTAGAGCAGGCGTCTTCAGCGGCGGCAGAGGCAGTGTGCATGGTGCGACTCTGCTGACGCAAGTTGCGTCCCAGATCAAGCACTTCCCGTTTTTCCATGGCACCCGAGTCAGCCCATCCGGCCTCTTACCATCAGACCTGCTAAGACCAAAAGGCTTAAGCACGCAGGGGACGTTTGCCGATATGAGGGCTCGTTCAGGGCATGATGACGTGGGAACCTTCCTGTGCAGCGCCGACAGCCTGATGGACATCGGTCTTTACCATATAACCGCAGATGCATGTATGAGGTTCGCACATCTTATAGCCCAGGCGGAGAGCTACTGCCACACGCAAAAAGTCATCGTCGAGTAGAGTGCCCAGATGAGGCGAAGGAATCGCCTGTAGTTTAATAATTAATTCCATAATTGTAATTAAAGTTAGTAATATAATAGGAAACAGAAAAATTAATACAATTGTCATATTTAAATTCCTATCTACACACACCTGAATAAAACACAAAATTTTTGCCTTGCATTACCCCAAGATGATTGTAAAGTGTAGTGTGTGTGTCTTTGCTATAGAGACACACACACGCAACACGTGTGAACCGCAGCAATGGAATTGCGTCATAAAATAATAAACTTTGTATCGCTTATCATTCTAAACCTGCTACGTAATATATGTATTTATTAGTCTCGCCGCATCTTTGTTGCGGGCCGTTCGTGTTTGTAGTTTTATTATTTATTTATTAGTTTGTGTGTAAAATGCTTCGTTTTATTTTATTAGTATTTACCTTGAGTTTGTGTGTGTTATGTGAATTGATTAATAGGCAAGAAGGTATGATACAACTTTTGTTTTTTTGTTTAATGATTCTGTTTTTTTTTGTGTCTGATTTCCTTATGAATTGGTTAATTATGCGTGGTTTCTGAGAAGCTCAGTCATACTCAATGAGTTTTATGACTCGTCAGCTGGCCGCAGTTTGATTCGTCCGTTATGTATAAAAAGAGAAACTGACTGACTGACATATCAACGTACAATCGAAATTGCTGGGACTAGGAACGTGAAATTTTGCAGAAGGCATCAAAGTTTGTATGGAGAAACATAATTCCAGGCGAGTAAAGCCGCTGGTAGAAGCTAGCCCATACATCTATCTATGTCCCCTCTTTGAGGCGTGGCTGGAAAGACCTCACGGCGTCCTTACCTTAGCATGGCGCAGGTCCTCACCGGACATGGTAACTTCGGAAGGTTTTTGCACCGGATTCGTGTGGAAGAAACGTCCAGGTGTCAACATTGTGTGCACCGCCCGGAAGACACGGTGGAGCACACGGTGGAGGTGTGCGTCGCTTGGGCAGAGCAACGCCGTGTCCTCGTGGGGGCGATCGGCGGCGGCGATCTCTCGCGCCGGGCCTTGGTACAGGCCATGGTCAGGAGCGAAAAGGGATTGGCAGGCGGTCGCCTCCTTTTGCGAAATAGTAGTGCAAGCTGTCGCCTCCTTTAGGCGGCCGATCGCGTGAGGCAACGGTCTTCACGCCCCAACCGCTGCTTTCCGGGCACCGTAGGCACGGGCGACGGGGACGGGTAGCTCGACGTCCGATCGTCCGGTAACCGTCCGGACCGAAGCAAGTCGTCGACAGATCGTATTGTTCCACGCGCGCCTCAAGGAGATGGCAGCTAACCGTAGGGGCCCAGCAGGGTCGAAGCCTACTGGGGCCAAGGGTCTGATTCTGAAAGGAAGACTCGGCCCTGGTACGAAAGGCAACGATGGAGTGGGTTTTAGTCAGTAAAAGTCTGACACTGTCTCCCGCTCCGCCCAAGAGCGGGGGATGTCATAAGATGATTTTGTCTCCGAAATAAAATCCATACACAAATACATACATAATTAAAATTGAAGCAAGTACTTATTTCTTTTTAATATCAAAATAACATTTTATTACTAAACGCATATTACGAAAATATATTCGACTAGCTTTTGCCCGTAGCTTCGCCCGCGTACATAAAATATAGCCTATGTCACTCAGAAATAAAGCAGTTTTATATCGGTGAAAACATATTTATCAATTGGATCAGTACTTTCAGAGATTACCTCCTACAAACAAAAGAACAAACTTTAACCTCTCTATAATACTAGTGCAGATAATTATAGAAACACAATTTTTAAATTTTCTTTCAGTCTGTCTGTTTGTTCCGGTTAACCTCCAAAACACCACGGCTGATTTTGCCGGGACATTCACTGCTGATGTTACAAGGAGTACCTTAGTCAAAGTCAAAGTCAAAAGTCTTTATTTCACATAGGCCTACATGGGCACTTATAAAACGTCAGAAGCTAGTGCACGGTTGCAAATTGGTAGTTTCCTATGGAGAAGAACCGGCAAGAAACTCCATGGTTACTCTTTTAAAAAAGTGATTGTTTACAATATTTTCATATTACAGTATTAATAGACATTATGTAAGAACAGTGTAGACCAGTCGATATTGTACCCAAAAGCACAATAAAAATAATAATATTAAAAAAAAAAAAAAGTGAGTCGTAATAGGAAGTAACCTACGAATTCGCGAAGTCCACAGTGTTCTCACGTTCACATTAAAAAAAAAAGAAGCTATATAAAAAAAAAACAAGAACAATAAATAATTACAATTATCAATAAATGACAGGTCAAGTCTTAGGTTACCTTTTGCTATATTCCCACGGGAATAGGACTTAGTTCCCGGGATGGAAACTTCTTAATTCCCATAACCGACAACTCCAAAATGGATAACATTTTTAGAATAAATTGCCCAATTAAAAACTTTTTTATTTCACACAACTATCACACAACGTCGTCTAGTCCCAAGCTAAGCAGAGCTTGTGTTATGAGTACTAGACAACTGATAAACATACTAACATATTAATTCTAAATACATACATATTGAGCAGTGTGGCCGAGTGGTAACGGTCCCGAGTTACGAATTGTAGGTCGCGGGTTCAAAGCCAGCCAGGCGCATTACTTTGTTTAATTTATTTCATCACCACTGCTCTCAAAACGGTGAAGGAAAACATCGTGAGGAAACCGGCATGTCCTGAAACCAAAAAAATCGAAGACATGTGACATTCACCACTCCGCACTGGGCCCGCGTGGTGGATTACGGCCCATTCCCTCTCCTAGAAAGAGGAGGCCTGAGTCCCAACAGTGGGAACATTAAAAGGCCGATTATGCTATGCTATGTTATGCTACGCTACATACATATTGTAGATAAATTACATCCAGACACAGAACAAATGATTATGCTCATAACACAAACAAATAATTGTCCTGGGTGGAATCGAACCCACAACCTTCGGTATAGCAGTCAGGGCCACTAACCACTAGACCAACAGGCCAGTCAAAAACTCCACACAAACGAAGTCAAACTAGTTTAAAATAAATCAGATCATGGTCGAAGTGTGACGTTTCAAAGCCTCATAACCTTCCTCAAGAATTGGGTTATCAAAATAATGCAAAAATATTTTTCAAATCTAACAGTGGTTTCAGAAACTAGTTTAATTAAATATAACAATCTGTACAGTTTTATGAGTGTCTCAAAAACAAACTCACTTATTGTAGAAGCATAAAAAAATAATCTTTATTTACAACATTTAGTTTTAGTATATGCGCAACCCGAAACACGTGTCTAGTATATTTATGTAAAGAATCTATGTATAAAATTTCATAACTGTATCATGAAAAATTACAAAGTTACAAGCTTGTTATGTTACCTGGTTGGCCGCACAAATACATGGTCACCGGACCACCCGGGCGACTGAGGAGTAGTTTTACTCCCGTACCCAGCTGTGCGCTAGTGTCTAATGTCCGCTATAACCTGCCGTGATCTGTGTTACTGTGGTGCTTAGTGTCGGTGGTGTCCAACTTGTGATCTTTTTCAAATATTTTTGGGAAAAAAATGTAACATGGTGTAAAAATGATTGGAATCGATTCAGTTACTGATTCTGAACTAACTATATTCAGGTTTTGCATAAACTTAAAATAATGTTGTACATAACTAGTCTTTTTTTTAGGTAGGAAAGTCATCCAATGACGTCTCCCGCCCTTGGGAGGGGCGTAAGGGTGTGTCAAACTTTTACTGACTAAAAACCCACTCCTGTTCCTTCTCTGCCAGCAGCTTCGCCCGCGTGAAAGTACGTTTCTCCATACAAACTTTGGACCCCTGTTCCATCCCCTTAGGGGGTGAATTTTAGAAAATCCTCTCTTAGTGTTCACCCACGTCATGGAGGGATGCCTTGTGCAAAATTTCACGTTTCTAGTCCCAATAGTTTTAGCTGTGCATTGATGTGTCAGTCAGTCAGTCAGTTTCTCCTTTTATATACACTGAAATTCGTTTAAGTGGAACCTGTATAAATGGGAAACCTCCTTAACTGGAACTCATGCTGAGGTCCCGACACTTTAGCACTGAATTACCTCTGCTGTTAGTGAGGCAAAGTAGACCTCTATATCTGGGATTCGTTCTTCGAATTTAACGTCATAGTTACCTCTATAATTGAGAGAACGAGTGTATTTCACCTCTTTTACTGAGATTTTATTTTAAAGAAAACTTTTTCTATTTTTCTTTTTTTTGAACTTTAGCTTTTAACGTACTTATAAAGATTAATTTTAAACATTCACTTACGTAAAATACATAAATAATTAACTAAACTATACTAAAACCTGACTATGTACATAAATATAATACAAAAAAACAAAATAGGCGTCGAAATACTCCTCCACATGCTGTCATCCGGGAATGTGCCCAGAAGACTGGCAGCATTGTCACATTGAATGGCAACGCTAATTCTTTGGGCAAAGAACGAACCAGCCCTCTGGCTACTTATAAAGATATGAGCCTACATTTCGGCATTTTTCAAATAAATATTCTGATGATAGCAAAACCAGGGTCATTAAGGCAAAAAATTTGCCAAGTGCGAAATTTGCGAGTAGACTAACAATTAGTGAACAAGCGAGTAAACATATAGTGTGAGTTAGAAAAGTGATAAATTGATGTTATTGCCCCCCAAGGGGGTTACCATGACGTTCAAAGTAAGATTGTTTCATTCTTATTTCAGTGTGGGTAAGAGACAGAGCTATACAGGTTGTCTGGTGCCATCTCTTACCCACACTGGAATAAGAATGAAACCATCTTACTTTGAACGTCATGGTACAGGTCAGGGTCTATCCTCTCCAGGTTTTGCTATCATCCGAATATTTATTTGAAAAATGCCGAAATGAAGGCTCAAATCTTTATAAGTACGTTAGAAACTAAAGTTAATATCCGTTTATGAAAGCAAGAAGACACGCAATAAAGTTGTGTCGAATTGAATGTGCCAAAAGACCAAATGTTTTTATAATTGACGCATTCTGTATCTGTTTTTGTACTGTTTATAAAAAATTACGTGCTTGATTATTTTTAAGTATTACCTTTTTTTTAGTTATTTCATTTAATAATCGCACCTCTATAATTGACCACCGTAGGCGCGGGATTACGGACGGCGAGCAAGGGGTAGCTTGTCGTCCGACTGTCCGGTAACGGTCTGGACCGAGCCCAAGTCGTCGACGGCGCGTACTGTTCCACGTGCGTCTCACGGACATGCCAGCAAACCGTAAGGGCCCAGCATGGTCGAAGCCTACTGGGGCCAAGGGTCTGCTCCTGAAAGGAAGGCTCGGCCCTGGTATAAAAGGCAACGAAGGAACGGGAGTAGTTTTTTAGTCAGTGAAAGTCTGACACACCCTCTCGCTCCGCCCAAGAGTAGGGGATTTCAGTGGATGATTTTACCACCAAAAAAAAAAGTAAAACTGCCCCCCTAGCCAAGTTACGACCGTTTCGTTTGCGTCGAACGCCGCGAGTACCACGCCTCCGATTGCTTTGTTCTGACCACGTGACTGTGCATTGAGATGACGTCACGAGGCGTTAGGTTCGACGCAAACGAAACGATAGTAACTTGGCTAAGGGGGCTGGCCAGATCGTTTAATCGTTTACGTTTGTTGATACGTCAATCCTCGTTTGGCCATATCATTGATGTAGGATTTCTATTTTATTATAAGGTCTAAAGAAAGTAAGCCAAACAAGGATTGACATATCATTAAACGCTAACGTTTAAACGATCTGGCCAGTTTTAGTTGCCATATCAATCTGGCCACGACATTTAAAAGGAATCTTCAAGTCAAGAGTGAATAGGTTACTTCTAGGTAAGCGCGCTCCATCGTCGACAGCATCGTCGCTTTCCATCAGGTGAGATAACGGTCAAGCGCGAACATATCAAGAAAAAATTAAAAATAAATACTGACTGACATATCAACGCACAGCTGAAACTACTGGGACTAGGAGCGTGAAATTTTGCACAAGGCTTCCTTTTATGACGTATGCGAGCACTAAGTGAGGATTTTCCAAAATTTACCCTGTAAGGTTATGAAACCGGGGTCCAAAGATTGTATGGAGAAACCTACTGCCACGCGAGCGAAGCGCCGCTAGCAGAACCAGAAGCTAGTATAGGTATTTATAAAGTACTAGGTTTTTCCACACAAACTTTGGACACCCGTTTTATCCCCTTAGGGGGCGAATTTTGGAAAATCCTCTCTTAGTGCTCACCTACGCCGTGAAAGGAAATATTGTGCGAAATTTCACGCTCCTAGTCCCAGTAGTTTCGGCTCTGCGTTGATATGTCAGTCAGTGAGTTTCTCCTTTTATATATATATATAGATAGATAGATTAAAATATTGCTATGTTAATGAACGAGTATGACCTTATCTGCTTTAAGTTGTGCATTTATTGTAAACGTGTCCATTTATCACTTGCAATACGATCACACTATGATTCATTATTTATACAAAACAATACGATACTTAATTATTTATTTACATTAAACACAACAATTACTACAGTTTATTTATTTATAATACTTAATAACAATGTGGACTCTGAAATCATTGTACCGATAGGCGTGTCAGTCAGTGGCTTAATAGAATTAGAATAGAATTAGAATAGAATTAGAATAGAATTAGAATAGAATTAGAATAGAATTAGAATAGAATTAGAATAGAATTAGAATAGAATTAGAATAGAATTAGAATAGAATTAGAATAGAATTAGAATAGAATTAGAATAGAATAGAATTAGAATAGAATAGAATTATAATAGAATTGAATTAGAATAGAATAGAATTATAATAGAATTGAATTAGAACAGAATTAGAATAGAATTAGAATAGAATTAAAACAGAATTAGAATAGAATAGAATTTATTTTATTTCGGACACAAAAAGATCCATACAGTGTTAGTGACTTATTAAGTTATTAAATAACTTATTATCTAGTGTTAGTACCCATTACCCTTTGCATATGAAATTTTACAATCGGAAAGCTTAGCTCTCCGCTACAGTTCTCAGGGTGCTGTTGCGACTATCTCTCACTCTCCTGCCCCCCTAGTCAAGTTACAACCGTTTCGTTTCGATTCTCTTTTTCTTTGATCGCCTCGAGTCGGCCAAGCCTACTATTCCTTTATTTTGACCACGTGACTGAGCGTTGAGATGACGTCAGAATAAAGAAATCAGAATCAGAAGAATCAGCGTGGCCTACTCGAGGCGATCGACGAAAATAGAATCGAAACGAAACGGTTGTAACTTGGCTAGGGGGGCTGAGCAGCGAAGCGCTTTTCTTGCGAACAATTGCGTGGAATCCGTCGCGTCGGTACGAGCCTGCGCAAACATATCCGACGCACTGCAGTAGCGAAGCAGTCCCAACAACATCCTAAAGGCATTATTATATTGGACTTAATAGCCAAGAGCCTCGACCAACACCATAAGAGGCTCTCGTTAGGCTGGATCAAGGGCTTGATTCAAAAAGCGTTACTTCTGGACACGGCTCGTATTGTTAGGAGGTTCCATTCTCTGGAGCCCTGACCGCCATTAGCTCGGACCTTGTAACCGATACCGTTGGGGTACTGTTTTTTTTCCATATTTTTTAAATGTTTTTTTTTAAATTATTTTTATTGAAATATTTTAAAATATAATTTATATGTATATAAATAATAATGAATACATAAATAATAATATATAAATTTACTTTTATAACAAGCTGCCAAAGTCGGTTCACATCATGCGTTGTCTTTACTAAAAAAGCGCATTATAAAGTTAAACAAACGTGTCTTCAACGTAGTCCACGTTGAAGACACGTTTGTTTGGAACTGATATCTTATGTACTCAATAAAAACTAATGTTACTCTGATGAAGACATCCACCTTTATCAGACATATCCGACAAGAAACACTCTCGCATTTATTGCGCCAGGGTCGCAGATCCACGACCAAATACTCCATCTCGTCAGCTCTTCTGTCACCTATGGGCATTGAAGGGCTAAATGAAATAGAGTACCTAGTCGCAAACACAAATTTCTTTTAGAAATAAACAGTACCTACCTTTGTAAATTTTTTTATAATAAGATATCTTATTCTGTATATTGGTGTGTCCATAAATTATAAAATAAATAGACACACGACCCTGGCGAATACGACACGAAACAACTCGTCGTTTTAATCTAAATCCGGTTGAGTAACGAAACCAAAGTGCGATTCAGAAAAGTTGTCTCATCTAACAACGCTATCATCTCTTTTACTGGCCTGATGGTCTAGTGGTTCGATGCCCACCCAGAACAAATGTTTGTGTGATGAACACGATCATTTGTTCTGTGTCTGGGTGTAATTTATCTTTATATGTATGTATAGCATAGCATAGTCGGCCTTTTTAATGTTCCCACTGTTGGGACTCAGGCCTCCTCTCTAGGAGAGGGAATGGGCCGTAATCCACCACGCGGGCCCAGTGCGGGTTGGTGGATGTCACATGTCTTTGAATTTTTGGTTCTAGGACATGCCGGTTTCCTTACGATGTTTTCCTTCACCGTTTTGAGAGCCGTGGTGATGAAATAAATTACACAAAGTAATGCGCCTGGCTGGGTTTGAACCCGCGACCTACAACTCGTAAGTCGGGGCCGTTACCACTCGGCCACTACTGCCCTCAATTTAAATGTATGTATTTAGAAATATATAAGTATGTTTATTAGTTGTCTAGTACTCATAACACAAGCTCTGCTTAGCTTTGGACTAGACGGCGTTGTTTGACAGTCGTGGAATAAAAAAAATCTAGTTACAAAATGTAGTACTATATACTAAGTATGGCTTTATAAAAAAAAAAAAACAAGATTATTCACGTTCTGCTTCTCTGGTAGCTTATCGTGTAAACGTCTATTACGTGCCCAATCTTTGTTTTAATTTAATAACAAACTTATATATTTTTTGTGTGACATTGTTTTTGCTTTTTTTACAATGAATTTATATACTTAGCTTGTTTTGTATAATGTATATATTATTATTATGTATGTATTTATTTCATCAGCACTGCTCTCAAAGCGGTGTATGAAACATCGTGAGAAAACCGGCATGTCCAAGAATTAAAAATTCGAAGACATGTGACATCCACCAACCCACATTCTGCCCACATGGTGGTTTACGGCCCGTTTCCTCTGCTACAGAGGAGGCCAAGTCCCAGCAATAGAAACATTAAAAAGGTTGATTATGCTACTATGTACCTCGCCTAACCTATTCTGGAGGATATCCGCATGATGCTATACTTTGTTCCAGGTTCCCGATGCACCTGGAAAGAAGCAAGTGGAGTTTGCGTCAGTATATTCCAATGTGAGAGTTCTCAATTATTTTTGAAGATAAAGGAACATCCACCGGTAAGTAGAATGATTTCTAAGATCGCAGAACCGTTGATCGAAAATTTGGAGCAGTGACCACGTACCGGAAGATACTCTTCTTAGTCCAGCCCTCTTCTCAGTTTAGCTGGAGTCGGGTCTCCTTGTACGTTTGCGCCAGAGAGCTCTGTTCTGGCTTGTCTGTGTACTGTGACTCGCTTGTTGGATTTCTTTTTGCATATTTGATCAGGTGGCGAGTGGTCGTCCTCTTTCTCGTGGTTGGTCGGGGATTCTTAGGGCCTTTTTGACTGGGTGATCGTAATTTCGTCTAAGGATATGACTGTACCATCGCATGCTACTTTCTTTTGACTTTTCGGCAATCGGTACCACCTTAAATGATCCTCTGATTATTGTTATTATTATTATTTGGTAAGACACACTAGCAGCTATTTAGCTGATGCGTGTGTTTCATATAGTTTGGAGATGTTTCGTCTGTCCAACCGATTTTTAAAGCAGTTCAATGTGGGAGCTTTCACAACACTTTCCGGGAGCCTGTTCCATGCCGTTACAACTCGGTTAGGTAGAAATTGCTTCAAAGGCTTGTTTTTGGATGCATCTCCCCATAACTTAAAGGAATGTCCTCGTAAATGTTTGTTGGCATTCAATGTGTAAAGGTCTTGAAGGCTGGTCACATCGTAGTATTCTGTGAGTATTTTATAAGTCTCAATAAGCCTGCCCCTTTGTCTACGTTGTTCCACTGTGATAAGGTCAAGTTCTTTAAGGCGCTCTTCTGATGTATTCATTTCGCACTTTGTCTAACCTGGTTACACCTCCAGCTCATCAGAGCATTTTCATTTCGCTCGTGTGGAGACGCTAAGCTAAAAAGGCACACGAACGCCTTTTTCATGGTCCAGCACTCTGCCCCGTATGTCATTGTTGGTTGTATTACTGTCTTGTACACTCTGATGGGCATCTGGTGGTCTACGTCTTTGTCCACATTACTGTCGTACCGGAAGACACAGTTTAAAAATTTTGCACAGAGATTTATTTTATAATGTAAAAATCGAAATGGTTAAACAGGGGTAGTTTGAACTCGTAGGGGCGATCGGCGGCAGCGATCTCTCGCGCCGGGCCTTGGTACAGGCCATGGTCCGGAGCGAGGAGGATAGCAGGCGGTCGCCTCCAAGTGCGAAGCAGTAATGCTAGCGAATGAGGAGGCCGCACGTGCACGCGCGAGGCAATGGTCCACGCGCCCCAGAATTCCGATCCCGATATCCGGCCATCGTAGGTGCAGGCTTGCGGACGGCGAGCCCATTGGGGTAGCCTGCCGTCCGACCGTCCGGTAACCGTCCGGACCAAGCTCAAGTCGTCGACGGCGCGTACTGTTCCACACGCTCCTTACCGAGATGTCAGCAAATCGTAGGGGCCCAGCAGGGTCAAAGCCTACTGGGACCAAGAATCTGATTATGAAAGGAAGACTCGGCCCTGGTATGAAAGGCAACGAAGGAACAGGAGTGGGTTTTTAGTCAGTAAAAGTCTGACACATAAGAGCGGGGGATGTCAAATGATTTCCCACCCAAAAACAGGGGAAGTTTGAAAAACGAATAATGAAAATCTATTTTATTTTCCTTTTTTAATTTTTTTTATACTTTTTTTAGTTTCAAGTATATGGTCACAAGAAAGAAAATTTTTTTAGTTCGTTTTAGTAGTTTGTGTTATCAGGACGGACTTAAGGTTTACTTTTATCAAAATTCATCCCTTGCCCCGACTTACGAGTTGTAGGTCGCGAGTTCAAACCCAGCCCGGCGCATTTCCTTCTTTGTGTAATTCATTTCACCACAACTGTTCACAAAAAGGTGAAGGCAAACATCGTGAGGGAACCGGCATGTTCTAGGACCAAAAATTCGAAGACATGTGACATTAACCAACCCCCACTGGGCCCGCGTAATGGATTACGGCCCATTCCCTCTCCTAGAGAGGAAGCCTAAGTCCGAGCAGTGGGAACATTTACAGGCTGATTATGCTTATACTTACCCCATACCGGCATAAATCGGGGGTCCAAAGTTTGTATGGAGAAAGTTAGTATTATATTATACACACCTATTTTTAATTAGTATAAAAAAATGGGACTCTACCACGTCGGGGTCACCAGTTTGGAGGTATGCGGAACCGAGTGTAAAGTCCCGCAAACCTCCGTTGAAAAGGGAGGATCCTCCGACCAGACGGGTGTGATTTCGGGCAGTTCTATATGTTCCAATCACGCGGAGAACTTTAATTGCGCGATGCAGGATTAGTTCTTATGTGACGCCATAGATGTCGCTACACTCGTTACTGATTTCATTTGTGTAGTCAAAAGTAAAAAAACGAAATTCCAAAATTGTCCACAAAAAATTGTCATAATTGGTAAATTCATAATTGAATCAATCATTCATAACAATTGCTCCTAGAAAATACTATGTTTTATTCATTGTTTTTCATTTATAATCAATAGCCTGTACAAAGTTTCCATAAATTTACTGACATTTAGGGATATGAACAAACCCTAATAACTTCGCTGATTATGAATATCATTTATTGAGACTTTATTTAAATAATAACAAGACCTTTTCTAATAATCCCTATAAGTGTTTGTACTAATTAAAAACTAGTGGTGTATATGACATGGTCAGATCATAGAAATTGATCACTTCATGATATGGCCAAGTAAAACTGGCCAGATCGTTTTTAACATTAAAGTTTAATGATATTTCAATCTTCGTTTAGCCTACTGTCTTTAGACCTTTAATTATCATAAAAATCATCAATCAATGATATGTTCAAACGAGGATTGACATATCATCAAATGTTAACGTTTAAACGATCAGCCCCCCTAGCCAAGTTAAAATCGTATCGTTCACGCCAAACGCTTCGAGTAGGCCACGCCTCCAATTCCTTTGTTCGGACCACGTGACTGAGCGTTGAGATGACGTCAGAACAAAGGAATCGGAGGCGTGGCCTACTCGAAGCGTTCAGCGCGAACGATACGATTGTAACTTGGCTAGGGGGGCTGGCCAGTTTTAGTTGGCCACGAAGTGATCAATTCTAAGATCTGGCCACGACATTTAGATACATATATTGTTACAGATATGCACATTCAAAGGCAAGGAACCAGTTATCTGCTGTACGGATTGCACCATAGTTGAGGACGTTAGGTAAGATGAGAACACTGATCATCCCTAAGAGCGTTTGTACAGGCTAAGAAATTTCACCGTCTCTGCGGCAGATAAGACCAATTCGTCATGTATACGATATGAATTTTGTTAGATCTAGTCACGAAAATTTATCGTGGCACTTCCTCACCTACCCTGAACCTCTACCGCACCATAGCAATTTCACGCGTCGTGTCTATCGCAGACAAGATTTTCTTTTGGTCAGCGCCAAAGTAGGTGTACACTGCTCAAGTGTAAAAACGACGCGAATTCTTGCATAGGGCGGGCGACTTTTCTTAACATATACAAGCGGCCTTAACTTTGTCCAATATGGATGCGGCTAAATACTCGTGTTTTCCATGGAGCGACTCAGGCCTTCACAAACCGTTTACTGGATAACACGATATTCCTTGTATAGACTGATGGTTAGACTTTCTGGAGCCAGACAGCCTTTTTTTTTTTGTTTTTGGGGGGAAACCTTCGAAAGGCGCCCGGACTTTGGGGATAAGTCCGAGGAGTGTGGGGTTTTTACCTCACTAAAACCACCCCGGTGATCACCATCAGCACATGTAGAAGGGGCGCCGTTACCTCTTAAAAGACCGTTCCGGAACCCCCTCTGTGCAACGCTTGTTAGGGCACATCCCTGAGGCGACTGTACAACGGTCTCCCCTGAGCCTCATTGTGCACGGCAGCACGTTATCACTGTGCCACCGTCTTCCTTGGAATCACTTGATGGGCGGGCAGAGTCCCCACTCTGCACACCCGTAGTTCCAAAGACCCGTCTGCATTGGATTATGCAAGCGAGGTTTCGGCGTGTTAGGCATCGAGGCGGTTGCCTCCCCGACGCCTTCGTCTCCGAGCGGGATCAGCTCTCTCACGGTCGCGCTCAGCCGCCTCCTTCTGGACCATTACGGTCTCACAGAAGGAATCAGCTTCCTTCCAGTTTTCTGGCTCCGCCAGCATAGCCCTCACTACTGCTCGTAGAGACAGGTCCTGTCCGATCCTGGCGACTAGGACTCCTCGCTCAGTGGCCCACGCTGGACAGTCTTCCAGCGTGTGCTGTACAGAATCTATGGCGCTTTCGCAATGGTGGCAATTTGCCGTGGCCTCTCGTCCAATGGAGCCACTGCTACTGTCAAAGATCTACGAACGACAACTGGGACTCAATGGCTTTAAGAGCTTTCAGAGGCATGGGCAGGCAGGAAAGAGATCAATAGAGTGGCTATCAGGACAAATGTCTTAGAAAAACTGTCATCCTATGCCTCAAGCCAACTAGCTTTGAATAGCAAACACGAGATTTTTTGTCTAATATACATATATGTAACTATCACTCGGTAGGTGACCAGGGGCTTTACTATGAAATGTTAAAATTTCAGTCATTCGAGTAAAAAAGTGTGATGGAGCTATGCACTCCAGCTAGGGGTGTCATACAAAACGAAAGAGCGAATGCCCAACTAGCAAAATAGCCATAAGAATAATCTATATATATAAAAGGAGAAACTGACTGACTGACATATCAACGCACAGCCGAAACTACTGGGACTAGGAGCGTGAAATTTTGCACAAGGTTTCCTTTCACGACGTAGGCGAGCACTAAGAGAGGATTTTTTAAAATTCGCCCCCTAAGGGGATGAAACGGGGGTCCAAAATTAGTATGGAGAAACATACTTTCACGCGGGCGAAGCCGCTGGCAAGGTGCTAGTCCGTAATAAGAGCTTAGACCTTATAAAAGGTTTATATCTGTCTTGGCAAAGATTGTGTAACTTATAAAGGCACCTTATAAGACGTATCAGAGCGAGGAGGAGTGGCAGGCGGTCGCCTCCTTCTGCGAAGCAGTAATGCTAGCAAAGGAGGCTGCCGATCGCGTGAGGCAACGGTCCTCACGCCCCAACCGCCGCCGGGATTCCGATCCCGATTTCCGGCCACCGTAGGCGCGGGCTTACGGACGGCGAGCAATGGGTGGCTCACCGTCCGACCGTCCAGTAACCGTCTGGACCGAGCCCAAGTCGTCGACGGCGCGTGCTGTTTCACGCGCGCCTCAGGGAGATGTGAGCAATTGTGGGGGCCCAGCAGGGTCGAAGCCTACTGGGGCCAAGGGTCTGATTCTGAAAGGAAGATTCGGCCCTGGTACGAAAGGCAACGAAGGAACAGGAGTGAGTTTTTAGTCAGTAAAAGTCTGACACTATCTCCCGCCCCGACCAAGAGCGGAGGATGTCATAAGATGATTTTACCACCGGAAAAAAAAAACCTTATAAGACGTATTGTGCTAAAAGACACTTGTAAGTGTGTTTGTTCTTACAAAAGCATTACCAAGATTAATGTAAGATGAAAAAGCACTTAATGAAACCATCATACAACTACTGTAATGGACGCCGAGCCTGCGAACCTAATATGTGTCAAAGTGACAATAGACTGATAGGACAGTGAGTGATTATGTGAATAATTAGTGTTTTCTAAATGAACCTAATTAGTTTTTAGTAAGGAACTCATAAAATGAGCCCTAATTGTGTTGTGATAACGTGTAATCATATTACGTAGTGATAAGGACTAAGGTTTTCTGATGGTGACTTTTTAATGTTTTTATATTTTTGTAGAATAGATAAGTGAATTCCGAGTAGAATGATATAAGGTTTCATATGTGAAATATTGATATTTCTATGTAAAAAGCCTGTTTAAAGTGTAAAGGCTCTCGTTAAGGTAAAGTTTCGCGATACTAAAGGTTATTGCATGAAATTTCGAGATTATTCCGGGCTTGATTCTGATTGGTTGAAATATTCGTGAGCATTCCGGAATGTTCCTTAATGGCTGAAAAGCTCCACCTTCTGACCGTTCGACCAATCAGCGATCAGCTGCGTAATGTATAAATTAGGACCGGTTTGTTTCCGGACACAGTCGTTTTTCGATCACAGTCGTTTGCCGAATATTCTAATAAGAGTACCTGAGAAGAAATAAACCTGGAAGAAAGAAGCCTTGTTTTATTTCAAGTTCAAGAGGAACACACCTACGAAGGAGAAATATATATACAGTCCACTACAGCCTGGTCCATCGAGCCGGATTCAGATCGGAAGAATCAGCGACGAAGTACCTACAGCCTGGTCCATCGAGCGCCGGATTTAGATCGGAAGAATCAGCGACGAAGTACCAACAGCCTGGTCCTTCGTTCACCGAATCAAGATCGGAAGAATCTGCGACGACGTACCTACGGAAACGACGTGTCAACAACGAGTCTGCGTAACGAAGATTGAACCAACGTTCAAGATCACGCCAAGTGAGTGAAGAAAAATCAGGATCTGCTAGTCTCGCTTAGAAGAGGGCTCCGTTGAAGTGGAGACGAAGAATTCACCGGTTCCTAACGTGTTGGAGGGACCCCGTTGAGGTGATATTCGTTAACCACTGGTCCTAGAAGAAGAGGGACATTTGATCAAGGGTGGATCCAGATTATTCAGGGGCGGATCAAGAAGAGGATCGTTGGGCTCGAGACTCGTCAGGGGCGGATCAAGTGAGCCGCTAATAGTGAACATTTGGGAACGATTCCACATACATTCCACAGTGAAAATGGTGGTCACCCGAAGCCAGGGGGATGCAGTGGAAGTGGAAGAACAGCGACGCGCCCAGCTACAGGAAGCAGCGCGTATTGAGAAGGAGCGACTACGAAGACTGTCAATGGAGCCGCCGGCGTCACCTTTTTCAAGGGGAGCGGACGCTAGCACGGCAGGACCTTCTGGGGTCGCCACAAGAACCGAAGATCTACAGAGACCAAGGTCGCCTACAAGATCAGTAAGGTCGATACGCTCAAACACCAGCGTCACGACACGACTACGAGTGGCGGAACTGGAGGCAGCAGAGAAGTTGGCCACCATAAGAAGAAGGGAATTAGAGTTGGAAGCAGACTTGATCAAGAAGAGGTTAGCAGTGGAAGTGTCGGTTATCAATGACGAAGAGAGCGTGCATGAAGAGCAGCTAGCAGAAGCCCTCCCACGGGAAGAACCTCTACGTAAAGTGGACGACTGGCTAATGAAGAACCCGCTCACTTCACGGGGGGAGGAAGCACCCAGAAGAGAGGAAGCGAAGCAGCTCCGGTTCGACACAGCGCGAGGAAGATCACCGACACCCACCAGGACCAGAAACAGCATAGAACACCTGGCAGCTACCTTAGAGAAGATGGCAAGACCAAGACTGCGACACACGGACCTCCCGACTTTCTCCGGCGCGGCCAACGAGTGGCTTCCATTCAAAGCATCGTATCGGGACTCGACACAGATGTACCAGATTTCGACGGCAGAGAACATCCAGAGATTGAGGAGCTGCCTGAAGGGAGAAGCTAGAGACGCAGTAGCCGCCCTACTCCATACGGCCACGGATCCGAACGTCATAATGAAGACATTGGAGCAGTGTTTCGGAAGACCAGAAGTCATTATCGACAAGGCAATAGAAGACCTGAAGAAACTTCCGAGACTGGGGGCCTCAGCGACGGAGCTAAATAGCTTCGCTATCAGGCTACAAAATATAACCTGCGTTCTCAAGACTATCGACCAGAGAGGGTACTTGTACAATCCGATGCTGAGCAGAGAGGTGCTAGAGAAAATGAGCCCGCACCTAAAGGCAAGATGGTGTGACTACGCGTACGACCACGAAGGCACCGGGGACCCAGAGATCATTGTGATGTCTCAGTTTTTGATGCGGGAAGCGGACAGGGCGTTACGATACACATACGCCCCTGCATCGTGCGCCTCTAGTGTAAAGAGAGAGGCGAGACCTGCTGTGACACTTAAGAAGAAAGCGACGGTGTACGCCACAGTAGAAGACGCAGAAGAGAAAAAGGACTTGTGCCCAAAGTGTGATCAAGATCACTTGCTAACAGCGTGTCCCAAATATAAGGCGCTTTCGGTTGACCAGAGATGGCGTCTGATTCGCGACAAGGGAGTCTGCTTCAAGTGCGCCCAGAGAAGACATCGACGCATAGTATGCAAGGCGAAGCCGTGCGGCGTAAACGACTGCCGCCGCCCACATCACTCTTCTCTGCACAATGACGAGAAGACAGAAGCCAGGAAACCCGAAGATGCGAGGACCGACGAGTCACCGAAGCAAGAAGCGGTACTATCGGTAGCAACGAAACCTGCTCCCGGACCCAAGACAGTGCTGCTGAAGATGTGCCCTATCATTGTGACGGGACCACGTGGGGAGGCAAAGACCTACGCGCTGCTGGATGAGGGAGCGACGATCACCCTCATTGATAAAGAACTAGCAGCTAGTATCGGGGCGGAAGGACCGTCACAACCGCTTCACCTGAACGGAGTGAACATGTCACAGCAGGAGATGGAAAGTCAGCTCGTATCCGTCAAGGTTAAGGGGATTAAGGAAACGGATGGACATCGGATCAGAGCAAGAACGATAAAAGATCTGAAGCTGTACCAACAGGCCATTCCGGAGACCTTATTGGACTACGAGCACCTGAGGGACTTGGACCGAGACGAGGTGTGCTATGGAACGGCGCGCCCTGGACTCCTGGTAGGAACTGATCATTGGGAGTGTATCGTTTCAAGAGAGTTGCGAGTCGGCAGCCCGAACCAGCCAGCTGCTTCAAGGACTCAACTCGGATGGGTGGTGCATGGGACCGCGCCACGCGGCGCCATCTATCGAGAGGGAAACGTGCTACACTTATACGAGCCTGCCAGACCCACCAGTGCGGGCGATCAGGAGCTCCACAACTTGGTTGAAGCCCACTTCAAGATCGAGTCTCTTGGTATACAGAAGAAGCCAAGAGTCAGCGAAGCGGACAAGCGAGCCATCTCTATAGTCGAGAGAACGACAAAGAAGATTGACGGAGGCTACGAGGTGGGATTGCCATGGCGACGGGACGACACCGCCATGCCCTCTAGCTACAATCAAGCGTTTCGTCGACTGAAGAAGATTGAGGAGAAGATGGACTCGGACCCCGCCTTTGAGAAGAACTACTCCAGCCAAATCGAAAACTTGTTGGCGAAGGGGTATGCAGCTCCGTGCGACGGCTCTGAGGACGCAAGTGCCATTAGCTGGTACCTGCCACACTTCGCGGTACAGAACCCCAACAAACCGGGGAAATACCGTTTGGTGTTCGACGCGGCTGCTAGGAGCAACGGAGTGTGCCTCAACGACGAGTTGCTGGAGGGACCAGATCTGCTGTTGTCGCTGCAAGGGATCATCTTCAGGTTTAGAGAGAAGGCCGTCGCGATCACAGCAGATATCCAAGAGATGTTCCTGCGGGTGAAGATAAGACCTCAAGATCAACCGGCTCAGCAATTCTTGTGGAGAGGAAAGGAACGAGAGAAGCCTCCACAGAAGTACAAGATGACCAGTATGATCTTCGGCGCCGCTAGCTCCCCGTATATGGCCCACTATATTCGCAACCACAACGCGGAAGTGTATGGGCAGGAGTTCCCGCGCGCACTGGAGGCAATCAGGAACAATCATTACATGGATGATTGGGTGGCGAGCTACGAAGATGTAGAGGAGGCACGGAAGGCGGTTGAAGAAACACGGACCGTACACGCACGCGCCGGGTTCACCCTACGAGGATGGAGTGCCAGCGATAAGGCGGTGCTGAACGACGTGCCCTCGGAGCTACACGCCACTACCCCTACGTCACTGGGGGGAGAACAGCCAGAGAGTAAGATCCTGGGGCTGTTCTGGAACCACGAAAAGGATGAGCTCGGGTTCAACACATCAATGAACCGGGTCCCAGAAGAAGTGAGGTCAAGAGCACGTGCGCCGACCAAGCGGGAAGCACTCAGCGCCGTGATGTCGATCTACGACCCGCTGGGACTGCTGAGCCACTACACGATCCGTTCGAAAATTATCCTGCAGAACTTGTGGCGCCTACAGATAGCCTGGGATGAACAGATACCGGAAGACGAGAACGAACTCTTTGCGTCCTGGCTCGCGCGCCTTCCAGAAATAGCCATGCTGAGATTGCCGCGCTGCTACATTCTGGGAAAGCACGAACGAATCGATCTCCACGTGCTATGTGACGCCAGCGAGCAGGCCTATGCGACCTCGGCATACTGGCGCATCAAGAGGAGCGACGGGAGTATCACAGTCGTGTTGGTAGCAGCAAAGGCAAAGGTGGCGCCGAGGAAGACACAAACCATACCTCGGCTGGAACTCCAAGCGGCGGTCATCGGAGCAAGACTCGCCGACACGATCAAAAGGGAACATCGAGTGGAAATCGGCCAGACAACATACTGGACTGACTCCTCGACGGTCGTGCACTGGATACGACATGACATGCGACGCTACACACCGTTCGTAGCACATAGACTTGGGGAGATCGCCGAGTTAACGCAAAGAGAAGAATGGCGATGGCTCCCTACTGACCTGAACGTGGCTGACGATGCCACACGTCTGACTGACGCGCCGATCAGCTCAACAGATCGGTGGTTCCAGGGGCCGAGTTTCCTGTACTTGCCAGAAGATCAGTGGCCCGGGACGTCGACAGATAAAGAGACAGAAGAGGAAGTCCTACACGTGAGCGAGACATCGGGGCGAGAAAGCTGGCTACCAGAACCGGAACGCTTCTCCAAGTACGAGACCCTGGTGAGAAGCGCAGCAAGAGTGCTGGCCTTCATCGACATCTGCCGACGACGAGCGACGCAGCTGGAACACCGACACATCGAACGCGCTGAGACCGAGCTGATCCGACGAGCGCAAGAGGACAGTTTTCACGACGAGATCGCGCGGATGCAGTCTGCTCGTCCCCTCCCAAGGGCGAGCCGACTCTACCGGCTAGATCCGGTAATGGAAGACGGACTCCTGCGAGTAAGAGGCCGGATCGGAGCCTCCTCCGCGCCGATCGAGACGAAGCGGCCAGTCATCCTGGACGGCCGTCACCGTATCACTAAACTCCTGGTTTTGCGGGAACACTGTGCAGCGGGTCACGCCAACCGAGAACGCGTGACCAACGACCTGCGCCAGCGGTACTGGATCATCCATCTGCGACCTACAGTACGCGCTGTGGAGAGGGACTGCGTCCTCTGCCGAAGGCGGCGAGCAATGCCGCAAACGCCAGCCACAGGAGACCTGCCACACGCTCGCCTTGACCCGTTCCACCGCCCGTTCTCCAACTGCGGGGTGGATTATTTTGGACCGATGATGGTCAAGGTGGGGCGTCGCCGTGAGAAGAGGTGGGGGGCACTGTTTACGTGCCTCACATCCCGCGCCGTGCACATCGAACTCGTCGCGTCGCTCTCAACGGACTCGGCAATCATGGCATTAAGAAGAATGGCGGCACGCAGAGGGTGGCCACGAGTCATGTATTCCGACAATGGGACGAACTTCCGCGGAGCAGATCAAGAGCTTCGTGCTGCCTACAAAGAGTGGCTCCCCACACTGAAGGACGAAGGGCTGCTTCATCGGATGGAATGGCGGTTCATACCACCTGGTGCGCCAAATCAAGGTGGCGTATGGGAGAGAATGGTACGCTCCGTGAAGGCAGCTCTTAGCGCAACTCTGAGGGAAAAGGCGCCAGCTGAAGAAGTCCTGCAAACGCTCCTGACCGAGGCGGAGTTCTCCATCAACGCACGCCCACTGACCCATGTGAGCGTGAACCCAACGGATCCTGAGGCCCTCACACCCAACCACTTCTTGTTGGGGTCCTCTATCGGCCTACCATCGACGGGGCCCTGCGACGAGGCTGATCGACGAGTGTGGCGAGCAAGCATGGCGCTCGCGGACCACTTCTGGAGGCGCTGGCTCCGGGAGTACCTTCCTACGTTGGTACCCCGAGGCGAGCCACAGAATGACGTGCGTCCTCTGCAAGTTGGTGACGTGGTCCTCGTGGTCGACAGCACACTGCCCAGAAACACGTGGCCGATGGGACGAGTCGAGCGCACGCATCCAGGACCGGACGGCGGCGTCAGGATCGTCGAGGTGAGGACCAGGACCGGCGTCTTCCGGCGGCCAGTTAGCAAGCTCGTCGTCGTGCTGAGAAAGGAAGCTACGCAAGCTGCGCTGGGGGGAGAGATGTAATGGACGCCGAGCCTGCGAACCTAATATGTGTCAAAGTGACAATAGACTGATAGGACAGTGAGTGATTATGTGAATAATTAGTGTTTTCTAAATGAACCTAATTAGTTTTTAGTAAGGAACTCATAAAATGAGCCCTAATTGTGTTGTGATAACGTGTAATCATATTACGTAGTGATAAGGACTAAGGTTTTCTGATGGTGACTTTTTAATGTTTTTATATTTTTGTAGAATAGATAAGTGAATTCCGAGTAGAATGATATAAGGTTTCATATGTGAAATATTGATATTTCTATGTAAAAAGCCTGTTTAAAGTGTAAAGGCTCTCGTTAAGGTAAAGTTTCGCGATACTAAAGGTTATTGCATGAAATTTCGAGATTATTCCGGGCTTGATTCTGATTGGTTGAAATATTCGTGAGCATTCCGGAATGTTCCTTAATGGCTGAAAAGCTCCACCTTCTGACCGTTCGACCAATCAGCGATCAGCTGCGTAATGTATAAATTAGGACCGGTTTGTTTCCGGACACAGTCGTTTTTCGATCACAGTCGTTTGCCGAATATTCTAATAAGAGTACCTGAGAAGAAATAAACCTGGAAGAAAGAAGCCTTGTTTTATTTCAAGTTCAAGAGGAACACACCTACGAAGGAGAAATATATATACAGTCCACTACAACTACTATAAGGGCAAATAATCTTACAAGGTGCGCCCAATTCCATACCTACAGACGTTTAGAAGTGTGTTATAAGAGACATTTTGCTAGTTGGGTTATTACCACCACTAGGTAACCTAGGGGCCTGCATGAGGAACTACAGCGCATTCCCTCTCCTAGACCGAAGGCCTGAGTCCTAGCAGTAGAAATATTATAAATCGGTTTAAATACGTATGCTATGCTAATACAACCGCACATCGGAAGACGCAGCATTGGAAGACCTTCCACAAGATGGACCGATGATCCGGTGAGAGTCGCGAGAATGCGATGGATGCGGGACGCACAGGACTGGTCGTTGTGGCGACATTTGGGGGAGGCCTGAAATGATAATATTGTTGATGATGCTAATACATTTTTTGACTGACCTGTTGGTCTAGTGGTTAGTGGCCCTGACTGCTATGCCGGAGGTCGTGGGTTCGATTCCCACCCAGGACAAATGTTTGTGTGATGAGCATAATCATTTGTTCTGTGTCTGGGTGTAATTTATCTATATATGTATGTATTTAGAAATATATAAGTATATTTATCAGTTGTTTAGTACCCATAACACAAGCTCTGCTTAGCTTGGGACTAGGCGGCATTGTGTGATAGTTGTGGAATATTATTATTATATTATTATTATTATATATATTTTTTATATTTTCAGGAATATCATATTCAACCCGAAGACAGAACTTCTGTCCTTAACAGGACAAAAAGCTAATGATAGTAAGTATGAAGTTTATGGTAAAACTATTTTCTGCCAGTGGCTTTGCCTGCGTATTTTAGCGTTCCGTACCTCAACAGGAAAAAAAGGAACCCTTATAGGATCACTTTGTTGTCCGTCTGCCTATTTGTCCCTTTATCTCGGAAAAAAATATAAAAAAAAAACAAAGTAATAAGTTAATTTTTTTTTTCTATCTGTCCCGGTTCATCAGATACAGCATGGTGACAGACGGACGTACAGCAGAGTCCCGTCCCCTTTGGGTACGAAACCCTAAAAAAAATAAATGTTACTTTGACATTAAAACTGACACTGTAATTTTATTTACATGTGAGCAGTGGTGGCCGAGTGGTAACGGCCCCGAATTACGAGTTGTTGGTCGCGGGTTCAAACCCAGCCAGGCGCATTACTTTGTGTAATTCATTTCATCACCACTGCTCTCAAAACGGTGAAGGAAAACATCGTGAGGAAACCGGCATGTCCTAGAACCAAAAAATCCGAAGACATGTGACATCCACCAACCCGCACTGGGCCCGCGTGGTGGATTACGGCCCATTCCCTCCTAGAGAGGAGGCCTGAGTCCCAACAGTGGGATCATTATAAGGCCGACTATGCTATGCTATGCTATGTATGGATAGAAGTTAACTTTTTATTTTATATTGCGTTATTTCAGAATGCGTCAATTTCGTCGATAAATTGGATTATGACTGCAAATTAAACACAAGAGCGAACTATACGAGGGTCTTCGATTCGGACTCCAACTGCTATGAAATTGGAGTGAACACGGAAACCTTGCCTGTACTAATGCCAGCCCCAAGAGAATCTTACTTGGTGAGTAATAAAAATACATTAATTAATATACTTAAAGCCATTATTTATATAGCTTTTTTTTTTTTTAGGTGGGAAAATCATCTTATGACAAATCTCGCTCTTGGGCGGAGCGAGAGATAGTGTCAGACTTTTACTGACTAAAAACCCACTCCTGTTCCTTCTTTGCCATCGTCCCAGGGCGCGGCGAGGCAGTGCGAGGCGCGCGTGGAACAATACGCGCCGTCGACGACTTAGGCTCGGTCCGGATGGTTACCGGACGATCGGACGGCGAGCCACCCATTGCTCGCCGGCCGCAAGCCCGCGCCTACGGTGGCCGGAAATCGGGATCGAAATCCCGGCGGCGGTTGAGGCGTGAGGACCGTTGCCTCACGCGATCGGCCGCCTCCTTTGCTAGCATTACTGCTTCGCAGAAGGAAGCGACCGCCTGCCACTCCTCCTCGCTCCGAACCATGGCCTGTACCAAGGCCCGGCGCGAGAGATCGCCGCCGCCGATCGCCCCCACGAGGACACGGCGTTGCTCTGCCCAAGCGGGGCACACCTCCACCGTGTGCTCCACCGTGTCCTCCGGGCGTTCCACACAGTGGCGACACCCGGGTGTATCTTCCACACGAATCCGGTGCAGGAACTTTCCGAACTTACCATGTTCGGTGACAACCTGCGTCATGCGGAAGGTGAGGACGCCGTGAGGTCTTTCCAACCACGCCTCAAAGAGGGGACTTACCGCCATAATTGTGGCGTGCCCAGCACTGGGTCGCCACAGCCGTTGTCGCCATTTCTCCATGAGAACCCGCCGGAACTCCGTCCGCCATGCTGCGACTTATCGCGGCAGCGGAGTTTCGCCCCGGCATTGCATCTCCAATTATTTATATAGCTTCTTTATTTCTATAGAGAATGACTTTTACATTTCATATTTCATAAATCAATGATTCATAATTAACATTTATATAACAATTTCTAAATAAATATAAATTTCCAAATTAATATATAATTTCAAGATAATAAATAAATTCAAATTTTTCAAAATTACAATAATTGCAAAAAAAAAATACATAAAAAGCATTAAATAACGTATCCCGCTCTGGGTTGCCCGAGAGGGAATGTCAGACACATTTTTAGGGATCCGTACCTCAAAAGGAAAAGTAGAACCCTTACAGGATCACTTTGTTGTCTGTGTGTCTGTTAAGACCCTTATGTCGGGAACGCGTGGAGGTATCGAGTTGAAATTAAAACCATATACTCAAATCCGATGCGAGACGCGCAGGACCGTTCATTGTGGCGACACCTGGGGGAGGCCTATGTCCAGCAGTGGACGTCTTTCGGCTGAAATAATGATGATGATGATGATGACTCAAATCTGCGGTCCCTTGAAGCTGTGAAAAAATCAAACTTAAAAGATACGGCCGTTTATGTCGCAAAAAACGTATAATTTCAACACTCTCAAGAGAATCAAAATTCATAGAGTACTTTCTATTGACTTAGAATCCTGAAATTTGGCGTGAAACAAGGTCTTATAGTACAGGTATAGGAATAAATCTGAAAACAGTAAATTTGGTGTTACGTCACAAACAAAAACTTCGAAACTTCATTCGGGAATTGAACTATTTACATCTATTTTAATTTGGATGAAACTTACTTAATTATTTATATCTAAAAGACAGGGGGTTAAAAAAGCTAAGGGTTCTAGCTATCATAGCTCATCTAACTTTAAGCCGCAAGGCTCAGGTAGTTTATCATCATCATCATCATCTTCCTGCCCTTGTCCCGTTTTATTTGGGGTCGGCGCAACACGTTTTTTTCTTCCATTCTGTCCTGTCACTCGTCACGCTATCACTAACTCCCTTTTCTTTCATATCACTTCTCACACAATCCATCCATCTTTTCTTTGGTCTCCCTCTCCCTCTCCATCCATCCACATGTAAACTCATAACTCTTTTAGTAACATGCGTTTTATCCCTCCTCTTCACATGACCATACCAAGACAAACGATTCCCTTTCAACTTTTCAGTCACTGACGCTACTTTCAAACTTCAAAGGTAGTTTATAATGCAATAAAATCATCTTTCAGGCTTTATTGGGATATGGAAATGATATTAATGCTGCGCAGTGGCTGTGTGCTGGGACAATCATCAGCGAAAAATTTATCCTAACAGCTGCCCACTGTTTGTCGAAGGAGAATATGTAAGTACTTTTCATTGTGAACGTGAGGACTATGTTGATTGCTTTTTTTTACCTTTTCAGTAATTTTAACGTATGTATGGCGGCCTACCCAAATGTCCTTTCCTTGGTATTGTTCGTCAAGTCGTTGAGCTCCTTATTAGTCTTGAGTTGAGCTTTGCTAATACTGACATTTCTTGCACTGACTGGACAGGTCCACTCAAATCTGTGTGGTTCTTTCCTCAAAAGACCATTTCAGACAAATCTGCATGGTTCTCATGTGATTTGACCATTACATATTTACTGTATGAACTTTAAAAGAGACTTTGACCCCTGAGTTTGTTTCGGTGTTTCTTCTCAGGGTAGTCAGCTAGGAAACACCGGCCTCATCTACTCTAAAATGAGGAAAAAAAAATTGACGTGTAAAAATGTTTTATTAAACCTATTTACAAAATAAATATCAATGAAATATCATTAATAATTTATGATCTAGAAGACCCGACCGACGATTTATTTCATTATATGTGTTGGCTCGCATTTGGCCATTATTTCACCCGATGGAAAGCGACGATGTAGCCGACGATAAAGCACGCTTGCCTAGAAGTAACCTATTCACTCTTGATTTAAAGACCCCTAGGTTGTAGCTATCAGGAAACATATATTCCGGCAGGGAATCACACACACCTAAGCCGTACGCATAATGAATGTGTTCCCAAAACGCTTTGTACATATGGGTGGGATGTCCACCATGTACCGGTGGCGCAACGCTGTACGTCTTATGGTCCGATGATGGAACGGACTTGGCGGAATTAAATTGTGCAATTCTAATGCACCATCTCCGATATGTAAATGATAGAACTCGGCGTCGACGTTGTACTGTCTTAGCTATGAACTGTCAAACATAGTCGTCATAGTTTTCTGATTTTTTTCAATTTTCTGAGCATTTTTTAAAATTATTTCTTTCATAAGGACCTTCTCTTGACAATAACAAACAGAACAAAAAAAGAATTAGCAAAATTGGTCCAGCCATTCCCGCGTGATGACATGACTAAGGAAAATAGGGATTTATTTTTTTATAAGTTAAGTGTGCAATAAAGAATTAAATAATAGTACATTATGATATAAGTGTGTAATGTTAGTGATTACCGTCGAGGCGGTATTTAGACCCGAGCCGGGCGAGGGTCTTAAGAGAGCCAAGAACGGTAATCATTAATTACTCACGTGTGTCATACGACGTTTTACAATACACTTGTGAAGAAAACAACAGTAAAAATAGTAAAATTTTCTGTGACATGGCGGTAAAAATCTGTTTTTTGTTTTCATAACGCGCGCATCATTTATTTTATTTACCCTTAGAGGAAGGCTAAGGTATTTTGATCATACTGCCTAGTCTTACCTTTATGCACCGTTTATGTTTTCTTGCGTGAAAAGTTTTACGATAATGTCTTTCGTAGTGTCAATAGTATACGGATGTAACATTTTAATGATTTTGTATTATTTAATTTTATTTAATTAAGTAATACAGCCACTGAACTTAACTGGAATAAAAAAAACACGCCAAAATCCGCGCGCATCTGAAAATGGCGGCCAAAGACAAAAAAAAAAAAAAATTAAGGTACGATTTATTTACTAAATGTTTTTTATTAAATAAATCGTTTGTATAAGATAAATTTGTCCATTTTAACTTGTGAATTGGATGAAATAATATAAGTTAGTAAGACAATCATTTATATAGGTACTATTGAACGGGAATTTAATTGGAATTCAAAATTTGTTTTGCGAATAAAGAGGTTGAACAAAAAGGTTTTAACTACATTATAGCACTAGTGCGTAATGGTAATCAAAATGTCACAGGTTGGTAACGAGTGCCATTATATACCTAAGTGCAGTGCAATAAGAGTCACTTTCTGAGCAAGTGTGTTGTAAATAAATAATAAATAGCGGTTTTGACTGGCCTGTTGGTCTAGTGGTTGGTTGCCCTGACTGCTATGCCGGAGGTCGTGGGTTCGATTCCCACCCAGGACAAATGTTTGTGTGATGAGCACGATCATTTGTTCTGTGTCTGGGTGTAATTTATCTATAATATGTATGTATTTAGAAATATATAAGTATGTTTATCAGTTGTCTAGTACCCATAACACAAGCTCTGCTTAGCTTGGAACTAGACGGCGTTGTGTGATAGTTGTGGAATATTATATTATATTATTATAACAAGTTAGGTAGTTTTGTTAAATATTCGAGAAAATAACGGAATTACCGAATGCTAACAGAGTTATCAGGCGTTAACTTTCTTTTTTCGCGTTGCCTTTTCGTCATACATCGCGTTGGATTGCGTTAGATGAAGTAACAAGTTTTAAAACCATGCTCGATGTTGACGATAGGCGAGTGGGGAAGTTCCCTCTTAAACCTCTTGGAAAGTCAAATAAAAGAACTTATAACGTACTAAATTTTGCCCTCGGCTTCGCCCGCGTAAATAAAATATAGCTTATGTCACTTAGGAATAAAGCGGCTTTTTATATTTTTTTTAAACAAATATTAAAAATTTATTATTAGGACAAATCTCGCTCTTGGGTGGAGCGGGAGATAGTCTCAGACTTTTACTGACTAAAAACCCACTCCTGTTACTTCTTTGCCTTCGTCCCAGGGCCCCGGGTTTCAATTTCACACTACCCGTGGCCCCAGCAGGCTTCGATCCTGCTGTGCCCCTACGATTTGCTGACATCTCCCTGAGGCGCGCGTTGAACGGTACGCGCCGTTGATGACTTGGGTTTGTCTAGACGGTTACAGGACGGTCGGACGGCGAGCCACCCATTGCTCGCCGTCTGCAAGCCCGCGCCTACGGTGGTCGGAAATCGGGATCGGAATCCCGGCGGTGGTTGGGGCGTGAGGACCGTTGCCATTGCCTCACACGATCGGCCGCCTCCTTTGCTAGCATTACTGCTTCGCAGAAGGAGGCGACCGCCTGCCACTCTTCCTCACTCCGGACTATGGCCTGTACCAATGCCCGGCGCGAGAGATCACTGCCGCCGACCGCCCAGTGTAGATACGTAATATTATGTTCATTTTTCAGAGGTCCTGTAAAATACGTGGCTGTAGGCATCCAGAAACGTACAGATCCACCCAAGTTGTGGCAGAAATACAACGTGAAGAGGATGGTTCCTCATCCGGAGTACCAGCCACCTTCCAGATACAACGATATCGCACTGCTGGAGACTGCGGATACGTTAGTATAAATTTAATTATCCGATTCTATTTAGGATATACAATGCGAATGGAGAGGCTAGTCATGGTGACCGGAACAGCCAAGCCAGCCACAGAGAGGATGCTGGTGTCCCAACCGTAGGAACATTGTGAATTATTACAACAGAAGGCAATCATCTTCCTGCCCTTGTCCCGTTTTATTTGGGGTCGGCGCAACACGTTTTTTTTCTTCCATTCTGCCCTGTCACTCGTCACGCTATCACTAACTCCCTTTTCTTTCATATCACTTTTCACACAATCTATCCATCTTTTCTTTGGCCTCCCTCTCTCTCTCCATCCATCCACATGTAAACTCATAACTCTTTTAGTAACGTGCGTTTCATCCCTCCCTCCTCTTCACATGACCATACCAAGAGAAAACAATTCCCTTTCAAATTTTCAGTCACTGGCGCCACTTTCAAACTTCCCCTAATACACTCATTTCTTACTTTATCCATTCTCGTCACACCACACATACATCAGAAGGCAATAATCAACTAAAAATGCCCTTCTATATTTTCCAGGATAACTTTCAGCAGAGCAGTGCTACCAGCCTGCCCTGCATTCAGATCCAAATTCAACTGAAGTATTTTCAGAAGCAAATATACTTGTCTGGGACAAGAATGGCCAAGACCAGGGAAGTTTGAAAACAGGTGAGAATACCATCACGATTATTTTGACGCATTGTCCCTCTTGTCCTTTTTTACCATCTTGCTTTTCTTTTATATCACTCCTATACAATCCTTCTTTTTACCCATCCTTGATTATGCTGTTGCCAGCTATCTTGACCTCACTGAAGTGCAACTGCATAAACTTGAGCGACTTCAAAACTTTTTGTATAAGGTTCATATTCGGTTTTGCGTAAATATGGACCATGTTTTCTGAATTCGCCGTAATGCTCATATTCTTTCCCTCTTGTATAATGTGCTTTTTTTCCCCTTCTACACCTCGTTACCTCAAAGAAACGTATAAAAGTTCTTAGGTCATCAGATAACTTGAAACTTAAAATGCCGATGCATTCAACTACTTTCCTGGATAAGTCTTTCACTGTCCAGCTCGCTCGGCTGGCTTGCATTGCCTGTGGCAATAAAAACGTGCGCAAA